>CM040176.1:32655000-33855000 GCA_022606695.1 Vaccinium macrocarpon | reverse complement strand
AGAAGTCATTAAATGGACTGCCGAAATGTGTAAATGCAAAGTCATAGTCGAGTAGATATTTCTAGTGCACTGTATCAACAGATTCAATTCATGGAATCCACAGGTTCTTTTACCTTTCGTTGCAAGAAAACTCTTTTCTCTACAAAGATTTTCCACAATCAAGAAAGAAGTAGTAACATCTTTTAGCAGAGCTGAACGTGTTCACAAAAGCATGGGAATCAATTAAAAATGGAGAATTAAACAAAAGTACAATAAAGAGAAGCAAAAAAACAACCAATAAACATAGAAGAAGGAAAGAGGAAGGAGGAAGATTCAGTATCAGTAATTGGTGACTACAAAAGTTACAAAGCTGATGTTGTGCAGGGTTTAGAACACAGAAGTTACTATGATTTGCCTTTTCACTTTCATATAGACATTGCGCCAAGTAGATAAGATGCAGTTCCAAAAATTATCTTCTTCAATGACTTCCCCTTATAAACCGGACATCACTTCGTACTCTCCAATGTATCAGCAGTCATCAGGGATAATGGCCTTGCACATACATCCGGGATAAGTACTGTGAATCTTTTTGAACCCTGCACTTCATAGTAGGCCATGCCTTTTAAGTTGACAACTTGGATACTAATGGCACAAAGGTGTATGGTCCTTATAAACTAATTCCTAAGTTCAAACTTGGTATCTGTATAAACAATGGAGTATCTTTTTAAGCCCCCCATTGGAACACGGTAAAAATGACTATTGAGTATGGTGGGATCTGCATCACCATAGTCAGCCTTCGGGAATGTTTAGTATTTCAAAGGCCCGGTGATTGCCATTGCATTCACATGCAACACAAATTTTAACTCACTTCCTAGAAAAGGAGAAATATGAACTAGAATCTTTGTAAAATAAGGAAAAGAACAAAAACATACTGCAGGCTCACAAAAATGTCATCTTGTACTGGATCTCCAACACCATGGTCAAATGAAGGAGCATAAACTGATCCCTGTAAGAGTCATTACTCATCAGAACTGAATATCATGACAGAACGCATATCTAATAATACTAGTAATTCTGAAATTTTCAGTTTCTTGCCTGAGGCAACACAGTCCAAAAGACTAGTCATATAGAAGATAATTCCTCAAAGAATGACCATCAAATCATCAACACAAATACCAGCTCACCTGAACCCTTAAAGTCTTCAGACATTTTAGCAGTAGTACAGGATCAAATGTCCATGGAGCTGGTTCACCAAACGAACAGGTAATGCTTCAAATAATCATCTAAAAACAAAGAACTACAAGGCAAAGGAAACTCACCACCCCTTCTCGCGTGAGCTTCCTCTGGATCCTACATTGGGAAAATGCACATCAAAGAATACCCAAAGCTGGCTCATTTGTGTTGAGTGTGTGCATTCCCAGGTATGCACGAACACATAGTACACAAAGAGAAACCTAATAATATTAACATAGCAATCTAAACATGTGTATGACAAAATATAGAAATACATGTTCCGAAATCAATGCCTCTCTTCTTCAGCTAAATGGAAACCAACAAACAGCACAAAAAACTGTGGTTTGGGTTTTAACATGAATATAGCTACATAAATTAACTGATCAATAGTTTCATATGAACTTGTTTTGGAAACATCTCATTTGCCTTAATTTGTATAGATTTTACTTTTCTTCTTTATGTTAAACTACTGCTTTAGAACGAGGTTACCGTAACACCCACCATGACAAAATGAAAGAACAATTGCTACCCAAAATATAAAGACATTAGCAGTGACATTAAACAGAGGAATGACAACCTCCATTGCATCCAGTTGATGACGATAGAGGTGGAACCCATCCATTGGAAGGTATGTAGCCACTTCTGGTGGACCGACTAGTGAATCAAAAGAACAAGATTTTTCAGGCCATAACCTGTTTACTCGCCGAACAATTTCAGATGCAATGGTGCTCTTCCCAGCACCAGGAGGACCAGCCAAACCCACAATATGCCTGCACGATACAATAGGCAGATAGTTTCATACAATTGGTCAAGCCAAGGAGCAGCAGGAAGCAACCCTTTACAGTAATACCGGTGAAAAACTTACAAAAATTTATGTGTTACCAATTCTCAACTTTTCATTTTCATGTCCAGTTTCTGGTCCCTGCAGTCCATAGAAGTACCGTGCAGATGGACAGATCGGGACACCGTGATAAGGAAAGAATGCGAAATATATTTGCAATTGTACTAGTTCACAAGCAAGACAAGGTTAATTAAAGAATTTGGACGAGGCCCAAGAAAACTCATACAAATGTATATATTTGATAAACCGTGTATCCCATCATAGAATCAAATTTCACTCTCCTACAGTCTTCTTCTTCTCTTCTTTTTTTAACGCAAGTTCTTTATGAATTCAGTGATAAGACAAGTAAATATCGTATTGTCATACAACATAATAGCGAAATAAAGCACTGAAAACTACTTGAGACTGCATATGCATATGCTCAACAGCAACATCAAACATATGCAGAAAAACTGGAAAACATTGGTTCCTAATTCAAAAAGCTATAACTTACTTGAAAGTAGGATTTGAAGCTGCCGCTGCTGCTGCTGTCGGAACAAGACGTTCAGCCAAAGCATTGTATATGTCATCCATACAACTTGAAAGGATATAAACAAGAGCAGTTAATAGATATAGCACACAATTAAACCAACAGAAAAGCATAAGTATGCAGACACACAAGGCCAATTAAAATTAATGATATAGTTACATAAGTAGAGATTCCAAAATCCAAGAAGTGGCCTTTTCTCTTGTATAATCTGATAATGGGTAGAAAAAAAAAAAAAAAAAAATTGCCTCGGACATGACAACTTGGTAAATAAGGTTTTATTATAAAAAAAAAACGATTAAGTGCATCACCGAGAACTATGAAATACCACCTCGAGGAAAATTAGCCCTACAATTATGACATTCAATTTACTTGTCCACTACACTAATGTAAGAATTTCAGGTAATACAACAGCAATTAAATGTATTCCTCTTCATCGCATTTGACTCTCATATAATAATAGTGTTTAACACTTTAACCTCAAAATAATCTGGTTTTGCCCCTAATCACACCTTGGATATCACATGGACATAAAACAACATTTTACTACAATTCAAGTAATTTTATGATGCAAAGTGCTATACCTGGCCTTTACCACATGAACTTCCTTCTTTTGGCTACACACCACCTAAAATATGAAACTGATGGATCAACACAAAGAATAAGCTGTTATAATTTAAAAGAAATAATGTACCTACAAAGCATTAGCAAATGAATTGTTCATAGATGAATCAATAACAGAGTAAAGAAATTGAATTTAGGTGTACAAACCTGCAGGCCGCATCTCTTTTGAAACTGAATTCCCATTCGACCCTCGGTTCTTTTACTTGGTGAAATGGAAACTGAAACTCGGTTCTGTATAGGAACCTTTTGCCTTTGGGGAACCAAAATCTCTTCTGCACAAATATATCAATTACTTACATGTTACAACTTACAACAATCTTCATGTATCTGTGCATCTTTTCTAATATAAAAAGGGGGATCCCATCTTTTGTGTTCTCTTTTTCTGAGATTGTGTATACTTTTACTACTTCAGTAATGCCCATCTTCGAAATCAGTTAATGCACCGCTTATAACTTGGCATGGGCGGTTAGGCTTGGGAAAAAGAGTAATTGACTAAAAAAAACACCTTATCGTAACCAATACCACATTACGCACAACAATTCTAAAAATGTGCACTTTGTGCCAACCTTCTAGTATTTTAGAATGTCTGCTCGATTTTAAAAAGTATCATATGCAATCATTCGTCGAGAAGCAACAAAAGAGAGAACCATATGTAATCACTCTCATTTTCTAATCAGATAAATTCCCATAGTAATCTTGCAAACATGGTGTTAAACTGCAACAATATACAAAACTGCATACAGCATGAAAAAACCATATAGTATAAATGATTTTCGACTTTGAAATCTATCAGGAATTAGGGTTTCCTGCTGGATAAAGAAAGCAAATAATCACCAAGTTGACGTCAATCAGTGGTGTAAAAAAACTGTATGTAGGAAAGGTCAACATATTTGTAGTTGACAAAGTTAGAACTTTGACCATCCTATCAAAAGAAGACACGTGGCATCTACAAATTAGTGCAAGTCCAAACAGGACGAGAAGAGCTAGAGAGCAATTCAGACAAGAGTCAGCATGAGTCCGAACAGGATAGATAATGTGAGTCCGAACAGGACAAAGCGCAAAAGATCAACCTAGACATCCGTGTCTGCTCAAGTCAAGAGGCAGGACTTGAGGGGCCCTCAGGGGCTCGGTTCGCGGTATTAGCATGGCTAAACAAGCTATGACCTTGCCCACACGGGAATGGAGGGGGATTTAGTGGCTCAATGGATTGAAGAGAAGGATCACTGCAGAAAGGGGACCACACCCTCACAGCCGTACAGTATGGAAGGGACACATGTCAAGTATTTATTAGGCCACTTGGCACCTGAGTAGTGGCCCAAGATGTGTATAAATACAAGGCACCCCTCTCACAATACTCAGAGAGCTAAAGAGACAGATTTCTAGAAAGAGAGAGAGAGTCTCAAAGTGAAGGGCATCCCACAAGAGATAACCAAGAGAGATTTTGCCTAGGTCTCTTCCATAATTTTTGCCTTCTCCTTCACCCCACCAAATCAATCCTCCATTATCTCATTCTGAACACTAACCATTTTTACCTCTCTAGCCCATATTATTCAAATATTATTCTTCTTGAATATTGTACAAGAACCTAACCTCTCTTACACTGTATAAACAAAATTATCAACGATTCTGTTTAAAATTGAGATTCGAGTCAGCAATCATGACCATATAGCTGAATATCCTTCAATCAAACTCAATTCAGAGAGAGAGAGAGAGAGAGACCTGATGAAGAACCGAATAATCCAGTTGAGGTTGTAGAAAACGAAGAGACCTCCATTGCCTCGAATCACAATTCACAAACACGAGAAAGAGAGAAGTAGAATTACTTGGGAGCAATGATTATTTCTTTGACTCTGAATTTTCACGACTTCGGGGTTGGAGAGTTCGTGATGATCTTTGCATACGGGCCACGAGAGTATATACTAATATTTTTTCCTTTTACACATATTTTTTAACACTCTAAAAATACTACTACATATTTTACATATCCACTATTAAAATATACTCTCTTTGTCTCAAAAAATTTGGCCTATTTTTAAATTTTAACTCTTTAAGTTTCCTCTTCGTTAGTTGACTCCAATAAAATAGAAGTTAATCAAGTTTTAAATTTAAATTATTTTTCGGAAAGCTAAAAATCTTGTTGTCAATGTTTAGAGAACTTTTTCAAAATTTAAAAACGCACTTTAAACTTTAAAATTTTCAATTATTCTTTTTTTGGTATCATTGTTTTGATTGTTAAAAGCATTTCAAGGGCAAAAATATAATTTACCAACTTTCCTTTTTAAAAATTTTTAAATTGGCTCTATATTTTAGGGCAACCAAAAAAGAAAAGTAGGTCGAATATTTGGGGACAGATGGAGTACATACTTTCTCTCTTATTCCCATTCCTTTGTTTTTTCTCTTTTTTTTTCTTGACCATGTTACTGATTCAAAGACTATGCCGTACACTTAGAAATGAACAAATTAATAGGTTTTTCTAATGTCAGCCATTGGGCTGACAATAATAAGAACACATAAAGATGAAAAAACATTCATCCTTACATATTTTTTACACTTTTTTATACACATTCAAATACACTTTTTAAACCTTAATGTCAACCCAATGAACTAACTTTAGAATTTTCCTAAATTAATATAGAACCCTAGTGTATAGTGGTTCAACAAATTCACGCAAGGACTGTAGCAATGGCATCCTACCAAACCTCTTTAGAGCATTCACATTTGATACTCTCCAAAAATATGTGTTATATGACACGGAGTACAAAATTAGACCCTACTTTTATTTTGTTAAGTTGTTTGTTACCAAACACACAAAAATGAGCTCCATTTGATAAATTTAATGACCAAGCTACATAACTACCCACATACCAAAATAATTCCCTACCCATAGGGCACAATAATGAAATGAAGGAACCATCCCATTTATTATTCTAACGTTTGATACAGAGCATAATGAATTGGGAGGAACCATTCCATTTATTTTCAAAGCTATCGGTTATATTGATTCTTCTTCCCATAATACCCCCAACCGTACTTTTTCAACGGGCAAGGAGACGCTGTATACAGCGGGATCGAGAGGGAAGTGATGGACAAATATGACAAGATAATTTTGCCAAGAATTGCACTTTTTCACCCGACTACTTTCGTAGACGCTACCAAATGTGTAAAAAGTTATTTCTTCGCATTCCGAACCATGTGATAGCTTATGCTAACTACTTTGTTTGAAAATGGGATCGCATTGGACGATTGGGGTGTTCCTCCATTCAGAAGTTGATAACTGTTATTTGTATCCTTGCCTATGGATATGCTTCGAACCAATGTGATGAGTACTTCAAGATTGGAGAGAGCACTGCAATCGAGTCACTAAATGAAGAAGATATTGCACATTTACTTCATGGGGAGAAGAGAGGCTTTCCAGGTATGCTCGGATCCTTAGATTGTATGCATTAGGAATGGAAAAAAGACCTATGTCAAATTATTAAAACATGCATCATACTACATAACATGTTAATGAAGATGAGAGTAACTGTTTACATCTAAAATCAACCAATCCAATGATTAATTGACACGTAATCAAGAGTATCAAACGTTGGCAATTACTCGTCGATACAGACACACTGGATTAAAAGAACATATTTGAGTAAATACGATGTCGTATCGTGTTCAAATATTAAAATGGTTATTAGCAGTTACGAACCATCATTATTGGAAAGAATTGACCTCAAAGCTATGGGATCAACTGTTAAGTATATAAGTTCTACGTGTGAACTTGGGAAACAAGGCAAATTGGCAGTTATAATACGTGGAATACTTATAGAAAGGCAGTTATTCATCTTAACGCTTAATCATTTGAGTTCGTTTGAACAACTGTACAGATTCAAAATCAAAGCTTTTTGAGGAAGATTTCAGAAGAATTCAAATTGAGGACGCGTGGAGGAAGGAGCAAATCGCCAACCTGCGAGTGGAAGTTAGAGTTGAAGCAAGTCGATGTTCAAATTCATTGAGCGGGAAGTTCAATCAAAGCAAAGATCTATAAATAGAAGAATTCAAAGAGTAAAAACCCCGGACAAATCTTCAACAAAAAAACTATCAAAAAAACTGGGATGCTTGGTTTGTTCATTGTAAAAGTAGTTTAGGATTTCAAACTCAGTTCGAAGTAGATTAGGAAGTAGATTAGGATTTAGACTAGGATTTAACTCGATTGTTCTTATAACAATCACCCCTATCCCGATTGTTCTTGCAACAATCATCTGTTCGAAGTTTTGTATTTGAAGTTGGAGACAATTTCGAAGTAAGTTTATATTTGATTTATTAATCGAAGTGTCTTGTTTCTTTGTTGTTCTTCGATTTCCTAAGTTTGTTGGTTTACATTTCTTCACTTGTTGAAAAAATCCTCTTAATTGAGGTAATTGAACCAATAAAACACAATCGCCTGATTAGATTTGGTTTTTTTCCAAAGTTAATATGAGGGAGGAGATTGAAACTCTCTCTGGCACGCTCGCACACAATTATTTTCAATTGCAAAGAAGTAAAAGAACCAAACAGTAACACAGATGTTGAAAGTTGGAGGCCTCCCCCTGTTGACATGAATTTCTCCAAGGACAGGAGAAATGACAGAGCCAACACCAAGTAGTGTTGCCCCGGATGAGATTGTCTCTCCTCCGGAATATGCTCGAAACCCAACACCTTTGGCCAATTACATCTCCTCTCGCCTTACTAAGAACATGCAACAGAGGAACAAATACCACATTGAGGTCCGACCTCATGGATCATTTGCAGGAGGTTGGAAATCAACAGTTTGCCCAGGTAAGAATTGGGATTGTGGTGGAATAAGGGTCTTACACATTTAAATCATTCTCAATCAAAACTTTCAAAGTAAATTTTGAAGCATCCTTTTAGTATAAGTCCACTTGGCTGTCATTGAGACCATTTTTAATCTGTAAGAGTGTATTCTTATTGGAAAATGGGCAAATTCGAGAAACACTCTTGCCAGTAAAAATAAGCTCTTAGCAGTTAAAAAATAGTCTCAGTGATAGTCCAATGGGCTAATTTTATATTTTTTCAAATTTGAAACTCGTTCCAAATTCTAGAAGTGAAGTGGCAAGACCTAAAGATGGATCCACCCAAAATGGCCAATATTTGGACAGCCACTTTTCCGAGCACAATACCGTAAGCAAGAAAAAACAAAAAGGCGACAGAAGGAAGATACAAAATTGAAAGGATGATCAAGTCTTTATTTCAGAAACAAGAGGAATTAATGAACAAGATAGATAAATGGCGGATGTTGTTCTTCCGCAAAGAAGATTATCAAGTCCCAGATGTTAATTCATTCGAATAACTAAGAGAATTTTCAAGAGAAAATGAAAAGAAAAGTTGTGAATGTGATCCAAGGAAAGGGCATCATCAACCAGGCATAAGCTTGTGAGTCTGTACCATACTGTGAAAATCCAGATCAGACCATCAAAGATACATGCCCTTGGAACCTAACAAGACAACAAACAAGAAACGGCACCATGTACCTACAATAACACAATGCCAATCTTCTACTATTATTCAGCAATCACAGTACACCGCCGTTTCGAAACCCTCCTTTGCTTTTTATGATCATCAGATGACTGCAAGAAGCAGAAGTTAGTAAGCTAAGTTCCCAACAGAAAACACCACCTACATTCTACTAAAGAGTTTCTAGGTGTTCGAAAAATTACATGAAACTACATTCTACTAGCAAGTTGCAATGCTATTAACTAGGGGTGGGAATTCGTGACGTGACATGAACTTAGCGGTCTAGGGTCGGCTATTTCTGACACGGAACACGACACGACAACACAAAAAGCTAAATAAGATGGGTTACAGTTGAGAGAATTCTAGCCGGAACATGAGATGACACAAAAGCCAACAGGAACACGACACGATGCCCATCCCAACTATTAACTTCCGAATTCCAAAAGTTGATGGCTGCTCTGTGTTCGGAAGATGTTCAGACTGATTACTGATTAAAGCCATCTTGTTGAAGTAAATGCATAACTTGAAATGAACAAATGGTAAAGTATCTAGAGTGAACTTATTTCACAAAGTTTAGCATCATAATTAGGAAATAAATTGCTCATCTTAAAGTGTCTAAATCTTGAATGAATCAGGGCTCTTCGTATGCTGCCGTGACATTCTGCAATCGCTATTATTGAAGCATTCTATATAATATATACCATAGGTGATATCTTGTGGTCAAAAATTCTATTTGCATTACCTGATAGCTGAGAAAATGTGGGACGCGAACCCTCTTGGAGCCATCAGCTGATCTCTTAGAAGTAAAATGGTTTTCGAGAGCAGCAGATTCACTACAGACCTGCAAAATGCAAGGAAATCGCGGAATTTAAGATTACTGAAATTAGTGTTGCATCCACTTCGAACCCACAAATGCAGCCACAGGTTGCTAATTTCGACTAAGAACTTAAAAATGTTCAAATGGTAACAGCAGCCATTTGTAAAAAACACTTTAGCATTCCCGTTACCAGTTAACTCAAAAAGCTTTAGTTATCACTGGCTTTGGTAATTGAATTAGCAACTTTTAGAGAACTGGTTAGAAGGTAAATCACTTATTTAATTTGAAATCTATAGGTTGTGTACCTGGTTTTGAATGGTCTGAACCAACATATCTTGGCAACCTGATGCATGCACACTATCCAAATTTGGGCACTGAAGTAGTAACCTCTCTGGAGATTTTAGAAAAATAGAATGTTCGGTTAACCAAGTTACACTTGATAAAAAGTCACATAGGACATCAGCTAAATTTAACAGGAAAGAGAGAACATACCTGGATGCAAATTTCTACAAGAATTTAGATTCAGATCAATGAGTTGGGGGCAGTTCAAATATAAAGCCTGCATGCAAACCCATGCATTCAGGATCTCGACTGAAAAAGTAGTCAACAATGCATAAAATATTTCAACTGGAAAATCTTACATCTAGGCCAGAACAACCCCACAAACTTAGTTTTTTGAGCTTTCCATGCTTGATAATTAGTTTTTGGTAAATACGGTGTAGTTTGCTCTTCGCTGTGTTCTGCAACTCCCATTCATTGATTTCTTCAGATATTGAACTTTGGGAATTGGAATCACAGATAGTCATCCCACAGTCCATGAGTTCAAGCAGCGGCAGTTGAGCTGCTGCAAATTGGATTCCACCTAAGATAGAAGAAGCAAACCATAAAAGAATTTAGAAACTAAAAGTCAAAATGTAGATGCATAAAACAGAATCAAATCAAATTAGCTTCAGAGAGTGACTTGATATATACTTGAAGTGATGTTGGGACATAGAGCAAGGAGTAGTTTTGATAGTGTTTCCGGGAAAACATTGCAGATCATACCAATGCCACTGTCACTGATGGTAGACCTGAAACGAAATGTGGTACTGGAATTACAAACTTGAAGAGGAACCAAAGCAACAGGCAATTATTCCTAACCAATTAAAGGGCTGAATTCTTGAAGAAGCTGTAAAAGGCTTTTGATTTCCATTTTTTCCTATAGACTCAATTGAAAGTGGAATTAAAATGTAAACATACCCACTAAGATCTAGCAATTCTAGCTTTGAGTAGGTTGAAGCAATTGCTGCAACAGACGCATCAGTGATTTCTGATCCAAGCACAAGAGAAAGCATTCGTAACCCTCTGCCCGTTGGAGAAATAGTGCAACAATGTGAGACAACAAATTTGGGTAACATCATAAACAAGTAAAACACTAACAGTCCACTGGCACTTATAGGCAGCACCAGCTAACGAATAAAATGAAACATCAAACACAAGCAAAGCATTGAACAAACCTCAAATTTGAGGCTGTAAGAGCAAGCACAACAACATGAGAAAGTCTAACTGATGCAATGTGTATATTTTGTAGACGTGGGCAGCTCCTACCCAGACCATCCACCATAGTAGTAAGATCAGTGCTATCATTTTCATGACGAGAAAAATCTAAGGAAATCTCCTTCAATTTGGGACAGTTGAAAACCTACAAACAGGACATTGGATAGGATAAATGTATCTAGTGCACTAAATGAAAGGAGCGTAGGCATATCAAATGAAAAACCATAAAAGAACAACATGATTAATGGAACTAACCATCTTAGAGAGACAGTGAAGGTCTGAAAGCCAAAGTGTAGAAAGACTTGATGAACAAAGATGGAAGCCACCAAGATTGGAACAACCTTCCATCTTAAGGCTGGTAAGACATCTTTTCTCAGCAACAAAACGACAAAGTTCATCCCTGCATTATGATCATTAGGCTAATCCAATTTATTTCTAGATTACAAAAACATGGATGAAACGATCTTTCGACTCTCAATAACAAGTAAACGTAATTTGTCCATTCCACAAACAGGGATTATATTGATACTATCATTAAAGTAATTACCAAAAGTCACTGCGATATAATTGCTGAACTTTCCAAAAAATCAAAAGGGAATCTAAAGACATACACTAGGAAATTCATGCTCATGAAATGCAAATGGCATCAACACATGTGATAACAAGTAGAAGATTACATTAATTGTTACTTAAAGCTTAAAAACAACAAAGTACTAGTTCAACGGCCTCTAGTAATGGATCACCATGATCTATAACCAGGGGCGGATTCATATGGGGGCACATGGCGTCACATTGCCCCACTCAAAATTGTATAATCTCACTTGTGCCCCTACATTTTTTGAGTATTTATATAAATAACACGCAAAATTGAAAAATATTCTGTTGTATATAAATTTAAAATAATTACATTTCTCATTTCATGCATCAATTTTCTTTCATAACTTTGTTGGATTTATAATTTATAAATTGCTAGTGCGGTTGGGGTATGAACTTCTTACTCATTGTTGTTTATTATAAAGGGTCTTGCAAACACCCACCCATTAGGTAGAGGATAACATGACAAACAAGCTCAGATATCAATACACTTTGTTGGGATATCAGTTCATTTTCTACACATTATCCTCCACCCTAAAGCTTGATGTTAGAATTTCCTATAATGAAACAAGTTTTCTCAACATGGTCAATTGAGTGCCCCCACTACATCAAATTTACGGGTCCGCCACTGTCAGTAACCGCAAACACTTTAAGATACAAATCCAACAATAGATCATATTTGCACCTATGTGCAAAACACAAGCAGATGTGAACTCTTATAACCTATTCGACAATGATATAACATTCAAGATATATGTCTTGTATCAGCATAAGGATATAACTTTAGTGCCTGATTTTTCAAACCAACACCTTGTAAAACCATACCCTTACTCCAAATACTATCCGTTTAACTGACAACATTATGCCAACCAATTCTCCACAGAATGGTGTTATGCATTGTTGAATCACAATTATTAAAATCAAAGTCAGGAAAATTTTTGTACAGCCTAATGTAAAATATATATAGCGACAACAAGCTCGACGTTGACTAAGTTTCCAAGTTCAACAATACATATCAATGTACAGCATGCGACTATTAAACTGTAGAAAATGCAGTCCGCAAATCATACCCAGTTATCCGATTGATTGAAGTACTAGAAGTAAAGATCTCCATTGACTCCAAGTTGGGACAAGAGAATGCAATGCAGGCAAGCATTGTTGCATCAACGTCACTGCAACACCCAGATACAAAAATAAATCAAAATCAATTGACCAGAAAATAAAAACAACATGCCCGTTAAAATTTAGTATGATTTCAATCTTCTCCTTGAGCTTAAACTCCACATTCTAATTCTTCCAGTCAAAAAAAGGAAAAAAAATCCAACCTACGTGAGCATTAAATCCATTGTATACTCCTAATTTGTTCAAATAAGATCATGGATACGGCCTTTACCGAGTGATTGACCACTTATAACTACTGCATTTGAGTCTAATAGTAGCTTATACCTCATTTCTAAACGGTTCTTCGTGTAATT
This sequence comes from Vaccinium macrocarpon, assembly GCA_022606695.1. Lineage (NCBI taxonomy): Eukaryota > Viridiplantae > Streptophyta > Magnoliopsida > Ericales > Ericaceae > Vaccinium > Vaccinium macrocarpon. The sequence goes on along the minus strand of CM040176.1, from coordinate 33,841,876 downwards.
CAAACATAGTTCTCTGATTTCAAATATATTCACTTACGATCTGATCTGTTTTGCATCACATTAGTACTAATCTCAGATCCTACTCACAATCCGGTTCCTCCTAATCTGGTTCAGTCCGGTTCAAACTCACCCCAACCCGATCCACCCAACAAAACACTAGATCTAATAAAAACCTAGGAAAACCGAACCTTTCCATTCTAAGTGAGAGTCTGACAAGCCCCGAGCATTTCTTCAACACCGATCCAACAGATCCAACCTGAGCATTAACCGGAACCCTAAGCCTAAGCTCCACCGCCGCACTCCAAATCCTCCTCGCCGTATCCCTCCACCCCTTGCACACCATCGCCGCCGCCAGCAACGACGGTGGCGGCAACCTCCTCAAAACATCCCACAGAATCGGATCCAACTCCGATACTCCATCCTCCTCTTCGTCGTCGGACGATATCGAGTCCGGCACCTCGATATCGTCAAATGACAGCGCTCGACGGAGCACAGACTCCGTGATCCGACGCTGCGGCGACGGCGGCCTGACGATGTTGAGAGGGGAAATGGCAAGTGCGGAGGATGAGGAGTTGGATTCTGTTGGAGTTGGGGGGAGGTGGCACGTGTGGCCTTTTTTGGGGAGGCCGCAGCGGCCGCAGTTGTAGCCGCCTCGTTTTTTGCCGCGTTTGGGATCGGGGAAGGAGAGGAAGGGGGAGGAGGGGGTGGAGGGAGGGGCGGAGACGGGGTGGGGTTGGCGGTGGTGGTGCATTTTTCTTTTTCTTTTTTTTTTTGGGGTTTTAGGACAGAGAGGGGGGGAAGGAGAGAGAGAAAGAGGGGAGACGGATATATAGGTGTGGAGAGAGAGGGAGTGTGGAAAACGGGGGATTCGGGCGCGGGAGATTGGAGATATTTTCGCGCCTTGCTTTCGAAAGTAGTACTAAAAAAATGTGAGGAGCGTGGATTATCTACCTGAAATTCCACTTCCGCCCTTGGTTATAAATTTATGATTTTTCGTTTGGGATTTTTTTTTTTTTTTCCCTTGGATCGACTTTTGACCATTTATTCACGTTGTAAACAAAAGTACATAAACATAAAGGGAAGTGAAAAAATCCAATCCCCTTTCCCTTTTTGTTTAATTTATGCAAAAGATAATCTTCTTTATGAATTTGGCGCACACCCATTGTAGGATCCACTGTCCGATTATTGCAATAATATGAATAGTTTATTTTATAGGACCTACAGAGTAATATATCTATGCAAAAAAATGGCTTAATTGGATATCGATAGGTATGTCAAAAATTAAATTTTGATTTAAAAGACGGACGGTCTAGATTCTACCAATAGTTTTTAAGTTGAATTTTGGTTTATAAAACAGACGGTCCAATCTGATTTTTGTGTGGATATATTATCTTTCAGACTCTACAAGATGAAAGGTTCAAATTATTATAATGTACGCTCGGTGGGGTCCATAAAAACTAGTAGCGCAACATCCGTGAAGCAAATTATCTCTTTATGCAATTGTCTTCGTTGATGATAATTTCCCATGAAGAGCGTGAATCCATCTTCTTTTTTTTATAGAAATATGAAGAAATTTCATTAGATAATAACCAAGTATACAACAGATAAGAGTACCTAGAACACCTTGACAAAAGCAACAACAACAAAAATTAAACAACATTAGTTAGCATGCTTTGTACTAGAGGGCTGAATATAAAATCCATCACCGGTGTTCGGGTGAGAAACAAAAAAGTCCAAAGCATGCTTAGTGAGGAAATGAGCTATTTGGACATTGTGGCGCACAACTTTCAAGATTTGGCAAAAAGACAATTTCGAGACCTTCGCTACCACGTTGCGCAACAAAAATGTGTTATGATGATGACACTCAATCTTCCCTGCTACCTGCATTATTACGTTAAATACAATCAGAAAACACATAAACTATATTTGTCTTGTTTGGTTAGTAGGTTTAGTTTAGTTTTGATGGTGTAAGCAGGTATAATAAGTGGAGAGAGAGATAGAAAAATGATGATGTAAGCAAAAATAAAACAGGGCCAAAACCGGCCCAAAACTTCCAAACGAAAACGGCCATTATAGTTATGAAGTAAAGACAAACTAATGGCTTCATAGCAAGCTTGAATTTTCGTTTGGATAGGTGTCGAAGTGTATGCAGATAAGGCGTGCTTTGCAATAAGAATTCCATTGGGTTGACTAGTTATGAAACCAAATGCCACTCCAATCTCGGTCCTCTTTCCAAGCACTATCCACATGAAGGCGACAAACTCGCTCAACACTATCAGAAATAGGACAATGCTTAATGATAAAAGTAGGATTCCTTAGAGAATAAGATGTATGTGGCGGAGCTAGAGCCTTAGAATTGGTTAGCCAATTAGAGGCATGCAGAAAATCACTGAGCACAGCCCTTAGCCACGCCAAGAGTAGAGTGCACATTGAATGGTATATCCGAGAATACCAAACGATTTTTACTTGTCCATATTGCCCAAATAATGGAAATAAATAAATAAAAATTCATTTGTCTTTGTGAAGCTAAATTATCTCGTTTAGCAGCCAATTAGTAAAATATCACTCCAGAGAGATTCCCAAAATAGGATTATGGAATTCACTATTCTCCCAAACTAAAATAAATTGTGGGCAACAACAGAATAAATGTTCAATTGATTCATTTTCTACTTCACACAGAGGACAAAATGGACAGACATGGTGAAGACGCGAAGCCACATTTTCTCTTACTAGCAAAATTCCTTTGAGGCATTTCCATAAGAATATCTTAATCCATTAAGGGATATCCAAATTCTAGATCAAATTCCAAACACTATGACCATTATGAATCCAAATAGAGTTGCTAAAAGAGGGTTGAAATGACCTTTGCATATCGTGCAAAGATCTATATCCTGATTTAGTGCTATAGATGCCTGAATTGGTAAAAGGCCAAATAAGTTTATCTGAGCAGCTATTGACGAGGAGGGGAATAGCTAGGACTTTTTGTAATAAGAAAAGTTGGAATCATCTCTCTAACTCTATTCACGTTCCACATTTTCCCATTAGTTCCATCATCCAGAAGAAAAAAGACCTCAAAGTTATCCGAGCCACTTAAAGGAATAAGATGAATAAGGGGCTTATCAAGCTTAGGGATCCACTTGTCATGTAAAAGATTAATTGAAGCCCCATTACCAACTCACCAAGAGATATGTTTGGCAATTAAATCTCGACAAAAGAAAATGTTTTTTTCCAAGCCCGCGAGGAATTGGAGTGAACTTTCACATTAATTAAGTTTTTATTAGAGCAATACATTGGAAGAAGAATACGAGAAATGAGCAAGTATGGATAAGTGAGAAGACGGCAGCAAAGCCAGGAATTGGAGTGAATCTGGTTGGTTTAGGGTTTTTCTATTGTCATTTTTTGCTACTTAACTTTTAGAGAATTACGTATTGTGTTATATGTAAATTTCCAAGTTTTAGTTCTAAAACATTTTTCTAAAGTAGACAGCAAAATTTGAATTGTGATAGAGGTGCATCAGTTGAATAAATAATAATAGAATTGAAAAACTCAAATATGTTTATTAGTACTTGAGTTTATAAGAAATAAATTTCAAATACAATGTGGGACTTCGTTTTAACTATAAACTTGTTTTTTGGTGAAGAGATAGAAATATATTAATCAAAATACCGGCTCGAAAGTCAGCAAACAATACAATCAAAACAAAAACCACCGGTCCTCAAAACCGTCAACCAAAACCACCTACAAAACTAACAACAAAGTGACTGCCATCTCTGATGCCTTTTGGCTTTGATTTGAGGGCATGATTCTGCAACAAACTTGACGGTATAGGGGGACCACTGTTTCAGTGGTATTCTGTGAGCATCCACTTTGTGCATTTATTGTCAAATGTTAGGTCTGTCTCAAATCCATCTGTTTAAGTGGTATTCTGGGGGCAGTCACTTTGTGCATTTATTGCCAAATGTTAGGTTTGTCTCCTATCCACCCTGTAAAGACCCGAAATTTTCATGAAATTCTTGATATCTTTTACTCATTTTTAAGTAATGTGAAATATTGGGTTAATGTTTTAAAATGTGTTTATTATATGGGTATGTATATCTCGGTGTACCGAGAGTCTAGTAAATGGTATGAATATGTGTTGCAATGTTGTGTGAATGTTTGGAGGTGTTAAAAATGTGTTAGAAATGATAGGGGTTCGATTTGGTGAAGTTGGTAAAAATTTAGAAATTTTCAACTTTAGATACCGGTATGGGTTTTTCTTGATACTGGTATCCAGCTTCATTTTTGCCATCAGAAACTCTAGATACCGGTATGGGTTTTTCTTGATACAGGTATCCAACTTCATTTTGAGCCATCAGAAATCCTAGATACCGGTATGGGTTTTTCTTGATACCGGTATCCAGCCTTTTTTTCTGCGAATTTTGAGCCCGACACAGACTTCTATAAAAGGGGTCCTTGGCTCATTTTTCCACTCTAAAACCACGAAACAAACCCTAACTTCATCTCTTTACCTTCTCTCTTCACCCCCACCTCAAATCTTGTGATTTTAACCTCATTCCACCACAAATCTTCAACATCTACACATTGGGTTCGTGGATCTCACTTCAATTTCGGGTTTTTGTACTTAAGGAGGTAAGAACTATTGATTTGGGTCTTGTTTTTGCTTCACCCATGTTTTTCCCTCTCTCTCTTTGATTGTGAGTGAAACCTCACCCTTGTAACTCGTTCTTGACTTGATCTTGTTTCTTAAACGCGTAGTGGAGCTTCGGTAGAGGTCATTTTCGGGATTTGGGGGTTTTCTCCACCTAGGGTTTCATCCTTCCACCCTTTTCAAGCAAAACCTTGAGGTAGGGGTTTTTACTTGATTGATATGTGATATGATGTTGATTTTGTTGCTATACCCCTTGTGTTGATCATAAATTTCTGAAAATTTTGAGAAATCACCATGGGAGTGGGTTTTGGACTTCATTGATTCTTGATCTATGTTGTTGGTTGTTGAATCCTTAAATTTGTTGAGGTTTAATCCTCCCTCCATACCTTTTTGTTGTTTAGATACATCACATTTGTGTTTGGACAATTACAATAGACTCTGGGTTGAAATTCCATGCCTTGGGGCAAAAATCTGCACTTTTCGGCATTGTTTGGAGTACAGCCTAGTAATAACCTAAGGTATGAAACACGTGTTAACTATCATTAATTATGAAATAAATGTACATGTGGTTAGACGGAAGGGTTAGGAGATCAACGTCACAAGTGTCACGTTAGACACGCAAGGCATGCTCGGTGAGTCATGCGAAGAACCCTATGAAATCCAAATAAATGAGAGAGAGAGAGAGATTTTGAATTTGATAGAATCCAAGTACATGAATCGATGAACAAGGTGAACCTAAAGTGCCTTGGACACGTGGGATACATGGGCGCGTGAGGAGCACGCTAGGACACGTGGGAAGTAATTGACCATCAGTATGGTGTCAGACATACGTACACACGTACACATGTATATGAGATGCGATAGATTGATTATTACATTGTGCTGAGTGGGCACGTGGGTAAATCATTGACACGGTGTAGTATAGTGGTACTTACGTGAACTTATAGTATGCATTGGCATGCAGGGGACACATTGTGACGTATGTGAGTATTAGTGAGATACGTTGGTGATTGTGGAATATGTTGATAAGCGTATGGGTAAGGTGGGAGCGTGGACTCGCGGAAATACTTAGACTAGCGTATGATGGGTGGATATATATGTGTGTGTGTGTGTGTGTGTGTGTGTGTGTGTGGATGTATGTGTGAAATGAATTGAGACTCGGTGAATGGTATGTTATAACTAGTAGTTGTATGTGCGACATTGGTTGGTGTAAGTGGTTGATTGTAATGGGTAATCATGCTAAGAGAACCCTTAGCCGCGTGGGTAAATGAAAAATGATAGACGAACGGTAAAAGTGAATTACATCGTGTGAAAGTGGTTGGGTTCTATCAATTAGAATGTGAGGGAAATCTATGAGCATTTAATGAGAAGAAAAATTATGGTTTGTTGTGTGGCTCGAGGGATATCCAATAATTGATTATTAGGAGTTTAGATTGTGGAAATGTCATTGGGTGATACGAGAAGTGCTTTTACTTAAGATGGTAAGTGCAAAAACCTATTTGTAAATGTTGATTTTGCTTTATGCTCTGGTTCGATATATGTGATTTTGTTTGTATGTTTTTCTGAGTCTGGAACCCAAAGGGGACACCTACTGGGCGAAGTGAATGCTCACCCATTTGCTGTTTCAGGTTTCATTTGAAGTGCGAGATGGAGTGCTTGGCGTGCATGGCATAGTCAAATCATGGCATGAAGAATGATTTGAAACATTGTAACTTTTTTTTTTGGTAAAACAATGTAATATTTTTATGTAAAATCCGATGGGGTATTGGGTGTCGATGTAACCTTTTCTTTTAAATTTAGAAATTTCTTAAGAAAATGTCTGTGTATTTATGTTAAAAATCGAGGGCGTGACACACCCCCCGCCTATACCCCCAATTATTAGGGACTAAATGAGTTATGTTATTGTTGTTGTTTTTATAGCTTGTTGCGCGGATCTTGAATCCATTTATTTAATGAGCCCTAATGTCCTCCCATGAAATTAGAAATTCCTTTGGTCACCAGTGGGCTTGACTTTTGTATTCACACAATACCAACTACCAAGCAGGCAAGCATTGATCTATCGGGTGATTACTTAAATCCGTTTTAGAGTATTTTTTTCGCACTTATTATCGAGTGAATACTTAAATCCGTTTATTTGTCCTTTTTTTCGAACTTAGGTTGAGTTTTCATTAAGTTTTGGTATTCTTAAATTAAAGTTGTCGAATTAACAAGTCATTTCTTTCACATACATCGTCTAATTTGACAACTTATATTTAAACGATATCAAAAATACTGTAGTAAAAACTCACCGTAAGCTAACGGTGAATACTTAAATTTGTTTTTTGGGTCCTTTTTTTTATACTTATTATCGCGTGATTTACTTAAATCCGTTTTATTTTTTTAATTTTTTTGTCATTTTTCGAACTTAGGCTAAGTCTTTATTAAGTTTTGGTATTTTAAAATTACAAGTTGTCAAATTAACAGTTAATTTCTCTCACATACATCAACTGATTTCACATCTTATATTCCAAGGATATCGAGAATGACGTAGAGAAAATTCATCGTAAACTGATGGCCAATACTATTGACTAAACAGTATGTTTGGTATCTAATTCAAAAAATATTAACATTCAAGATAAGTCATTTCTTCTATGTAAATGGTATTTTTAATAAATACAAGTTGTATTTTGACATTAGCCTGGAAGACAAATAAAAATACAGTGTGAACTCCTTCTTAAATTTAAGGGAAATGATTTTCGCACCCCCAAATTACTAACCGTACCCCCGGGATGTGAGGCGGGGCCAAAATGTGAGGGGCCCAAAAAAAAAAAAAATTGGGACATTGGGGTTCGGCCAATTTTAATGTTGTAATGGAATCAAAATAGTAGACTGAAACAACAAACTACATGGCACTATGATAACTTTTTCATAGAATTCAGGATCATTTCGTGCTCCTTTGATAGCGCAATGTGTATGAACCAATTTATGGGCATCTCCATTAATTATTGACCAATTAATCTCATTGCCTATTGATGGAAAGCCCAATTATAGTCGGGACAAAGCTCCCTTATAATAGTCTTCGATCAAATCATGTCATACATGTTTTATGGGCCAAAAATAATGCAGAAAAAATCGTAGAAAAAAATGGGCCGAAAATAGAGATGGACGTGTCTATCGAGTTAACTTGTGATTGTAATAAATAAAAAATTACATGAACCCAACTTTAGAGCAAAATTTTGAGATATCACTTTTTTTTTCCCTGATAAATAGGTAGAAAATTTCATTCAACTGTGATATCACCATTACAATGGGTAAAACGCCGGCGACGGGCGAAGGCATAAGCGGAACTAAGTTGTCACTTTCCAGCTGCAACCAACAAAACAGATCACATTTAGAACCGCAATACACAAAAAAAAACTATGCTATGACCTAAGAAAAGGCAAGAACAAGCGATGGCTAACGACACCGGTGACAAGCGATAGCCAACAAAACGGCCAAAAGGACGAAACACAACCAAAATGAACAAAAACACTGGGGGGAAAGAAACACACAAATGCATTGATACAATGGGAAGGAGCCATTGTCGTACACCACCAGCTCCGAGAGGGCGATGAACAAGATGCCCATTGATAGAATCCATTGATACAATGGGCGGTGACGGGTGACGGAGAATTAGGGATGGATTCCAGAGAGGGCGTATGAGAAATGATTGTCACTAGGGGTTCTCACGGTCCGGATTGGCATGAATCCAATCCTAAACCTCGATTCACAGTTTTTAAAAAATAAAATCCGTGTCCTGTCAAAAAGTCTCATGGTTCAGTTCCAATCCGATCCGCGAGCCACAGATCGGTTTCAGATTTTATCCACGGATTTTCAACTTATTTAAATATATATATATATATCAACTCATTCAAAACCCAAACTCAACATTGAAACAAACACTTCAATTACAGGGGTGTTCAACTAAAAAAAAAACCTGTTTTTTCAAAAAAATCAAGACAAATCATTCTCTCACAATACATTACATAAAAAACCGTGAAAAGTCAGTTTATTTATAAATTAAAAAAAAACTAGCTTTAGTGGAACACCCAAGTAGATGAGAATACAAAACATCAAGAATAACTTAGAAAGAGCACTCCCTGAAAATAAAAAATGAAAGCTTATTAAACAATCCAACAAATTTATTGAACAAATCTAAACTTGAACATTATGAAATCAAAATAGATAGCCGGAAAACAAAACCCAAAATTCATTTTGAAATTCAAAACACAATAGGCTATAAATCTGCGTTTCAGCATTGTAAAGTGTAAATATCAAACTTGTTAAACATGTCAACAAACGCATCTAAATAGACAGTCACATGTGCAAAACCCAGATATTATTTTGAAATTCCAAACAAAGTAGGTTGCAAAAGTAGTAAAAATATTTATCTATACATATATATATATATATAAATTATATGTAATAAAAATCTCAACGACCCATATAGGTTAATCCATTGTTTCAAAATCAAAATCTATGTCCGGACTGTGAGTCACAATCTTTTTATTTTTTGAATCCATGTCCAGACCATTAATCCATGGTTAAAATTCAAAACATATGGATCGGTTCGGTCTAGACTAGATTCACAGAATCACAGATCACTAGTTTTTTTGAACAACCCTAACTGTCACATTCAAAGAAGGCAACATACGTCATGCGAGCAAATTACCCAATCCTTATTGGTGACAAGCATGTCGATAGGACCCGTGCGACATACTACCTCTTAACAAGAAGGTCATTCTCTAGCAAAATTGATACATGTACAATATTTGTTTCCGACATCGCTCAACACGCTGACATGGCACGCCACGTCAGCAGGTGGTCCCAGTCAATTAACCCAAGAAAAAAAAAAAAACCAAATTGTACTCCCTCTCCCATTTCATTTGACCAAATACACACACACACGCACACAACGAGAGCAATGAACAACACACCGGCGACCCAACTCCTTTGCCTCCCTCTCCACCGCCACCATTGAGAACGCTCTAAAACAGACAACCGGCACTGACTTCTAGTGATTTCCCTTCGAACTAGACACACACCTCGAATTCGGTCTCTCTCTCTCTCTCTCTCTCTCTCTCTCTCTCTCTCTCAATTCAACTTGTTTCAAAAAAAATTTGCTGGGGTTGTGGCCGTGTCCCACCAACTGACGTGACATGCCATGTCAGCACGTTGGAAAGATGTAAAAAAAATTGTTGTACATATTCATTCTCTAGGCACGAGCTGGGCCGGTTGAATTAAAGTGAAGCTTTCAGTTGACATGAAAATTGCGAAACGTTAAAGTCTCCCTTTTTAGTGCATCTCTCTTGGCTTCCAACTCCATCCCTGTTACATTCATCCCCACCATATTCCAAAGCTTACCTAACAACAAAAAAAGCTCCCATGGCCATTTCTCCATCCAACTCAAATTTTCCCTTCAAATCCCACCTTCACTACTCTCCCCTTCAATCCCAGACCCAATTTTCCCTCCCACTTTTCATCCAAAAATCTCAGCTCGCTTACTTTCGCAAACTAAACCTCACCACCAAATCGATCACTCACCACACCCCACGTCCTATCCAAATCAAACGAATCCTCATCCTCCACCGTAAGCCGAACCCGTAAAAGACGAACTGAAAAGAATATTATCCGACTGCTGGCGAGAGTTCCACGGCGAAAACGACTGGGCCGGGTTGCTCGACCCGATGAACCCGTTATTCCGATCCGAGCTGATCCGGTATGGCGAGATGGCCCAAGCCTGTTACGACGCCTTCGACCCATTCTCCAAGTACTGCGGCAGCCGCAGATTCACGCGCCGAGAGTTCCTCATGCACCTCGGAATGGAAAGCTCCGGCTACGAGATCACGCGTTACCTCTACGCGACGGCCAACATCAACTTGCCCAACTTCTTCAAGAAATCACGGTGGCCCCAGGTGTGGAGCAAAAACGCCAACTGGATCGGGTACGTCGCCGTTTCGAGCGACGAGAGATCAGCGGTTCTAGGACGCCGTGACATTGCCTTCGCGTGGCGGGGCACCGTGACCCGATTGGAATGGGTTGTGGATTTAATGGACTTCCTCCGCCCAATCTCGAAGGATAAGATCTCGTGCCTCGATCTGACTGTAAAAGTCGAATCGGGGTTCCTCAATCTATATACAGATTAATACGAGGAGTGTCGTTTTTGTAAATACTGCGCGAGGGAGCAGATTTTAACCGACGTAAAGCGGTTAATGGAAATTTACCGTAACGAGGAAATGAGTGTTACGATAACGGGACACAGCTTGGGAAGCGCGCTGGCTATTTTAAGCAGGTATGATATAGTTGAAACGGGTTTAAATGTTATGAACGATTGTCGGGTCGTGCCTGTTTGTGTTTATTCATTTTCGGGTCCTCGGGTCGGGAATTCGAGGATTAAAGAGAGGGTGGAGATGTTAAGATTGAAGATATTCACCTCGTTCGGAATACTTTTTCAAAAAAAAAAAAATTGAGTTCTAATCTGACCTAGGGGCCCACTCTGTCGTACTCCACGTTTTCCACTCTATAATTACTCCTCTTTCTGACTAGCACAATTGCCGGAACTCTATAATTACTCCTCTTTCACCCTCTTACCCAATGTGTAAAGGAATTATCCTCTCTCTCTCTCTCTCTCTCTCTCTCTCTCTCTCTCCAAACCCAACGGGTAATTCCTCAATCAGTACGACACTTCTGAACTCGCACTGGGCTTTGAAAATCAAAAGTGAGGGTGGACCCCATTGTTTCCTCTGAAACTGACAGTTCAACGACAGAGTGGGCCCTTGGGTCAGATTGGAACTCAAATTTTTTTTTTTTGAAAAAGTATTTCGAACAAGGTGATTTGAGAGTGGTTAATGTTTACGACGTGGTGCCGAAATCGCCTGGGTGTTTTTTCAACAAGGGTGGTGATGAGGGCCGCAAAGGGGTTGTCGTGGTGTTACTCGCACGTCGGAGTTGAGCTAGTGTTGGATCACAAGAACTCGCCGTTTTTTAGATCGGATGGGGACGTGGTTTGTGCCCATAACTTGGAGGCTCACCTTCACTTGCTTGATGGGTTAGTCACATTTTATTTCATTTCAATTCATTTTTTTGTTAAGCTTGGTTAGTAAAATTTCATTTTCACACCCACAATCATTTTTCCCCTGAGAGACCAATAATAGAGTTAGTGGGGGATATTTTCTTCACCCATTTGATTTCTTCTACGTAGAGAGAGACAGTGGGTGAGAAGAAGAGGAAAGAAGAGAAAAAGATCAAAGGGGAGGTTTTGTTTGTGTTGATTGAACCTCTATTAGGTAAGATTACAAGCTTTCGATAAAGATTTTCATGTTTTGTTATGGATTCACTTGCATCTAGAGGTTTAATTTCTAATTGGTTTGATTTTGGATTGAGAACTCAAGAACCCTAGACCTTGAACCCTTGATTTTGGGTGTTTAGAACTTGTTTTGAGAATGTTTTGCTAATTATAGAGGTAGTTCTTGAACCTCATATGTTTGAGTATGTTTTGGCCATGTTTTTGTGTGTGTTGGAAGTGTATTTGGTGGGTTTGAAGGTCCAGGAGGTTCTGGAACTGAGTTTTTGTGGTTATGGAACTAGGCTTAAAACTTGGTTCTGACCCTTTGGTTCCGGAACTGAGTTTTTGTGGTTCCAAAACCACTACGCATTTTTTAGCAACTTTTTCTATACTTCATGGTTGATCTTGCATGCTTCCAGGACTTCATTTTAAGCATGTTTACACTCGTTTGGCATCTCTTAATCATGTTTTCATTATTTTAATTAATATAGGAGGTTCGGGTTTGCACGAGGATCTAGGTTAGTAACCAATACATAATTTACATGGTTTAAAGCACAATTTGGTACTTTTGTGTAAATGTTCCATCATCTCACTTGTTTTGTTAAATGAATTGTACTCCATGGATATTCAATGAAAGGTGGCTATATTTTGTATATATTAATGGCATTCCTGACGTTCCAGCTTGCTAGGGGACAGTGCTAAAAGGCTAGCAAGGTTGATGTGTTTGGTACAGGGTATGAATAGATCGAGACGTCTAAGCCTATCCACACGGGGGACGCCTGGTGGTACAATTTGATTTGTTAATGGGATGTGCATTATAAATTGGATTTGGAAAGATGTGTATCTTTTTGGATATGAATTTGTTTTTTGCTTAGTTAACATGTTTTCTAAAATATATCCAGGGAAGGCATGCAAAATATGTATCGATTTCTCATACGAGCTTTAGCTTATGATGTTTTTTCCACCTTTCAGGCGATGAGGAGTGGACAGGTGTATTGTTAGTACCTTTAGTCTTCGTTTTGCTTGTACTAGTGTGACTGTGGGCCTTTCGAACACGTATTTGGGAACTATTGAATGGTATATGTATTATATGGGTTGTATCTTTGTATTACTCCCTCCGTCCCCAAATTTTGGTCCCTCGTCCAATTCTAACCGGATAAAAAACAAGCTATAACTTTTAATCGATAATGAATTTTATATTAGATATGGATCTTTTTTGATAGATCTCAATTAATTCTATAAAACAATGTTTTCGAAATCATATAAAACAATGTATATTACGAGATATAATCAATTGAAAAGTGACATGAACTCCCAAAATGGACAAATAAATGGGGACAGAGGGAGTATTAAGCACAAGCTCTGTTGGATACTTTAAGTTGGTACTTGTGACCCTTTTTGGATGTATGATACATGTTATGTTTCCGCTGCTAGTTATTGTGTCCCTACTTAATCATCACTTTTGGATGATTTTTGTTTAAGTTTGGCCTTGGTGACTGTGTCACCGGCACTTTATTACGCTTATGACCTTTAAGGACAGGTCTAGGGCATGACACAATAAGAGTACTTATACCCAATCGTTGCCTTCGTGACCCCAGAATTAGTCGGGGTGCGTGTAAGTTGATCGACCAAGACAACTAGTTATATGAAAAATATATTAAAACGTTGTAAGTTAGCATGCATTATCATTTAGCTAGGTGAGCATGGTTCCACAAGCAATAAATAATTTTAGGTAAGGCATGCGGTGATGGGCATGCATGCTATTATATGAAGTATAAAATTTGCTTTGGAAAATGAAGATCAAGATGGTCACCCACCGTCCACGCAAGTCATTACTTATTAATGAGAGCAAGTGATTGACATGAGATTATGGAGGCCAACTATCGATCCCAAACCATTGAGCTACTAGGGTTTATATTCGGTCGTTATCTTCGCGGCTTCATAATTAGTCGAAGTGCTTGCAAGCTAAATGTTACGTCTAGTCGTTACCTTCGGAGCTCTAAAATTAATCAAAGTGTGCTTAAGTTGACGCGGATATCCGATTATAAAAAAATGAAAGAAGTTGTATGTTAGCATGCATCATCATTTAGCTAGCTGAGAATGGTTCCACAACCCATAATTACTTTTAGATAAGGCACGTGGTGATGGTCATGCATGCTATTACATAAAATTTGCTTTGGAAAACGAAGTTCAAGATGGTCACCCACGCAAGCAGGCCCGGCCCTGTGTTTCATGAGGCCCCAGGTCTATTCTCAATTTGAGACCCTTCATATATATATATATATATATATATTTATATATAATTTTTTTTTCTACGAGAAGGGGCCCCAAAAATCGGGGGGCCCCAAGCCCAGGCCTCCCCGGCCTGCACGCAAGTCATTACTCAAGACGTTTCTAAATATTACGCGGAAATAAGAATGGTAAGAACACCTGTAAAAGAAAAGTCATGGCCCTAAGTTTTTCAAAAAAAAAAAAAGCAATCTAGTTGCTAAAATTAATGATGATTTTAACACATGGTGAACTCATTTGCTAAAATTATGGTTAATTTTAGCACCTGAGTTGCTAAAATCATTTGAAAAACTTGATTGGGTTCAATCTTTAACTTACTTTTTATTGGGATTTTTTGTATTATTGGATTTTTTTTTTCGCACAGGGTCTTTTAGAATGTTAGTGAACAAACTAAAAATGCAAAGAGGAAAATAATATAAACATTAACGAAACAAAAAATGTAACCAAACCCTTGTCCATTGGGGTAAGGATGAAATTATATAAACTCACTACCACTAGATTATTTAAAAACTTTCATCATCTAATTAAGTATAAATTTTTGCTGCTACAAAGGTAAAATTCTGACTCTGTTCCTGACTCTAGTGAAGAAATAAATTAATACTAATAAGAAAAGACTACTATGGTATCAGTGTCACGTTATGCTAACTTTTTGTACTTTGAAACTATATTGGTTTTGTTGAGTTTCTGGAGTCCATATCACAAGTATCAATGCAGTATCCAATGAAAAACATAGCTATATAAGTATTGACCTAGGACAGTATATGTTATGTTTAAGATAACTTTGCATTTGCAATAGAAAAATTAAAATTTCAAACTACCTCCAATATTTTAACCTTCGATCAATTTCATATATACTTCTAAACTTTTAAAAAACTCAATTTTACTTTTAAACTTTATTTCCGGTAATCAAAATCTACTCTTTGTCACAATCCGTCAAATTAAGACTCTGTTAAATATGTTTATGTGACATCCAATTTCACTTAAAATGTGACACATGTACCTCAACTCCCACACTCTTTCTCTGTCCCAAAGAAATGCTAAAAAAAATTCCTTACTTCTTTTTGAAAATTTGAAAATTTCAAATTAGTTATTTTGAAAATAGTTTTTCATTAGAAGAATTTCAAAATAGCTTTTTTTGGAAAAAAAAAAAACTGTTAAAAATAAAGTCTAAAAATAGTTTTTTCAACAAAACATTTATTCTTTATTTTTTTAAAAGAATTTTTTTCTGAAATAAAGTTTGAATACAATTTTTTTTTGGCATTCCTTTGTTTTTGTTTTTTTTTTTTGGGGTACATGTGATTTTAAGTGAAATTGGGTGCCACACAAGCATATTTAACAGAGCCTAACGTCCAACTCAACAAATTCTATTAGTAATTTGACGAATTGTAACTGTAGGAGTAATATTTGATAACAAAAGGAAAGTTTAGGAGTGAAATTGAGTTTTATTTATTTATTTATTTTAAGTTTAGGAGTATATTTGGCATTTAGATCAAAGTTTAGGGTTATTTTGAAATTTTCCCCAGATTAAGAGGCTTTTGTTACCAATTGGCCAAGGGCATAAGAGGCTTTTGTTACCAATTGCTCAGGGGGTTTTAGCTAAATAAGCCACTTGATTTATTTTTGGGAAAATTTCATAAAACCCTCCAAACTTTGACCCAAATATCAAAAAACCTCCCAAACTTTCAAAATTTTCAATCGTACTCCCAAACTTCACTTCCGTTAGCAAATATACTCCCACCGTCTGAATCTGTTACCTCATTAACGGAAAATGCTCAATTGGAGCTTAACGGATGCAAAAACAGAAGGGCCCAAAACGACGCGTTTTTGGGCCTTAAAAGAAAATTATAGGGAGGGGAATCCTCTTCTTCTTCCCCAAAGCCTTCGCCTGCTTCCATGGCAGCCGCCTCATCAAACGCCCACTATCAAATGAAAGCTGTCGCTGCCGCCTTCCTCCACCATTACCTACTTCATCTCCAGACTCTCCGAGATCCTCTCTCCAATCCCCACCGCCTGATTAACCCGTGCACATTGAAAAATCAATCGAGATCTCACCTAAGGAGACCTCATCGTTTGCCATGAAGGGACCGCGTTCAAAGAATCGTTCCTGCTGAGATTCAATGCCCTTTTCGTGGAGCTAACGGACCGGATCGTGTTCGTGGCGATGAACTACCAGGCCGGATTCTTCCATGCGACGATGGCTTATGGTTTTGTATCGGCAGAGAAGAATGCAAATCCACCACCGTGGAAGAAAACAATGACAAGGAGTTTGGTTTCACCGTCAGCGGCGGGGGAAAGGGGGGTAATACTAGTGTAGAACTAAAAGTTGCGAGAGGGATCAACGGTGATAACAGAGGAAATAACACCACCGATGGGTTTGGGGGCTGGGAGGCGTAAGTGTAAGACAGGTTTTTTTTTTTCTCTCTCTCTTTTCTTTTAAGGCCGAAAACAACGTCGTTTTGAGCCACTTACGTTTTTTGCGTCCGTTAAGCTCCAACTCAGCATTTTCCGTTAATGAGGTAACAGATTCAGACGGTGGGAGTATATTTGATAATGAAAGTGAAGTTTGGGAGTACGATTGAAATATTTGAAAGTTTGAGAGGTTTTTTGATATTTGGGTCAAAGTTTGGGGGGTTTTATGAAATTTTCCCTTTATTTTTTGTCTTTATTTAAAAAAAAAATCTCATTTATTAGTTTGGCGTTAAATTTTTGTGGATTATTGGTTCTTCTCAACGAGAAAAATCGCAAAACTTAAAAATTGTGATAAAAACTCAATTTTTTTTAATCAACTCAAAACATCTAATTTTTTATTGATTTTTTCTTTATTAAAAAAATTAATTTGGAATCCAAGGATCTGCAGTTAATATTCATAATTCAAAACCCACCACCAAATTTAGGCCAAATGGGCATTATATATATATGTGTGTGTGTGTGTATTTGAATTTTTTTTTTCAATTAATAATGGTAATTAAATTGAAGGTACCACGGCTAAAGCCAGAGATTTGCACTATCAAGTGGAAGGGACCCTGCACTCAAAAATGCTATGGGTACCCAAAAAATGCACACCAAGTGGATTGTGTGGTGGAGAGAAGCCCAACATGGAGCCCACCAAAAAATATAAGTGTCTCCCCATTCGCCACATCATCCAGTGTGCATTTGGGGGGCATTTTTTGGGTACCCATAGCATTGTTCCTTTTTAGTTGTTTCATGTTTGTTCCGTTGGGTGTTGGGTATTGTTGTTCATTTTGTGGTCCTCTCGTGTATGAAATTATAATTTTCTCGTTGCCCCCTCCTCTCTCTCTCCCTTCTTTTGCGTCTCTTCTTCGCCAGAGAGTAGAGATGTGTCAACATTTGAAAACTTCTTAGCAACAAATCATCTAATTAGTTAGAACCAAAAAAAAAAAAAAAACTTGACAATCATATTACAAGGATTTTCCACCCTTTTAATTAACTTTAAAATCTCAAAACTTTCTTACACAAAATGCACCGTTTAGAGAACTCAATAGACAATAGAGATGTCCTTAATGAGGAAGCCTGAGACCTATCTTCTAAATGAAACCGAGGAACAGCTTGCATGCTGTTTTTAACCATTAGATTTGTTTCCTAAATAGGCTAAGAAATTAAATGACTTGTAGTTCATGCCACGTCCGAATTAGATGAGTAAATATAATGCTAAGTTGTTTAGTCTCGATTGAAAATTTAACTAAATTTTTAAATATTTTGATCTTATGACCATGATAAACTCCCTAGAACCATCTTAAATAAATATCTAGGGTTATTGTTCCATAAACAAAATAAGAGTAAATCTCTTTCTTTTTCTAATAGTATGTAGTAGACCGACTAATATTTTCTGCTAGATACTTTAAAATATTGGAACACTTCTCAAGTTTTTGTACTTCGGACGCTTGAGATTCTTCTACAAGCTTTCATCACGTATTTACCTTTTTTGATTAAGTTTTCAATATCATCTTGCTTAGCGGTCTAGAAGATCCCTTTTTGAGATTACCCTACTTTTTCTAATTTTTCAAGCATAAAAGACTAGTACAAGATATTATAAAGAAAAACAGTTTTTTTTCTCAACTATAAAGCAAGATAGTAATAGGATTATCTGAATAAACAAAATTAGCCATATTTTTATGACAAGAAAAGCATATACATAGATATATCCATATTTATTCACAGCGCACACATATAATACCTTTATATGTGTGTCCGCAATGAGTTATATCAACCTAATATTTCTAAATTGTAAAATAATTGGTCAATCAATGAAAATTTTGATCAAGTTTTCTCTATCGGGATATATGGCCCTTTTTATCTCGATTTTTTTTGAAACTCAACGCAATCGTATCCACTTCCACCATATTCCACAGTCATCAAATTACCCTTTTATTGTTTCAAAGTACATATTGAAGGTCTTCTTAAACTATTTGCGCGCACCATTTTATTTCATTCCTAATTTGTACCTATATATATCGATCTTATTAATTTAGGTCTTGATCTATTCTTAATATTGGCCTCCATCGTTCAACCTTCAAGATGGTATCCACAATACAAAGTTGAGAAAAACCATTAGCCAGTCACCCTCATTTAACTCTAACCCTTTTTTAATTAGCTATATCATTCTATCATCGTACATGATATATTAATGTTTTTACCTTGTGATTGAAATATCAACAGAAAGACCAGGATGAAGAAGGCAGGGAGAGAATTGCCATACCCAAAAAAGTTACTCGAGTTAAGTTTGGTTTTCTATATTTAAGCAGATGAAAATATTGTAAATGTGAATTTTACATTTTGTGCATATTAATATTAATAATTTGATATACGGAGGGTAATATTTTTAGTACTCCTATTAATTGGAATCAGACAATCAGTATTTGTGAACGGGAAAAGATACAATTAAGGGGTCGTTTGGATGATGTACAAGGGGCCCTGACTATTTTATCCGGGAGGATGAGTAAATAGCCCATGTTTTGGCAATCAAAAACACCCCCGACTAAATAGCCGCGGGCTAATTAACAAGGGAGAAGCCGGACTAAATATAAGGAGGGGGGGAGGGGTGCTTGTATTTAGTCTGGCTCCTTATCCGGGACCAAATGACAAGCATACCCATCTGGTTCAAGCGAAAAATAGCACAACCCACCATTGTTCCAAGAAATTTTTTTCAAAACTTTCAGATCTGGAAATTTCGAAAAATACAAGTGATTGGGAAAAAATAAAACATAACTGGGTCAAATCGCCGACCACCGCCATCTCCATCGCCGTTGTTCCCGTCAGACCTTGATTGGCCGTTGTTGCCGTTGTCTGGTTTTTGGGTTCTAAGAAAGATCCATACCTGCCTAAGCAAAATTGGATAACAAAAGTTCTCGCCACATGCTTTTGGTTATCCATTTAGAAAAATTCTTAAAGTTTAGCAAGAATGCCAAGTCTCACATTGGTATTTTTTGTCCATAACCAAAAATAATGGACACCCTCCATCACTTATTCAAATGATAAACAAAACTTGCCACATTACTTTTTCAAACTACAAAAAATAGTTTTGAAATTTTTTTAAAAAAATATTTTGAATTTTCTTTAAGTACAAAACGGTTTAAAAAAAACAGTTTTTAAAAATAAATTTTGAAAAAAAACAATTTTTAAAAATAAACTTCTGAAAAAAATAGTTTTTAAAATGAACTTTTGAAAAAAAAACAGTTTTTTTTAAAAGAACTTTTGAAAGAAACAGTTTTTAATAGGAATTTTTGAAAAAAAAAACAGTTTTTTAAAATGAACTTTTGAAAAAAACAGTTTTTTAAAATGAACTTTTGAAAAAAACAATTTTTTAAAATAAACTTTTGAAAAAAACCAGTTTTTTAAAATTAGACTTTTGAAAAAGAAAAAAAAATTTTAAATTAAACTTTTGAAAACATTGTTAAGAGAGGAGAGAGAGGGTTTTTGTCATTTTGTGTAATGGTGGGTGTACTTGAAGGGTAGATGTGGGGTCCATTAAATTTGGTTATTGGCAAAATGTTGCTAGTTTTGGTTATCCAAGTGACAAAATTTGGTTAGTTGCTAAGAGGTTGCTAAGTTTGGTTATTTCAATGTGAGCACTTTTTTAAACAAACATTGCTAACTTTAGCAACTTTTTGGTTTTGGTTATGCCAATGTGGATGCTCTAATAGGGAAGAAGAAAGAAGAAAACGAAAAGAAAAAGAAGAAGAAATAAGATAAATAAGAGACTCGTGATGAACTGATGGGTATGGGTAATGGGTATCATGGGTTAAACAAGTGGTCACTTGTCCTTTATTTGTTTATTTATTTATTTTTGGATTTCTCTTTTACACGTTTTTACCACAAAAAACAAAACAAAAAACCTTTTGAGAATTGAATATTTTGAATATTTAATGATTTTAATATGTATACAAAATTATTAGAAGGACTTATTTTAGCTTAATTTTTGTTAAGTATAAAAAATTAATTAGTTTTGACGTTGTATAATTAAGTTAATTCATAATAGATTAGGGCATATAAAAGGGCAAGAAAGTCATTTGACATGATTTACATTATCCACCCTTTTTATCCCTCATCCAAATCATGTACTAATTAATTCTCTCACCTTAACTGTGGGCCCACCCTTCTTATTTAATCACTTTTACTATTTTATCCTCCTTGACTATTTAATCCATCTCAAACTAATACGCCATCCAAACGGGCCGTAAGGGGGTAATTTGTGACACACATCAAGTTCTAGGGTCTTTGTCTGTAGTTTACGTAATCTTCTTCTAGGGTTTCTGGATATGTAATTGTCGCAATTTGTAATCAGTAACAGCCCCAATAAGAACTCCGCTCAGCCCCATCGAACAGGTACGCTTCTCTCTCTCTCTCTCTGCTCAGGGCCGGCCCTGCAGTTCCATATGTTGCCCCTTTTCTACTAGTGACGTTATTCAATAAGAATTCTACTATCGATGTCTTTTCAGTTATGTCGTTTAGTTCGCTTAGGAGAGTTGGCGAGCTACGAATAGTTCGCTTCAGTCGCTGGAGTAGTGGGTTATGGATTTCTATTCAATTGCCTGTGCATGAAAATAGGCTTCTTCCAATTTGAGCTAACCAACACCAATCTCCTCACCGAATTCATCACAACCTGTTTTCCTCTAGCTGGAATTCATCACGCTCATTGCGTGTTTGATCAAATGCCTAAAAAATACTACACTTTAAAACCATGATTAGAGCTCACCTAGAGACACGAATTGGTCGAGTCTATCACTCTGTATAGACAACTAAGAAGGCACTCGCGTTTTTCGCCCGATAACTATACGTTTTTGTGGTTAGCTAAATCTTGTGGTTTGAGTTTGTCCAATCGGGAAGGTCAACAGTTACATAATCATGTGACTAAAACTGGGTTTGAGTCAAATTTACTCACGTTGACGTCCTTCGTTGACAAGTTCGCAAAATTTGGGGTGATGAGTTGATCAACTTTCATGACTCACAAAGGTTTCTGTACATATTCTTTCCATCATGTGTAAGAAGGAAAATATGAGTAAATAACCGCTCTTGTACAATTTTCTGGTTCTCGTGTCTTTTAAATGGGTAGACATGGGATGTGAATGGCATAAATGCTAGCTCAGGAATATCATTGTGTACCATATCGGCCGATAAAGGCTGATGAAGCACTCCAATGGGCAAACTCAAATCTAAGCACAAGTTTGAGCAAAATATAAAGGGTAAGGGCTGGAGTAAGCATTTTGATTCCTCTTCGTCTTCCTTTCCTCACTTTTTTTTGTATTCTTCCTTTTTTGCTTTTATTTCTTAGTGGAATTGGTGCTAACTGTGCTTGTTGAAGAACCAGGATATATAAGTTGGTTTACGCATTGTTTTCTGCATGGATGATCACGATTTGATTCTTTGCTTATTTTCCAAGCTTGAGGAGCATTTTCCTGTGAATGTTCTAAGTGACTGCAGTTGTGTACTGTTTGATTTCTGCAGAAATCAACGTTTTACAAAAAGATGAGTTTGATTTCTCAAAATGCGCTGACTAAAGACCAACTTAAGAAGATTAAAAGGAAGGTTTCTGACCAGCCTTCACTATCGGAAGATGACCAAGAGCTTGAAGATAGAAAAGAGGACCAGCCAGATACATACAAAGTAAAGAAGAGAAAGGAAAAGCACAATGAAGAAGAGGACAAGCAGTTGGAAATTGAGCAGGAAAAAGAAATGAAGAAGTTGGAAAACTCTTTGTTTGGTTGTTTGTACTCCCCAGTTGAGTTTGGGAAGGAAGATGATGAGGAATTGAGGTATGGGATTGACAAAAGTCCTGCTTTGTTCTTTACGGATAGGTCTGCCAATAGTGTACTCTCTGTTTATGAAGACGATGCAGGATTGAGTCAAAGTAGTGATGACGAGGAAGGAACTGACCAAAGGAAACCTGTATGGGTGGATGATGAGGAGGAAAAGACCAGTATAAATATAGCTAAAGTCAACAGGTTAAGGAAGCTGAGGAAGGAAGAAGATGAAAGTGTGATCTCTGGTTCCGCATATGTTGCCAGATTAAGGGCTCATCATGCGAAGCTGAACCCGGGCACTGAGTGGGCCCAACTGGATTCCAGGTCAAAGAATTACAGCTCCGATGACGAAGATTCTGAACAAGAAAATGAGGCAGTTTTGGCACAGGGTTATAAAGATGTTGAAGGTGTTGACGATATTCTTCGATCTACTGAGGACCTTGTTGTGAAAAGCAGTGCAAAGCTGTTGCCTGGACTCCTTGGGTACTCAAGATTAGTGGATGCAAATGCAGAGGATCCTTCCAGTGGTCCAATAAATTCAGTTCAGTTCCATAGAAATGCTCAGTTACTTCTTACCGGGGGTTTAGATAAAAAGCTGCGATTTTTTCAGATAGATGGGAAAAGGAACAACAAAATACAAAGCATTTTCCTGGAGGATTTGCCTATTCGAAAGGCATGTTTCTTACCTGATGGATCTCAAGCAATAGCAGCGGGAAGAAGAAAGTTCATCTATTGTCTGGATCTAGTGAAAGCAAGTGTAGATAAGATTGGCCCCTTAACTGGGAGGGATGAGAAGAGCTTGGAAGTTTTTGAGGTTTCGCCAGATTCCAATACGATTGCCTTTGTGGGTAATGAAGGGTATATCCTATTAGTTTCATCAAAAACAAAGGATCTAATTGGAACCCTAAAAATGAATGGGACTGCTCGATCATTAGCTTTTGCTAATGATGGGCAACATTTGCTTAGCTCCGGTGGTGATGGGCATGTTTACCATTGGGATTTGAGAACTAGGGGTTGCTTCCACAAGGGCATTGATGAAGGTTGCTTGACTGGTACATCTCTTTGTACTAATCCAAGTGGAAGTTTGTTTGCGTCTGGTTCAGACAGCGGGATTGTGAATGTTTACAACAGAGAAGAGTTTTTGGGTGGAAAGAGGAAACCAATCAAGACCATTGAGAACCTAACCACTAAGGTTGATTTTATGAAGTTCAATAACGACGCTCAGATTTTGGCCATCTGTTCGACCATGAAGAAGAACAGTCTAAAGCTGGTTCACATACCATCATTTACCGTTTTCTCGAACTGGCCTCCACCAAATCAGAACCTGCATTATCCTCGTTGTTTGGATTTTAGTCCTGGTGGAGGCTTTATGGCAGCAGGAAATGCTGCTGGAAAAGTGGTGTTATACAAGTTGCATCACTATCAACATGCATAAAACAGATGAGCACTGGTTGTTTATTTTGTTTTACATTTTCTTTGCCAACTTTCTGTAGTCGTGTATCTGAATTTTTGCGCGGAGGCACCTGGGTTTCAACCTGCTTTGTCATGCCACAGTTTTGGTTTCAGTATGTCTGGAAAAACTCCTTAAACCCGTGCCCTGGTTGGTTGTTTTCACAGGGGGGTGGTAATTTGGCTGTATGACGGGTGGTTGATGAGCTACCGTTTGAGAATCAAACCAATTTGGTTATTTATGAGAGTTTTTTGATTTGATCCTATCAGCTTTGATATTTTCTGTTCTCTACACACTTAGAAGCCGAATACCCATCCAGAGTCTTGCTGTTAAATTCATTGTATTTTTGTTTTTTTCTTTGTTCAATTCTATGTTCTTTCAATCCAATGACTTTCCAGCTACTGTTTGTTCCTTGCTGTTTAAATTGGGTTCCCTCCATTTATTCTATTGCTGAACAATGTTTCCCATGAATCCCAGTTGTCCTTTATAGAGCCCAGAAGCAGCACTACGAGGGGAATTTACCAGCAAAACTGACCGAACACCAACAAAACCTAGGAATAAAGCTTACTGTGCTTTAGATAATGATTAGAACCACAACAACAAAGTTGCAATCCATTGATGAAGATCGAGTGGCTACATTGGACGTTGTGAGAAAACGAATATCAACTGCTGCAGCACAAATTCACAACCTAGTCTCAATTGGAGCAAAAAAAAAATTGTGAAAGATCAACGCAATATTGTTGTTATGTTTAATGTACAACAGGAAAATCTTTTCTTTTGACGCCAATTCCAACAGCGAAAATGCTAATGATCACTCAAACGTTTCAATTTATCTGCTGCTTGTATGCCTCAAAACTACTATGGGGTACAAGAAGGAAGGTTGGAGTTCATGTATTATGTATACCATCGGCTTTCAAAGTGCCGCAATATCACACTATGTTGAAGAAACAAGACTACAAGGATCTATCTTCAGTTAGGATCATTGACAGCCTCATCAATGTAGCATTCTCTTCGCGCTCCTTCCAAGAGAGCTCCATTGCTGCTGCAGATTTACAACCAGGTTTCTGTAAACCATTTCAACTCTAAAAAGGATTCCACCTTCAATTTCGGAGAAAGTCATCCTGCAAAACATCATCAAATCTAAATTTCTGAAGGTCTATTAAGCTAGTAAATGAACAATTGAGGTTCAAAAGCTTCAGACGCCACACTGTTTCGACCTCGCCATTCTAAAATTCAGTTATTTAAGCAAATATGAGAAAGAAAATGCTCTATAGGAATCCATGTCAGGCTAGATGATTTAAATAGGATCTTTCCCCAGAGTGTTTGAAACTTTGAATAGCTTAAACTAATGGGTAACAGTAACAAAATATATTCACAATGAAGAGTATAAATACAAGTTATGTGACTGTTCTCACCTAATAATGGCCATGGTGTGATGCTAAACCCCAGCTGCAGCTTTAACTTCAGAGACCTTACCCTGAAACAATTTAAATAGGATTCTAACCCAATCAATGAAAATGTGAACATGAAAGACAACGGACAATAATGTGTGAGAATTAACTAAGAACATAGTCTTTGTCACATTTTCAGACTTCATTGCATATGGAGTATCAATCTATTCATGTACAAGCTACATTTACAAGTTTGCGAATCAACTTGTGCCCCAAATTTATTTATTTAATTATGATTATTTTTTTGGTTCAGAAAGGCAGAGCAGCAAGAATACAAGGGGGAAAAAGAACGGCATAAATTTGTTTGGCAGATGAGAAATCACATGAATACAAATTTTTATTTAGAGTTTTAAATATCTAAGATCTTAGCAGACAACCTCTGGTGGAGAACCGCTTCGAATCTTCCGTGTAGGAGTCCTCATAGTGACAAATTCCTCTGCTGCAGTAGGATGGATACCCACTGTGACATCAAAATCATCTTTTGTCAAGCCAGCTTTCACAGCAACTGCAAATCCCTGAAATTCAATAAACAAATCTGATCAATTGATTGAAGCCTTGAACTACCAATTTCAGATGACCGCTGAAATTTTCCCGAATGGAAGAAAAAAAACTGAATGTAGAAGGGACAAAACCTGCACAATTTCTGGTGAATCTTCTCCACACATGTGCAACCCAAGAACTTTTCTTGTCTTTGCACATACTATAAGTTTCATGAAAATCCGGTCCGGGAGCCCAGAAAGAGTAGCCTTTAAGGGCCTGAAGTTTGCTGTGAAGACATCAACATCACCATATTCTTTTACAGCCTGCAAAACGCCTTGTAATGATGAGCACCAGAAGACAAACTGGACATGTTGCATGTACATTTCACAATATGCATCACCTGTTCTTCTGAAATGCCAACTTGTCCAATAGGTGGCTGGGAAAACACAGCAGAGGGGACAGCCCTAATCAAAAGCCAGATAATATGATCAGAAAGCTGCTACTCATCACCTTGTCTCACCAATGTTCAAAAAGCAGTCAACTCAACTTTCTCATTAGAAACTCAAGGGGGTATGTAAAATAGAGTCTAGAGTTTTCATATGGTCCTCGAAACCTCTAAGCAACTACCTGATGCATAGAGTACTAGAATGAATTTCCATAGGCACAATTCTCATATGGTCCTCGAAACCTCTAAGCAACTACCTGATGCATAGAGTACTAGAATGGATTTCCATAGGCACAATTAAGAGATTTTTCCACCTCGCCGAGGCTATCAACTACTACTATATGATGATGAGACAGACTCATAGAGTACCTATAATCAGGTTTTGTAGGTTCGTTCCCAAAAAGAGTTTTTGCCACTGCAACTCCCTCCATCAAAGCAACTGGAGTTAGATTTATCCTATTTGTGACATCTCCAACAGCGAAAATGGACGGAACACATGTACGGGAGTATTCATCAACCTGAACAAAGTAGAAAAAAGAACCAATTATTAAATGCACCATGTTGGGGAGAGAGAGAGAGAGAGAGAGAGAGAGAGAGAGAGAGAGAGAGAGAGAGAGAGAGAGAGAGAGAGAGAGAGAGACACACACACACACACACACACACACACATCTAAAAACACAAAGAATCTACCTCAATTGCTCCATCCTTGGCCATTTTTACCCCTACCTTCTCCAATCCCAAATTCTGCAATGGAAATTGAGTTCAAGTATCAGTCATCTAACATTGGTTCAGTGCATACATATTTCAGTGTACAATTTATTTAAGCTCTAAAACAAATGTCAGACTTCAAAGCGTTATATTAACTTCATGTTAAATACAAGTAGCCCATTTCTGGGCAGTGGGCACAAATCCAAGATATAAAAAGTATCCATTGCATGACATGGAAGAAAGAGAGGAAAACTATTTATAAACAGGAACCATGACCATGTCTCGTGGATCTCTTCAATTTTGAAGTAACAAACTCGCCGAACGCCTGTGCAAACAAAAGCCACCCAACAAAAATCAAACCTTCGTATTAGGCTTGCGGCCTGTAGCAAACATGACATGAGAGAAACCTTCAACGGCTCCTTTACTAGTCTTCAAAGTCAGTGAACCATCTGCGGATTTAAGGATAGCTTGAGGTGATGACTCTGGGTGGAACTCAATCCCTCTTAGAGACATCTGTTCTCCAACAAAATCTCTGACCTACAGAAATACAAGTTTTGTGCATGAGGAGAAACTATCGTCTGATTGAATACTGAACAAAGACACCCATGTAGACTGTTATTCCTCACCTCCTCATCAAAACCTCTCAGAACCTTTTTCTGCCGTATGAATACATGGGCATCACTTTTCAAACCATTGAAAATCCCAGCAAACTCAAGCGCAATGTAACCTCCCCCGACTATTGCAACCTTTTCGGGCTTGGAAGGCAAATCCAGGGCTGCATCTGAATCTATCGCAAACTCACATCCGGGAATTTCAGGAATGAAGGGGCGCCCCCCTACTGCAATCAGTATGTACCTTGCCGAATAGAGCTTTCCATCTACATCCACTGTATGCGGATCCACAATCTGTGCATAGAGTCATGCAAAATCATTTGCATCAGTTACAAAAAGTTTTTAAATGTGAACACACGTTCCCAGCATTTATATCACAAACTAAGTTGAAGTGTAAAATGGCAACACAACATCAAACCTTTCCACGCCCTTCGATTAAAGTGACACCAGCATTTTCCAGAATGTTCTTGTAGATACCAGTTAGGCGCTGCAACTCAGCATTCTTATTAGCCATCAGGGTGCTCCAATCGTGTTTGGGTTCAGCATCATATTTCCATCCAAAACCACAACTCTCTTCAAATTCATGAGAAAATTTGGATGCATATACAAGTAGTTTCTTTGGAACACATCCACGAAGCACACACCTTCATGCCATCATGCAACAAAAATAAAACCTTCGTTACCAACTCGCAGATAATCTCAATGTTGAACATGGAATGCTGAAGTTGTGTAATGTATTCGAAGCGGGCAAAAAAAAAAAATTGCAGTTGTGCTTTGCAAACATCTCTAATATTAGCAAGCATAATAAAAAAGAAAAGAAAATTTTAACTTAGGGTAGCTCCCGTGAATCTGTGCTTGAAAAAACCCCAGCATTGATTACCCGTAAAACTATTCAAGCAAGGTTTGCATAACAATCTCAGCATGCATTTCGGCATTCAGTTGCCCCTGAAATACATCCATTCCTTGATTCCTTCTTCGTCAACCTAACCCATGATAATGCAAATTCCACATTCTTTTCAACAAATGAGAACTGGCACTAAATGCAAAAAACATCCATTATAGCCAAGAACTTAATTCGCATGCAAGGAGAATCAAGTTTCAATGACTGGCGTAGAAACACCAGCCAGTAATTCAGTACTCACACAGAATAGGAGTGATTCAAACAAAGCAATGCTTCCAAACACAATCCAGTACTGTACAATAACCTATAAGTTCTTTTAAAACTTGCACATGGGTAAATGTATAAGAGTAAATTCATCTTGATGTTCTTGCTGTCTATTTTTTTGAGATCAATATGACAAGACAAATACTTCTCGTAACACTTTTCAGATAGCTCATGCTTCCAAACAGAACCACACAATGAACCCAAAAAGAACCATCATTTTAAAATTCTTAAAACCAACCATTGGATTTGCAATTATTAAAACAAACCATAGCCCTGAAGTTTTCAGAATTAGATTTCTGCGCTCATTGTTTGCAAAACACCTTTGTTTGGTTGACAATTTCAAAACTTGTTCTATCGGAATTCATGCTGGGGACAAAGTGAAGACGATTTCTTCATACATTCAAAAACCATAATGCAACACGAAATGATGTTTGTTTTTGTTTTCAAAAACAGTTTCCAAAAAGTATTCTAAGCAGCGATACAGAAAAAGGCAACTTAACAGAAAGAAAATTTTCTTCTCCAGCAAACAATTAGGCTCCGTTTGGAACTTAGGGTTAGGGATGGAAAGGAAAGAGGATGGAAAATTTAAAAAAATTTCTTTCCCTTGTTTGGTTCCTAAAGAAATAGAAGGGAAATTTTAAAAACAAGTATAATTTTCCCTCCAATTTCTTCCTAATTTTCCCTCAAACTTTCCTTCTTATTATTTTCTCTCCCATTTTCTTTCCATCCTCAAGTTCCAAAGTCAATTGCGTTCACTTTCCTCAACGAAGGCTAAAAGAATACATCCGGAACAGCAAAGCAACAAACCTAACAAGGCTGAGGGCTGAATATCTGATCTTAGTTATTTAGGTGGGTTTGGCTTAACTTTATCATTAGATTATTTGTCCTAATTTTTTTTTTTTTTTTATCTTTTATGAACTTCTGCTAATTTACTGTCAAATATCTGGGAATTATTGATTCGTCTCAATTATAGGAATAAAAAAAATTAGAAATCCTGACCAAAACATTAAAAGGTGCACTAACAAATATAATACCAAAAAAATGTCTGTTTTGGATTGTATTTAGTAAGTTTTTGTCATAAATTTTTATTTTTTAAATTCCTCCAGTCGAAATGAATCAATAATCCATACAAATTTGATGCAAAAGTTCACGAAGGACAAAAAAAAGATTTTAAAAAAAGTAAACATAAACCAATACTGACAACTTAGGCCAAACCCAGTGATAAACCAAATGAACTCAAGTTACGACCCATAAATGCAAAGCTAAACCAAATTCAGTAACTCACGTCCCACCAACGCCGCCGGTGGCATCGGAAGATATGGTGGCGAAAGGGAGCTCGCAGACGGCAACTTTAGCGCCGAAATTGGCGGCAAAACGGGAAGCCCTAACGCCGCCACTTCCTGCGCCGATCGTGAAGAGGTCGAAATCGTAGTGGGCCCCATTGTCGGACTCCGCCGCCGCTCGAACGGCGAAGCGGCGGTGGTGAGGTCGGTGAGGGGAGAGAACGATGCGGGCTTTGGAGTGGAGTAGAGGAGAAGAGGAGGCTGAGCGAGGAGAGAGAAAGAGAGGAGAGAGAGAGACTGGGAAGCGCTTACAGAGGGTTTGGAGGGTTTGCGTAGAGGAGAAAGTGGTGAGCTTTGGTGCGCTCAGAGAAGTCGCCATTTTTGGCTTCTTTTTTTGGGAGGGTCGTATATAATCTTTGCGACTATAAATAACAACGGAATATCGAAAACTTTTTCAGAGTCGAGTGGGTACCACATGACACCGAACTATGGTGTCTAGCGCCAATCAAAACACCCCGTTTGGTGTGGGGCGTCCATTAGGTACTATATAGTACGTGCCACATGGGTCGCATGGGCCCATTTGGTACATCGCGTCATGTTTTGATTGGCCGCAAGATACCACGGTTGCGCACTACGTGGTACTTGCTCGACACCAAAAAAATATCCCAAAATATCAACCGTGAGGGATTTTATTTTGGGGGTCGGTTTATTCGCATCTCGACATCCTTTCCTCGATTCAGTCGAAGGTAAGGCCACTCACCCCTGGACTTACAAAAATTTGCCTTTTTCTTACGGCATAACTCTAAAAATCAAATTTGATCAATTGTGTGGAGAACAAACTGAAGAACGATCGAGACTAACCCTTCATCTATCTGATTCGTATTTATGAGATGTGATTTAGTCATATTTTGTGAGTTAAAAAAAAAAAAGCGTATTTTTCTTGAAGAACAAATAAGGACCTGTTTAGCCCCGTGGGCAAAAAATATTTTAAAAAATATTAAAAAAATAAAATAAGGATCTGTTTGGTTGATCAACTTATTGCTTTATTTATGTGAATATGCAAAAAGTAAAAACAAATCAAATTTATTTAGTAATCAATCGTTTATTAATTTAATCATCTTTTGTTTTTTTAAGAATAAATTCTTCTGATGATTGGTGGTCTAGATCAAATAAATGAAACAATTAATTAGAGGGAGTGCTAATTTTTCCAATATTTTTCGTGCTAAATACTTTTCAATTAACATTTAATCTAAGTATTTGTTCGATTCCAGTAGCACGCAATATTTAATAATTGCCAAATGTAAATCATTCGAGACACATGTGAACTCTGAAGCTTTTGTAAGTACAAATTAATAGAAAACACACACAAACATTCGATATTTACGACATCGAACTACGCTTAATTATTTTTCATGCTTCAAATTATTTCTAATTTCCAATACGTATTCCATTTCATTTTCTCCTCTCACATAAGGAGACCAATTTGATAAAGGCAATTGCAACAGCACTGCAAGAACTTTCCAAAAGATACCATTCTTTAATTAATTTTCAATGTTTCAAGATCTAGCAGTGACCATTTCTTCTTTGTAAATTATATGCTTCACCTCAGAACTACGCAACTGGACCTATAGTACAGAATCAGCTAATAGTCTGTAGTATATATTATTGGGATTATATATTTTTGGATTTTTTTTATTATTACGGCTGGAATATATCATAATCTGTAAAGCATTTGGAAAATATGTGCATAATCCATTTTGCAACATGACGAGGGAATGCATCATTTTAAAATGATTCGAGGTGGGAGCTCACCAACCAATCAGACTAAGTGATAGATACGTAAATATGTACATTGATGCCCCTTAATTTATCATTGTTATGTCCATTTATATTATTACTTGGAGTTTAGTTTATTTTATTTTGTGTTGTAGGAATTTAAAGGCCGAATAATGAATATTTCATCGACTGGACCCATTAGTGCCGACTTAATTCAAAAGATAAAAATTTGTGGATTTTAGGATGTGCTAAGTGCATGGTCGATCAAAATAATCTAAGTGGGCCCATTGATACTTGAAGGAAATTGATCCAATTCCTGGCAAAGACGCCACGTCTTGATGCATGCCACTACAGGACATTAGGGCTTTGAAAAAGGATGGAATTTTATTGGCTGCCACTACCTATATATGGATTGCACGTAGCACACACATATGGGGGTTAGATACAGCCGCACGAAGAGAGACTGCAGATGCTGCGGAACAGAGGAAGAAAAATATAGTCGGCACGTTGGTCCATGTTTCCGTTCAACGAAATCTTGGTGCTTCTCACTCCAATGTGCAACTAAACATCTCTCTTAGGGTGTAGATGAAACTCTAACCAAGTAACTACTAAGTTTTTATGTTAATTTTAGATTTTGATTATTGAGACGACAATTGTATAACTTTGAGACTTCTTTTTATGGTTCGATCTTATTTTTCCCATCTAGTATTATGTGTTTGTGGTTCCGTGAATGCAAATACATAGTTATGCAACAATTTTTCTTGGCGCATGGAATTGTGAATTAGGATAGTCTATGCCTAGGGAAGACGAGTCATGCCTAGATTAATTAGTTTTAGAATCGAAGACAATTCATGCCAACCAAAGATAGGTTATGCTCGGTTTTCAATTGCATGCTATTTTCTTGTCGATCTCGCTAGGGCTTGTAGCTTTTAACGAGTGATTGTCGTTTCGGTAATTGATTTCCCTAAATTAATATAATTACTTGGTTACAAAGTTAGGATGGATTCGAAACTCTAAGACCTTTAGAATCGAAGACGATTCGTGCCAACCGAAGATAGGTTATGCCCGGTTTTCAATTACATGTTATTTTCTTGTCGATCTTGCTAGGGCTTGTAGTTTTTAGCAAATGATTGTCGTTTCGGTAATTGATTTTCCTACATTAACATAATTACTTGGTCGCAAAGTTAGGGTGGATTCGAAACCCTAAGACCTTTTCCATATTATTTAATTCACAATCTTTCTTACTTTTCATTATTAAGATAATTTTAGAGATCAGACTAAAATCACTTTTTTTCCCGAATTAATTTAGAAATCAATTAAAATAGTTGCAGCTTAGCCTTATAATTCCTGAGGACGATACTCAGAATACTTATCACTATTCATTTGAGTAGTAGTAATTATTTTGTTTTATTAATTATTTTTGGTATGAAAATGACCTACCACTAAGCCTCAGGGCTAACTGGTTCAAGGAATCCGTTAATTTTAAATGCTTCGCGGAGTTTGACCTCTATTGACTATTGACAAGGAAAAAAACAGAAGTGATTCCTACACAATAGGGATGGCAATTGATAGGTTTGGTCCGGGTTTTGTGATTATCATACCCAAATTCAAAGTATTTATCTCTACCCAAATCCAAATCGATATCCGACGGTTATGATTTTTAGTACACCACAACCAAACCATATAGATTTGGATTTTTTCCGAACCGCACCAAACCCTCATTAATATTCATTTCATTAATGAACATATGAAAGAAAAAGATTATACATTAAAATAAAATAATAACATGCCATAAGATTTTACCATGAAACATCTAAATTCCAACATAATAATCAAAGGAAATAACTAAAGAATAAACTTTTTTTAATGTGTTTAACCCACGCCAACGGCAAAATATCAAAAGAATTCTTTTAAAAAGTAGGAACTAGAAAAATTAAAATTACATGTATATATATTATAGGGTAAATTACACCGACCTTCCATGAGGTTTTTGACTTGTACACTGACCACCCCTACTTTATCTGAAATAGCACTGACCTTCCCTGAGTTTTATATTTTAGTATCAAAAGCACCTTTCAACAATACCGACGAGTTCGATAGTGTTGGGGACCCCCTTGTGGTTTCCCAACAATTGATCTGAGCCGTCCGTTCATTCCAAAGTCGAATTCTAAGTGGGTCTGCGGGGAAATCACCTCAATCGGACAGTCCTAAGTGCTCGATCCAAAATTTTTGGACGAAATGAGGTGATTTTGGATTGAGCAATTAGGACCGTCCAATTGATTCCCGCATAGACCCACTCAGAATTTGATTCTAGAATGAATGGATGGCTCGGATCGATCGTTGGGGACCCACAAAGGGTCCCCTACCGCCGGTAATTGGGGAAGGTGCTTTTGATACTAAAAATATAAACTCAGGAGGCCATTACTATTTCCTAGATAAAAAAGGGGGTGGTCGCTTGTTCGTCAAAACCTCAGGAGAGGTCAGTGTAATTTAGCCTATATTATATGGATCAATTTGGTTTTAGGTTTGGCCGAATACTTGCCAAGACCAAACCCAAATCCAAACCCGCTGGGTATTATATTTTGAAAACCAAACCCGCCCCATGGGTAGGAAAAAAAAAAAAAAAACTACCCCGATAGGACTGGTTTGCTTCGGGTATCCATCGATTTTGGGTGAATTGTCATCCCTACTATACAGTACTATACTTTTAGGCCTCGTTTGATTCGCGGATTAAAATTGGTGGGATTAATAGTCCTCGGACTAGTAGTCCGGGATCATTTGTCTTAGGACTAATTTAGTCCTGAATACTACACAATCCTCTGTTTGATTCGTATTGGATAAATACTGGGATATCCCCTGAGTAGGCCTATCCCATGTTTGGTTCGTACAGGATAAATTTCAGGATTATTTCTCTGTGTGTGTGTGTGTGTGTGTCACAAATGCAACCTAAAAAAACAGTTCATTAACCAGACCAATTTTGCTTGATTCTTCATCTTCAAAATTTCTTGTCCATAAAATAAAATAAAAAAATCCAATCAAAAGGGGGAAACATACTCAAAAAATGGATTCTGGAAAAAGTTAGTTCAACACAACATGAATCGAACAAAATTGAATTGTGAACATTACGGAAAACACAGACGCGACAAAATGCAACTACGGAAATCCATTGCGTTGCAAGCATCCATTCGAATAATCTGCCAAAATCGGTATGTTACAGATGGTTGATTCTGCTTGAGAGAGAACAAACCACAGTGTCTTAACAAAGCCTCGACAAAGAAAGGGGATACATACTCAATAGATCTGAAATGGGTTTGCTCTGAACTTCTTCGATTATGTCCTGGCAAAATGGAGTGGGTTCTTCAATTCTGTACCGGCGAAATGGGTTTTATCTCCGGTGAAATCCATCTCCAATAGCTCGTGGAGAGAGAGAGAGAGAGAGAGAGAGAGAGAGAGAGAGAGAGGGAGGCATGAGAGCGAAGAAGAAGAAGATGATCAGTACATGATTTTATTTCCGTGGCAGTTTTGTAATTGTTGAACTCCACCCCTTCTGTGTTTTTTGTCCTGGACAAGTTAGTCCCAACCCCCCCAAGGTATTATATAATACCACATGTATTGGATTATAACTATCCCGGTATTGTTAATCCTATGTCATTTTTCGAAAACCAAACAAGGGATAGTGCGGGATTAGACAAAAATAGTCTCATCCCACCCTATTAATCCACGAATCAAATGAGGCCTTAGGAGCGAGCGAATGAGAGCAGCCTAATTAAACCGCATAAACATAAATGATTCCTACATAGTAGCAGCGAACGAATGGAAGCAACCTAAACCACGAAAACGGGGTTATGCATTCCTTCCCTAATAATTTGGCCCATCAAATATGACCTTAGTTGCTGTGATTAACTCCAACAGATTATAAAGGCAAATCACACCATTGACAACCAATAAAGAAAAGTAAAATACAAGTGTAATTATTACAAATTATAAGAGAGTGCAATTCCACATTTTTTTCCAACACAATCAACAACAGTGTCAATTTGTTGTTGTAATTATTCAGAGAGACAAGCCCGACTCCTCATCCTCATCAAGGGAAGAAGTGTAGACAACGTAGAAAGACCAGATCAATCCAAACACACCCAAAAGGAGCCAACCCAGAAGGTTGTTGCTGAAGCCAAGGGGAAGCCCCACCCCTTCTGTGCTCATTCTCTCATCCACCAAAGCCAACGCCGGGCTCGACATGGTCGCGGCACAAGCTGCAGCTAGCAATGAGCCACTCATTCCCACCTTTTTTGAGCTGCTAGTCTCCTCCGCGGTAGGCCTTTGCTCCATCGAACATCTCACTACCCCCTTCTTTGCTATTGACGGCAACCCTGTAACATTTAGATACAGTCATTTGATTAGCAAGAAAGTGGTAGAAATAGGGCCGGCTTTAGGATTTTCATTCAGCGTTGTAAAAAAGTACAGAGCGAGGTCGCTTGTTGAGTAACTTAGCGCTGACACTGTCCTTATGAAAGATAGTTCACCTACAATTTAGACTTAGTGAAAAAAGTTCTCATAACTTTTGAGGTATCCAAACACCATCTCCAAGACTCTCATTAGAAATTTTCTCCCTACTCCAATTGAAATGAGAAAAAAGAAGCATTTTCCTCTCTTTTCTCTCATTTTCCAGCGTTACATTTGCTGCGGACTCGGCCAAAAACAATATACACAAAATCTAAGAAATCAAGCAACGAACACGAAGAAAACACCGCAGAAAAAATTACTACTTGGTTTTCGAATTGGGTACATCAACGTTCTACACTAGATAATATTTAGTGAATGGGAGAAAGAGTACAAATATGAATTAAATCAAACTCTCACACGCGAGTGGAGAGATTCAAAACAAAGTTCACAATTACGATATGGCCAACCCAACTGAAAAAGGCGAACAGATACAACGAAAATAACACTCGTACGCAGGTTGAAAGATTCGAACTCCCAACCTCCGAAGAAATCTGAGCAATTGAGCTAGACCCAGTTGGTTGATCGACATGGTTCTGTAATTTGGGTAGTTTAACATTGTGGTCGAACCCATCATAGTCCGCAAAGTGACGAACCAAACAGATTAAAAGTCAGTTCCACAAAATTAACTTATTCTTGAAACTGAGATATCGCTCTTTACGAAACAAATCATTCTTTCACTACAATTTTATCTCCAATCAAAAAATCAAGAGAAAAACAAAAACAAAATTATATCCACTCATATTTGAGAACTGTTACATAAAGACACAAGAAATTCTTACCAAGAACAGAGGAGGCAGCAGGGGATGCTACGATTCTCTTGTGGACAAACGATGAGGTAGGAGCAGTGCAAGCAGTGATGGTAGCCATTGGAGTGAAGAAATCAAATGGGTTTGTTGCTCTGCTACACAAGTGAAAAGTTGAAGCAAATTGATACAGTTTGGTTCATATATGAGGTGAATTTCCAGTAGAAAAGATTTGTTTGATCCAAATCTATCCACTGAACCACACAGCAAGGATAGGCTAGATGATGCCTCATCTGCCGGAAACCAACCAAGCTACTCCACGTGGCTCACTCTCATTTGGGATTAGGATTTCTCCATGAAGCCAAGGAGAGGACTGTTTGGGTTCTGGGACCCACATTGGAGTTCATTTTCTGCTGAACTGTCCCCACAAGCTTCCAGCTAAGCTTATCATAAACAGTAAACTCACGCATTGAATTTGAAATTTGACAATTTCTTGGGGTAGGACGTAGGTGAGAAATCTTTTGAGAATATGTTAGTCCCAGCACAAATGGTTTGTTTTAGAAATCGTGGTAAGCGGAAGCTAGTTTGGACACCTTTAACTGCCGAACAAAAAAAAAAAAAAATTGTGCCCAAATATCTCATTAGGGAAAAGAAATTACAATTGACCATAACCTCAAATTTGCACTCATTCACTTCTAAAACCGAGTTCTCAAAACAACACTAACATAGACTATATAGGCCCCGTTTATTGCTGACAATTTCTTCACTTATTGGAAGATTATGACCAAGAAAATATTATGAGTTCAATTTATGGGCAGAAAATTTTGAATGAAGTTGAAGCTTTGAGAATTTTTCATGATCAGGCTTAAATCTTAAAAGAGCAAGTGCCAAAGTCAAACGGATAAAAGTTTGTGTTCACAAAAATGAAGGGAAACCACGGGTGCAGTGGATCCACAGTTGTATCATAAAAGATCATTATTTTTGGTATATGAAAGCTCCTATGGATTGCTCATGGATAATGAGGAAACTTTTCATGCTCAGAACTATAGGCCAGCAGTTTGTGAAGAATGTTATTTGAAATGGACAAGGCAGTTAATTTTGGTTGGATAATTGGCATAAAAATAGCCCCGTGTATAAGATGCAACATAACATAACCACACACATATATAAAAAGCTTCCTGTCAGGGAGGCAAGCTTCTAGTTAGGGATCCCCGACTGGAGGTTTTTGGGTGTTTTGAAGTTTTTAGAAATTATTTTCGCAAATTTGTGAAAAACTGTTGGGATCAAGTCCTTCCCGATATTATTTTTTTTGATGATTTCTCGCGGCGGGGTCTTAAAAACACATTTTAAATACATTGGACTGTTCGAATCATAAAAAAAAATTCGGGAACATGGACGTCCGGAGTCCTGGTGTTCGGACTAGAAGCTAGCACTATATACAGCAAGCTTCCAGTCAGGGATCCCCGACTGGAGATTTTTGGGTGTTTTCAAGTTTTTAAAAATTATTTTTGCAATTAGCTTCTTGTTAGGGATTTTGTATTTTAACAAAATCTGGACCTATTACGGGAGAAAATATCATTCGTGGATCAAATTACGGGTAAAATGCACTCGTGGGTCATTACTTGGGTCACTATTACACCTGGGTCTTCACCTCCCGTCTCATTTCATGTGTTCCACCAGAGAGAAGAGAGAGAAAGTGAAGCAGGCGATTGAAGGCGATTCACAAAGACGACGACGAACAGCTCGAACCAGCCCCCACCGATCTCCATCTTCGGGCCTCTCATCTCTCCCTTTCCCTCTCCCTCTCTCTCTCTCTCTCTCTCTCACTGTCTCTATATCTCAAAAACCCTAGTTTTTCAAAACCTTGATCTAATCATACGAACTCGATAAAAAATCTGGGTCCATGCCCACGCTGGCATGGGTCAAGATTTTGGGCCAGCGTGGGTATGGGCCAAAATAAATCACTCAATGTGCAATATGTTTCATCAAAAGTGCATTATTTAGGGCTCTTTGTTTCCCCTCTCAAATCGTCTTTCCTCATCTCTCTCTGTTTTGTTTCTTTATTTTTTGCGTGAACCGTGAGGGAGGAAGGGAATTTAATTGAGGGGTTGTTTTAGGAGCATAATTTACAAGAGGGGGTATTTCGGTCAATTAAAATTTTCCTTCTCATCAGTAGTAATTCACAAGAACTGCACCATTGAACGGTAAAAATTTGCCCCTTCTATCACGCTGTGGCAATTTCCCCTAGATAACTGTCGGAAACCAACCAATTTCCTCCACGTGGCTCACCATCATTTGCAATTAGGATTTCCCCACGAAGCCAAAGAGAGGACTGTTTGGGTTTGGGTCCTTTGGGACCTACGTTGGAGGACAAGTTCTGCTAAACTGTCCACACAAGATTCCAGCCAACTCATCTGATCAAATTCAAAAGGGGGAATTACATTTCAGAGGAAATGAGGGAAAACTATTCCATTCTCATGACACACTTATTGGGAATCACTTCATGAATGACAAGGAAAATAATAATTCCACATAAGTGGCACTGGGAGATTGATTGACGAAATTACCCTCAACCCCCCACTCGACTAATATGAGTGCAAGGATTTGGTTCGAGAGTGCAACACAATTACATTAAAGGTGCAATAGAAATGGACCCAGGGTGCAATGCTGATAATATGGAGCAACACACAATTTTTTTTATTTTTTATTTTTTAGTGCA
This sequence comes from Vaccinium macrocarpon, assembly GCA_022606695.1. Lineage (NCBI taxonomy): Eukaryota > Viridiplantae > Streptophyta > Magnoliopsida > Ericales > Ericaceae > Vaccinium > Vaccinium macrocarpon. The sequence continues at coordinate 33,802,044 of CM040176.1, read as the reverse complement.
ACACACTTACATGCAAGGTGCAATTGAAATAGACCAAGGTGCCCAAAAAAAAAAAATTTAAGTGCAACACAATTGCATTAAAGGTGCAATAGAAATGGACCCAAGGTGCAATGCTGAAAATTTATTTCTAAAAACTTTGGTTTGACAAAACACTAGCACCCTCATATGGACCAACACGAGTACAATGTTTTTTTTAAGTGCAACGCAATTGTGTTAAAGGTGCAATAAAAATGGACGCAGGGTGCAATGCGAAAAATCTATTTCCAGAATGAACATGGGTGCAATGTTTTTTGTTTTAGTGCAACATAATTGCATTTAAGGTGCAATATAAATAGACTCGGGGTGCAATGATGAGAATGTATTTCCAGAAAGTTTGGTTTGACCACAAACTGACAATTCCATATAGACCAACATGAGTGCAATGCTTACATTTTTGGAGTCTTGACACTTTACATTCGAGTCAAGAAATTGAAATGGACCCTAGTGCAATTTTGAAAATCTATTTGCAATGCTTTTTTTAATTTTATTTTAGTGCAACACAATTGCATTTAAGGTGCAATACAAATAGATCCGAGGAACAATGATGATAATTTATTTTCATCACAGAGCCTCCCATAAGCTCGAAATTGAAAAAATTGGGGCAAAAATTTAACCCCACTACCCCACATACAAGAGTATATGTAAGTATATACAAAGATTGATAATATCATCAAGAAGAAGAATGAAAAATTAGGGTTCAACGCACATGGATGAACCATTCGAGGAGCGTGACCTTTTTTTTTTAAACCGGAAGAGCTTGTTTCTTGAAACTTATGGAGGATTTTTGATGGCGAGGTACGCGCTTTCTTTTCGATTGGGAAGACCCATCCGTCGTTACCGAATCTGAAGAGGCATGGCCAGAAGGGTTTTTAAGCGGTCGGATACCACATCCGCGCCCTTGATTCATGCGCGGGGAGAGCAAAATCAAACGCCTTGAGAACTCTTTTAGATCCCACGAGAGGTGGAAGATTGCGAGAATGGATATTCTTGGTGAAGAGGCGGCCTTTGTAGAATCGAAATCGATCCTTAGAAGCTCTGCTAGCAAGCATCGATAGAGCGGTAATGAATGCATTGCGAGATCGTCTACATTTGAAGAAGCTAGAATGTCGAATACAATTGGGACTACGCCGGCCGAAAGCGCCATTCGAGTGACGACCCAGTTCGGGGAAAGGGGATCTAACGTTTTACCCTAATTTGGTGGAAGAGGGTTTCTCTGTGAAGGATTTTAAATCCCAGGGTATTCCTGTCCGAGAATTTTTCTCATGCCATGAAGTTGGAATTATTTTTCCTTCACCCATCAACTAATGATTTCCAAGAAGTGTCATGAAAATGACATTTTTTGCCCCCTTTCCCACTAAACAGTCATTTCCCCAATTCAAAAAGGAAAATGCTAACACGTGATTCACGTGGAGGTTGAAAAGTGTGAAAAATATATAGAAATATGTGAAAATATATTTAAAAATGTAAACGGTGTATTGAAATGTGTATGCTTTTGTTTGTTTGTGTGATTATTGTGTGCACATTAAACACACATTAGCAAGACCCATTAATAAAAAATGTTAACAACTCATTGAAACTTATCTGATCAAATTAAAAAAAAAATGTTAACAACTCATTGAAACTTATCTGATCAAATTAAAAAAAAAAATGTTAACAACTCATTAGGTTGTGAATGAGGGAAGCAGACGATAAAAAAATACAGATTTTGATGCATCTTTAACACTTTTTAAGGTATTTTAACATATCAAAGTGTTTTTTTATTCTCTCTCTCTCCTGTATTCACAACCCAATGAGTTGTTATTAACATTTTTCTCAAATAAGAATACATTTGACCTCAAGGTAGGGGTGGACAAAGTGATGTTTGGCCCTTGCACCCTCTCCAATTTTCTTTCTATTTTTAGTATACTTTTAGATTTTTTTTGTGAAATTACTGAAGAGTGATCTCCACAAATTAGGAGAAATTGGCAATTATATGTCTGCCACAGTCTCAAGGGTTACCTCAAATGGTATCATGAACTGTAAACTCAAACACATTATTAAGTTTGAAATTTAGCAACCTCTTGGAGCTTGGTCGAAAGAGAGAAATCTTCTCTTGTGAATCTTCTCGTCGTGGCGTAGATGTTCTGTCTTTGACCAGACCGAAGTGTGTTTAAACTAGTCCGAACACCCCTGAGTCCTTGACCGTTGAACGAAAAAATAATAATAATAAAATTGGGCCCAAATATCTCATAAGGGCCTTGAAAAAATAAATTTGACCATGATTCAATTCTTGGGTTAGGAAATAAGAAAGAATTTTCTTGTGAATCTCATAATCTTGGCGTGGATATTTACCTTTTGACTGGACCAGAGAGGAAATTATTTGCAATGCGCTTAAACTAGCCCGGAGATCCCGGGCCATCGAACCAAAAGAAAAGGAAAAAGAAAAAGGCCCCAATTACTATGAAATCACAAGTAACCTGAAATTACTCATTCAGTTCTAAAAGTGAGTTCTGAAAACAAGAGCACTGAAATAGACTATATATGGACCCCGTTTATTGCCGACAATTTGTCAATTTCTTTTAATTCTTGGAAGATTATGGCCAGGAAAAGATGGGAAGTAAAAACATTATGAGTTCAATTTATGGCCATAAAATTCTATATGAGGCTGTAACTTGGCTGAGAATTTTTTTATGATTAGGCCTAAATGTTAAAAGAGCAAGTTCCAAAGTTACATGGATGAAGGTTAGTGCTCCAAAAAATGAAGGAGGCATTGGATTGGAATCTCGTAAGGAATGAAATAAAATTCAATAAATTCATAACTCTATTTTTGAAACCATGATGCCTCAAATTGGAAGGACTGATGACGTGGTTTAGACCGTCTCTCCTACGGAGAAATATATTACTAAACACGTGAGAAGCTGTGCGAAGGAAGAGGGAGAAGGTTTCTTATGCTCATATGGTATGGTTTTCTAAGAATGTCCCTAAATGGGCTTTCATCTTATGATTACATGTTTAAACGGAAAACCTGGGGGTACCCATATATTTGCACCGAAAATGCACACCCCGCCTTTGGGGACCCATTTTTTAGTCCCACATGAGTGATCCGAACTTTTGCTTTGAAACGGCGAGACTTTGGTTCAAGAACTTCTAACCGTCCGATTGAGCTATTTTTTGTGGGCCCCCTCGAAAAAATGTTTTAAGAAAAATGAACGGTTCGGGGTGTGCATTTTCGGTGCATATATGGGGTACCCCTAGCAGCGTTCCATGTTTAAAGAAGCTTCCAACAAAAGACAGACTTAGAAGATGGGAGTGGATTCAATTTGTGTTCCCTGTAAGGGCATTTTCAATCCAATAACCTCCATTCTTCCATTTTGGAGGATCAAAATATCCAAAAAGTGAATTTCAAGGATTTCACTATTCATGTGAGCTCCAACCCAATAATCTTCATTTTTCCATTTCTCAAACATATTGGCTTTATTATTGGAGGATGAGGACAAAAAAAGGGCATAAGAGAAATTTGGAAATGATGAATAGTGAAATGGAGGTGATCCTCCAAAATTTTTTGATCCTCCATATTTGGAGGGTGAAGAACGATGCTCCAAAATGGAGGGAGAAATGAAGATGGGTTGAGGAGAGATTTTCCTCTAAAATGGAGGAATGGAGGCAAAAATAAAGTTATGAATGGTGGGTTGAAGATGCCCTAATTACGAAGAAGAAAGCCTACATCATTTATTCTTTAAATGCAACTATTGGGAAAGTATATGTGAGAATATCTTGCCTAGATTTCAAATCTATAGAAAGGCAGATGAGTGGAACAGTGAAAGCTCGGTGGCGAAAGGAGTGTTGGGCCAGCGTGGGCATGGGGCCACCCCAGTGAACATTTATACTAAAAAATCACATTACCGGAAATTGATCGATATTTTCTTGGAAGACAGTTATACTAAAAAATACTACCTATTAGAACATCAAATGAAAAATCATTTTATTAGCATAAATGTGCCCCGAATAGTTATTAGATGGGAGTATCTAACAAAAATGATGTTCACGACAAAATATGCAGAGTCAAGGGTAGCGATCACCGAAGGGAACTACAAAAGGACCCAATAATCGATGAACAATATCCTTCAATAGATCTAGAGGATCCCGCTCTAATACAAAAAGACAAAAAAAATTTAAAAAAAATGCAACAAATAGCATATGTGAACGTTTTTAATGTTAAAATATATATAGTATTGAAAAGTGAAAAAAATGTACTTTGTTAAAGTTTGTGAAAGTATGTTAAAAAATGAAAAGACTGTATTAGAGTGTGTATTGTTTTTATCATTCTATTAGCTTATTGACAATCCAATAGACTTTGGTGATTCTATTCATAACCCTTCATTTACTCCATGTAACCCACAAAAAACTCCTCTAGTTTTATTATTGTGTGAAGACCAAAATACCCCCAAACTCATCTTCTTTTTCAACATTCATACCCCGAAATTTGTATACTTTTTCAACATATCGATGTTGAAACTTTTCACTTAACCGAAATTCACATGTTTGATTTCACAAATTTCGACATGATGAAAATATGATTATATTTCGACATATTATTGTCGAAAACAACAATATTTTATCCACATGTATCTAGTTCGACATTTGAACGTTGAAGATAGACAGAATCCAATTTTTGAAAATTCATCCTTCAATATAAATCGACATGTGGTTGTAAAAAAATGAGTGTGTATTTTGACATTTAAAGTATGAAAACTAGTCGCGAGGGTAGTTTGAGTAGTTTAGGTGTATTTTGTGGGTTGTATGGAGTAAATTGGTTTGAGAAAATTTTAAGTGTGGGTTACATGAAGAAAATGGGCTACATGGAGTAAATGAAGGGTTGTGAATAGAATCACCCTAAACTATTAATAGAAGGATCCAAAAAGACGGAAGAGAATGAATCCAATTCCTCGGAAAGAAAGGAAAAAAGAATATGCGCTCAAATGGGCTAATTAATTCGAGAAGGGTATTGACAAGCTAATTCGAGAAGGGTATTGACAATTACTGTCTTGTCCAATAATCCCTTAATTTGACAACGGCCTTCAGATATAATGCCTTGATTGGATGGTGCTAAAATTTCAGGAAGATAAGTTATAGAGGGAGTATAAGATAAGAGATGGTATTATTTTTGAATGGTTGACTTACATTGATGTGATGTTTATGGAGGAAGAATAAAAAAGTAGTTGGTATGGATGATCTATTAAAAAAGGGGGATGAAATAGTACTTAATTTGAATGGAGGATAAAATAGAAGGATAAGGTTTTTTGTAGTTGAAACAAGGGAGAGTAGATGTTATTTTTTCCTTATACCCGAGGATAACTTTTGGGAAGGGAGAGGGGTGCCAAAAAATTATACCCCTCTATCCCCCTACCGAAGATAACTTTTGGAGGGGTGAAAATTTAGGACTTAGGGCTGCTGCTGTGCAGCCCTGCACAACAAGTGTTGTGCACCATCCAGGCCATCTATTGCTCAGATGGATAGTCCAGATTTTATCTTGCACCCACAACAAAGAACGGTTCAGATACAAAGGTACTGAGGTGAAATCTGGGTCGTCCATCCGAGCAACAGATGGCGATGGTGCACAATAGTTGTTATGCTATGCAGGGGTAACCTCGTGTCCGAAAATTTATCCTCCTGCATTTTTGCCTAGCCAAAACCATGTTAAATGTGTCACATCAGGCCTTATACTCCCTCCAAAAGTTATCACCCTTCCTTTAACCCCATCCAATCGGGTCCTAAGTTCCATGGAACCTCGCCCAACTGGACCGGCTTTAAGCATCCGTCCTGGATGTCACCACATTAAATCTTAAATTTAGTATCTAATTTGATAACTCCGAAGATTTTATGCTATTATATTATGGTTTTGTTAATATGTGCCCCTAAGGCACATGATAATGTCCATTAAATGTACCTAGTTAAAACCACTTTTGTTAAACGTTGTAAAAGTAGTTTATGACTTGTATTTCAAACTTAGATTTCTCATGCAAACAAATGAGTTAATGTAGAATACTTTTACTATTTTTAACAAACGTGGATTTAATTAGACTCATTTAGTAAACATTATCATGTGCCTTGGGGTACTATTTGGTTTTTTTACTTCTTTGCAATGGAAAATAATTGAGTGCGAGCGTGTCAGAGAGAGTCTCAATCTCCTCCCTCAAATTAACTTTGGAAAAACCAAATCTAATCAGGCAATTGTGTTTTTTTAATGGTTCAATTACCTTAATTAAGAGGATTTTTTCTTTCAAAAGTCAAAAAAAGCAAACCAATATACTTAGGAAATTAAAGAATAACAAAGAAAAAAGATACTTCGATTGATAAATCAAAGGTTAACTTATTTCGAAATTGTCTTCAACTTCAAATACAAGGTAACGAGAACTTTGAATAGATGATTGTTACAAGAACAATCGGATTTACCCTAACTACTTCCAACTGAGTTCAAAATCCTAAACTACTTGCCAATGAACAAACCAAACATCATTTTGTTTGATAGCTATTTGTTGAAGATTTGTCCGGGGTTATTTAACTCTTCAATCTCTTCTATTTTTAGACGTTGCTTGCTAGTTGAACTTCCCGCTCAATAGTTTTGAATTTGGCTTGCTTCGAACTCCATCTTTCATTATTTGAATTGGCAGTTTTTTCCATCCTCCACGTTTGAATTTGAATTCTTGTTAATCTTATTGCAAAAGCTTCTCATTGAATCTGCACCGTTGCTCTAATTGACCCAAATGATTACATTTTAAGGAGATAACTGCTTTTCAAGATGTGCTCCATGTGTTCTGACTACCAATTGCCTTGTATCACAAGTTTACACGTGGACTCTATGCACCTAACAGTTAAAATCATGGCTTCGAAGTCTATCTTTTATGGCAGCGATGACTCGTAACTGCCAATAACTGCTTTTCAATCTAAGAAATAATACGACATCGGTTCTTTACTCAAATACATTCCATTAATCTAGTGTATTTTCATTGACAAGCATTTGCCAATATTTGGCATTTTTGGTTGTGTCAATTAATTATTGGATTTGTTAATTTTATATGTAAACAGGTACACGTTAACAAAATCCATTATTGCTCTCAATTTATTAAATGAATGATTTTTCTAAATGCGTGGAGTGTTTACATAACTAGAATGACAGGTGTAGAAGTTTTTCAAATTAAAATTGAATTAAATTTATCTTCGGTCAACAAAGAAATGATTGAGATTTAAGTCTCAATTTGATTTTTTATAGTGCTTTTGAATATTTGAAAAAAAAAATGCTACTAACATATACTTTTATCTTTTACTACAAATTAAATTTGTGAACTACACAGATGGTCCATTTAATTGAATTTCTTCACCTGACAGTCAATTCATAGCCCTACCCAAGGACGAACTAGGGGACCCTGTTGAACGCAATATCTGCTGAGCACATTTCGGCCACCCAAATGTCTTTTAGACCATCAGGGCCAGCCCTGACATTTGGGAGGCTTAAAGAGAATTTGAAAAATAGGGCCCTAGGTTTTTTATCAAGAAAAAATCTATGTAGGTGACTATAAAAGGTAGAAAGAATTAACATGGTATTTTAGCTTCGTAATTTAACAAATATAAACTTTAAAATTTTTTATACCACTAGAGAAATTTTTTTCGAAGTACCACTCATAAAATGTATTTTTCTAACTAATCATGTTATTATTTGTAATTGCAATAATATTATTTTTAACAATAAAAAATTATTAGTTTTCAGCATTTTCTATTGAAGTTTGTTGATTCAAAATAAATTATTTTGGTTTATTTGATATTGTCAAAAGTTAGTTATTTTTAATATCATATTAAAAATTAAACACAAAATTAAAATTATAGATGAAAGATTTTTAAAAAAAAACTTATCAAAATATGGGGTGTAAAATATTTAAACCTTGGACTTGAGAGACATCTGTTATATTAATTTATACTAATGCAGGTGGTTCAAGAGTCATATGTTGTATCCCTTTCCAAAAAAAAACTAAGAAACCAAAAAAATTTGCCCAGCAAAACGAAAGCTCTGCCAAGTTTTGAACCAGGCAGACCTTGTCACAATAATTTTTTATTATGAAAACAAGATCTATTAAAAATGAGCCCCCATTTTCCCTTAAATTACGGGCCTAAAGTTGTCACACCTCCAGTTTCACCTCAAGGCCGATCCTGTAGAGTGTCCAGATTTTATGGGTGTCGGAGGATATTTTGAATATTTTAAACTGCCTTAAATCTAAGAAAGATCCACATGATAGATTACAAAATTGGATAACCAAAAGTTCTTGCGTACAGCTTTTTGGTTATCCATTTAGAAAAATTCTTAAAGTTAAGAATGTCGTTCCACATTGGTGTTTTTGTCCATAACCAAAAATAATGGACACCCTCCATCACTTATTCAAATGATAAACAAAACTTGCCACATTACTTTTTCAAACTACAAAAAATAGTTTTGAAATTTTTTTTAAAAAATATTTTGAATTTTCTTTAAGTACAAAACGGTTTAAAAAAAACAGTTTTTAAAAATAAATTTTGAAAAAAAACAGTTTTTAAAAATAAACTTCTGAAAAAAACAGTTTTTAAAATGAACTTTTGAAAAAAAAAACAGTTTTTTTTAAAAGAACTTTTGAAAAAAACAGTTTTTAATAGGAATTTTTGAAAAAAAAAACAGTTTTTTAAAATGAACTTTTGAAAAAAACAGTTTTTTAAAATAAACTTTTGAAAAAAACCAGTTTTTTAAAATTAAACTTTTGAAAAAGAAAAAAAAATTTTAAATTAAACTTTTGAAAACATTGTTAAGAGAGGAGAGAGAAGGTTTTTGTCATTTTGTGTAATGGTGGGTGTACTTGATTGGGTTGATGTGGGGTCCATTAAATTTGGTTATTAGCGAAAAGGTTCTTTAGTTTTGGTTATCCAGTAATGAAAAATTTGGTTAGTTCTTAAGAGGTTCTTTAAGTTTGGTTATTCCAATGTGGAAGACTTTTTAAACAAATATTCTTTAGCTTTTAAGAACTTTTTAGTTTTAGTTATGCCAATGTGGATGCTCTAAGCATTCTAAAATCCATTTAACGAGATGTGCTCGACAAGATTTGCTGAGCGTTAGCACTCACCAGAGCCCTGGTTCCCGAAGGACATGTCATCTATCTCGATCCGGTCCGAACCAATATTTAATTGTAGCAATGTGATTAAACCCTTGGTTATCTTTTCATTTTTGTTTACGGGTGTTGAAGTCAAAGAGCTTCACCTTGTGTCTTTGCAACTCACTTGGGTCCCAACGATAAAAATAAATAAATACTACTAGCAGTAGTAGTACTCTTTCTTTCAAACCAAAGTCGATTTCCACCTTTGAGTGGCAACACACGTTTTGACCAATTACACGTAAAATATATATATATACACACACACCAAACTTCTGATCTAAATTTTCGCAACTTATTAAGTTCCGGACCTCCATTTTTCGGACAAAATTTTGATGAACTGAACCATTAGATATGTTTAAAACATGTTTTTAAGGTCTCTCGCGAGTATTTGGCAAAAAACAGGAAGAGTTGATCTGGGCAGTTTTTCATAAAAAGCTGCCCTCCGTCTTCCCGGTTTTTTTTTTTTTTGTTGCCAAATCCTCGCGAGATACCTTAAAAACACGTTGTGAAAACATCTAACGGTTCGGATCGTCGAAATTTGGTCCAGAAAGTGTGGTCCGGACAGTAGGTCCGCATTTTATGGTTTGGATAGGAAGGAGACTCTCTCTCTCTCTCTCTCTCTATATATATATATATATACATATATATACGGAAATCTTCTAGTCCAAACCCTCCCGAGATTAAGAAAAAAGTGATTTTTTTGTTTTGCAAATTATTTTTGAAAAAACCGAGTTGTCCAATGTGTTTAGAAGGTGTTTTCAAGGGTCTATGTGGGAAATCTTCAAAAAAAATCGGAAAGGGCTTGATCCAAGCAGTTTTTGCAAAAATTGTAAATATAAAGTTTTTGTGAAAACTGCTTGGATCAAGCCCTTCCCGGTATTTTTTTTTTTTGAAGATTTTCATCATGAAGCCTTGAAAACACCTTCTAAACACATTTGATGGATCGGATCGTAAAAAAAAATGCTCGGATCACGGAGGTCCGGAAGTCCGGAGTCCGGACTAGAAGTGGAACCTATATATATACGTATATTGGTTGGTAGTACGAAAATTTATTTAGTGATCTTGCGGTTTCGCTATGTAATGTACCGATATTTTTAACCATCACACATTGGGACTAGATATCACATGGAGTAAATAAATCTAAGAGAATACGTAATGGATAAGAGTATTGGTAGTTTTAAAAAAAGAAGAAGAAGATAAAGGTTGGGTTTGCTTGAGAGTTTTGAAAAGAATATTTTGAGAAATATTTTTAAAATAGTGTTTAGATGAGTTTTTGAAAAAAATAATGATTCAAGAGAAATGTAATAATTGAAGAGAGAAATGAGAATAATGATTGAATAGTGGGTATGATTATATAGAGAAAATTATGATTAATGATTGGAGAGATGAGGGATGTGAAAAAAATCTTTTCGGAATTTTTTAGAAATGTGAAATGAACAAAGTGAAAAGTGAGCGTCATGCAAAGTAATGAATCTCGTCCCGTACCGGCCAGAAAACGGAATACCTAGCTTTATGTTCCGTTCCGGTAGAAATACTGCTCTATTCTGGTTGTTCCGCTATGTTCCGGCCCTTTCCCGGGTTCCATCCGGTACAGAAAATCAAAACGTTTTTGAGCTTGTCAGGCGTAATATCTCGTACACTTTCTGATTTTCAATACAAAACGCAGACTTTTAGTTGATTTGCAGTGATTTATAGCTGCAGAGAAATGAAGGGAAAAGCAGTGGGCGAACTTTACCGGAAAAAATGGTGGGTTTCAGAACACGAAAGAGTAGAGATAAAGAAGAACTGGGTAACGTAGAGAGAGAGAAAGAGAGAGAGAGAGAGAGAGAGAGAGATTTGAAACATTACAATTGTGTTCCAGCTGTACAACACGACTGCTGGTGGTCCATAATTTCACTTCTTCTTTTTTTTTTAACCTGATCCTCTATGACAGTCAAAATTGAAGTAAAAAGCTAAGTTATTATAAATTTTTGGAAAAATATTTTCATTAGATATAATGTTTGTCTTATCAAACACATATTAAATATATATATAAAAAAATTATTGCGTTAAATTCAGAACGGTACCAAGAAACACACTGGTACCGGTACGTACCGTTTTAGTAGAGAAAACGATACACTCACCGGTACGAGATTAATAACTTTGGTGTCATGTGATGATGTTCCAAGAGTACCGAATAATTACTCATTCCATTATCGGTGGACGGATTTGGTACTGTACCTCGTATTGTAGTAGTAATTAATAATAGGTGAATCAGACATGTAAATCTAGATGTTCATTGACGACAATCAACATCAGCCACACGCAGAAGACCGAGCGTGACTTCAATTGCCAACAATGATTGCAATATTGCATTAGCAAAGCCAGCCAATTTATTAGGACCCGGGGGGCCGTATTATGGGGGCTCACTACATGCAGGGAGCTCTTTCGAGTTTCGACTATTCGAACGCGACCTACGATTTGGATCATTTTACATTTTAAAAAGAAATTTTTATTTTTAATTATTATCCAGACGGCAAAATATATATTTTTCGATTCAATAGCTTTTTGAATTTACAAAAAAAAAATCTCAAAAGTGCATTTCAAAAAAAGATGCAAAAAGTTGGGAAATAACTGCAGTTTGAATTTTTTTCAATTAGCTGAAAATGCTTTCCATTTTTTTTTTATTTACCGATATGTAACATTCAATCCAAGTTGACATTTTAGAAGGAGACAAAAAAAAAGTAAACACCAAATATGAATTTTTAGTTTTTTCAGATGGGAATATTTGGAATTATTGGCAAAAACCAAAGGAAAATAATTATTTTTTTCTAATTTTATCTTTTCCTGTTTGTGTTGTGCATGTTTAATCACAAAATGAGAAATTTAGAGTTTATTTGCAAGAAGGTGAAAAGAAAAATAATAATAATAATAATAATAATAACAATAATAATAATAATAATAATAATAATAATAAATTCAAAACTACAGCCTGCTTGGGAGCTCAATTTCCCCATGTTGCATTTCGCCAGTTCACAATATGGGTGTTTGGCAGAGTGCATTATCTTAACAGGACAATGAAGGCACATTTAATCAATCTTAAAGTTGCATTATGGATTTTTGTTAAGGACAATATTACCTTTGTCTTTGTCAATATGTTGTTACCTTGTATATACTCCATCCATCCCTTTTTAAATGTCCACTATATGAATACGTGTAATTTCAAACTCTTAAAAAATATATTTCTTTGTATAATTTTTTTAAAAAAATTATACAAAATTAAAGTGCTCATTGACTACATTATTTTGGAACAAAAAAAAAAACTGAAAAACATTCTACGAAAGTATATTTTTTAACGTCTAGAGAAATAATGTTTCCCAAATGAGACATTTAAAAAGTGACAGAGGGAGTATTGGTTTGGTTATTTCCTCATGATTTTTAGATAACTAATCAAGACATTATTTGTTTTGTTTCGGGATTTGCAAACCAAACTAAACTGAGCCTTATGTCCCAATCGGTTAATGATACAAGGCTTGGTTACATGAATTCTTTTTTTCATTGAACTCTATCAAAGAGTTTGTTCACTTAGGCTCAATAGACTTACATCTTTGTACACTACAAATCCAATGTCAATTTAGGTATTTCCCTTCTCGTATCTATTACTGCCCAAAACTACCCTATCAACTCTATTCACTATTGCATCTATAGGACTATAGTAGATATATCCATATGATCTTGGTCTATTTTCTCTCAACTTCTCCTTTATAGGTACAACACCTACCATCTCACGATTCTTTCATTTCTAATCATTTTCTTCTATTCTAACAACATATCTGTCTCAGCATTCTCATTTCAGTTACACTCATCTTGCTCACTTGTTTTTGTTTGATGGTCTAGTATTCTATCCTGTAAAGCCTTGTTACTCTTATGTCAGTTTTGTAGGATTTTCCTTTCAATTTTGTGGGCATCATCTTGTCACATAGTACACCAGTAACGCTTCGTCACTTGAGCAACCAAGCTTGGATAATCTCTCAATCTTTGCTAATACTCCATAGTTACCTAAATACTACCTAAAATGATCACCTTTTTGTATCTCCTCAACTTGAATCCTCATTCTTTTTGCATGAGCACTTTTGTCACTACTAAACTTACACTCTATGTACTAAATTTTATTCCTACTTATCCTAAAGCTTTTGACTCTAAAGCTTCTCTCCAAATTTCTAATTTAGTATTTACACCTCTTGCAGTTTCATGCTATGACAATATTATCTACAAACAACATACATCATGCGATATCCTCTTGAATATGTCAAGTAAATTCAATCATAACTAAGGCAGAGAGGTACGAACTCATGATCCTTGGTGCAAACTTACTTTGATTGGAAATTCACTCGTTTCCGTCCTTTATGATTATATATTTTATATGTCCATTACAAAATAATAGTAGTTGTAACTTTATTAAAGTAATACTGAAGACTTCCTAGATTTAGGGTGGGTGTTGCACAGCGTATCGATGGTTCAATTGTGTATTCAACGATCTAGATTTAAATGCATCTATTCCATGGAAGAGATTCACCCACCCCGGATCCAGACTTCCTAGTTAGGGGAAAAAATGTAGACTTTCAAATATGAGGCAATTTTGTGAAGTAAAATGACCAAACAATATTTTAAAAAGATTATTTATACGCATTTTGTAATAGTACCAGGATAAATGACTAAGGACTGGTAAAAACCATTCCATAAGATATTTTGATGATTATATTCTTTTTCCCATTTTTTAACTAGCGATGATTATATTTCTAAAAATTTTTTTTGCACTAGATTCTCAAAAGTTATTTTGTCACAAAATCTATTCTGCAACGGATTTTCAAAACAATCTACGGATTCATATCCCATTTTGACATTACTAAAAAATCAACAATTCACCATTCAAAATCCCAAATGATAAAATAAAAAAATAGGACTAATAGTAGGAATATCTCATACCTAAACTATAGTAGGAATATCTCATAACTTCTTCCCTCACCGACTCACCGAGCAGCATCAATCAGTAGTTCATAAGCGTGAAAAACACCCGCACATAATTCTGCGTGGATCTGTCGGTTTCATCTCCACTTTCATTTTATTATTTGTATACTCCAACCCTCTTTTTCCCTACTCCATTTCTTGTCACATTCTTGTGACTCTTACCATGCAACTACTCCAAGTAATTTCTCTACACACAAACATACAAATACACCTCCCACCAATAACCCTAACCCACCTCGCTCCTCAATTCACCTTCCCCACACCCAACCCAAAAACCATTTCACCGATTCTTCACCACAATTCTTAACACACTCTGTTTAACATATTCTGTTTTCTAGGAATTTCCCAACTGGGTATGTGATTTTTTGATAGATTTTATCACACAAACATACCCTGTTTGCTAATTTCTCAACTGGGTATGTGATTTTTTGAGAGATTTTATCACACAAACGTACTCTGTTTGCTAATTTCTCAACTGGGTATGTGATTTTTTGAGAGATTTTATCACACAAACATACTCTGTTTGCTAATTTCTCAACTGGGTGTGTGATTTTTGAGAGATTTTATCATTCAATGGCTCGAGAGGGGTTCATTGTGCCGGTGGAGGCTCAACAATCGTTCAAGAAGAAGAAGACGGCGGTTTCGTGGAGCTGGATGGTGATAGATGAGAGTGGACAGGGGAAGGTTTTGGATTTGGACAAGTTCGATATCATGCGGAGGGTACCGATTCACGCCAGAGATCTTCGAATTCTCGATCCTATGTTGTCTTATCCTTCCATTATTTTAGGCCGAGAAAGAGCTATTGTTCTTAATTTGGAGGTGAACCAATTTTTTCGGTTTCTCTTCTGTTTTCAGTCATTTTTTAACTTTGGTTAACTAAAAATAAAATCTAAGAAGGCAACCTTTAAGGCATAATTTTGGACACAACTGTGTGCGGAGAGCTGTTCAAAACGTGGACCCGTATGCAACGAACGACTCTAAAGTCAGTTGTATTCGGAGTTAGTGTTTTAAAAGTCGTGTTTATAGCATTGCTCTCAGTTTAATTTGTTCTTGGTTGTGTTTCAGCACATTAAAGCAATTGTCACGAGTAATGAGGTAATGCCTCTCTCTCTCTCTCTCTCTCTCTCTCTCTCTCTCTCTCTCTCTCTCTCTCTCTCTCTCTCTCTCACACACACACACACACACACACACACACACACACTTTAATTTTGGTGAAATTTGGATTTTTCTTTGATCTGTTTCGAACATCTATCTATATCTATATCTATATCTATTTATCAACTTACTGCCTTTTCTGATTCCAAGTTTATTTAATTGAGTTAAGAATTCCAAGAGGAACCTCCCCATTCCCCCTTCTTTTTTTTTTTCTGGCCATTTCTATGAATTGTATTGAGAATTCTAAAGAGGAAGTTTCTCCATTAGGAAACTTAATTTATAAGCCACGTTGCGAAATCATTGTACACTGGAAGCAATCAAGTTAAATATTAAATGGAAGCAAATTAGATATAGACTTGCATAATTGCACGTAATTGCTTTTGTTGCATTATTCCACCTTAAGCAATTGGTTCTAGGCTGGAACCCTCGAAGAAATCTAACAAAAATGATGAAGAGAAGTGAAGTTGGTGACTATATGTTTTATCTTTTCTTTTAATGACATTGAGCATCTTTCAAGTGGTTTTGTTAGGACGCCCAATTGTGCTAATTTAAACTACTAACATCTTATTGCATGCCGGTTAGGGCACCTGGTTATCAAAAAAACATCTTACAGCATGCAAAAAAGAAAATAAATGAAAAGAAGATTCCTAGTTCTTCAAAAGACACATACATATAGTTTAGCATTCTTACTATTCTTGGTCCATTTAGAATTGTATATAGTTCTCATTTGGTATTCCAGTTTGCTGAAATTTTGTGCTTTTTTTCATTTTTGGATAGGTATTGCTTCGAGACCCGCTGGATGATAATGTCATCCCTATCGTCGAAGAACTAAAGAGAAGATTGCCCTCAGTGAATGCCATATGCCAATACCAGGTAGAGGACGAGGAGAAGAATCATGGGGAAAAAGACGATGTTGAATCTGGTGAACAAGGTAATCCATCACTGAAATGAGCGAAAGTCCGAACCATTGCTTTTCTATGCTTTGGAACAATCATTTCTGATACACTGGTTGATGGTTTTAGTTACCTAATGCAGAACCCCCATTCGAGTTCCGGGCTCTAGAGGTAGCTCTAGAAGGCATATGCAGTTTCCTTGATGCTCGGACAAGGGAATTGGAGACTGCTGCATACCCAGCTTTGGATGAGCTGACCTCAAAGGTAAAGGCTTATTCTAACAGTTATTGGTTTCGCTAAATATGTGATTGGTGAACTGGTTAGAAAGAAAGTGAATTTTTAATCATCAGTAAAACTCATATTTTCATTCCTGTCGTGTTTTTCTTTTACAAACATCGGTATCTGGCTTAATGGACCAGGGACTAACTCACTGTCCAAAAGCAGGAGGCTGTCATGCTGCTGTGTTATCTAGCATGTAAGTGTAGATTACGATGCCTGACGCTTAGATTGTTCTTCTCGGAAGCCTGAGTTATATTGTTTCCGAAAACAAAGGAATTTTTATAGAGTTCATTGGCAAAGGTATGGTTCTTGCGCAGAATAGCTGTCCAAACCAGTGATCCCGTTGGGGCCAACCATAGGGGAGTATCAGTTTATTATCTGGTATGCGTGGAATGAGAGTCTCTGTGTACCTAGAGACTAGTCGATGCAGATAGTCTCACATCCTTACTGCTGTCATATTGAAAACAAACTCACAAATGGCAACGATAAAAAATATGAATGAAAAATGGAAAGTTAAATTTGTTAGAAGAAGTCTCTATTGCATATTGGAAGAAGATGAATTCCTTTGCTGCGGTAGCTGGTTGTGGCATTATTTTAAGCTTCCACAAGCTCATATTTTCTTTCTAATACTCTAAATTAGAAGACTTTTCATTCTGCTTGCTTCATTGATCTCTGTCGGGTTCTTGACTTCTTGTTCCGCTATTATACCTTAATAGCTCTAGGACACTGTTATTTGCAGATTAGCAGCCGCAATTTGGATCGGGTGCGTAAACTGAAGAGTGCAATGACAAGGCTGACTAGTCGGGTTCAAAAGGTATGTCTCTGGCTCCACTTCTTGCCATAACTTCATCTTCGCCGAACAAAAGGAGTTTCATAAAACGCACAGTAATCTATGTGGCATTTTCAACTCTCTCAACTATTTCCTAGATTTTTAACGATGGCTGTATTTGCTGCGATGCAATGAAATCTGCAAGGGTGGGATTATTCCTGAAAAAAGAACAGTGTTTTTCAGGTAAGGGATGAACTCGAACAACTTCTTGACGACGACGATGACATGGCAGATCTATACTTATCAAGGAAATTGGTTAAGGCTTCTTCGCCTGGTAGTGGTTCTAGCATCCCTGATTGGTTCCCTCCGTCTCCCACTATAGGTTCGAACTCAAAGATATCCAGAATAAGTAGGGCAAGTTTGGCAACTACCAATGGAGAAAATGACGTTGAGGAACTTGAAATGTTGCTCGAGGTTTGAATTTGACACGATATCAATTGGTCTTTTCTCTGGACTACGCAAACTGAATTGCTGGAGTCTGAATATTTTGCAGGCTTATTTTATGCAGATTGAAGGCACCTTGAACAAACTCACCACGGTAAGCACTACCTTGGATAATTTTTGTCTTGAAACATTTATTCGGAAGTTCCTATTACTCATACTATCTTGTGCTAGAATATTGACAATTGGTTTTATGTCTAGTTGCGTGAATATATTGATGACACAGAGGATTACATCAACATTCAGGTAAGAAATCGAACAGCTTGATATTGAACGGAGAAGAAATTGAGCCTGAAAATACTCCTCGAGATGAATTTTCTAGTAAGGATACATACGCCTCCACATCGAGAAAAACAAAAAGAAAAGGAAAGGATGCAAGATCCTCAACTGCCAAGGGAGTGGTTGGCTTCCACTAGCTTTCTCCATTGAAATTTGAGGGGGGGGAATTTCTTGTTTTCATGTTCTGTACTGGTAAATAAGCTGTCATAGTTAGATATGTAACGCTTAATTAGTTTTCTTACGGCTTTCTTCACTTCTGCAGCTGGACAATCACCGAAATCAGCTGATTCAGGTGCAGAACCAGAAATCCACTTCTTGTGCTTGTTTTGCCTTATGAAGTTTGAACTTACCTGTATGTTTCATTCTTTTCTTCTATGCTATGCAGCTGGAGCTCTTCCTAAGCTCCGGGACCGTTTGTTTGTCTATATATTCTTTGGTAGCTGCCATATTTGGCATGAATATTCCTTATACATGGAAAGAAGGACATGGCTATGTATTCAAATGGGTATGCAATTACGTAGAGATCGCCAAAACACTTTGCTTGGGTGTTTCTTATGCCTTTTGCCTTTAACTTATGCAGTTTTCCACCTTCTTTAGGTGGTCATTCTCGCCGGAATGCTCTGTGGATCCATTTTCTTATCGATCATGACATATGCACGGCACAAAGGTCTAATTGGATCTTGATACTTATGCAATTAGTTCGATCACAAGCAGATCTATGTCTCTAGATTTCTGGGAATTAAGATGAAGCAACAATTGACAAGAAGCATCGGTGGCTTTTGAATCAGATGATCAACAAATTGAATAATCCAATTCATATGAGAAAAAGTTTGTACTACAATTTATGTGTTGTAGAATTATTCTATTTGAGTGATTTGTACCATGGCTTGTGATCTTGTGTAATGGAGGAATGAGGATTTCCCATGTAAAAGAGGTAATGAATTTTTTTTTTTTTTTGGATTGGCGAAATTATTTTGACTTGTTGATTCAATAAATGTTATAAGATTGTTTATCCTTGTCTTATGATTCGTGACACCAGATTTTCCTCAAACGTGGACAACGGATTACGGACTAAACTAGTGAGAAATATATGATTTAAATCCTGCTAATCTAACAAAGTAGGAAAATAAACAAAAAAAAAAAGGAGAGCAAATTTGCAGAAAAATAATAGAAAGGGTAAAAAGAAAGAAATGGACCGCCCGAAGATTGACTACTCTAATTGTAATAGCTAACTATAATACCACATGACACGATATTTAATTTTTTGAACACCTTATATTACTTATACATTACATAACTTGCTTAACGTGATTGGATTTGTGAGAGACGATGTCGTCCCACGAAAATGATATTGTCTCAATTTTGCGGTCGTTATCGACAAGAACACAACATGAGATAGTGCGTTTGTTGCACCTAAGCATCTCCAATGCCTTGCCGTTCCAAGCAGAAGCCAAAAAAATGACCATACCTCCCAAGAAGACCTCTCCAATGGCTTACCTTCTTTAGCCAAAAAAATATCTTCAAGTTTTTGGCAACTCAACATTTTGGTGAATCCACTCTGACATATACACAAAGTACAGTGTTCGAATCTCACCGCACACCTTCGGGAGGGCTTTCGGCACCAATGGATCTCATGTGTATCTCATGTCGGAATAAAAGCAAAGCCCAAATCTCACTCGGACATCTAACACCGGAATATGGCTACAAAAAAGGATAATAAAAAATTAACTAGGCTACGAAAATTAATTGATCAATTGTGTGAGGAGTAAACCCACTGACCAAACCAGAGTACTCCTTTGGAGAAAAACTTGGATGCCAGATTGGTACCACGTGGCGGTACCTTTCATGCATTTCGGCCGTCCAAAAAAGTTTTGGACGACCCAGATTTGAGAGAGAGAGAGAGAGAGAGAGAGAGAGAAATCTGGACCGCACAATTTGCTCAGCACCATGTGTGCATATACCCGCTCGGCACCCAAGTCTTTCTCACTCCTTGGGGTAGATTTGGGGTTATGAAACCATTAAGGATGCTTTGAGTCTGGGTTTCCTATATTACGTAAATAGATTAAATGGGCTAAAGCCACTAAAAATACAGATTTCGATTCGCTTCACATACATTAACTAAAAATTCAAATAGCAGAAACAACTAGTCTAAAATTCACAAGAGTATCTCCACCAAAGATAGCAAGTACCAAAAATTAAGAGATTTGAAGGTTCGGTGATGTTTTATGGACTCCAACAAATGTAACAAAAACCAACTCAATTTATATTGTCTAACCTCAAACAACAAATTTGTAGATTTGGAAGCAACTATTGGTACTGAAGGTGTCTTCGTAGATTTGGATTCTGTGATATCATTTCTTTGGGCCATTTCATTATCAGCTTTCCCGGACCACTTTAGGAGAGTTGGTGGTAAAGCGGTCCGACAAGTGGTATAAGAGCCAGGAGGTCATGGGTTCAAGTCGCGGGAGTGTCATCGTGAGGGAGGGATTGTTGGAAACAGAAGTCTTTTGCGTGGATTTGGTTCTGTGATGTATTCATGCGCTTTCTCAAAAGCAGAACTGCGGATCGATGTCGAAGATAATAAAAAAAAAACGGTGGCTCTTCCTATCGCTGATTGGTATTAGAAGAGTTGGTGGAAAAGCGGTCCGATAGCAACCTTCAAATCTTAACAATGCATTATATATTCCTTTTTCATTTATTGTTTTTCCTTTTTTCATTTTATATGTAATATTGCATATAATAAGTATATGTTATATATAATAAGATATGTAACACACACACATGTATATATTCCTTTTAATATACAACGAATGTATAATAACATACATAAGTATGTAATATGTATTTTGCTAATAAAAAGTAGTATATAATATGTATTTTGCTAATAAAAAGTAGTATATAATATGTATTTTGCTATAAAAAAAGTACATAATATTGTACTCCCTCCGTTCCAAAATAATGTTTCACTACGAAAAGTCGGGTCATTTTTCAAATAAAAAAATAAACTACTTCCGTAAATCATTTTTTCCAATTTTTTTCGCACGGTGCAAAAAAATTTGAAAAATGATACACGAAAGTACTTCATTTTTTGATTTGAAAAATGGTAAGAGAGAGAAAGTGGGGCTCTTATTTAGGAACGGAGGGAGTATATAATAGGAGTAACTTTGTTCACTCTCCTAGATTTTTTTTAATCTCAACGACTTCCATGAATGTTTAAAAAAATGATTTTAATATTCAACAAATGATTAAGAGAACTAGAATTTGTAGAGTCTTCTGGATGGCACACTTCCAACTCATCTGTCAAATTATGCAGAAATGAAGCAAATATAATTTCGAAAGTAAATTTTGTGACCTCTGATAGAGATACTCAAAGCTCCAGGCAGACTTTTCATGGGTGATCAGCAAAAAGAGAACAAGTGGTACCACAAACGGGGGACGCCAATCGCGGTTTAGAACTTTTGCGACGTGTGGGGATATTAAGAAATATTGTCCCACATTGCTTAAGAGTAGAATGAGTGATCAATTAATATATGTCGGAACCTTTCCACTCATTGTTAATTAGTTTTGAGATGAATATAAAGTTTCCACAGGTACTAATATGGCAGTAGTCCTTACAAGAAAAAGAAAAAAAAAACTCTAGTTTTATATAAAAAAATAATAATTCAAACTTTTTTTTTATGAATTATATAGGCTCGATCGCTCCTGAGTAGTGCAATTCCTGACGCTATTCCTGCATATTTTATGAGCCATAATTCCATTTTCACCAAAAAGGATATTGATCATGGAACTCGTGCAAGTGGGAAAGGCGTGCTTGTTACCACAAACAACATATTAGCATGATAAGGAATCATGGAGGCCATAAAGAACACAGGTGGAGTGTGTTGCTTTGCTAAAATTGAACCAAACTCATTTCTCTTCCGAGTACAGCCAAACCATGTTAAAAACAGGCAAAAATCCAAGTGGATTCCTCGATAACACACTGATTTATGTTGTAACAGTGAGTGGCATCAGATCTTTGGTACCACCTTCCTCTCTGCGTGCCACTTGGCACTGGGGCTCCCTCTTGACTTTTCCAAATCTGATTTCTTTCTCAAATTCCGTCTTGTGGACCCACCCATATTCTTTCCTTAAGCTTTTTTTTCTTCCTTTCTTATCCGTGGAATTGGACTCCACCTCGTATTTTCGGATTTTTGAGGTTGAATGTGTAATTTGGTTCCTCTGCTATGGAGGTCCGTACCAATCAGCTTCCTTACCGCCTTACGTGTTTACTCGTCCATTGACTCACACACGTGTCAAATTTTTTGGTCCATGTTTCCATACGGGCCAAATGGAGAGGTCACTGGACTGGATGGTGCCGGAAGCGCACAGATGCCGACCAATTTTAAATGGGTTCCTCACAAGTGAACTGTAAAATTAAATTTCAGAATTATTCAAAGCGCACGTAAGCTAACTCAAATACCTGAGTTATCAAAACTAATTCAATGCAAAAATGGCATCGTGTTATACATACCCACAGTTCAATTGTAAATTTTCAACTAGGATGGTGCACCTCTTTTAACAATTTGATCTGACTCGTTCTGATAATTGTCACATTAACATTATGAATGTGGTAAGTGTTGGGGTTTGATGCAATCCTTTCATCGTTTAGTTTTGCTATTTAGACATTTTTCATTTTCGTACTAGCATATTAAGAGAATTGTTCATACAAAATGATATTTCTATCAAAATTACACGTTTATATTTCTAAGATATACGTCTGTGATTTGATCATTTAATTGTTATTGTGGTTGACGAATTCAATTTCGAACTTGACTACATGGCAAGTCCTACAAGATCAACTGTTGGAATCTATACTAGTCCCATGGAGCTCAAATAAATATTGGATCCACAAAACTCAGCCGTTTTACTTAGGAGTATATTCATTTACATTTAACACCGTACTTTCTTTAATGTTTCATTCTGATCTTCTAATTTTCAATTATGGCAGTCAACTCTTGCACTTTAAAAGGGTAAAATTGAAACTATAATGGCGTTCGTTTCCTAATTTAGTTTTTGTTTTAGTTGTGATGACATCATCATTTCCCTAATTTCTCTCTCTATCTCTCTCCACTCATTACACCTTATATCATCATCAAAACTAAACTAAACTATCTAACCAAACACAACTAATAAAATTGCACAAGAGTGTAAGAGTAGTGGCAAATGCAGAATTTACAGTAGCTTGAACTTGAACCACGTGTATTTTCTCCATTGATAATAGAAATTATATTTCACTATTATATATATTATTATTTTCTATGTGAGAGGAAGAGATTGTGTATACATGTAGTTGCTATGTAACTTTATATACATGAGTAAAAAATCGTTGATAACTCGGAATTTTAAGGAATTTTTTCCCTCACATATACATGAATTTTAAGATTTTCTTTTCAACCATGGGAATTGCATGGGCCAAACCTATAGAATTTTTCAAATTCAACTAAAAAACTAGTATGTATATGAGAATTTTTGGAGTGGGGCAAGGGACAGGCACCCCCTGTGTTTGCCCCTGTCTAAGAGGCTTTACCAGAGTGTAGAATGAGTAATTTTTATGGAATTTCTTTTAATACAACAATTATTGTAACGCCCTTTACCATGGATGGGGACAGAGCTTCAGGGGGAGGTGGACCTTAGTCCTAACCCATCACCCAAAGATTATTGTTTTGCTTTATAACCTCTACTAATTATAGTGGCTACTCAGTGGCGACTCCAGGATTTCGGAAGTGGGGGGATATTATAAACATCAAATACCTTTACCAACTGTAAATCAAAGAAAATATCACAGTAACGACAATTAAAAATTTTGTTCCAACAAAAATCACATTTAAAGCTCAACCTAATAAACAAAAGATATCATCAAAAAACATAAAACAGTTTTATCTGTTTACAGTTTTCACCTCATACAAAAAATATATATATTACACAAGCTTCTACAATTGCATTCGACATGGTCTTGACATACTATCAAATAATTCATTCATCCCAAATTGTTGCTTCTGCTTCACTTTTTGAACCATTCAAACAATTATCTATATTTTATAATCTATAAGTGTTAGCCCAAATGTTTTCTTAGAAACATTATTGATTTTGATGATAACAAACATATTTAATTACAAGTGAAGTATAATTAAATTGTGATATTTGATACTCAATTAAATAATTGCTTATTTTGTAGGATTTGGTAGATGCAAATATAAGAGAGATTCTACACCAAATCACTAACTCTATAGCCAATATTTTAATTCAAAGGAAAAAGATTAAGGACAAATCTTTCCTCATTTTTTATTGGCTCAAGTGCTCGATCTAAATGCGAAATAAAATGTTGAAGGAGATGCAAAGATTATGCATGAAAATATGGAGTAGCTCTTATTTTGGGAAGCTCAAAAGGTCAGAAAACTTTGCGAGGTATAAATCGGCAATTGGGAAATCAAGTTAAAATGCCAATTGGAAATCATGGTATGCCTACCTATTATATCATAGTTCCAACGGCTAGTGGAGAATTAAATGAATAAATTCAATTGTTGGATTTTAAATGTTTTCTATCAAATGGAAAGGCAATCACTGCCTCAGTTTTAGCCATTGGGTTAAACGACTAATTCAAGGGAAAAAGGAAGTGGCAGCTAACGTTCAATTTTTTTGAAGAATAAATAGGAGTTGCTATTTGCAAAGAAGGAGCAGACAATTGAAAAAGAAGCATCGTCAATTGAGATTCAAAGTTGGTTATTTTTTAGAGAAAAAATATCGGAGCTTTATATTGTTTTTATCTACACTTTTGAGAGTGTTTTAATTTGTGAGATTTCATTGTAAAAGGGAGTGTAACCCCTTGTGAAAGTTTATCTTTTTGTAAGTGATTGTAGAGAGAAAACACTTGGTTAGGTGTGACTAGCACCGGAGTAAAAACTAGTTGGGTTAGGTGTGACTAACACCGGAGTAAAAAATAGTTGGAGCAATTGGGGATAAATTGCTCGTTGTAAAGGTTTCTCTAGCACCTGCAAAGCTAGGAAGTGTTACTATTGGAGATAGTGCAGCAAATCCGGAGTTGGACAATTGGGGAGTGGACTAGGCCGTGAAGTTGCGGACCGAACCACAATAAATCTCTGTGTTTGATTCTCTCTTCTCTCTACTCTTTATTTGCCGTTATATATTATTGCATGTGTGCTTGAATCGACTATATTTAATTTTATTGGGTGTTGCATTTAGTTTTTTTTATTCCGCATTATTTTTTGAGATACACAATTCACCCCCTTCTTGTATTGCTATCTGGGCCAACAATAAGTTTTCCATCATTTTAAAATATATGTTTGATAAAATTAATTGAGATCCATTAAACAAGATCCATATTAGATATATAAATCATTAAAAATTTGATGATATGAACAATTTTTTTAGTGACTAGTAGCAACAATTTGGGACGATACGTAGGAGTACTTCCTTACCGAAACAGATCGACCTCTCCTTATCAAAATAACAAAATGAGTAACTAGGATTCAAACAAGCCACACAAAAAGGGAGGATAAAAGTTGGGTAATTAGTGGTGTCAATCCTAAATTTATGGGGGTTCATTTATGAATTTCCTAAAAAAAATTAACATAGTAGTAGTATTTTTTTTTCACCATAGGGTCGGTGGCCCCCCAACTCCTATGTGGAGTTGCCTTTGTGGCTACTGTTTGACAACAGTTGATGGATGATTCTGTATTTTTTAGGGTTTTATTTGTACTTTTACTGGTATTAAATACTTTATCCTTCTAAAAAAAAAAGTGTCTAGATCGATGAATGAGAACTTTAAAAACAAAAAAAAAACTGGTTCAAATTAATTCAAACTTTTCCCTCGCTAGATGCTAGATAACAAGTTATTTTAATTTGCAAATTTTTTTTGAATTTGTTCAAATAAAAAAGTCATTTTTTTTATAAGTTCTCGATTTACGAATCAAACATTCTCCTTGAGAAGGAAGGAGTATATTAATCATTTTTTGTACCACATCCAAGTTTGAACCATAGTTTCATCCCTGATCATAGGTCTCATTCATGAATCGTGGATGGACATACAACCTGACCGAGAGGGTAAAGGGTTGGCTGTCACAATTGAAAGTTGCAGGGCCAAAGTGAGATTTCTATGAAGTACAAGGATACTTAACTACGGTATCTCGCGTCCAGCTTTGGCTAGCATGCGCCATCAGGCACAGTAAATTACCAAAATCTCCCCCAAACCACGCCTTCACACACACCAAAACAATGTGCGCAGGTTCTCCTAACCTATACCCCAGGCGCACGTTATCCTAAACTCCCGTTCTTCCTCTTCTAAAACATTTTTTAGTAAAAAAAAACCTGTTTTGGTTCATGCTTATTTCACGAAAAAAACTCTCTCGATTTCGTCTCCCAAACAGATCGTCCATCCCGCCCGCCTCTTGTCCAAATCCATCGCCAACCCACGTCGGCTCTTCATAAATCACACCATACCCACCTCTTAAAATCTATTCTCTTCCCAATCTTCCATTCAAGATTCGCAGGTCCGTTTCTCAGCTATACATATAGATATTGGAGTATATACATACATACATACATCGCGTTTCTACTACAATGTAATTGTAGTTAGTTACTTGGTGTGTGTATAATTTGGGTTGCGTTGTGCTGAATGCAGGTGTGTACAGGGGAATGGAACGTGGATTTCACGTGTTTTGTGGAGTGTTGGTTCTAACATGCACCGCGGGTTGAGTTTTTGGTACGTGGGTTGAGCTTTTGACGAGGGTTGGGAGCTAGACAGAGAGAGAAGAGGGGAGAGATAGAGTAAAGGGGGAGATGTCGAATCAGGTGGTGAAAATAAGGAGAGAGACGATTGCGGCATGCATGACATGCCCACTTTGCAACAAGCTCTTCAGAGAAGCCACGACCATATCTGAATGTCTTCATACGTGTGAGTCTCAAGTCTTACTCATAATCTGATCTTATTTTCTAAGTTAATTCTCCAAATTCTCTGATTTTTGGTTCACATCTATTATAATCTTAGAGTTACGGTGGAGTTGAGCTTTCTAATTACTCCTTATTGGTTAATTTTTTGCCCTCCCCCGTGGACAGATAACCACGTATACCTTGGTTCTCTTGTGTTACGTAAGTTTGTCATTTTAATTGTGGGTTGTGTGGATTCGATTCAGATTGTTCTGGCGTAACTCTTTTTGATCTGGGTTCTTTGATGACGGCGTTGTCTCATCTGGGTTTGGCGTATGGTATTTATCTGGGTGTTTCACGGTTGAGTACATGTGTGCTTTTAGCTAATTTTGGTAATTGAGTTCATCTATCTCTAAAATGAAGCAATTAGAGGACTTTTGTAAAAGGGTACGATGTCATTCGTGTGAGTTCAGGTAACTATTAATAGCATGGACTTTCTTGTTTCACTGATTTGGTGGATCACGCAGGCATTGATGGGTTGTTTCACCTCCTCGTTGATTTGAATATAGATGTCTAGTGCCGAGTCGGAATCCATTCTTATGAATATAGTGAATTGTTGAAGAAGAACTCAACTCATCATTCTACTAATGATTTCTTCCTTTATAGTGGATTTTTTTTATTTTTTATTTTTAAAATCTGTAACAGGCTAACAGCTATTGGACAGTGTTGGTATCTATTGATCTTTAGTTTCTGCTTTACAGATGGAATATTTTTTTGAACTCTAAATTGCAGTCCGGTTATCATACCCTTTCTCGTTTTGTGATCTATTTTGGTGTTTGTAAATTGTTTAGCATGGACTTTAGTTTCTGCTAGTGGACAGTGTTGGTATCTATTGATCTTTAGTTTCTGCTTTTCAGGTAACTATTAATAGCATGGACTTTCTTGTTTCACTGATTTGGTGGATCATGCAGGCATTGATGGGTTATTTCACCTCCTCATTGATTTGAATATAGATGTCTAGTGCCGAATCGGAATCCATTCTTATGAATATAGTGAATTGTTGAAGAACTTCAACTCATCATTCTACTAATGATTTCTTCCTTTATAGTGGATTTTTTTTTTATATAAATCTGTAACAGGCTAACAGCTATTGGACAGTGTTGGTATCTATTGATCTTTAGTTTCTGCTTTACAGATGGAATATTTTTTTGAACTCTAAATTGCAGTCCGGTTATCATACCCTTTCTCGTTTTATGATCTATTTTGGTGTTTGTAAATTGTTTAGGTTTTCTGAGCATGGCAAGTTATCTGTATCCATTTTTGACTGAGGACTCTCAACTTCAGAAATGTTAATTTGATGGTCTTGTCTTTTGTATTTTATCCAGTTTGCAGGAAATGCATATACAAGAAGATTTCGGATGACGAATTGGAATGCTGTCCAGTGTGCGATGTCAATCTAGGCTCTGTGCCATTGGAGAAGCTGAGGTAAGATATTTCTAGTTGCTTGTTTGCTCCCTTCCCTCTATCTCATTTATAAAAGTACTGTATCATGCACACAAAAAAAAATTTGCCTCGTATTTCGAAAAAGTGTCCTACTGGATGGGGCACACGAGATGCTCAAGCTCAAATTGCAAATAGCATTGCAGCGAGGGGATTGATCATAGCTATCCTTTTCAGCCATGATGAGATCCAAGTACGTAAATTGGATTGGCAATTTTCAGTATAGTTTGGATCGTCAAGCAGTAATTTATTCAGGTGTGGTACAACCTATAGGGTTTTAGAGTGGGCTTGTAAGTCATTTCGTATCATTTTGGTTTCCAAACTGTGTGGTGGGTGACGTGGGTCACATGTTGCATCTGATTACCTTGGTCTTTGAGGGGAACCATGGAAAATGGGATCCATGAGCTCATATAAGCTCATGCATGTTTTAGATTTTGCATTCATAATGGTCTACGGAAATGCTAAAAACACATATCTATATTTGGTTAGGTTGTAATGAATTAATTAATGCGCTATTGTAGTGATGCCATTTTGGGGCCATAGTTTTAGTAGCATTTTAGTCAATCTTTTGATTGAAGGAAATAATGAGATAATGAGGTCGGAATTTAGCTAAACACATTTCTTTCTTGAGAAATTGTAGCAGTAATGCATGCTCATGCCTATCTTCTTTTATAGCATGCCCTCCACTGCATGGCATGGATATACTGTGTTAATGAAGTTTGAGTAATCAATGACTTTTGGTGCCATCTCCTTCGATTGGCTGGTGTTTTATTCCTTTAAGGTGTTCTTGTTTTCCCTCTTTGTTCTCTCTCCCTCCCAAAATCCCACTCAATAGTTTCATTGGAGAAAGACCATGGAAATGAGATTAGGTTTGCATTTTGAAAACTATTGATGCTGCACTTGGTTATCAGGCCAGACCACAACTTGCAAGATGTAAGAGCCAGGATCTTCCCCTTTAAAAAAAGAAAGGTGGAAGCACCTGAAAATGCGCCTTCTGTTACATTACCAGTGAGAAGAAAGGAGAGATCACTCTCATCATTGGTGGTCAATACTCCAAGAGTTACGTCACAGAATGCTATGACGGGAAGAAGGTCAAAAGCTGTTGCAAGGAAGACATCTGCTTTACGAGGTTCCCGTTTTCCCATTGAGAAACCAGTTAAGAAAGAGGAAGATTCTGCCGAAGATCGTGCAGAGAGCTCTAGCTCACTGGAGACACAAAACAAATTAACTCAGAATGTAAGGCAGGTAAGGAGGCCAGTGGTGCCGCCACATTCAGCCCTTGGTATCTAACTGAATATGATGGACTTTTGTATGTTTTTGTGGGTGCAATTCTGTGCATATAGGTATATAATTTAGATATGTTTGTGATAATTTTTTATGACAGTATTCCAAAGATGAATACCCCAAGGCACTCTATTCTAATACTAGAACACCTATTCCAAGCTTGCTTACTTATTTACAATATATACTAATTTGACTTAATGAGAGTCATATACACTTGACTTGATTTGAACATCAGTAAGGCTAACCCGCTAAGGTGATTACATTTGGCCATGCAATTGGGAACCGTTTGATCTGATTAACTACATCATTTAGTGGAGCCCATAATTCTTTTGTGATTCGGACACATAAGAAGCCACGTCAGATAAATATACAATATTGATTCATTGATCCGAAATAATGTCTATTATTTTAGCTGAAACATTAATTAAAGTCTCCTAGATTTTTTGTGTTGAAAAGTTTAAGTTAGCCTGTTTATTGTAAATATACGATAAATACTCATAAATCTTGTATTTCCGGTAACTTCCAAAGTTTAATTTTCTGGAATGCCTACCTGCCAGCCAGCGTTAATGTGAAATGAGCACTATTTTTTTAGGTTGCTAGTGCTTTTGTTGACAGACGGTGTTAATGTATTGGAGTATACGATCACATTCATGAAGGTTTTGACGATCATTTTCACAACTCGTGCAGAATTCTTCTATTGCTGAAACGTCTAGCCGCCTGGAGCCTGAAAAAGGAGCAGAAAATGGTGCTGAAACATGGGAAGGGAAAGTTGATTGGAAGCCCTTAAATTTTTTGGTGGAAGTTGCAAACAGGTCTAAGTCTTCGAAGTATAATAATTCGCAAGGGTCTGCTTCTAAATCAGAACCTCAGCATACCACTAACAGCGAAGGGCATATTCGCAAAACAAAAGTTAAGGAACATGGAACCAAAGCCAAGGTCCAAGAAAAAAAGGATAGCACCGATCCTGTCTCTCCGGATTCAGTCAAACCTAAGAAGTTGCGGAGAATTCGCCCTAAGAAGGCAACTACTTCAGCTGAATTAGGTATTTCACCCCAAGCTGTGCTAGATGCTGCTTGTGCTAAAGGGGAAAGAAGAATTGGTCCGATTTGGTTCTCACTAGTGGCTTCTGAAGACCAGTAAGTATACTTTAGCGCTAGATTGTAAATATGGCTCTTTTTTGGGGACTTAATTTTGTTGCTTACCGTTTTGTTTGCCTTCTTCACTTGTTTGATTTCTAATCTTCTACATATGGTTCAGGGAAGGCCACTCACCCCTGCCTCAAATATCTGCAAGTTACTTGAGAATAAAGTGAGTTCCTTTTATCTCATGCGCCCCTACTAGAACTACATTTTTGGTTTTTCTTAGCTATTGATTTGCTTTCTCTATTTTCAATTATACGTAACACCATGACTTTCATGAAATTATACGTTCAAGGTTTGTTTATTCAGATATGATTTGTTGTCTGTTCCTAAGCTGAGGAACTATATACCTCAGCATAAATAAGATCCTCTATGAAGCCTCGGACATGAAGGGAATGACTGACACACCATTTTGTCCATGCATCATTGGTTGCTGGTTGAAATATGATAGCATTTGTCTGTTCATTGGTATAAGGCTGTTAAACATGCCATATATTGTTGGACAAATCTGAGGGTTTTGTTACCTTCTCTTTCCTTAAATTTGAACTTCATAAATCATACTTCTTGGTTATGACATGGGATAAACACATGTAAGTGCAATATAAATTATCCAAATCCTGATGGCTCTTTATAAATTACTGAATAGATCTGCGTCCATGTCGATTCTTCTACTAGTTCAAAGCCTCATTTGTGTTCCAGGGTCCAACTCACACTGCTTTAAGTAAATTCAAATGTAGCAGGAAGAACCCACTTAGCTGTCTTGGGAGTTAATGTTTGCAAGCATGGATGTAGCCTGGAAAAGATGAGGAATAGGGACTAGTTATTGTACATTCATGATTCTAGCTTGAGTTCAGCTTCACTTCACCATTTTTCTCTTTATTTAGCGGGCTTTTATCTAAACTTATATGCCAACCTATCATATAATTTTGTGGGGTAAGATAGCACACCTGTTCTTTGTCATTTTTGTTGGCATTGTTCCTTCATAGGTTTTAGTTGACATTACACATTACAGCTTTACCTCGATTTACAAGGAGCTATATGTGCGGTACTTGTTCTCTTTTTGTCATCCAAGCATCTGAGGTTTAAAGCTGTAAAAGTTGAAACTTTGAGTATGCTGGACGCAGAATACAAATTTGGAGACTGGGGACTGCTGAGCGATAGTTGGAGAAATGTTAGTTGCTAGTACTAGCAAGTTCAATATGGACAGAGAATAGTGGTGTTACATAAGCTGCTGTTGGTTTTACATTTTTAGGCTGTAACACTCCGCCTTTCCCCCCCATAGGACAATATTCTCCCCTTGGGCTGCACCCTCCACGGCTTTAGAAGGCATTAACTGTGTAGGTTCAATTCTCACACTTATGAGGCACTTGAATTCTCACTCCAAACGTGGGCCATGTTCTTGGACACAGTAGTCAACTATGCTTTATGTAATGCACCTTTGCCGTTTGCCTCGACAAGTATAGTCTTTTGGATCTGGGTCACCACATCCCACACAGGGTCACTGCCCTCAGGTGGAACCCCGTAGCCGTGTGTCATACTCCAGTTTGTCCCCCTTGAGACATCCCAAACATGTCGTGTGAAGTCCGTCCTAACTCGTCCCCTCGTGAACCTACCAAGGCAAGTCTCCGTGTGAACCTGTCAAAGCACGTTTTGGCGGGATCCACCTCACTGGTTAGTGCCAGCTCTCATTCACTTGGAATGCCATGGCCCTGCAAGCCTCGAGAATAATATGCTACTCTTGGGTTGCACCTGCTTACTCCAAATGGATTTTGCTACATAAGACAGGTTCGTGGAATTGGCAATCACCTTCACCTCAACTCATCCATCTTGGTCTGATGACTCATGAAGTTTTGGCTTTTGGATCTGGGAACCACAAAGATTACCTCTTTTTTAAGATGCTAAATGAAGTGCAATTACATGAATGATTGGAAAGCTTTGTGTAAATTCAAATGCTCATCATGCAGCTTCA
Source organism: Vaccinium macrocarpon (assembly GCA_022606695.1). Classification (NCBI taxonomy): domain Eukaryota; kingdom Viridiplantae; phylum Streptophyta; class Magnoliopsida; order Ericales; family Ericaceae; genus Vaccinium; species Vaccinium macrocarpon. The sequence goes on along the minus strand of CM040176.1, from coordinate 33,769,159 downwards.
GTTTGCAAGGTATTAAGGATGGCAGGATGCCATTATGGTTGGAAACACTGGGTCAAATAACATGCGTGGATTTCGAGGTCATAGCTATTATCCTTGGTTCAAGGAATGGTTAGATATGGTCTGTGTTTTAAACCATGTGAGGCTGCATGGGCAGAAGTGAATTATGATGGAAGCAACAGAGGTTTTGGCAGTACATGCTCCTAGTATAGATAAGTAATTGATATGGATGGAAGTGGTACCTGAATTTATATACCCACTGTTTATCCATTAATAGAGTTGTCACCAATGTCGGGCGAGTTCATGTCCTGTGCGCATTTAACCACCTGATTGGGGGAAAGTGCACGTTTTTTGAAGAGAATGAGTATCTGCATTGTCTCTTGGATTCAGCTTTCCACTGGAATTTTGGAGTTTTGATGGCATTCTGCGCTTCATAGCTGATACTGATAGGCATGAATCAAAGAAAACAATACAAGGATAGAAAAATTAGATGGCTCAATTTTGCAATTTCTCAAATCTGACATAACAGTTTGATGTTTACTTGTGTTTTTTTTCTCTCCGTTTGCTTTATACAATCCGGTTGGAGTAAAACAGTTTTCAGGAGTTCTATAGTTATCCAATGAAGGTTATCGTTACAGTGCTCTGGTTATTGCAGTGGCGTCTAAGACTGACAAACTAATTGGGCTGAAACAGAGGATACTTCTTGGACTCACGGACAATGTTCTTTGAAAACATTATGGGATGTTTTTGTCTCTGAAATGAATAGGATTTGGTTTGGAGACTTTGATTGGCCAATGATGTTCATGCATTTCTCTCTGTTACAGGGATGGGAATGTACCGGTTTCTTTTATCCAAAAGTACCTGAAGAGGAAACTAGATCTTACATGCGAAGATGAGGCAAGTGAATCTTGTTTAGTTGATTGCTAATTTGTTGAATATTTTGTTGTTCTTTGTGAACCTAGCAAACTAATTGGACCTGCAGATGGTGAAGTTCTGTTTGACTGTTGACATGCTAATACTTGTCAAAGATTGTCCCACATTGGTTAATTATAACCTTCGAGTCTAGTATATGAGCATGGGTGGCCTCTCCACTTACTGCATGTTAGAATACTTTTGTCCCACATTCCCTAGCTACATATTGTATTCACCTTCTCTCATAATATAAATAAAGTCTTCGGTGATTGGGTTGGTTAACACCCTACACACATTCTTTTCTACTTTCTAAATAACTTGGTATCAGAGTGGGTCCCTCACCAGTCACCAACCCTAGATACACGTAACCCACCAATCTCCCTAACCTCTGTAAACCCTAGCTGACCTACTTCTTCAACTCCATTATCATCAACCTCGGTAAACCCTAAACCGACCAACCACACACATCTGTAAACCCTAGCCGACCTACTTCTTCCCTAATCCACTCAACCAAAACCCTATATGCTACTATACGACTGCCAAACATCACTGTAAACCACCTAAACCCCAAACTGAGTATTGTTACCCATCCAAAACTCTCAATCGACTTCTAAGAACCTTCAATCAGGGTTCGACAGCCATCATTCGATCTTCAAAACCTTCAATCGTGGTTCGAAACCCTAAACCAAGCAGTGTTTGGTGTACGAAACTCAAAAAAAACAAGTGCTGCAAATCCATATGCAGGTCTGTTCAAACTCAGAACCTATTCAAACAGCCTTAAAACTTTCTTGAAACCTCTGATTGAACTTCGAAATCCAGTTCTTGGTGTTCGAAATCTTCAATCGACTTTGAAATCATGGTCTATGTGTTCAGATCAACCTCTCAGATTCGATTGGTGCCTGCAAAGTCTCTCTCGGTGCCAACAAAGTCTCTCTCTGGTTCTCTAGTCCACTAATCTACTGTGTTCACATTATTGGGAGGTTCTGGTCATGGTATTTTTCACATCATTGACATAACAATCATTTCTTGTATGAACTTATGTCTTTCCGGTATTGTTTGGTGATTTTAGTATGACAACATGTTCTATTAGTATTTGATTGGTTTGTTTGATGTCAGCCGTGGCAGAGGCAGATATTTAGTTGTTTGATTGGGTTATTTGATCCAGTTGTTTCGGTTTGATTAGTAGTTTGTTGATTAATTTGGTTATCGGTGGCTGTTTCTCCGTGATTTGTTGGCAAAATGTCTGAAGGAAAATCTGTTTCTGCAACTAGTTCCAGTTCTAGTTCTGTTGTTATGGGTAGTTCGTCCAGTTCTTCTCATTCACGAGAGAGGCTGCCAATTACATCCACACGGTTGAATGGTAATAATTATGCTATTTGGGCTACGGCAGTTGAGGTTTACTATGAGGGGGAGTCCGAGTCTTCTTTTTTGACTGATGATCCTCCTACAGATACTACTTTGTGGAAACCTAGGGATGCTCGGATCCGTAGTCAGTTGTGGAATAGTATGAATGAAGATATTGATGGCTCCGCGATGTTTTGGACCGCGACCAAAGCGAGTTTGGACCACGATTTCGAGATGTATTCTGGTATAAACAATTTCCGTCGCATTTATGATCTTCATCAGCAATTCTTTTCTATCTCTCAGGGCAACTTATCTTTCGAGGAGTATTATGCTAGGTTTCGTCGTATTTGGGATGAACTTCATGTTTGTGAGCCACTGTCTTCTAATATTCAGGTTGTGCGACGTCAGTGTGAGCGTATGGAGGTTACTCGATTCCTCTCTGGTGCCTCCTTAGAATTTGATCCAGTTAGTAATCAGATTTTGGGATCTAGCGACCTACCTTCTACCGGTGAGGTCTTTGAGTAAGCCTTTGTCAATTACGCAACCCGTTCTCACGCCACCTCATGTCTTCTTACGGCGTTGACTTTGGCCTTGTCTCTAGGGGTTTTGGTTCTGGTAATGGCCGTAACAGTCGTGGTTGTGGTTCTGGTGGCCGTGATTCTAGTTATAACTCCAGTGGTCGTGGTACTTCTGGATTCAATGGTCGTAGTTCTAGTCGTGATGGAGGAAATTATGGCCACACTTCAGGGGGAGGTGGTTCAGGTAGTTATGGCCGTGGTCGTGGTACTCATTCATGCACTCATTGTGGGGGTACAAGTCATACGGTGGATTACTGTTATAAGCTTCATGGTTATCCCCAGGCTCATCAGGTTGCTACTTTTGAGGAAACGGTGCCATCCCATCTTTCTACTTGATCAACCGGTGACTATTTTCTGGCGAGGAGTACCAGCGCTTTTGTGGCATTTCAGCGGTCATCTGCGGGACCTTCCACTGCTGCTTTGCAACTTTGACGAGGTTCTTACATTTGCTTGTGTTACCTCTTCTTCTACTTCTATTCCATGGGTTATTGATTCTGGTGCCTCTGATCATATGACTGGTATTTCTACTTCCTTTATTGATCATCAATCTGTTAGTAAACTCTCTCATGTTACTCTAGCAAATGGTTCTACCACTGAGATTATTAGTTTTGGTTCTATCCCTATCAGTTCCTCTCTTACTTTAGACTCCGTGTTACATGTTCCTCGGTTTCCCTTTAATCTTATGTTTGTTAGTAAGCTTACCAAATCTTTAAATTGCTCCATTACATTTTCTCCTCATGATTGTGTGTTTCAGGATCTAAAGACAGGGAGGAAGATTGGTGGGGGTACTGAGCGTGGTGGCCTATACTACTTTGTCAGCGATGTTCGATCTCAGTCTATTGCTCTTCAATCATCAGAATCTCCATATCATCATCATTGTCGTCTTGGCCATCCTTCTCTCCAAAGTTTGAAGAAACTAGTACCTTCATGTAGTCGTGTTGATAGCTTATCTTGTGAAGTCTGTGAGTTTAGTAAACATCGTCGAGCGTCATATTATCCTCGGGTAGAGCGTCGTGTGTCGCATCCTTTTGAATTAGTTCATTCAGATATTTGGGGACCCATACATGTCCCAAATTTATCTGGGTTTCAGTACTTTGTTATTTTTGTCGATGATTTTTCTCGAGTGACATATTTATCTTATGAAGGCTAGGTCAGAATTGTCATCCATTTTCAACAATTTTTTATGGAAATAAAGACTCAGTTTAATACTTGCATTCGTTTATTTCGTTCTGATAATGCACGTGAATATTTTCATAATGCTCTTTCTCAATTCTTTGTTGATCATGGAATTATACACCAGACCTCTTGCGCTCGAACTCCACAACAAAATGGAGTTGCCGAACGCAAGATTCGTCATTTATCAGAAGTTATGCGTGCTATGTTATTTCAAATGCAAGTGCCTAAGTCTTATTGGAGTGATGCTGTCCTAACAGCGTGTTATTTGATCAACCGTATGCCTTTCAGCGTCCTGGGTGGTCGAATACCATTTATGGTATTATTCCCTAGTCGTCCACTTCACTCTTTACCGCCTCGGATTTTTGGGAGTACATGTTATGTTCATGCTCTAGATCCTGATCAGGACAAACTTGATCCCCGGTCCATTCGGTGTATCTTTCTAGGTTATTCCTGCACTCAGAAAGGGTATAAATGTTACTCGCCATCCTTAAGCCGACATTTTGTGTCTGCAGATGTTACCTTTAATGAGTCATTACCATTTTATTCGGATACACACTCTCGTAGAGATGACTCTGTCTTTCCTATGGCGGTCCCTTCTGTTCCACCTCCTCAACCTTTGCAGGTATACGTTCGTCGTGACAAAGTACCATTAGTGTCTGCCCCACCAATGCCTGCTCCAACATCTTTCCCGTCGCATGATCCGGTAATTTCTTCTACCTTGTCTGATCTTGATCTTCCCATTGCTATTCGTAAAGGTACCCGTACTTGCACCTCTCATCCTCTTTCCCACTATGTCTCGTATGATCATCTGTCTCCTTCTCTTCGTGCTTTTACTTCTTCTGTTTCTTCCATACATGTTCTTAACACTGTACAGGAAGCTCTTTCTTTGTCTGAGTGGCGGATAGCGATGGAGAGTGAGATGACTGCTCTCAATGAAAATGGCACTTGGGAGTTGGCTTTTCTTCCACCAAGAAAATCTACTGTTGGTTGTTGGTGGGTCTTTACGATCAAGTATAATCCAGATGGCACTGTTGAGCGATATAAGGCCCGCCTTGTGGCCAAAGGCTACACACACACATATGGGGTTGACTATGCTTAGACTTTTTCCCCTGTTGCCAAGATCAATTCCGTCCGAGTGATTATTTCTTTGGCCTCCAATCTTGGCTGGCCTTTGTACCAGTTGGATGTTAAGAATGCTTTCCTTCATGGTGATCTGCTCGAAGAGGTCTATATGGAGCAACCTCCTGGGTTTGTTGCTCAGGGGGGGCATTCTCAGGTATGTCGTCTTCGTAAAGCTTTATATGGTCTAAAGCAGTCACCTCGAGCCTGGTTTGGTCGGTTTAGTGAGGCTGTGCTGGAATTCGGTATGCGTCGATCTCACTCGGATCACTCTGTATTCTTCAGACAGTCGGGACGAGGTAAAATAGTATTGATTGTATATGTGGATGATATCATCATTACCGGAGATGATCAAAACAACATTGATAAGTTGAAGCAGTTTTTACATCATCAATTTCACACTAAAGACTTGGGTAAGCTGCGGTATTTCTTGGGTATTGAGGTAGCAAGGTCCAAGGACGGGATTAGTTTGTCTCAACGAAAGTATGCTTTGGATATCCTTGAGGAGACAGGTTTATTGGGCGTAAAACCTGTAGACACTCCAATGGATCCTAATGTAAAGCTGTGTGTTGATCAGGGGGAGATATTTTCTCATCCAGACTGGTATCGTCGCTTAGTTGGCAAGTTGAATTATCTTACCAATACACGTCCAGATATCTCATTTGTTGTTGGTATGGTGAGTCAGTTTATGTCAACTCCTCGACTTCCACACTGGGAAGCTTGTCTTCCTATTGTAAAGTATCTTAAGGCTCATCCTGGGCGTGGTCTGTTTTATCGGTCCAATGGTCATTTGCGTGTTGAAGCCTTCTCGATCTTTGACAAGGTGATCACCATCGATAGGCGGTCAACTCATCGGATATTGTACTTTTGTTGGAGGTAATTTGGTCACATGGAAAAGCAAGAAACAGACGGTTGTCGCAAGGTCCAGTGCAGAAGCTGAGTATCGAGCCATGACACATACATCTTGTGAAATTGTGTGGTTGAGAGGTTTACTCGAGGAGTTAGGCTTTGCTGTCCAGTTACCTGTTCCTATGCATTGTGATAATTAAGCGGCCATAAATATTGCTTCAAATCCGGTTTTTCACGAGATAACGAAACACATTGAAGTAGATTGTCACATTGTTTGCGAGAAGATAGATCGTGGTGTGTTATCTACTCCATTCGTATCTACTGGAGCTCAGTTGGCTGATATTTTCACCAAGCCGTTGTTTAAACCACGTTTAGAGTTTTTATGTAACAAACTGAGATTCTATGATATTTATTCTCCAGCTTGAGGGGGAGTGTTAGAATACTTTTGTCCCACATTCCCTAGCTACATATTGTATTCACCTTCTCTCATAATATAAATAAAGTCTTCGGTGTTTGGGTTGGTTAACACCCTACACACATTCTTTTCTACTTTCTAAATAACTGTCAATTGGTTTTGAGTTGGATGCATTAACATGGTATTAGAGCTAGGCTTTCGGAGGATTTTGGACAAGACTCTCTTGGTTATTACCCCTTTGTTTGTGCCACAAATGCACCATGTTTCTTGACCTTATGTTTCTTCATTTGCTTAGGTATTGTGAAGGGAAACCGGATAATATTTAACATGAATAGTTAGTTTGAGTTTGTTTATGTGCGAACAATATCAGCCAATTAGAGACAAAGGTGAACTTATTGCTATCAGTACTTTTAACAACTTCAGTTTCGATGATTGTGGAACATTTAAAACCTTGACATGTGAATTCAGACTGGTTTAGCCTTGTCAATATGGCAATAAAAGTTGCTAGTTGTACGTTGGCAATTCTAGCACTAATGCATTAGGATGGTGTTCCTTAGTCTCCTAGCAGTTCCTAGATTCATAGTACCTAGTCCCCGGTTGATTGTGGTAACTTTCCCTGTCAAACTAATGGCAAATCTCTGTATCACAAAATGTTTAGAAGATTGTTTATAATTTTTTTCTTTTACTCATAATATGTGGAGACGTAGATGATGGAACAGTCACAATATCCTTTAGAACAGACATAACCTTAGTTCCATTGTAAGTTGTAGGAATAAAACTTTGACAACTACAAGGTGACTATACTGTACTCACACAGTTGACGTCGTCACCAAAGGTTTATTTTAGTTCAGGTGTAGACATCATATTTGTGAAATGAATGGACCTGATAAAATTGGTTCAGTTGTAGACTTAATATTTGTGAAATGAATGGACCTGATAAAACATATGGTGATGAATAAACTCTCTCAATAGTGAAGCCTCTGTCTTCTCAATAGTGAAGCCTCCGTCCATCATTTTCCTTGGAGCTTGTAACAAAAACTTGGAGAAGTTAATGCATCATTATTTTTTGTCAACACTTGGGCGAGTATATTTACTTCTTAGAATGGTATATGGCCAATATAGTTATTGTTATATGCGGCCTAAAGAAATGTGAAATGGAATTCCTAAGTTTCATGGTTTTCTATATTTCTTCTGATACAGCTCTCCACCTCTCTTTTTAATGATAAAAGAAAAAGAGTGGAGCTTAATATCTTTCGAGTTTTGCCAAAATTAATTCTTTTGAAACGTTTGAAAATTTTAAGAACAAAGTTTTGGTCATTTTGGTAGCTGAAAAGGGGAAGTCCAAGAGCCAAAAACAGCATTTTGGTGCTTAATCTTCTATCCATCTCAACTTTCTGGAAACACTTCCGAGAACAGCAAACCATTTCTGCAATCATATTGTAACAGGGAAACCATTGATTGTACTTGGATTGGTAGTTTTCAGGCAGAGGTAGTGCTTGTCGTTCCACATTTACCTAATTGTGCAGTTGCTTTTTTTCAGGTTGAGATTAAATGTTTTGGCCAATCCGTGGTCCCCACATTGCACCTGAATAATTTAGTTGATCTCTGGCTACAAACAACAGCTTCAACGTCCGAAAGGGTGCCAGCATCAATTGGCTCATCAGCGAAGGATTTTGTAATGGTGTTGGCTTATGCTCGCAAGGCTACACCTTCGTAAACTGTATTTTCTTCCATTCTTTGTTACGCTCTAGAAATCCTTTATAACCTTGGGAATTCCATCAGAGGGGTAGTTACAGTTCTCTCTATTTGTATCCATAGTCTGTTTCAATATTTGATTGCAAGTGTCAAAGAGGCCGATTTCTTTTATTTGTCACCCTAATACATGTTTGTAACAGTTTAGGTTTTCATTTCGACCGATATGAATTTACTCTATTGTTATGTGCTTACCATACCCAAATGACAGCAAATTTTTCCTGTTTGTTCAGGCATATTTTCCTCCTTGATGTCTTCCATTGATGCAACACTCTCAATGCATTTCTGCACATGTTTCTTATAGTTGTTGTATAAACTTCAGAGGTCATTGGAGATTATAAAATTTTGGGAACATGGAGAGTTGACTATTTCTAAAGTCAACCACTTCGCAATTTATAAACAGAACATGGCTTGATTCTCTTCATATTGAATCTGAAATTGTGCTTGCTGAAGCTGGCAATCTGAGCAATTTGTCTTGCAAATCTCTCTCTCTCTCTCTCTCTCTCTCTCTCTCTCTCTCTCTCTCTCTCTCTCTCTCTCTCTCTCTCTCTCTCTGTGAATGTGGTTATTTTAAAATCGTCCTGGTTTGGCCCAGGAGATGTCTGAGTTTGTTTGGAACTCGAGGAAATGGAAGAATGAGGAAGAACAATAAACAAAAAATTTCTCTTTATAAAGGGTGGGAAAAAAAAAAAGAAATTTGAGCATATTAAAATTTCTTCCATGCTTTCCCCACGTTTTTCCAAGTGCTATATCTCTCTTCCCTTCCTTTTCATTTTTGCATAAACATGACAATACATCAAAGCGTACGGACTTGTCTGAATGTCCTTTTTTCTCTCTTCCTACTTCCTAGATATTATGGCACTCACCTAAAATCAATAATCGCATGGAATTTGTACTCGTAATTCTTTTCATTTAGCATTTTTTAAATTTGGAATTTGTACTCATTCTTTCACCACCCCTTTATCTATTTGATAAACCGCGAAAACTTGAATTGATAAGGTAAATTCAACACACAAAAACATAGCTGTAACAGTATACTCTCTTCCCTTTCTCACATTTACACTCAAAATCATACCAAAATATATTCTCAATTATTTCCTTAAGTTGAGTCAATTTTTTTTGTTTTCTTCAAAACTCAGGTGTATGTGTCAACTTACACACACATCAACTTACAAAACCTCTATGTAATCATAAAGCAACCGTATTGATAAGCTAAGTTCAGAACATTAAAACAGAGTTGCGACAGGTTTTACAGCAACACACTCTCCTCCCACTCTCACATTCACAACTAAATCATACTCCCGCTGTCCCTTTTTAAGTGATCCACTTTAAAAACATGTATTTTTTTGAACGTTTAAAAATGTACTTTAGTATAATATTTTTAATTTTTTTTTGCACCAAATTAAAGCACTGAAAATAAATTCAAAAGTCATAGAAAAATAATTTTTTTAAGGGTTTGAAATTACACGTATTTTCATATGGATCATTTAAAAAGGGACGGAAGGAGTACCAAACTTGTACTTAATCATTTCTTGAAGTTGAATCAAATACAAGAATGAAACCAACACACACCAAAATGACCTGATCGCCTGAAAGAAATCTCAAAACTTACAAAACCTCTGTTTTTTTCTTTTTCATGAACTAGTGTCCGGACCAACTTCGCACATCTCTACTAAACCTCTGAGTGTAATCATCGAACAACCGAAAGCAAACCACCAGCTGCTTGCTTACTCCTCGTCAAGAAACAAATCGCCACAGGCTAACAAACAATTTACTTTCTTCCCTTTCTCACATCTACACCAAAAATCATACCGAAACATAAACTTGATTATTTCTTGTGTTGAATCAAATACAAGAATGAAAACCAATGTGTACCAAAATGACCTGATTGCCTCTTATGTTTTTTCCTTATTCTGTTACAACTGTGATTCTGTTACAACTGTGATACGCGCATCTCAAAACTTACAAAAGGTCTCTATCTAATCATCGAACCAAAAGCAAACCACCGGTTGCTTCTTCCTCGTCACGAAACAAACCATCAGGAACCCTAAAGCCTTGAGGAAACAACAAATATACTTTCATCGCTTAACACATTTATTACTCCCAAATCATACCAAAACATCTAGTCAATTAGTATTTCTTGAAGTTGAATCGAATACAAGAATGACAACCAACACGCCCAAAATAAAATGATTGCCAGAAATGTCAAAACTTACAAAACTCCTATCTATTAAAATATCCGGGCGTCCAGGCCAAGTTACGCGCAGATGGACTCACAAAATCGCAAACTGTAATCATCGAACTACCGAAAGCAAACTACCAGATGCTTCTTCCTCATCAAGAAACAAATCATCCGGAACCCTAAACGCTGCGTGCAAACCAACAATCGCTATGGCAATCAAAACAGAAACCAACACATTCAGCCACACCCCGGTCAACACCACCGCCACAATCGTCACCACACTCAACACAACCAACACCACACGATCGTCAACACTCCGATTGAACACCACGAACGGCTCGCCGCGCGAGAAGTAGAGATAGATCCACGCGACGGACACGATCAAGTACACGATCATCGAGACCGGGTGCCACAACAGGCTCAAGAACAGGACAACCAAAACGAACATGGCGTAGTTCACGCGGAAGTAGTTCAGGTTTCGCTTGATGTGGTTGGTGGCTTCGCCTAGGGTTTGGGGGCGTGAAAACGACATCGGAAGGGTGCCGGTGAGCTGGCGCCATGGGCGGCGCGTGGCGAAGAGCGATTGGGTGGTGGTCACGGTTCTGGAGAGGAATCCGGCGTTGGAGGTTGTGGTCGGTGGGATAGAACGGTAATCGGACGACGGCACCGACATCGGTGTAGAAGTCTATATGTATGTATATCTGTATGTGTGAAAAGTTGCGCCAATTGTGGATCTGGACCTGAGGCAAGGATGATGGTGAAAATTGGAGGGGAGAGAGAGGTGGTGGAAATCAGGAGAGAGAGAGAGAGAGAGAGAGAGAGAGAGAGGTGAAGAAGTCCGTGAAGAACGGTGAGAGAGAGAGAGAGAGAGAGAGAGGGAGAGAGGGAATTGTAAAACCCTAAAACAGTGGAGGAAAGGATTTGGGTGGAATGGTTGTTGAGATTTGCAAAAGCAGGCCCACATAAAAAGTTGCAATAAAAAGAACCAATTTTTAGTCGAAGGAGATTCAAGTTAAACAGAGATCAAAAAAGATTCAAGTTAAACTTGTCGACAGAGAATCAGAACCGAGCATCAATTGGGAGTTGGGACCTACCCAATCCCTTCGTAGTTTCCCTTTATTAATATTCTCAATTTTCGTCCCGGGCTCTAAATTATGATCCGAACCGATTATCTCGTACAACACATAAGTATAATTCTGCAAAATAACCATTCTATCTACTAATATTGATAGCCACATAAACACGTTGCCAGCAGTTTAACCTTACAATTAACTGAATGAGGTGTTTGTTATTCGCATATCTACTGATATTCTGTAGAATTTCTCTAGAATTGTACATCTTGGCGCATTCTACAAGGCAAACGATTTGGATTGTAATTTTAGCTCGAGATGTAGACGAAAATTGAGGGGATGGAGGGTTATGGTGGAATGGAATATGTAGAGTTTGAAGCAAATTAACTCACATATTAGGACAGCTAGTTGATATTAGTGTCTCGTGTATTTCTAGTAATGGAGTCAGATTGCAGTTTAAGAGTGCCATGGGAAATTAAAAACTAGTGCAGAACTTAACCAAGAAAGATGCAAAGATTACAAAAATGCTACATACACGACCACAATTCAATTCATAACCCCTCACATACACACGTAAAGCCCACTTCATAGTTGTATGTGGCCCCACGTTTATGTGAGGAATTGTGGTTAGATGATTGTGTATGCAACATGTCTCCAAAAATTACAACTAAGCCGGTCCTATCACTTTAAATGTTCAATAAGTAACGACATTCAAATAAATAAAAAAAGGAAAATGCTAATGTGCCCAATAAGCACACATTAAGGTTGAAAAAGTGTATTGAAATATGTAAAAAGTGTAAAAGGTGTAATGGAGTGTAATTTTTTTTTTTTTTTGTGTTTAAGGTATGCCTATTAGGCACACGTTAGCAAGACCCATAAAAAAAATTATAACTTTATTTGTTCGGTGTTAAGTTGAAATACGAAGTATAAAGTAGCAAGTCTAAACATGGAAAAACCAAAAGACAAATTGACAAAACAAGCTTCAAAACGGGATTATCATCCTCCATTATCAGTCTATCAGACATTGTAAGCAGGACGCAAGTCTTTTACTATAACATCACATATACTTTACACAAAAGGAAGCAGACCAACTGAAAACCCAACAAAACAGACCACATATAAACATATGCAAAAACAAAAGGATAGTGGCCTAGTCTTACTACTACTTGCACCCGCCCTAGATCACCGCTGCAACAAAATCATTGATGATATGCCGTCGTTATATGCGTATGCATCGAATACCCTCAGACACGGGCATTCCACACTCCGCTCCGACAGCTTCCCTGTCGTAACAGTAACAGTAAGAGAATCAAAATATAAACAGAGTAACCAAAAGGCAGTAGTAGATAGAAGTAAAGAGAAATGAAAAGAACAAAAAAAAAAAAACTAGCAATTAACCAGCTATTTATCCGGTTTGTAGTGCTGTTCCGACAAATAACTCCATCTCCAGCCCTTTGCCCAGACAAGTACTAAATTTTATGTAAAAGTTTCACCTAACTTGAGAAACTTCGAGAAACTCGTATCTAAGAATTTTGAGTAATAGCACCATCATGTCAATGGTAAACCTAAGAGTCATGAAGTAGTCTTGCAATTGTGACTAGAGAACTGAGAATCTCAATTTGATTAGATTTGGTAATGGGTTTACTCGAATTCAAAATGTGTGAGTCACAAGACGAGCGTACAGGTTGAGATGCTCTACCGTGCTAAAAACAAAACATTGCTTTGATCAACTAGAGTAGTTTGTCCACAACCTGAATATAATTTTTGCAAATTACGGACTATATCCTTAGTAACTATGGTTCAGCAAGGCTTGCAAAATATGCTTACCTGAAAGCAATTTGTAGCTCCTTATTATGAGGATCCACTTGCAAACCCTCAGAAAATGCCTCTGCTGACATAGTAAGATTCTGAAACAACATACAGATTGATAACTTAGACATAATAAGTCGAGATGGAATTCATTTATTTTTTTCATTTTGACAACATTCTGATGACATGATTTCAAAGAAATTGTCTCACTCCAAGTAGTTTCCATGCTACACCCTCCCTGTAGTGTGCTTTTCCCCAATCAGGCCTCAGTGCAACGCAAGCCTCCGCATCAGATAAAGCACGACTTCCTTCATTCAAGCGGGCCCAGCACAGGCTCCTGTTGGATAATACTGTTGCATCGGACGGACATGTATGGATCGCCTACACCCTCATCCCCAAATAAGAATTATGATTCAAAATCCAAACAATCCTAGTGCCTAAATAAAACTTCACACTCGGAGGTAGGACAATTAACAAAAAAATAGTCTGTAGCACAGCAAATCATAATATCATTTCCCAATGGATTAGCTGAATATTGGTAGAGGAAACAAAAGTCATCAGAAGATTAGTATGAGCTTAAAATCTGCTCAACGTTGTGGTAGTCGCATTTACTTTCTTGACTGTCTCTTTCATATTTGGGAAAAAAATAAAAAGGAAAACAGAAACAATTAAGCCTTTGCTAACCCAATGATCAGGCTGATCAGCTTACATGCGTGTACCAATATATAGCATCCAAGTAATCCTTTCTCTTGAATGCTTCTTCTCCCCTGGACTTCGACGACAGAAAAGTATCCTTTTTCTTTTCTTCTCTCTGTTAGAATGTAACCAACAAAATATCATATGAGAGCCTGCTGCTTATAATTCATCCATATCTAGTTTTAAACAGTTCCCAAGTGAAAATAAATGCCAACAAAAACCACAAAACTACAACAGAAATTGTAACAGTTATTCATGTAACTACTCAAGCTGCACTATTTTTTTTTTTTTTTTTGGGTTCTTGGACGTTTTAATTAGCACAAATTAGCCTAAGCAAAAAGAAGGGCACAAAATAAGTGTAAAGCACGAGTGTCATGAGTCATGGCATAAAGACTACAATTCTTACAACTGAGATCTAAAATCAATCAAATAACTGAGTTCCCCAATCATTGTTATCATCACGCCCACAGTTTCCAACATCTTCAACCCATTCTACTCGTCTCATGCATCAAGATACTTGAGATCCAAAATAATCAACTACCCAACCAATTACAAAGGGGATTCAGGGACATGAAATAGGAGAATCATTGTTATCGTCATGCATGGGTTAGATAACTTACCCAATAATAGAGTTAAACAAACTCTTCGGATCATCATGCAGAGGAATGTAATAACAGAGTTACACCACTCTTCATACATTGGAATAAACTAGCATAAATTTCTGCTTTCAGTTCACAAACCGCAGTTTCCAACATCTTCAACCCAGTCTACTTCATCTGAAGCATCAAGATACTTAAGACTTTCAATAAACAACTATCCATCCATTAGAAAGAATATTTGGGGACATGAAACAGGACACCTATCTTGACAACCGGCCTGCTTCTGTGAAGTTTCACCAGTGAGATGGACTGGTAGTGGTATAGGATGGAAAAATACTGCAAATAAATAATAGAGGGGCACCACTCAATCCTTTCTGTGGCAACCAAGGTCTTCAAAGTGGAGTAACATCAGTCAATGCATGTGCATCAAGCAATGCACAAGGCAACATAAAAGAAAATACAAGAAGACAAAAGCTCTTTATTAATAAAAAAAGCAACATCAAAAAAAAAGCAATGAGCGAAAAAGGGAGAAAAATAATGAACAGCTCAAATGAAGAATTAGAACCAAACTACAGGGAAATCAAGGCAACACTAAAGTTGAATAAATACTTCAGTGAACTTATCAGCCTCGCAACTGAAACTTTCACTGATGTAAGCACAAGTACTTAATGAAAGAAGATAAATCTATCTAAGTCATCATCACCTGTCTTCTACCTTCTTCTGAGTGAATGTACTCTATTATTCCAACCAAACTCCAATTGGGAATAGTTGGAATTCGAGAAGTCACAGGTAAGAGAGCCATCACCCCCTCATGGTTATTATGCATGGCTGCATTTTCTAATGGCGTCAAACCATCCTGGAATAAACAATAGCAATTTTAAAAAGCTCGAAGAATGAATGAGAAAGATTTATCATTTGAAGAGCAACAAACTAAAATATAATAGATAGCACTACAAAAACAAAATTATTACATGCCATCAGTATGCATCATACATCACCATGTGGGGAACACGGAAGGAAAACAAATAATTGAAGGCATACACGCATATTCATAGTGGAGAGGCTATAAAGATCCAGTAGTTACTGTTGACTAAATACGGAGTTTATTTGGTGTCTCCATTACAGTTGGTGACTTGGAGCTATTTTAATCCGAAGGTAGTTGAAAAGAGCATAATGTTATTTTGGCACGCAGCTTACTTGTGTTAAAAGCTGAGCATTGTGGGTAGAAAGAAACACTGGTCCAATAAGTTCCCAATCTAATGGTAAAGCCTTTTGCTGGGTGGCCTGTGATACCCAAATATGAAATGTATGACTATGAATGTAATAAGTGGTTTTTCTCGGTGCTGCTTTGATTGGATTTACCCAAAACAAAATTGTTGGATCATCGACGTGAGGATCCGTTGAAAATTATGTAAATATTTAAGGAAGTGGAAATGACTTTTCAATAGTTCTGTCTGTTTATATTAATTGGACCATTGCAGGCGATCCTGTGAGGGATTGTAGGTGGTATTTCAAGGCGAGTCGGGCCTTGGGGTGTTACATGGCCTTTCTGGTTTTAGTGAACATTTGTAGAGGTTTGAGTTAATGTGTGAGAACATAGAGCATATTTCTAAGCGGTTTGAGTTAATGTGTGAGAACATAGAGCATATTTCTAAGGGGTTTGAACCCCATCTACTTGATAAAGAAGTACCACTGAGAATTTAACTAAATCCAATAGTTAAACTTACGACGTCAGTGACATTAGGACTTGCTCCAGCTTTTAACAGGCATTTAATGACTTCCGTTTCCCCTTGAGCAGCTGCAATTCCAAGAGGGGTCTGTCCATTCAAACCAAAGCTTGCATCAGCTCCTGCCTGCTTAGACAACAAGAATATAGGTAAGCTAAACAAACAAGACGAGGATAAGAAATAAGGGATACCACGTAACTGCAGTTTGATGTATAAACATATAACTTCACTTTACCCCAATAAACATATACACAGGCAGCTCCACAGACTCTTAGGTGGTGGTCACTTGACCACCCTAAAAAAATATTTGTTTAGAATACATGTAATTTTTTGTACTTTTATTTAAGTTTTGTCCTTCTTGAACACCCTAGCTAAAAATATTTGAACACCCTACCCAAAAAGTTTGAACAACTAACCCCAAAAAATCGGCCCACAAACCAATCCAAGGTAAAGAACCGAATCAAAAGCCATAAGAGACTGCATAGCTTCCCATGGATGTTCAATTAAATAACCTAAACACTTCTACATTTTATATTACATGTAATAATTTGGCAAATGTTAATCAAAAACAATTTTGGCATTATCACCACCAAATAATTTCATCATGAGTTTGTTTGAACACTTATTCATCCATCAATCCAGGAAATTCACAATTGAATACATAATATATTAGCTCAAAACAAATTACACTCTTAATGACAAAATTAAAAATATAGTGAAAGCAAAAAATATCTATTGCTATGGATTTCGTACTCTGGCTTTTCTCCAAACAACAATCAACTTTATATCTACAAAAAATAGAAGTATATGTATATATAATATATATATATCCGTGTGAACATATTCGCCAAACAATTTCCTACAATAAAAACTAATGTGTTTATGTGCCGACATGCAATTGTAATATATATATATATATATATATATATATATATATATATATATATATATAGGTTCCACTTCTCCGGACTTCCGTGATCCGAGCATTTTTTTGACGATCCGAACCATCCAATGTGTTCAGAAAGTGTTTTCAAGAGTCCACGAGAGAAATCTCCAAAAAAAAAAACAATTCGGGAAGGGCTTGGTCCATGCAGTTTTTCACAAAAATGAAACCCCTGAAGCACCTTCTGAACACATTGGACGGCTTGGATTTTCCAAAAACAATTTGAAAAAAAAAAATACAGTTTTTCTTAAATCCGGGAGGTCCGGATAAGAAGATTGGACGATATACATATGGGGAGAGCTTTTCCTCCGGACTCTGGGAATCTGGACCTCCATGATCCGAGCATTTTTTTGACGATTCGAGCCATGCAATGTGTTCAGAAGGTGTTTTCGAAGGCTCATGCGGGAAATCTTCAAAAAAAAAAAAACATACCAGGAAGGGCTTGATCCAAGCAGTTTTTTGCAAAATTGTAAATACACAGATTTTGCGAAAAACAGCGTGGATCAAACCCTTCCCGATATTTTTTTTTTTTGAAGATTTCCCACGTCCACCTTGTAAAAAACCTTTCGAACACATTGGACAGATCAGATTTTCCAAAAACAATTTGCAACACAAAAAAAAACACCCCCAAGGCTTCAATCCGGGGGTCCGGACTAGAAGCCCTCGGTATATATATATATATAGGTGGTGCTTCTAGTCTGGGAGTCCCATTTCCGGAACTCCATGATCCAAAAAAAATTTCGACGATCCGAGCCGTCCAATGTGTTAGAAGGTGTTTTCAAAGGTCCCCCGCGGAAAATCTTCAAAAAAAAATACTGGGAAGGGCTTGATTCAAGCAGTTTTTGCAAAAAATATATAAATACAATTTTTGTGAAAAACTTATTGGATCAAGCATTTTTTTTGAAGATTTCGAGCGGGAGCCCTTGAAAACACCTTTTGAACACATTGGACGGCTCGGATTTTCCAAAAAAAAATTGCAACACAAAAAAAAATCAATTTTTTCTTATTCTCAGGAGGTTTGGATAAGAAAATTTACCTATATATATTACATATTTTCGTATTATTTGTGTCATTATTCAAACAAATGTAAAAAAAAAATTGTGCATATATGGTCAATTAATAGAACTGATAGAGTTAAGGTAATTTTTTAACACCTTATTCAAAGTTCCTGAAGCCGCCACTGCATACATACCTGGAGCTGCCACTGCATACATAAATCCATATATAGATAAACCTATATTATGCATATATAACACCCTCATTTGACTTAAATAGGGGGAAATCAACATCAAGCATTTTCCCCATCATTCTGGATAAAACTAGGGGAACCGTACCATATTATTGTCCAAGAAGAGTGTCAACATGGCACTAAATCACATTACCTTAAGCAACAGACTGGCGCATTCGAACGACTCAGCAAGGATTGAGTTCACCAGCGGTGTAAAAGTTTGATGACAAACCGTGTTTGGCTGTATAGAAAGAATAAAAGTAATGGATAAACTCGTTAGACAATACTATTCAAATTTTTACTGATAACGTCAGGGAGGACAAAACCACATATAACCCAAATGAGGAAACCAGTGAAAATCCCGAGGTTCCCCGTATAGACTCTAGCAATCACCATTTCCAAAATTTGCTTCACAAAAAGAGTCCAGACGCACATTATTTGAAGAAATATATGGGCAGATAAACAAAGTTTCACAGACAAGTTTACATGACAAAGATAATTCAGACTATGCAGGGAAGCACAGCCAGCATATAGCCATAGTTGTCTAGACGGAGCACCCCAAGGTAACAGAAAAAAAAAAAAAGACGATTTGAGCATGCACAAAAGCGCAGTTATAGACGATGTTTAGAATCTAATTGAACTAACAATTCCAATCACACAGATGCAAGTCAACTGTCTTTCTAAACCTAGTAAATTCTCCGAACGTTGGGTCACTAGTCAGCTTTCGTTGACAATTACAAATTTAGTAAATGAAGCTAATAATTTGTGCTCACACAAGGCAAAAAATAGACAAAGCAAGCTTGAAAGGACATGTCAAGCAGGCACTTATGAGATCAGCCGTATCCAGCCAAGCCAACAAAAGTTAACGGGTAGCCTTACGTTAATTTTTTGGAACCTGAGCTGAAAAAAAACAACTGATTCATGCAACATATATCTGCCACACAGGCAAAAGTTACAGTCCTTAAGCAATATCCAAAATTGCACGGTTTACTAAGATGCATAAAAATCCTCCTACTTATTTGAGACTTATTTAACAAGTTAATCACTCCCTCCGTCCCCATTTATTTGTCACTTTTGGAAGTTCGTGCCATTTGCAATTGACTAGAGGCCGGTACACGCGATGCGTGTGCAAGTCTAATAATTGATAAAATATATACTTCTTTAGACTTATTGTTGTGCATATTTCATGAAAATTTGATTTGCACACGCAACTCTAGTGTAGTTTATTCATGGCCTTTGATGATTAGAGAAAAAAGTAGAAACGGGGCACATGCGATGCGTGTGCAAACTATCCCCAAAAAAAATGCGGCAAAATTTTCATCCCCGTGGATTGATGTTTTTAGCATGTACATGAATGGAAGAACAAAACTAAAGTTATTTTGATCAGGAAAACAAATACAAGGCATAAATGGCAAGAGATAATTACTAAAGTTGTAAGTTTAATTCACGGTATGCTTTCAAGCAAGTGTAGAGAATGAGAGAGTGGCTTCCAATTAGGATTTGATTTCATAATGAAGACAAAGCATATTGGATCAGATGATATGAAGTTACAAACAGACATATGTTGGATGAAGAAGCAATTACCAAGCTATGTAGTATGCAACTGCCGTATGAATGTACAGTTTTACCCCTGTGATTTAAACTATCAATCCAATAGAACTTATTGCAGTGAGGATATTTTAGAAATTCAAAAATGTGAGCCAGCTTCAAAAACAATCCACACCAAAATGGTGCTCTCGCCAAAATTTGGGGATGGAGGGAGTCCTTACTAGAAAGATAGCTAAAGCTTTTGTAACACCTTCACATCCCAACTATCTTTGCCAATATTTGTTGTTGTTGATCACTACTCAAATCTTTCTATTCATCCTACTTATTCATGATACCGAAAGTCAAATTAAAGATAGTTTAATAAGGCAACAATAGTGATCATAATCACATAATGGTGAAACATGATTTAAAATGAATAAAAATAGTTAAAACAGTTACTCTTACGATCTAATCAAGTAATTTTTATTTTTTTTGGGTACTTTGGAAATTAAATTAGAAACTACAAAAGGAGTCAGCACTCATCAGATGAGCAATTAGTTTGGTACAGACCCAAGTAGATAGATAGCAAAGCATAAAAACAGAGAAAGGTAGCATCTAGTACATCAAGTAATTATTCATTGCTTACGTTAGCTTTTCTATCTAACAACATTTTCACAGCTTCTTTCCTTCCATGAGCTGCAGCACATTGAAGTGGTGTTCCAGCATGAGATTCAGCTTCTATTTCAGCACCTTTAGATATCAATAGCCGCATAAGGTCCTTCAAACCTGCAAAATACAGCCAGCACAAAATCAAATGCATGTCCATACATTGTTGTCTCGTAACCAGCAAAGATGTTGATGCATCCCGATAGACCATTTAGTGGATGCAAATAGCAGTAAGAAGTGTCTCAAGAGAATCAGAGCCCTGTGATGTATATCCGTTCCATTTGAAGAATGCTTCAAAATTGGACAAAGAAAAGAATTGGCCATGCCAACTAGTACTGATGACTGGTCTCTCTAGCAACATGACAACCATAGTACATCAGAACCAGACTGTTCCTTTGCTAACCGTCTCACGTGTTTATAGTTCCTTAACAAACCCAAAAATCAAGCCCCCCGTGTCAATCCCCAAAGAAGGAAAGGGGATGGGCAGAAAGTAGCTGCATCTAACTAACAAGAAAGTTTCCAGGCAGAATACATTAATATGCCAAAAACATACAACTCGAGATATAATAATGTAAAGATAGCACGCAAATCCACAATTGTTATATCTGAAAATCGCAAGAACACCACAAGACATCTATTATAAATTGAACCACCCTCTTGGTGTGAATTGCTACTGCAAATTTTTTTCGCCCCCCTTCTCGACTTTTATATTCCAGATTTTGTTGAAATATTCCTTCACCAAGGGACGTTTGAGGATCAACCGTCTGGAAGGAAGTCATGTTTGTCTGGAGGGCAGGACAGAAGTTACGTCAGTCTGAACAGGCCATCAAGTCTTGTGTGCAGATGTTAGTATCTTCCATCCGGACAGAGCTTCAGTTTGTCTGAACGGTCGAACAAGGAATTCACGAAATCTATATCATTTTAAGCTTATTTTTTAGCTTTCTAATACAAAGGGGTCTTGGGGTTCCTAGGGCTTTTTTTCACTTGAGGGCCTAATATTAGGGTTTTGAAGTTTCTTTGGGGTTCCACTAACGGGTTTGTGATCCCTTTAGGATTCCCCAAGTCCCTAAATATAGTTTGGAACTTCATTGAGAGCGAAAGATCTGGCTGGCTTCTTTGTAATCTTTCCTTTTCTTAGCGAATGCTCTCTCGCTCTTCGCCCATGGAGTACTTGTAAGCTTTTTGCTCGAGCAGAAAAATGTAAATCTCGGTGTCCTTGTTTTGATTGCTTGTTGGTTTTTTGTCCCCACTCTGTGATTGTCATAATAGATTTCATTGCAGATTAACTTCAATTTAAGGTTTGCGCACATGTGGTTTGGAGTTATTCTATGGTAAGATATATTATAACAAGACGTACCTTTTTCAGCGGCATAGTGCAAAGCACAAGATCCTTTTTCATTTGCCAAATTCGGATTTGCACCATTTGCCATAAGCCAAGCCACAGTTTGGTTCTGCTGCCCCAGAGTTGCATAATTCAAAGGGGTTTCACCTGCAAATGATGATGAAATAAATCATTATTAGCTTTCCACCATTTCATTCCCAAATATTGTTCAAGAATCCCCCAAAATAGCATGGACATTCCCGAACTGAATCAGGGGCTAAGCAGGACCAGAGCCACACTTGGTCAAGTATTCACTTCACCCTACTGATTTTCATATTTCCTCACTGATGAAACCAAAATTTTAACTTTGGTGAGAATTTGAGCCCATAATTATGATGAAATTACTCAAATACTATAGCAATCAGACTTCTAAAATCATAGAATTTCCCTACTGTACATTTTAGAATTTTAATACAAAAACTCCGCCAATACTCAACCAATTCTAAAGAAGGTGTGCACGTTATGCAAATATTGAGACACTGATTTTGTAAGCTGACCATCTTTACGATTTTTCTATTACTAATACAATATTAGTTTTTGATGTGCATAGCATAAGTTCACGCTGGTACTTGTCCATATGGAACCCGCTGGCACATATTCCTAGCTCCGAAATACCTTTTCTATCTTTCAGGTTAACATCCAGCCCCAAATCCTGCACCAAATACTTGCATACGTGAGTCTTTCCTTCCACAGCGGCAAAATGGAGAGCCGTCCTACCTCCAGCATCCTTAACATCTGAAAACGTTTTCGTCAATCCCTCCCCAAAGTCCAGTTCTTCTCCCAACTCTGATCAATCAGTCCACAAAAACGTCAAACGGAAAACACAGCGAGAAAAAAAAAACACAAAAATAATTACTAGTAGTTCATAAAATAATGACATTCTAGTAAAAATGAGAGAAAACAACAACAAAAACCCCCATAATCAAACACCGTGTTAACAAAACAAAAAACCCTAACCAACCAGCGGTTCTTAACCTTGAGGAGTTTCAGTTTCCCGTTAAAAGCCGCTTGGAGAAGACGATGCTGAGGACTTTCAACTGCAAACAACATTACAAAAAACCGACAACATAGGCACTAAACTAAACGCTCCCCTGTATGCATGTATGTGCGTGTAGGTTGATAAAGAAGAATACCTGGTGGAGGTGCCATTGCCGTTGCGATTAAGGCGGTGAACCCAGGTCTGAAGTCGAATATATATATACATGCAGAAGGAAACGGGGAAGAGATGTGTACGATGATTTGAGATCGAGTTTGGTTTGGGGTTCGGAGAGGGAGATGTTTTTTTGGGTGAGAACAAACAGAGAATAGAAGTAGAGAGGGCGCGATATTCAAAAACTGTGATGGGAAAGGGTCGCCAGGAAAATGGAAACTGAGAGTGGTGGAGGCGTACGGTTCGGTAAGTGGGGGTGCCACGTTGCGTTGATTTGAGAGAATACTGTTTACATCTTTTCGCATTACTGTTTTGGTAGCTTGCTATGCAAGGAGGGCAATTATACACGTAGTACGTACAATTTAGAGGTGACAATTTATAACTCAATCCATTAACTTGAAATTGGGGAGCGTACAGTGAGTAACTCACTACAAGCTGTGTATAAGAATCTCAGCCATATATTCTTATTTTGAGCGGTCTGAATCTTAATTGAATTGTTCGCATGAATAATTACATTATTCACTATTTTAGATCCAGACCGTTCAAAACATTTTTAACAACTGAGATTCACTCACTACACATGTAGTCACTACAGGCCCCCCGCTCCCCCATTAACCTATCTAAATTCACCAACCTAAAACCCAACTCAATCCACCCATTTTGGTTGTGTTTAGTTAGATAGTTCAGTTTAATTTTAATGATAACATCAGGTGTAATGAGTGGAGAGAGATAGAGAAAGAAAAACTTAAAATGATGATGTTATCAAAACTAAAACTAAACTGTGAAATGAACACGACCATTTATAATTTGGGTTGATATAGGTTGAACTCGTAGTAACCTATAGTTAGGGCTAATTTGGCTAAAAAGTGATTTTTGATTTTTTGGTTTTTTCATTTCGTCTTTATTCAAAAAAAATTAGCATTTATTAATTTCAAGTCAAAATTTTGTGATTTCTAGATTCCTCTCGGCGAAACGAATCTAACAAATATAAATTTATGGTCAAAATAAATATTTTTTTGAATAAAGCTGAAATACTTGGATTATTTCAGCAAGCAGCAAGTTGATTCTGCAACGAATGCAGTCGGGACTCAGGATATCTCATTCCTTATACTCATTTTACTTTCAAGTATTGAAATAATCCAAGTATTTCAGCTTCATTCAAAAAAATATTTGTTTTGACCATAATTTTATAATTGTTAAATTCATCTCGCCGAGAGAAATTCAGAAACCACAAAATATTGACACGAAACTAACAAATGCTACAAAAAATTGAAGAAAGACTAAAAGAAAAAACCAAAAAACCAAAAATCACTTTTTAGCCAAATTAGCACTTACACGAGCTAGATTGGGTTGAAAATGATTCCAAATGGGTTTGACCTAAAAATTAAAAAGGTTGATGTGAGCTTTGAGTTACTTCTTCTTCTTCACAACTTCTGAACCTAACCATTCGAAAATTTTTGCATTTCGAGTTTTGAAAGCAGCTAGAGAGTTTGACAGCCAGAAGAGTTTGAAAACAAGAGTTCGTTGTAATGGCGGGCACGTTAGGTTGTGTGTTCGGTTGGGTTTATAAGAACCTAGTTTAAAAAACCTTTTGCGGGTACTTTGAAAACCTTTGTCCAAAGCCGGTTGTATATGGGGCCCCCTGCTGCTACAATGGTACTTTTTCCAGGGAGTTTTTTTCCCAACTATCCTATAGGTTTTTTTTATCGGCAAGGAAAATTTCATCTCCATAAAGGGCGAAATATGAAATTAGTACAACAGAAGAGATCCTGCATTGAGGTAGTCTCAAAAGAACCAGAATCCTCCTACTTCTATATCTCACAGAAACCTAAACAGCCCCTCACCTCTCATTTTTTAGAAGAAAATACAATAAAAACTCATATTGGCAAGGTACCAACAAGACTCCCAATACTCCTAATAAAAGTCCTATGTTGAAATTGCTTCAGGCCCCACCCAAACATCCCTTATATCATGGAAAATATCACCTAGTGTTTCATGGAAAATGTCACCCACACCTGTTGTTTCCCACGGTAATCCAAACGTTACTTGTTACCCACTCCTACTGCTTCCCCACGGTAATCCAACGTCATCCACGCGTCCCAATACCATGCGCATTCTTCCTCCCCTTCTTCATTACCTTTGCCGGTGAATC
Organism: Vaccinium macrocarpon; assembly: GCA_022606695.1. Taxonomy (NCBI): domain Eukaryota; kingdom Viridiplantae; phylum Streptophyta; class Magnoliopsida; order Ericales; family Ericaceae; genus Vaccinium; species Vaccinium macrocarpon. Next base: position 33,743,887 of record CM040176.1, on the reverse strand, counting down.
CTTTTCGGCAAAAACCTCGTCTTCTTTCTGCAAAGTTCTAATCTTCTTCCTGCAAAACTTCTCCTCTAGTCTTCAACACCTCACCCATGCTGCCGCCGAGTCTGTGCTCGCTGTTGCAACCCCTCAACATACCTCTCCAAGCCCCTTAATTAAGACCCTTAACACATCGCCTGAAAAACACCTCTAATCTCCTGCTTGCAACCTTGAATTGTATTGTAGATGATGTCGCCCCAAACGTAGGGTTAGGCATCGCATAGCATAATAACTGGTAAGACCGGGTTGAATCCACAGGGACCAAACACACTCGGTGTGAGAGTTGTCTTGCGAATGATGGTTTTAGCCTTAAAGCAGCAAAATTGGCTTTTGGAGTTTGTTTGGTAGAATTCTCTCTTTACCTCTAATGCGATTAAAAACGAAAATATAAACTATAAATTAAAGACGGCAAGGTCTAAAGGTTCATACCACCTATGACTAAGGATATTCAATGGCTCTCAACTATAACTCAAGTGAGAGACAAAGTCGCTTGCTCTTACTCGGAAGATTTAACAATGAAGATCATTTGACTTTAGAAAATGGGTTTACCAATGGGATAAATTCTTTGAGACATTTTTACAAACACTTGGAGTGACATAGCTCTAATAAGTATCATATGTGGCAAGTAGTGAAGCCCTTGCCTACATAAGATCAAAAAGGTTAACAACTCCCAGTTTTGGTACATACAATTGAACCTACCCAAGGAAAATCAATCTTTGTCACAAAAATGAGGTTTGTAAATGGAAAGAAATCCTCTTAGACATTTCATCGAACACCGAAAGTGACATAGCTCAAAGCATCGTGTGTGCCAAGTGATTTGTCCACACCCAATAAAAGAGGTTAACAACTCTAAGTTTAGACAAAAAATAGAGTGATTAATCCATTCACAAACCTACAATAAGCATATAAACGTGATAAGCCATTGAAACACCGAAGTCATGGAGTGATATTCACTCCATGACCAAGCTTAATCAACTACTCAAACATGATTAAGCTAAACATTAAAGAAAATATGAAGGAAATACAAAACATGACAAAAATAAAAAATAAAGTACGGATTTATAAAGATTAGAGAAGTGCTTACAAAATTAATGAAGGAGAAAACCTTGGTTCTTGAAGATTGAAACCGAAAATCTAGAGAGAATGAGGAGCTAATTTAGACTAGAAAACTAACTAATGAGGGAGAGAGTGGGGAGAGAGAAATATATACAAACACCTTCTATTTCTCTCAAAATATCCAAATAATACTTTTAATAGAAACTTTTCATAAGCATAAAGTACAAAAAGTGCTTGAAATGCTTGAAAAATGCTCCACAGATTGATGTGGATCGATCCACTATGGAAGTGGATCGATCCAGATGGCTCTAGAACAATTTGAGTGGAGTTGGATTGATCCACCATAGTTCTGGATCGATCCAAGTTGATCTAGAGCATTTTAATGAAGTTGGATCGATCCAACATGACCTTGGATTGATCCAAAGTGGTTTGGGGGGTTTCTGATGAAGTTAGATCGATCCAGATTGCTCTAGTCAGGCATATTCTTGACCCAACTTCGCGGGCATCTCCCGGCTTTGTCCGAACTCAGAATGAGGCGATTCTTGAACCGTTGAAAAGCTCTATGAGTCTACTTTCAAACCCAATTGACCTCACCTTCATAGCCTTTGTATATTGAAAGCAATGAGCCTTTTTCTATCAGTTGGTTAGATTTTCTCGAAACTCATAACTCTAAATTTATTGCTCTTTTGTTTCGGGCCTTCCTTGAACCTTCCAAAGCTTCTTGAATCAAATTCTAAGCTTTGCGATTGTCCTTTATGGTATTGTGGGGTCTTGGGTACTTCCGGATACAATCAAGGATTATTTGGAGCTTTAGACACACATTTTAGCTCCGATTTTTTGAAACTCATCAAAAACACAACTTGTGCAAAATCAATCGTATAAAGGCACAAAATGCACGTGTGTGTAATCACAATGAGCAAAATATGCCCGGATATATACAACATTTGGGGCTTATCATCTCCACCTGAATAGACCCCAAATCATCCTAATCTACACCTAAAATCACCAAAAATAACCCCTAAACTGCAAAGTGGCCGGTCCAAACAAACCCCAAAAATCACTGTAACAAAACAACCCTAAAACAGCCCCAACCGTAGCTTAGAAATCAACTCCTAAAAGACCCACAAACAACATGCCCATCTTGCATTGCCCCTGCATCCTCCGTCACTGCTGCTACACCCATCTTTAATTACATCCTTCGCTGCCATTACTGCACCCACCTTTCCGTCTTTGCCACCCTGAACCTGCACATCCTTCCGTAATTGTCATGGACAGAAACTAATGTATTGAAATTGAAAACCCAGGTCAAATTGTTGAATGGGAATGAAGCCTTTATTAAAAGGGAACGAGAAAAATAAAAGAGAACGACGGAATAACAAAGAGGAAAGGAGGGAAGACTGGAGAGATGGAAGGAGGAGGAGGGGGGAGGGGGAAGAGGAGGTGCAGCCCCCGCCCCCAGATGAAAACCCTAGATTTGAAAAGCTTAGAGAGAGAGAGAGAGAGAGAGAGAGAGAATAAGTTTTTCCCGACTATCATATAGTTACCAGTGATTCACGCATAAATGGGATACAGGCGGTGTTTTTAGGTCCCACACGAATAATCTAAGCCATTCATTCATCTTAAAATAAAATTTTTGAGTGGCCATGTTGAAAATCAGGTCAATCTGACATGTGTAACTGTGTAAGCAGTTAATCCGAACATCCCTTGTTTTATTCTAAGGGATTTTCGGATCAACTACCTATGCACGTCGGATTGAGCTAATTTTTCATAGAGCCACTAAAAAAATTGTTTTAAGATAAATGAACAGATCAGATTATTCATGTAGAATCCAAAAATAGGTCCCACACGCCGTCAGTACTCTATTTGTGCATAAGGCACCGATACTTACGATTTTACTAGAAACTGTGAATGAGGATATGGTTCTTTATTATTCAACGCCTTTTTGTCTTACTTTTATGACACTATGGTATACTGTACAAATCAGGTATGGGAAACCGAACAAGGTTTCACAAAAAGCGTCTCAAAACCGGGTTTTGGGAACCCAAGCGAACAAAGCCTTAGATTTCCAAGATAATGTCAGAACCAAAAAAAAAAAGAAAAAGAAATGTTGTTTTGTTTCGTTAAGTGTGACCATTTCGTTATTTTCTGCCTCTCTCTCTAACCATTTATTTGAAAGGAATCATAATTCATTGGGGTCGAATCTACAGGACGACTTTTCCTCATCGTAAATCAAACCGTTAGACCGGATCCTACGTTAAGGATTTTCCATCATCCACTCCAGAGAACAAGTAATTTTTTATTTTGATGAATTAAAAAAGAAACCTACAAAGCTTTGATAACGAATGTGAAATCCAAATTAGATTCGAAACAGAACATTGATGTTTATGTGAAGTCGGTGTTTTATTGTTTCATTTGGTTGGGATTTGCTTAATATTTTTTTTCTTAACAAGTTGAAGAAGAAAAGTATAACCAATACAGACCAAAATGTAAAAGCAAAATGCAAATAATACAATAATAAAGATAGGTGTTCAACATTTTTTTCCTTTAATAATTTTTTTTACTTTTAAAAATTGGAAAAAAAAAACTATCAGGGATCAATCCCTCCCATCAACCATAATGACCCCAATTTTTTTGATCTTTCAACTTGTAGATCCCAAGAAAATGACATGGGAATAGATTGTATGTAACGCTCCGATTTTTTGAAGCATTAATTTAAATTATTTAATAAAATATTAATATAAATAAGAAGCATCTCATTAGTAAAGCAGTGGAATAACATAATTGTCTTAATTAAAGCACAAATAAACTTAGTATTTTTCTTGAAAAAATTAAATTACAATTTTCCAACACAAAAATAAGGGAGATTGGCTCTACAGGTTAAGGTTAAGATCACGATCTCAATGCTCCTCTTGAGTCTGCTCCATTGGAAAACCTTCTGTTCCAAAATAAGTGTCACCCTTGACACCCACACCTCCTGTTTGATCACAATCTAGCATAATACGTTCGAGTCACGAAACAACATCATGGTATTATACCAAGGTCACACGAAGTGTAACACTGTGAGCGATAAATCACTCAATAGCTACTCTAACCCCCAACCCTTACATAACAGACAAGAATAACATATATGATTGAAAATCAGCACGTAAAAGAGTAAACACATAGTTGATTTCATTACTAGTTATTAACTTACATTTTTATCTAAGTTCTCAATCTAGAGAACTTTTCTCCCAAATAACAACTAGGGACTATGACCAATCTGTGGTTAAACTCCCCCCTTGCTTGCCCTGACCGGGAGCCCTGATGGAAGGCATAAGTTACATACTTAATCCAACCGTCAACTGCCTCAGAATGATGAATTTCCTAGTGAATGACTGTACCACTGGGCTACGAGTGACAACTGTCAACTCCTGTAGGTATATAGCCGTAACTCGGTCTATAATACATCCACCTTTTTAATGCCTCATAATTCGAATGAAGTAATCACAGATTGTTATATCCTAGGGTTTTGAAATCCTGGCAGGCTGCCAAATAATTCTCCAAGCCGAAATCATTTGGTTGTCTGTCATTCAATAAATCTCGGGGTGACTCCCCATAAATCAATTCATTTCCAATTTCCATTAACCTCAAAGTCTATGTGAAATCTGCGTACGATCACCCAACCTGGGAACCTAAGTGTCCATTCTAACATTCAACGATTTCATGATAAGTACGCACAATAGAATAAGCAAAGTGATAAATAAAGAAAGAACAAAATGATATGACAGTTGAGAGCGCGCATGCAATTCACATAATTTATTCCAAATTAGTCCACGATGGCTTTCACTGTGCTCGTTTCCTGTTGTAAAACGTGGTTTTGTATTTCTCAAATAAATAACTTAGAAAGAGTGATTGGATGGAAAGAACTTAGGGCCCACACTTTTCTCATAATTTCCGTGACTGTGACTTGAGTTTTTTCCTTCCTAATTCCAGCTGTCCGTCGCATCTCCACCCTTGAATCAGAAACATCCAACGATCAAGATCTTACACGTACGCCTGGTAAATGAGTTGGCTGGCATGGGTCCACCACCAAGACATCTTACTAATGTCATAGTACATGTAAGCCTTTGAAAGGCACTGTTGACGGGAAAAGTGGCAAAAGTTGACCAATCACGCTGCACATCTCTCTCTCTCTCTCTCTCCCCTCAAACTCTGAACAACATTTTGGGGAGTCAAAAAATGGAACCCACTGTTGCCGCACATCTCTCTCTCTCTCTCCTCATACTCTGAATAATATTTTGGTGAAATGCTAGTGGAGCCCACTGTTGACTGGCAAAAGGTGAGGCAGTGCAACTCCATCTTAGTATCTTTTATTTGAGAAAAGTGCATTTCAAAAATATTTTGTTGAAAAACAGGAAACAAACACAGTGTTTGGACTTATTAAAACTCAACACGTTAATTTAGTTTATCAAAGAAGGAACGTGAACAGTAATGAAGCTTAAGAGCTATAAATACTTTTGTTTCAAAATGCATTCATAAGCTATAGAAAATTTTACAGATAGGATGTTGCAAAGTGTTTTGAGTGGCTAAATTAGAACTCCCTTTATTACCAATCAATTAAATAACTCATTTTAGGGAAAAACTACACAACCACATCTATTTATTGTTTATTACTCTTTCTAGCTAACAAGTTGTGGGGTGCGAGTATGTATACATCTTATATTTTTATTGACAAGATAATTAACCTACTCCTTACCATAACGTACATGCGTCGTTTCTCATAAAAATATTAAAAGTATAGGAAGAATTTGTTACTGCATTTTACATAAACAGAATAAATAAATAAATAAAATGGTTATAGTACTTATCATAACTTGAAATCATCTCTGGTATACAAAGTATTCAATAAAAAATTAAACTAGATCTTAATATCATATTCTACAATTAAAAAAACAAAAACAATGCTTAACAGGTTTAATTTTATTATATACATATCCTATTTAGTCCAAATCTATAATTAACTTAACATGCTAGTGTTAACATGCTTATAGTAATGTACCAAGTCAGAAAAACCATTTGGTTCTACACTGCAATAACGTGATAACGAGATAACCCGAAAACAAATTTCGAAATATGTTGGAATAAGTTTGCAACCACGAGGTCTATAAAAAATTGGGTACTATTTTAATTCCAATGATTAAAAGTTACTCGAGTGTGATAAAAGATTTCATTTCATCATTTGGTGAATCAAAATGTACTGGAACATAAACAAAGTGTTGCCGACACACAGTTTTGAAAAAATAGAGTACAAACGGGTGGGTTGGTTTTGATGCATGGGTGTTTTTCCTTTCCTTTCTAAACCATAAAAATGGCTCATAAACATCATAATATACTTAGGGAAAAGTGGAGAAAAGTCATACTACCTCTCCTCCGAAGTCTTAGCGTGAAAAAGAGATTTTTGGCAAAAGAATATAAACGGAGAAGATGACCGGAGAGAAGGCCACGGGGTGGCGTTGAGGTGAATGGTTGGAGCTTGGTAATGTATGAAAAGGTAGTAGAAGGTTTGAAATCCAGAAGTTTAATGTGGAGGTGTGTGTATAATAAACCTACTTAGTTTCTCTCTCTAAATCTCCATTAAAGGACCCAAGCTCTAACTCTCTTTTTCTGTACTATATTCTGAAATTATAAATGTGTTTACAGAGGAAGAGGTAAGTGGGGTTGAGTAATTTTCAAAATGAATGGGTAATAGATATAGAGGAGTGGGTTTTGGCATAAACCCATTGGATTAGGAGGTGGCTAACGGTCTGAGGGTTAAAGGAAAGTCTTCTGGAGTTGTTGGTTTGTAAATGGTTGAAATAAAGTTATATACATATATGGGTAAACATGGAATGACAATGGAAAAGAGATAGATTGATAGGTGAGAGGATGACTTGGTTAGGAGGCAATTTGGTTAGGGTAATTTTAGTTGGTGTAGGACCTAATTAAGAAAATTGGTTAGGAACTAAATGGATACACACACATGTATATCTATATACATATATCTATAAATGTGAACAAAATGTAGTAGTAGTAAATAAGGTCTACTTATGTTAAATAAAACTTAGAATTTAAACAACTTAATAAAATCAAAAAAATAAAGTAAATAATGGACCGTTACAACCTATCCATCTTAAAATAATTTCGTCCGCGAAATTTGTTAATTGAAATTTGAACGAAATCAAAACAGTTCAGAGTATAATATATAGGAAAAAAATTATTATTATTATTTTATAAATTTTATTTTACGAAAATGTGGGATGTTACATTGTAAAATAGAGGACGAATAAGATTTTAAACAAAACTGAAAGAGTTTGATGGTGTTTATTGTTAAAAAATGGGTTGGGTTGGGTGGGGTCGGGTTTGATTAGTCTCACATTTAACCCACCCATATTCAACATACATATTAGTCTATATTTAACCCACCCATATTCAACCCAAAATCCATACCAACCCATTCAAACTCAACCCAACCCAACCCAAACTACCAATTTGCCACCTCTACTACAATCTAGAAAACAGGGAAAAAAAATTGGGTACCCGTACCAAATGGCCAAGCCTACACGGTATCCGAACATTACATTCAACATGTTTAAAAGTGTATTAGATGGTCCATATCGAAACTCTCTCTACCTCTCTCTTTTTTTTTTTTGCTTTCTTTCTTCATAATCTAGATTGTCCAAAATCAAAATAGACAGCCTAGGTCGAAACTCTCTCTCCTCCCTCTCTCTTTTCGTAATCTGAACCGTTGAAAACCGAAATGAATGGAATATGGGTAAATCTCACTCCGCTATTTCAATCAAAACCACACCAAATAAAACTAAACTCAAAATTTTCCCCAAATATGGGGTGACACATTTCTGGAACCAAAAATAGCAATGGCTATATCTGTGCCGTCGACGGTCGACAGTGGTACTGGACGACGGTGGTACTAGGTCAAAATCTACATGTTCTCACAATGGAACCCTAAGTAAAGAACCTCCAAAAAAGAGCTTCATTCCTTCACGAAATTCATAACCAAATTTAGGGAGACTCAAATATTAAACTCTTTCAAGGTTCTTTTGTTGCACTGCTATTTACTATTTTGTCGTTCAATGGCGTGGGTTCAATTTTTACCGTATAATTTGAGTATGGTTTGGAATGAGGCATACCAAATCAAGATTTTATCCAAATTTTTACTCAAATTAAGTAAGAAAATTGAGCAAGGCCTTTTAGAGCATAGTTGGAGATGCTCTTACAGGTCTAAAATTTAGATTCAAGTGGGGGTTGTCTGTTTACATGGGTCAAAGTCGAATAAATTTGATACTCCGTAGTTCATAAACGATTCATTTGGAGACCTATTTTGACCCGTCTCAATTCCATGGTCTATTTTGACCCGTCTCAATTGCATGGTCGAGTAGTAACCCAAACCCGATTCGAAAGCATATATATATTGATGCTGGACACATCCCAAGAAAACCCCAAACCCAAAAGCTGAAAATTACGCTCCTCCCAGTGTTCGACGGCGGCCTCTGGGATACAGTTATCCTTCCCCTCTATCAGGCTGAGATATATAACAATCAATCAATTAGCAAAAATGGTTTACATCACATCTTGGGACGACTTCGTTGAGAGATCCGTCCAATTGTTTCGCGCGGATCCCGAATCTGTAATCCCTTCATATCTACTACATAACAGTTCTTTCTATCCATTGTTTGCTTTTATAGATTCGTATTATTGTTACTGAATTCAGTTTCGATTAATTTTTTGTTTTTTTTCCTGATTTTTTTTCGCTCGTTGTTCGTGTTGTTGGATTGCAATGGGATTCAGACGCGTTATACGATGAAGTACAGACATTGCGATGGTAAATTAGTACTTAAGGTCACCGATAACCGTGAGGTACCCATGAATTCTCTTTCAATTCTGTACCCCATTAATAAAAATTTTGTGTCCCTTTTCCGCAATTTAGGCTAGGGTAAGTTTTCCAAAAGATTTTAGTAATGCTAAAATCGACTATAATTTTAGCAAATGAGTTCAAGAATGGTTAAAATCATGCTTTTGAAATAAAAAAATAAAGTGGTTCTGTGTATCTTTTTTTGATTTATTTTGCACCAAATTACTCATCATCTACTTTAATTTGGTGTGAAAAAATTTAAAAATAATAGATGGAAACGCTTAATTTTTTATATTAAAATACCGTGATTTTAGGACCTGTTGAACTCATTTGACCATGATTTTAGCAACTGAACTGCTAAATTTTTTTGGAAAACTATGCCCTAGACGTGTATACTGGTTAGATAGAATATCTTGTGGGATATCTGTGCTTCATCTTAGTATTGACGGTATTATCAATGTTGTTCTTCTTTGTTGGACTATGTTGACATTGTTAGATTACTTAAATATGCTTTATATCCTTGACAAATAAACAAGGGGCTGCACTGCTGCAGTATCAGAGAGGAATATTTTTTTGCAACTTGCACGGAATTCTGCCTGATCCAAATAGAAGTTTGAGACATACTTTCATTGGTTACTTTTGGGTTCGGATTATCGCAACCAAAGCCACAATGGTTTGTAAAGAGTATCTAGATTTGATTAGATGTTTTTTAAAGAATATCTATAGCCAATAGTTGGATAATGACTGGTTGTACACTTTTTAGTTATGGCAAGAATCATGATGTGAGATAGGCCAGGTTGGTGTTGTTCTTCACGTTAGCATTTGCATGATAGAGAGTTGGATGGATTTTCCTTAGGTTTATGATGAGTTCGTTCAGGGGATTTGAAGGTGTAAGACCTTCTTGTCATTTAGCTTGTATCGTCCAAAGGTTTTACTTGGAAGGCAGCAATTCTAGGTTTGTCAATCATTGTCAGTCAAATTTGCATCTTTCTCCCTCTTAAGACGATGGGATATGACTCATATGACATTAGTAAAGAAGGGTCGCAAACAAGTTGTTGGTCTATACTGTCCTTGATCAGTCTCTCTTATTTTCTTTGGTAAATGGGACATTTTAAAACCAACCAAAAGAGAGAACACAATTACACAAGGATAATCACCCTCAATACAGGAAACCGTACAAAGGAAATGCCGTACAACAAACTACAAAGTATCAATAAAAACTATAGAGTAGCAGGTCCAAGCAATCCATGAGAGAGATTCCATAGACAGCATTACAGCAAAGCCTTTGGTTCTCAATAGTGCAAGGAAAGTGCTTCCAAGTACAAACTCTTAGTCTAATATTCTCTTCAATTCGAGTTAAAAACTTCATTGGCACTCTTAGGACTGCCACCAAAAACTCTGGAATTCCTCTCTATCTGCGTGATACACCCCTGCAGCAAAAGACAACTTGAACAACAAATCTTGGAATGACTTCCCTTTCTTGAAAACTGGACATTGAGATTATTAGTGCCCTTTTTCTTTGATCAACTCCTTGATTAGTGTCTTTGAGGGCTGGAAATCATTTTGAGGTATGAGAAATGCAGTCCCAGATTTAGAAGGGAAAATAAGTCTCTAATGGATAGTCTCATGGCTTGGGAAAAAGTATGTTGGGTGCAAGTCCAAGCTTCAGACCTTCCTAAACTTAATTATTAGAACACTAGGATACGTGTCCCAAAATGGGGAATGGGTATAGGGACAAGTCTTGAATAGTTAGTTATTTGTAGTATATATTGCAAAAAAAATTTAGATGTATCGTAAATTATATTTAGTAATGTATTTAAGCAAGGAGGAGTCGAGAAAAACATGTTTTTGCTATTTCCTATCTATGTGAGAGTCTAGAAATATTGCTTTTCTAGTTGATTTGACATTATTTTTGGGTAAATATCATAACAATTATATTATCCAGCTGTCCAAAATGGATAAGGGTGTCTGGCACATCGACATTCGACGCTGGTACTTCAGCAAAAAATGAAAGACCCATGTAACATAGACATGGTTGGGCCAGAGTTGGGACGGGTTGTTGTGGGTGGTATCAGAGCACAACCCTGGTCTACATAGTGAGGGCCACCTCTAGAATCTATTTGAGTCACCTCTTGAATCCTAGAGTAGGAGCAAAGTGTTACGTAGAGCTAAGTGCTACACCATGGCTACGGGGGGAAGGTCGTTGGGCCAATGCAACGAGGACGTTGCATCATAAGGTGGGGAGATTGTGAGAGTCCATAATAGTCACACATCAGAAAGTTATGAAAGGATTGAGTAATATATGGCAAAATATCACAAGCTATTATACAACTCGAGGTTAACCTTTTGAGCCAAGTGGTTAGGCCAACGGTTAGCAAGTTAGTTGGGGTGGGTTACAGCGGTTGTTGAGTGTTAACAGGAATTATATCTATGTTGGACAAAACTAGAAGAAAGCCAGAAATATCTCTCCTAATAGTATTTGGCTCAAGCTCAATCTACTAGCAAAGGAGATTTGTGCATAAATGTTTTCCATCCGTTGCTCAAGTTTAGTAGGGCTTCCATTTTGTCACTCTTGTTTCAAATGTAGATGAGGTACAAATTCTTTCTGTCTTGATATTTGACATTCCTAGAGTTCAGAGAGTTGCTCTGTCCCATTCTCTATCACTTTTGACATATGAAACCGGTCTATATCATTCGGTAATTTATATGCAAACAAAAGCCGAAATCTTCCAGTTAAAATCTTTTATCTATCTGACAATATGAAGAATTTTTCTATGGGTGCTGATCAATGACCCTGATTGTAGTCCAAAACTGTCTGAGAGATTCTCTGGTGCCTTGTGCCCCAAACACCCTAATCAGTTATCTTGCAGCTATGTAACCATATACCAAAAGAGACTAAAAAAGATATGCTAAAATCCGGATAACTGCAAGGGTACCAATTACTAGTAAAAGTGTAAAAGCTGGGAGTTCCTGCTTTCTTTTCTCTTTAGTTCTTTCCTTTCCATTCAAAGTCGTGTCTTCTTTATTAAGATGTCTTTTTCGCTTCTTCTTACTAGTGCCTCAAGTTTAAGACGGACCAGGCACAGGATGCTAAGAAGATGGAGAAGCTTAACAACATATTCTTTACGTTAATGTCTCGTGGTCCTGAAGGTATGGTTTTCCATGACCACATCAAAATTGATTTGCCAATACACATGCTTATACATGAGCACACGCATTACAGTTGGTAATTAGATTCATCGGTGTCTTGAATAGCATGAGGTCTCATTATTTCTAGAACAACATCATCAATGTCATATTTATGGAATTTTTGCGGGCCTTTGAATTCAAAAGTAATCCCATTGCATGCAATTCCTGTTTTCAATTTTCATCCTTGGTGTATTATTCATGGAATATGAAATGGATACGAACTAATTTTGGAGGCTGTACAAACCCCAACTGGATTTAATTTCGCTTGGGTCCTATAAGATTCTCTGTGAGGTAAAAGTCCTTATCATTTCTCTCCAATAGTCCAATGTAACGAATGTTAGGGATTTTTATACTCAATCCCACCCGCAACAGAAGCGCACCAAAAAATTATGATGAGAAGTACAAAGAAACACACAATATTTTTATGTGATTCGCCTCAATACCTAACTCCATGGGGGAGAGATTATTTTCTCTATATTTGGAAAAATAGAGATTACAATGTGACATGAAAAATCCACCCAAGAGCTCCTAACACATGGCTCTATACAATGTTTTTCACTCAACCCACACTCTATTTTTCCTAATGCATTTTCTCCTCTCAAACTCACTCCTGGATTGCACAGCAACCCTCACAGGGGCTGCCTTCATTTTGCCCTTCTCCGGAGCAGAGCCCCTCTGTGTGTGTGTGTTTTTCTCCACTCTCTCTTGCACAGACCCCTCTACATAATACTTAGGCGCACTACAGAAAATGGGTGCCAAAAAGAAACTCCTAGAAATGCCAAGATGCTTCTCGTTTCCCTCAGATTCCAGAACCTCCTTTTTTTTTTTTTTTTTTTTTCCAGGTGCTACTTTTCCCTCCTGCACAGTAAGTCAACAAAAGAGAATATTGGATTTCACTTTCCATTACTCTTGTCTGCCTCCACATTTTCCCTTTCGTCGACTCATTTTCCCTTTTTTCATTTCCACATGGACAAAAACCCGACAACAAAAGCAAATGTATCTAATGCATCCCCTTCCATCTGAAGTTACAAATTAGTGGTATTTAGACGATTTTTGAATTTTTTAATTGCTGCACACACGCACACACGCATGTAAGCTTGGGTGCTTTTGATAAATCTGATGATTAAGATTGCTGTGTCCCTCCTCTCTTTCCGCAGCGGATATATCGGAAGTTACAGGAAAAGAGCAAACGGAAGTACAGCCAGCCAAGAAGGGAAGGGGAAGGAAACAATAGCTACATTTCCGCCCCTAAGAATAGGTATAGGATCATTACAACTATGGAGTATTGGAAATGCTGCAAATAGTTTAAGCCCATCATGCCGTGTCCAGTACTAAGTATCAACTGCAAGTGTTTTGTTTTTGCGTACTTCAGTCAATACCTTTTCATATCGTTACAACTTTTCTGGTTCCCTTGGCGATTCATCAAATATTAAGGGATCCCTCCCCGTTTCCCCACTTCTTCCACGCTGAACACCCCCGAAGTTGTACTAAGCCATGCCATTGATTACTATTTTTTTTCCTTCTTCTTGTTTCATTGACTCCAGTTCCTAACATTGGGGCTGTTTTTGTTGGTCTTGCCCCAAACTATACGGTGGTTGACGTTCTTTACAGATGTGGCGAGAAACTCTTCATTACGTTAGTAAATTGTTCGTCGGGATTGGCTTCTCTCTAGTTAACTACCGTGTGGTCAATTTTTCCCACCAGCAGTCTCTCAGTGAGGCTTACGTTGCTTCGATTTAGTTATTTTTGGCCATGTTCGGTTGTCTGTTTTCCTCCGGTTTAGTTTTGTTTCTGTTTTGCTGACATCATCATTTTTTTCACTTTTCTCTCTATCTCTCTCCACTTATTACACCTGCTTACATCATCAAAACTAAACTAAACTCCCTCAAAACTCCTAACCAAACACAGCCTTTGTATTTTACCCGTTTATATATGGAATATGTGACAAGTCAGACTTCCGAGATCAAATTCGATTAAGCAATAATTGAGCTCTACAAATCTACTAGTACAGCTTTAAACCCTTGACTAATTTGAAGGTTTTGAGATCCTGTTTTTCGAGGACTGTTTTTGAGAACCAATTTTTGCGGGAAAAACAAGAAATAAATTGTGTTTTGCATTATTTTCTCTAGTCTTAGCTTTGTTCCAAGGAAAATCCTACAAACAATCCACTGGGTTAAGGTTCTAAAAATCCTTTGAAATATGTGAAAGATACATAAAAGTAACTGAAAATGTATTATATTGTATTTCTTTAGTTTTTTTTTTTTTGACAATTTAGTGGGCTGTCAATATGGAGCCGTTATTTTAATTGCTATGTCTCGCATCCCAATGGATGCACCTCACTTTGTTTTGCTTTGCTCTGCTTGTCTCGCCATCCAAAGGGGAAGCGTCTATTTTCATGGGCATAAAAAGCAATTCAATTTCTTCCCTTTTAACCTAAGGGTAGTTCAAGTGGTAACATGAATGAATTGAAAATCTAAACTTTTTGAATTCAAAACTTCGCAATTCTTTAGACCTGGCCCAGAAACCCCCAACTGTTGAACCAATAAAAAAAGGAAAAAGTTCTTTGCTTTTTCCCATTCTCAGTAACACTCGAGAAGAAATCAGTTATTAAAACTACTTGAGTAAGCTTTCTTCAAGTGTACGATGATGGAGTATATATTTATCATTCCTAAAAACTTTTAAAATCGATAATTTATAATCAAAAGTTATTCCCTTTTTCCCATTCTCAGTAACCACTCGAGAAGAAATCAACAATACTGAAAAACTACTTGAGCAAACTTTCTTCAAGTGCACAATGATAGATAATTATCCTTCCAAAACACTTTTTAAATTGAAAATTTATTCTAATTATAATCAAAAGTATGACATTTACAGTTCCGAATTTATAATCTAAAACTGCGTCTCCAGCAGGTTAGCCATAAACCCCAGCCGGAGATATTGCAAAGCCAATGGTTACAAATAGAGACGCAGCAGCCTCAACACTTACTTCGAAGCTACAGTACCTTGCCATAAGCGACGAGGTTTGGCAAGCTCGTTGCCCGCCTTTCTCTCTCTCCTCTTGCGCCGGGAAAAACGAGACACCGGAATATTGATCCTAAAATCTATTTGAGATCAGAGGGTTGTAGGTCTTGTTGAGGCAAATTCAATGGTGTAATACTCGCCGGCAGCCAGAGCACGCATGCGCCGGTCAATGGACACGTGTGTGGGAGAGTTAGATTTCACTCTTGCGTGTGTTTCTCACACGCCGCGGAGGTTGAAGACGGTTCGAAGGTGTTTTTTTTTTTAGCCAAGTGGCTACGTTATTGGGTATATGTGATGCTTTTTTGGCTAGCTATATCACCATATGACATTTTTTGGGGGCAAAATTTTTTGCTTATATTGCTGGAGATGCTTAAGGGAAGGAAAAAATTGGCTCCCAAAATGCCCTAAGACATTACAATGACAGCCATTTGGTTTATTTGTGTGGCATTTGTTATGGAGCTGTTGGCATTGTACTAAGGGATTGTTCAGGTACCATTGAATATAAGATTTTTTGGTTTTGCCTTTATTTATTTATTTATTATTATTTTTGCATTTGTTTTTTTTTTTAAAAAAAATTAGTTAGTATATGTTCATCTTGGCGAGAGAAACCAGAATTAGATAAAATTATGACTTTTACCTACATAGTTTGGGATATATCCAAAAAAAAAAAAGAAACAGCTTAAGCACAAATACAAAAGAAAAAGGGATCCAATTATGGATTAAACCGTGGTCTTGGAATCTAAAGATCTCACGTTATTTGTCCTTCTCGCAGCTGAGTTAAATATTTGTTTATAGAATTTCTACAAGTTAATAATAGTATAGGGCCTATTTTTGTTTTTCAAAGTTGCCTTTTTCAAAATTATTTTTTGTATTTCCATAATTTTGTTCTATTGAATTCCATCATGCCTGAGTTTGTCATTTGATAAAATCAACTAATATTTTAGTAAATGAGGAAACTTTTTATTAAGGAAAATGCTAACGTGTGCCCAATACACGTATGTTAAGGTTGAAAAATGTATTGAAATATGTGAAAAATGTTTATGAATATGTGAAAGTGTATTGAAAAGTGTAAAATGTGTATTAGAGTATATGTTATTTTTATTTATTTGTGCGTTTATTGTGTGCCTATTAGGCACACGTTAGCAACCTTTTATTAATATGGGTGATTTTATTGACAAACTCAGCCCGGGTGTGAAAGGGCTCTTTTTTTTTTTTAGCAATATTCTCTTAAGGATTTGAAGTCAACCGTTTTCTCGATCATTGGACCCCATTTCCCAATTCCCATTAGCGACCAGCGCACGATAACTGGACATAGCGTTATTCCCAGCGCACAATAGTAAAATTTAATAGTAGCCCAGTGGTTGGTTGGTGGATTTTGGGTTGGTTTGGGTGAATTGGGAAAATTAATTTTTTAGTTTTTTGAGTTTTGTCCTTATTCAAAAAAAATTGCATTTGTTAGTTTTCGGTCGATTTTTTGTAATTTCTTGGCTTGTCTCTACGAGAGGAATTTAAAAAGTATAAAATTATTACCCAAACTTAAAGTTTTGTGAATAAATACGTAAAATAATCCAAAAAGCCAAGAAACCACAAAAAATCGACTAAAAACCAACAAATGCAAAAAAAAAATTTGAATAAGGACAAAACCAAAAAACTAATTTTTTCAATTCACTCAAACCAACCCAAAATCCTTCACACAATTGACAGGGAACGGGGACTTTGTAATGAGTCATTCGGTCGTCCATCTAAATTATGAATGCTCAGATTTTAATTCAAACGTTGAATGACTCGGATCATTTGAAATTTGGATTAAATCCGAGCCATCAATGCCGATATAGACGTCTGGATGGGACTTAGGTTTCCCAGTTGACTAGGATTATATCCTTGGGATCAAACCACAAGAATACACGTTTATTATGAATTTCCTAGTCCCGAACTCCAGATGTAAATGACTTGTCTTTGAAAGAGATCAGAGAGGGAAATAGTCAAGTGAGTGTAACTACTGACTAATTTGTACATTTAACTACACCACTACGAATGTCCTAAACTGGTCCGACCCTGGCCCTCGAATGAAAAAGAGAAGTAGCGTTGCCCCGGTCAAAGATGACTTTGGACTACTTGCCCACTTTGCCCTTATTTACACGTTGGCGTATAGGGATTCAACTAAATTTCCAACGGGTATCCCTAGTGGCCCCCACTTGGCGGACATTTTGATAAACTGCGCCAGGGTTGTGTGAGCGTTTTTTTTGCTATTTCCACTTGATTGATTAAAAATCATTATTTTTCTAAAGGGTCTTGTTAACTTGTATCCAATGAGCACACATTAAGAACAAAAAAAAAAAAAAACACACTTCAATACATTTTTTTTACACTTCTTAATACACATTTTCACATACTACAATACAATTTTCACACATTTCAATACCCTTTCTGAATCTTAAAAACTCATCTATTATTGTGTCACGGTAAGCAATAGATCATGTGTTCGAATCTCATCGCTTACTTGATAATAAAATACTTGCACATGTTTAGTCCGCTCATGGAAGAAAGTCTAGCTACATGTGAGGGGCACGTTAAATGTGTAACACAATAAAGTTATTCCTATCTCTAACAACTTAAGTTTTGAGATGAGTTAGTGGTTAAGCATCTAATACAATTGAGATTCAGTTTTCAAGTTTAGATGATATGATAAAACTATTAAGAGATACTTATTTCTTTTTAAATAGGATCCGAGGTCCTACAATGCCCAAAGATATTATAGGTGGGCACTATAACAGGGGTGTAGTGCCAAATCTAGACCGTCCGTTTAACAATCAATGGTCTAAATTATCTTACATGTAAGATTTTCATAAAAATAGACATGTGGTAGATTTTTTTTTTTTTAATCTTTGAGAGCTTAAAATTAAACCCCAACCTTTGTAAATTGGAGCACTGCCCGTTCGCGTGCAACTAATTTAAAGATTTTTAGTTTTGTCTTTATTTAATTTTTTTTTTGTCTTTTGTTAGTTTTGTTTTAAACTTTTGATGATTATAAGTTTGTCTCGACGAGAGGAATCAGAACTTGGTAAAATTATGACTTTCACCCAAGCATTTTAAAAAATATCCAACAAAAACAGTCTCATCAAAAGTTTGACCCAAAACTAACAAACGCAGTTTTTTTAATAAAGACAAAAACTTCAAAATCCTTAAGTCACTTGCACTAGAATAGGCCCTAAAATTGTTAGCAACATCATTATTGCATTTTGCATATCTTTACTTTACTTTTTTGAACTTGTTTTAATTTTCTCCTCTAACTCTTGAAAAGGCAAAGGGATGTTATCGCTGCATTTTGGGATTAGTTCTTTTAGGTTTGAAAAGGGAAATATAGTAGCAGCAAAGTCATTAGTATTTTTTAGCTATTAACTTTTCAAAAAAGAACAAAGGATTTGAATAAATCTTTGCTGTCAAAATAGACCATGAATTAAAGGAAAAATAAGCGTATGTGAGTTGTTCTTTCTTAGTTTGGTGAGTAAGTTGGAATCTTCTTTATTTGTTTCATAACAACAAATGTATTCATAGATAGGTTCAACTTAAATGCGATTTTGTCCATGTGTTTTCAAGATGGTCCCATTTTAATCTTTTGCAACAAAGAGAGACAAAAAACCACCTGGCTTGCCTAAAGTGAGAAAGTTTTTGTTAAAGAGAAAACATTGGCCTCGTGAAGAAAATCATAGGCAGCCCAAGCAATCAAGAGGCAAGTTCATGGTAGGTTTTGTTTTTCAAAATTACTATGCGCACGCAGGTATGTGTATGCATAATGTATAGTGGATGCATCTTAATCGTCAAAAAGTATTTTTGACGGATTGAATTTTAAACACTCTTAGGGGGTGTTCCACTAACTTAGTCTTGTTTTAAAACTGCCTTGGTTTTTGTGTCCATGCGATGTATTGTGAAATAATAACCTGTCTCGGTTTTTGGAAAAAACTAGTTTTTTTTTATAAAAAAACTAGTTAGTATAACACCCCCTAGTGTCTAAAATCTGAAACGTCAATTTGATGAAATGAATGGTTAAGATGTGTTTGTGCCACATATGTACGCGGGTGTGCGTACGTGTAGTCAAGTTATTTATAAAAATTTATAACCGGATGTTTGAGTCATTTTTCGCGCACCTAGGCTAATCCCAAGGCCTTAAAGGTGACGACCCAACATAATTTCCAGTGGTCCCTAGAGCTCATTGGCTAGAGGAATCGATTTGAGACCTTAGATGAGAGCGACCACTAAGTCACAAGACAAGACTACTTTGTCAACTCTTTACCGTAAGTTCATGGTATGCTTCTAACCAGGGACGAAGCCAGGATTTCATATCCGGGGGGGCCGCAACATAAACAACAATACTGGAGTTGAAAATGGTGATTAAAATTCTTTTTTTAGGGACCACTCATGTGATGTTTTTGTAGGGTAATTGGTATTTTCAGTATTCTTGGACTACATACATCAACTAATTTGACAACTTGTAGTTTAAAAATACCAAAAATATTGAAAATACCTTAGTGGAAACTCAGTCTAAAAGACAAAATTTGTTGGCCCATGGAGTTCTATATTAAAGCACGGGTGGCTCATCCATAAGATATTTGAATAAGTAGTAAAAAAAAAAAAAAAACTCAATGGAAATTTGCTATTGGGGGTGGCCTTGGCCCCCAATAGCCAACAAGTGGCTCCGTCTCTGTTTTAAACGTGATTGGCAGACGCATGTATTACCAATGTCATTGCATCACCATCCACAATCACATAATCTTGCAGCAGTATCACTCGCTTGTTCTCTCTATATTTACTTTCGCAAATTTTAATAATTTAACATGTTTTTAGTAAACGCTTTTTCATTCACGCTCTCATATGTGCACACATATTATATGTGACAGTATTTATTTTATACTAGTTTAAAAAAAAAGTTTATTCGGATTGATTTTGTTTAATTAAGGTAGACGCACCGCGAACATATGTGACAGAGACGCCAGTTTGCGCCGGGTCTTCTCTCTCTCTAGACTTTTGACTGCTTCTCTCTCTAATCTTCATCACCTCTCCCGTCATTAACATTAAAAAATTGTGGCGATGGTCTTTTGCTTTCTCGGCCGTGTAAAATTCGTTGGTGAAGCAAAAAAAGGTCCTCTCTTTCACACCTTCCTTCAATCTGACACCCATTGATGTTGAAAAAGGAACCTAGGGTTTTGACAGCGTACATGCACCAACAAAGGTTTGGTCGTTGATCTTCTCTTACCCTTTTCCTTCCTTTTTTCTTCATTGCAACTTCCATTTCCCTTTTTACCCCCCCAAAAAAACTTCTATTTCCCTGTTAATCTCTCTGGGTTCGTCTTCTTTGATCCACTTTTGGATTCCCATTTGAATCTGATTGGAAATCCTTGAAGTTGCAACGATGGTGTATCGAAATGATTCGTTGCTAGTTTTGTTGCTGTTTTATTCGGTCATGGATGATTAAATTAAAGATCCATCTAATTGGTAGATTTACTGATTTTGGGAGATTCTTGTGCTGGTCTTAGGTATTGTTAGATTTTTAGGGTTATTTCTTAGGTTGGATTTTTGGGGCTGGGATGGAAGAGATTGAAAAAGAGCTGGGTATTTGTTTCATTGAAATGGGTTTTTAGTTTTTGGGTATTTTGTTCTATTTGTTAACGGTTGAATGAGGCTCCATCAAATTTGTAGATTTTGGTGGTTTTGAGATTTTGTGTCTCTTTTTTTTTTTGTGGGTATATTTCAGGGTTTTCTTTTGGGTTGGTTTTGGAGGGGTGAGATGGAGGAAATTGAAGAAGCTAACAGAAAAGCTGTAGAGTGTAGCTATAGAGTTCTTAGACTCTTATCTCAGCCCCAAGATCAGACTCAGCTTAGAAATATAATGGTAGAAACAGGAGAGGCTGTGTTTAGGTTCAAGAGAGTTGTTTCTCTTCTTAATTCTGGATTGGGTCATGCAAGGGTAAGAAAGGTCAAGAGAATTCCAACCCCTTTCCCTCAAAACATCCTGCTCGACAATCTGAGTCGTAGAACAGATCAGCTCTCACAGATTAATTTTCTTCAAAACCCAATTCAAGAAATGGGTTCTCATGTTAAAAGCACCCTTACGTTGGGGAACCCGTTGTTGGATAACGCCTTTGAATGGAAAAACCCTCTTCAACTAGCTCAGCAAATACCGCAGGCAAAACACCACCATTTCATTCAGCAGCAGCTGCAGAAACAGCAGGAGATGATCCAGCTTCAGCAGCAGCAGATGAAGCAGCAAGCGGAAATGTACCGTAGAAGTAATAGCGGGATTAATCTGAATTTTGATGGCTCCACATGTACACCCACAATGTCATCCACTAGGTCCTTTATCTCTTCATTGAGTATAGATGGGAGCAGTGTTGCTAATATGGATGGGAGTGGCTTCAGTTTAATTGGCGCAGCTGGCTCCACTGACCGGAATCCTCACCCACATAAGCGAAGGTGCTCTGGAAAGGGAGATGATGGGAGCACGAAATGTGCAAGTAGTGGCAGATGCCACTGCTCAAAGAAGAGGTTTACTTCTATTTACGCAGCTTGCTTTCAATTTGTCAATTTGTTATGCTCCTTGGTTATGGTTATGAATTCCTTGAATTTGTTTCTTTTTGTTTGTGTTATTGAAACAGGAAACATAGGGTGAAGAGATCAATCAAGGTACCTGCCGTCAGTAGCAAGCTTGCGGACATTCCTTCTGATGATTATTCTTGGAGGAAGTATGGGCAGAAGCCCATTAAGGGTTCTCCTCATCCAAGGTACATTCTTTTCTTTTTTTGCTTTAGGAGATGCTAGTAGTTTGGCTGATCGTGGTGATGACTGTGAGATGGATAATTCTTTTGTCTCCTGTCTGTAGATTTGTCATTTCTAGTCGTGATTTGTTTTATATCTTCTATGGGGGATGGAAAGCTTATGTCCCAAACCCTCCCCCTTAACTTAACCACCCGCTCACCCATTTCACAATGGGATACAGTCCAATGCACAGAACAATATGATATCGTTGCTTCTATTCAAATTGATACTCTATGTTGCTGTTAAGTGAGAAACTCGTGCACTAGTTGCTTTCGGTAGCTTTCATTGGGAACAATATCAAAGGAGGCTTTGTAATCTACTTCATGCAATATTTGTATCATGCTGGTATGTTGTATGTTTCTTTCTTTGATAACCGGATGTCTGGGTTAGCTTTTGCGCATCTCGACGAAGTCTGGGGCCTTGGAGGTAACGACTGGGCATATCCCATTTGAATGTTGTATGTTGATGATCCATATCTTGTACATCTTATTAGCGTAGTTTTCGAGAATTACTTGTTAGTTTATATCCTTGTACAATAATGGCATTTGCTGGTATTTCAGGCTTGACTTTTTTTCGAACTTAATTAAGCGGTCTTCCTACTTTTGTGCAGGGGATACTATAAGTGTAGCAGCATGAGGGGTTGCCCGGCAAGGAAACATGTGGAGAGGTGCTTGGAAGACCCTTCCATGCTCATTGTAACTTATGAAGGAGAGCATAATCACTCCAGATTACCACCACAATCCTAAATGATGGCTTCACAATGATCAGTTTCATGTTCTATCCATCAGCACTCATTGTATGATTCGCTTGGATCGCTCGTGTAGCTACTTGTGTCATTTAAGCTTTAGATAGATGCATGTGGAGCAACTTTCTTGTGTTGGGTAATTGGCATCATTGCCTTCTGGATACAAGGCAAGCAGATTTGAACCCTAGAGTCCGGCAGAATTCTGAGTAACGATTGTGAGAACAGTCCTCATCGTGTATGATAGATGAACAACCTCTCTTCTTCTCTTTTAAGCAGTTAGTTTTTTTTTTTTTCATGGATTTT
The DNA here is from genome assembly GCA_022606695.1 of Vaccinium macrocarpon. NCBI lineage: Eukaryota > Viridiplantae > Streptophyta > Magnoliopsida > Ericales > Ericaceae > Vaccinium > Vaccinium macrocarpon. The sequence goes on along the minus strand of CM040176.1, from coordinate 33,720,842 downwards.
GGTTTAGATTACCAGTAATGTAACCTAGGTTTTCTCTGGTGCTTCCTTTTAAACTCTCACATTTCAGAAAAGGTTTCCATTTTAGAGAATGCTCCTCGTATGTGGATATTACTGTATTTGGATTTCTATTTTCAAGTTGTCATTTCTAGTAGTACTGTTCATGCTGGCTAGGCAGAACTGCAGTTAAAAGTTAATTTTCAAACTAAGAGCAAGCACAACAGCCTCCTTATAATCTCATTTTCTGAAACTATCCAAATCAAGCTCACAGCAGACTCAATAAAACCTAAGTCAGGGTACAATACCTCCTTAAAAGACCCTCATTTTAACAAGTCACTGTTCACCCCCAAAATCTTTCTTTGGTATTTTCTCTCCTCTCTCCCATTTCTTTAGGTATATTTGCTGTGCATAGCTGTGCTGTGCACTTCCTCGGCCGTTGGATCGTGTTTTGAACGGCTCGGATGTGTTTTGATTTTTTTCCGTAAAAAAAATCAAAATTAAAGGATAATTGCCGAATGCATCCGAGCCGTCCAAAACACGATCCAACGGCCGAGGGGTGCGCATCACGGCCCTACACAACACCTCCCAATGTCCAAAAACGAAATAGTATTGCACGGCCCTACACAACACCTCCCAATGTCCAAAAACGAAATAGTATTTCAATACTGGATAGGTAGTATAGATATAGTATTATTGGGGTGTTAAAAAAGACATCAGTAGGTAAAACACTGTTCACCATTAACATTTTTGGTAAAAATTTACTGAGGTTTGTTGGAGATGCTCTAAAGACAAAAAAACAAAAACAAAAAAAACACATACTTTCGTACACTTTTCATTTATTTTAATGCATTTTCACACATTTCTAAATAAGTACTTTTCAACACACTGACTTTAAAATTTGCCTTCAATAAAAGAAAGACCTTGTTTGTTTTTTATTTCAAGACCGATTTTCTCCATTATTTCTCAATCAATACTCACATTTGTCTCCAAATATTACTGTTATTTTAATTATTATTCTTATTTTTCTCTCTATCTTTCTCCAATAGTTACCCAGTATTTCTAATTTTTATTCCTATTCATTCCTCCGATCATTATCCAAAAACAAAACAAAAAAAATCAAACCAAACAAAATGTCTGAGTCATTTATAAAAATGTTGCTCCTGTTACGTGGGTAACGGTGTCTAATCTAACAACTTTTATGCATGAACACAGAAATTGGCGGGCGAAAAACAGAATGGAAAAGAATAGCTTCGGTTTGAGTCTAGTCTCAAAACGTGTGGAGTATTTTTCTCACCCCCCATTTTCACGAAACTTCCTGCCAACGAAAGTTCACTCACTACATGTCTTCCAGATATCTCTCGAAACCGGAGGGCGTATAGCGCAGTATATGTAGTGAGTTTTTTGAGTTGTCCGATCCGAGATTATCGGTCCGGATAAATTGGAGTTAAAGTAAATGTAAAAGTATTTTTTTTAAAGTGTAATACAATCCAGACCATTGATTTCGGATCGGACGACCGATAGAGCTTACTACACGTATGTAGTGAGCTCACTCACTACGGGGCCGATCTCTCTCTGTATTTCTATTTGGCCGTTTCTCCAAATTCATCAAGTTCAGACGTTCAGACTCTGCTCCTGGTTTTCACGCTCAAGTTCAAACCCAAAATGAAAACCGCCTCTCTTCCAAATCTCAACCGCGAATTCACCTCCTTCCCCAGTTTCTACACCTTATACCCCGACCCCGACACCATCCTCAACCAACGCCCCCAGGGTGATGACACCGAAGCCTCCGAAACGTCGCCGTTCAATGACAGCATCTTACCACTCAACGAGATCGGACTTCTGGCGGCGCCGAGTTCCGGCGAGATGTTCGGAAGTGAATCGGGAAACTTTACCCAGTTGCGGTGGGACCAGACCCTACCGAGCACGAGTTCCGTGGGGTCAAACCAACTGTCGCAGTCAATAAGAGAGCAGCAGAGGAGATCAGATGATGGATATAATTGGAGAAAATATGGGCAGAAACAAGTGAAAGGGAGCGAAAACCCGAAGAGTTATTACAAGTTTAAATACCCCAATTGCTCAACTAAGAAGAAAGTGGAGAGGTCCTTAGATGGGCAAATTACTGAGATTGTTTGGAAGGGAAATTATAACCACCCAAAAGCCTCAATCTACTCGGAGATCATCTTCAGCAGCAATTCAGAATAGTAATCATTCAAATAGTGAAATCCCAGATCAGTCCTATGCCTCACATGGGACTGGACAGATGGATTCGGCGACACCGGAGTATTCATCCGTGTTGATTGGGGATGATGATTTTGATGGTAGCCCTAGGAAGCGTAAATCTGGTGGTGGAGGAGGAGATGAGTTTGATGATGAGGAACCTGATGCCAAAAGATGGTAAGTGTCTGCTTGCCAAAATTTCAGGAGAATATATAATTTTCTTGTTGCTGTTTCATATATCTTAATCAGTTTTCCACCCAAAAAAAGAAAGAAAGAAAGAAGAATTTTTAGTACTGATTTTATGTTTTGATGGTGATTTCCAATGATCCGAAGGGCTTCCTCTTCATTATTTTGTCCAGGAAAATAGAGGGAGAAAGTGAGGGTATATCAGCAGCTGGGAGTAGGCCGGTGAGAGAACTGTCAGACCGTTTTTTTACCATCTCTCCTAAAATCAATTGTTTTTAGGAATGACTTCAATTAAGTCTTTTATAGCATTCGACATCGCATTCGCAAGTTTGTTTTTAGAGTAATCGCAAGGAATGACATTGTGTAACCAAATTAATACGGGCATTCCGGACCTAACAAGAACCAAGAGTTGTAGTCCAAGCAACAAGTGATATTGATATTCTTGATGATGGCTATAGATGGAGGAAACATGGGCAGAAGGTTGTTACGGGAAATCCTAGTCCAAGGTAGAAGAAATTCTTACTTTTTGCAATATTGTTCTGTGTTTCAATGGTGTCAAAACCTAAGCAAAGGAGTTTCTCGTAGTTTGAAGTTCCAAATCACTCATCTTCGCACAGATTTTTTTTTGCCCCTCATTTTTGTTCGTTGGAAATCTAAAGTACGTCGTCGAAATAGCTGGGAAACTATTTGTTTGTCGAGTTGAATTGAATGTATCCTTGTTTTGATCTGATTTCGTTCTGGTTTCTCAATAGCTACCGGTATCTGGAAAATATGTGTTACCATGCTAGCTCTCCGACTAAATCAAATCAAATCAAACCAAACTGGTTGTCAAACTTTTTGTTTGTTTGTTTTGCATGCTCAAATGTTTCGGTTTCCGGAACTTTTTGATGGGGTCATTTAAGATTAAGGGGTAGTTTGGCTAGGTTTTTTGGATTAATCTAAACCAAAAAACTGGGATGATTTGGATTAATAGATTGGTTTTTTCCAATTACTGCTGGCCCGACAGCTGTCCACCCAGTGAACCAAAAATGACCACAGAGTTGTATTTAATTACAACTTTACCACTTACCCTAAAAACCCTTCCCCTCATCTGAAAGCCACCGCACACCACACATTCTACCCCAGGCCTCTGGCGTCCTCTGTTCCTCTCCCTCTCCCTCTCACATCTCGCCTCCTCTCCCTCTCGCCTCAAGTCGAAAGCCTCTCGTCGGACACCGCAGATCAACAAGTCACCAATTTCCACCGCAGGTATGTAAGTTTCTCTGCGGCTCTCTCTATCTCTGGCAAGCGTGACAGCCACTGGCAAGTTCGTGTACAAAGAAGGTCAGCCCAGGCGTCTGGAACCAGAACCAACGGATGGGGATGCCGATTCCGACGACATGGGAGATGAAGAAGGACCACTCTCGGGCGATGGGGACTTTGCAGGTCTTGAAACCAGAGAAGGAAATGGCAGCCAACCATCACAAAATGTAGCGCCAGATGCTACCCCTGCACAACTACGAGCAATGCCCAAAAACCCCGGTCATGGCAGTCACTCCTCTGCTGAAAGCATCAAGCGTAAAACCCCATCAAGCGGGGACGGGCGCAATCTCCATCCACTAGAGAACATCCTTCCGAATATCTGAGGAACCGAGGAGGCAATTAAGCACCCGATAGCGGCGGGGAAACATGGGTGACGTAATGAACTCTCTCGATAAAATGAAATACTTCAAAACAAACCCTAGTGCAGAGGATTTGTACTGGTGGTTTGTTGAATTTATAAGGAAGGAGCCTAACCTGATGGACATTTTCCTTTCAAGAGAAACGGAGGAAAACCAATTTTCGTTTTTTGTTGAAAACAATTTTACTTGATAACCAATTTGTTTTTAATAATTTGTTAGTGCTGTCCTGTTTCGTTTGTGATTTCTTGGGTCGGCTCGACGCGAGGAATCAAAAAAGTATAAAATTATCAACGAAAACGGCTACTTTCGCTAAAAAGTGATATTGGGTTTTTGGTTTTTTTTATTTCATCTTTATTTAATTTTTGACCATAATTTCTACTTGTTAGATTCGTCTCGCTGAGAGGAATCCAAAAACTTCAAAATGTTGACACGAAACTAACAAATGGTAAAAAAATTTAAATAAAGACGAAACGAAAAAATCAAAAAACCAATCACTTTTTACCCAAAAAAAAATTTTAATAAAGAAAAAAAAAATCGAAACGGGTGTAAAATTTGTGAATCCCTTATACTGATATGTCGAAAACGTGTAAAACAGTAGTACTGGGATCCACAGTAAAGTCCCTCAATATGTGTCGCCTCTGACTCCCTTTTGAAAGGGTAAAACAGTAATTTCAGTTCTGCACAGTACAAGCCCAGTTTGCAACAGTGGCAGAAACCACTGGATTAATCCAAATCAGTTTTTTGGTTTAAAATGGATTAATCCAAAAAACCAAAAATCCAAGTTTTTTTGGTTTAGCCAAAGCACCCCTAAATCAAATCATAAGCTAAGCGAACATGAATACGTTTTCAAACAAAATGAAACCAGTCGATCCCATGGTAGCAGAGACGGAGGGTAAGAGGGGGCTGGGTGGCACGTGCCGCCTCTAGGTACAATATAAAAAATTCATTTTTTTTATTGCAAAAACAGTGTTATTTTTAAAACGCGTATGTTATTTTTGGTATTAAGAATATTAATAAAAAAAACCCTCCAATTTTTGAATAAAAAAATAAATCACTTTTGTACACTATTTCATACAATTCTTGACACAAAATTAAAGAATTAATTAAAAAATTATCTAAAAATTGCACGTCTTTTTATACTCCCTCCGTTTAAAAATAAGTGTCCCCTACGAAAAGTCGTATCATTTTTCAAATAAAAAAATTGAATACTTCCTTTTGTTGTTTTTCAAACATTTTTACACCTAATTTGGTGCAAAAAAAAATTGAAACACGATATACGGAAGTAGTTAGTTTTTTGATTTGAAAAAAGGTAAGAGAGAGAGAGAGTAAGAGACAATTATTTTGGAACGGAAGGAGTAATTTAGTTAAAAAATAATGTGATTACGAAAATAATTTTTTAGTCAATATGGATCTTATTTGATAGATCTTATCGAGAACTTTTATATGATGTAAAAAAAATTCAAAAATTATTTTGATAAATACATTATTTTTTAGTTTAAAAATTGCATGTAATTTTGTAGTGATCAAACTTTATGAGACGGATAAAATACATTTTTGTAATTTGTAAATCCTTTGTTCATAATAAGTAAAATTGGGACACCAATGCCCCAATACTACTTTGGGGCACTACCGCCAAACCCGAGGCATAGCCGTTGTTGCCAATATTTTCTAATTGCATGAATGAATAAAGTGGTATACTCCTCCTACGCGGGATCTGTAGTGAGGGAACTTCTTTGTTAGCTCCAACGCTCAAAATCGGCGTCCTTTGGGCCAATTTAGCGAGCCTCACTTTATCCTTTTGCTCATCTCTCTGGCGCAAGATAGGGTTATGTGCCCACATCAAAATTCCACACAAATTACTTGAGCCATCAATATTATTAAAATAATTGTTCGAATGGCCTTGAAACAAACAAACTTAATCGAATAAATATAAGTAATTGGTGCAATTTTTTTGATTTTTTGTTTAGAATTCAAGATACTAGATACCAGATGGCTTTTTTTTTTATCTGCACCCTACGCTACACGAGAAAGAATAGCAAAAGGATAAAATGGGCTCTTAGGGCATCCTTATCAGACTCACAAAAAACACTAAATTTAACCTCAAAAACACATTTTATAATTTAACAAGTCACTTTTTAAAAAACGCACAAAATCAAACTATTTATTCTAACTTCACTATATTAAACTATTCCCCTCAAATATATATATATATATATATATATATATATATATATATATATATATATATATATTCCCCCTTAAAAAACACATTTTTCGGCAGTGTAGTAGCCCCCTCCCCTATTTCGGTTTTTCCTTTCTTCATCTGACGCAAAACCGGAAAAAATCAATAAAAATATATTTGGTGCGTGAACAATACCTACTCAAATTTGAGTAGGTACTATAGCGAAATTAATTTGGTGAGGGAAAATAGAGAGGCTAATTTTTTAGAAGTTTTTAGAAGTTTGACTCTCTATTTTAGCCAAAAAGCTTATTTGGCAAGCTTGATGAGATGCCCTTAGTCAAATGTAGTAGTAGCTTGTATCAACTCCGGCACCCATCAAATTACCAATAAACAAGCTAAAGATTTAAGAATAAATGCAAGACACATGCAACTATTAAAAGCACAATAAAGACTAATTAAACGCGTCCCAAATTGTGCCTTTGTGCCGAGAGATTTTAGATTGTTGAATTGTGAATTTTTTTTATGTTTTAATATTGCTGAATAATCCAACAGCTGAAAAACTCCTCAGCTCAAAGACACAGATTCTTCGGCATAGAAAATTTGGGCTCAATATCAACGGTGCAAAAAAAGAATTGATCCGACGAAAAGGTGCAAATTGATTGATTAGTTTTGCCAAAACCGAGTCTCCACCGAGTCAAATGGTAACACTCGCTTGACCTCCGAGTCATTCACAGGTCAAAATAACCACGTCAACTCGCCATCTTGAGGTTTGGCCCAATAATTGCATAACGCTCTCTTTTCAAGCATGAGGTATAGAATTCGACTACTATGAACAGGAAGTTGACACTTACGGTAATTTAACTTATATTCACAATTAACATCCTATCGTCTAGTAAAAAATACAATAAAAAAAAAAACTCAGCCCAAACAACATTCGACCTTCTTAACTATGAAATGTACTTAGTTCAGGCCTCGTTTTGCTTAACTTTTTGTACATTTAAATTTATTTTTTAATTTTTTATGTATTTGTTAGACTAAGTCAAACTTTTTAGATTCCGCAATCTCTCAACAATGAGAGGGATTCGAAAAATGCAAATACAAAACCTAAAAAAGTTACACTAATAAGTCAACACGGAACGAAGTTCAGCGGATAAAAGCCTCGGTAAAATATACACCTAAACCAGAAGGCCAAAATAGGAAAAAGGGATGTAAAACCTTAACCTGCCGGCTTTACTCCGGCCAAAAATTGCAAAGAAAAAAAAAAGAAGGTTAGAACAACGGCGCCGGTAGATTTAGATCGAACAGAAACGGTTTCTTCTCCGATTTCATCTCATTTTCTTCCTCACTCATCAACATACCTAGATTCTCAAGCCTGTACCCACTGTACTCTGAGCGCGTTTGTCCACGCGCCGCCTGAGGATCGAGACCTCTTCTACCTCCGTCGTCGGCGTCGAGGAACGCCGCCGAGTACCAATGCCTCGGGTTTACTACTGATACCTGCAAGATGGATGCATGATTTGAATTAGTATTTTTTGATCAGCACATGATTTGAATTAGTATACCAGTAAAAAATTGCAAGTAGTAAAAAAAAATGCAATAATGTTACGGACGCAACATCGAGACACAACACTCACGGGTCGGACCCACACATGAATCTTATCCTCCGCATCGAGACACAAAACTCACGGTCGGACCCATACATGAATCTTATCCTCGGTGAGGGTTGTGTCCGAATATTGTGTCTATAAGTAGCATTTTCCCAAAATATACGTATATCAATGCATTATAGCTGAACAAATTAAATTAAATTCATTTGTACCAGAACTTGCATGGCGAGTGCTAGATTTTAAAATAAATATTGTGTTGCCGAAATTCTATAATTTAATTCTTTTTTTTAAAACAAAAATAGTAGTCCAGTACTACCTGGGAGGTAGTAACAGCCGGAGAAATCGGCGATGCATCGGCGGCGGAGACGAAATTGGTCTTGGCCTTGGGACCGCGGAGGCTCATGGCTGCGGCATCGTAAGCTCTGGCGGCCTCCTCCGCCGTGTCGAAGGTCCCGAGCCACCGCCGGGACTTCTTCCACGGATCGCGAATCTCAGCCGCAAAGCGGCCCCACGGACGCTTCCGAACGCCGCGGAAGTGCGATTCCTTGGCCGGCACAGGCTGACGGTTTTCCGACACGCCGTTGTTCGCCGCGTCGCCCTTGCGGATGTGCAGCGACTCGACCGCCATCACTGAAGAGGAGAGAGAGTGGGAGGGAGTTTGTGCGGGTAGGGTTTCGGAGTGTGTGTATTTATAGAGGCAGAGGGGATGGTTGGCTTGGCTGCATTGGTTAACGCCGACAGCATTCATTTTTCAGTCTTCGTTCCAATTTTTCTCTTGGAAAGGATGCATTAATTGATTGCATGCGTGTCACCAAAACCAAGATACTCCTACCGCCACAACATCTGAACACAACATCCGAACACTATACTAAAATTGGGACAGAACCCACATGCGGAGCCAATCCGTGATTCACATTCCATGTAAGTGATGTGTCCGGATATTGTGTTTAGAACTTTAGATGTTACTACATCCGTAGCATGTAACTAAAGAATTGAGGTTTTCTCTCTCTCTCTCTCTCTCTCTCGTGCACGTGTGTCCCTCTCCAAGGTGACAGAAATTTTTTTGTATGCCAAGTGGAGCACCACGTGGTGTCAAGTGCTCACATCCGGCCGCCCAAATCTGACCATCTAACCATCCAAAAGTATTTTGGACGGCACAGATTTATCCCATTATCTCCTCTTTCTCTCTCTAAATCCAAGCCATTTGAGTTGTGCACTCAGACACTACGTAGGATGATTTTAGCTCAGCACTAAAAAACTCCTCCCGTGATGGGCTCAAAATGTAATCAACGAAAATATGGTACTTCCAAAATCATATCCTCTGTTTCCAAATTCCAAAAACCTAATATGATCCCTCCGCGGCCTATCCATTTATTTTTATGTTCGTATAAATTTCAACTGCTTATATATTTTAATATGAATTTTAAAATATATATAATAGGAGTATCTTGTTTGATTGTTTTAGTATATGAAGTTTTCAAAATGACAAAAGATTATAGATGGAAATATATAGGCAATCACTAAATGACACAGATATGGGAAATGAAAAAAAAAAAAACATATACTAGTAGTTAATAGTTAAGTAGCCGTTTGATTTTTAATTTTGCCTAGCATCTCAATAATAGTAGCATACAATAATTAAGAATTATTTTTCATAATTATTGAAAACATCAGCATCGAATTAAATCACCTCCCCAAAAGGGAAAAAAAAAAATACAAAGGATACTTGACAATTTGATAAATCATTTAAATCAAATGTTAATGAATTCGATTTTGGTTGCACTCACTAAAAGAGGATGAATGATACATGCACTCTTTACTAGTACTGATTATCTCAAATCATAATTACTTTCTAGCTTAGGGTGTTTTTCTTGTATCTTTTTTTGTTTTTAAGCTGTAGAAAAAAATAATTTTTTATTTTCTTATGACCTTTTGAAACATTTTTGTGCGGAGAAACTTTTGAGATTTTTCGACTTTTTGATTAAAAAGTCGAAGAAAAAATATCTTGTTATTCTGAAACCACCAAAAGAAATATCTTGTTTTACAAGATTCGAAGACTAGCCTCATGACTCAGAGATTTATTCATTTTTATGGTCTAAGATTTCAAATCTGTCTGGCACTATTAAGTATTAACTCTCATAATAACACGAGAGATTTACCCGGCCATTAATTTTAAAATCACAAAATTACTCAAGGTACATGGTCAACTAGCTCGGTCACCTTGTTACAAAAGATTAAACAATTCTTATGGATGCCGCAAATAGTATTTAAGGCGAGCGGCGTAACGACGGCGATGGCACCGGTAGTTTATTTTCTGCTCTTTTATTTTGTTGTTTGTTTTGGCAGGTGGTTTTGTGTTTCGGTGGTTTTGTATCCCGGTTTTGTACCTGTACTTTAATTTAATGCATTTCTATCTCTTTACCCCCAAAAAAGGAAGCGGCAACCCGAAAAGGTCGTTGAGTGGGAATGTAGGTTGTGAAGACGAGTAGCGCAGGACAAAGGATGAGGATTCATTGATGATTTATTTCGTTCGTTCTTTATCTTTTTAGTGTTTTTTTTCTTCCCCTTTTTGCTCTGTTAAATTCATTTATCACAATAACAATACCAGAATCACTCTCCTTTACGCACATATAATTGGAAGTGGACTCCGCACACACTAAATTTTTTGTAATCAAAAGTATTTGCGGGAACAGCAAGTGACACATAAGGCTGTGGAGCCGCACAACCCCGGCCTCCTCTTACAACGTCACTTGTAATCCCAAAACCTTTCTTTTCCTCAAAATACGATTTCTAATAAGTTATCTCCATTTATTATTCTCATTTCTCTATCTATCTTTCCACTTATTACCCGAAAAACCTTCATCAAACAACCCTCATCAGCAGTCACATATGATATGAGAGTCATTTTTGGACGTTGGCAACCAAGATTTAGTTTTCAAATCTGGATTATATGGTCTTCAGACCCGATTAGCCTTGGCAACAAATTTGTGGGTTCTCCAGCAGCAACAATGCAACTGTTTCTTTTTGACAAATTTTTCTTTTGTTTTTATTGTTTTTTCTTGTAGCTGGAAGGACTATTTGGATCCTCTTTTTTTTTTTTTGGTACTTCGGAAAATAACTATTTGGGTCCTTTGTATTGTTTGATTATGAATATAAATAAATAATTTCCTAAATAAATAACCTCATCAATGATCATTACATTTGCAAATGCCAATAGGCCGAATATGGATTTGCTTGCTTAGATCAATGTTATGGGACATACACACTCTTATTTTTTGTCCTAAAGATTTGAAACTGTAACTAGGGTCTTGCTAATTTATTTTTAATGTTCAAACTTCACATCCTTAAGATACTCATGGCAACACACTCTTATCCTGCCACCAGATAGGAGAAAAGAATAAAGACAGCACGTGATGGCTAAAAAGAGGAACAATACACAATAACTCCATGAGAATGCACAAGTTCCATTAAAATCCAGTTCCTAGAGTGGATCTTAAATGAGCATACACTAAAATGTGCACAGCCGTGTTGTGCACCCCTCGGCCGTCTGATCGTGTTTTGGACAATTCGGATGTGATTTGAATTTTAAATGGTAAAAATAGATTAAAATTGATGAATGCATCTGGGCCATCCAAAACACGATCGGACAGCCGAGGGGTGCATAGCATGGCCGAGGGGTGATCGATCAAGAAGCTTTTTAGAATTTCCCATCAATCTAAGGGTACGTAAACTTAATTTGTGAAATTTCCCATCGATCTTTCTTTCGACCATGCGAATGGCAAATTCATTTCATTCCTCTGAATTAACGTTGCAATGCTGAAGTATATATTTCTCTAACCCTATAATCCCATAACACTTGAACTTATGAATAAGAACCCTTTGCGAGCTGTCAGAAGCTTTCGGCTTCAGTAGTAAAGGCAAAACGCATTCAGTTTGATTTATTGCACAGCAAATGATAACAAACTTTCATATTATACCTCAAAATAATTTGAGTGGTAAAATTGAGAAGCTGTAAGAGCTTCTTGACTAGCTGCATGCTACTTTTCATCTTGCATTAATAGAAGAAGCCTCCAGTTTCTGCACCAAGCGAACACAATATTAGTATTACGCGTCATATAACTTGCTTTCAATTGACCAATGTTAATAGCATACACAGAAAAATGAGAATGTCGTTACAAGTGACCGAGTGAGTTTTTGCACATCTATTTGAGGCCAATTCCAGTTCAATCCGGTCTTACGGGTACCAAGCTGGTCCATCATGCTGTGGGCTTGACTGAGCATGTGGGCAGGAACATCCTGCCCACGTGTGCTCAGCCCAAACAGCATCCAGTGCCGTTGGGCTACCCATGTTATAGGCCCAATGTAAGGGTTTGGCCTATTACACTCTGTTTCCGCTAATAGATGCTTCAGTGTTTTGGGCTTCATAACGATTACAAAAACAAAGAGTGACATGCACATGTCACTTCAAAATTAGTTTGTTGTGAGCTTATGTCATGGTCAAGAAAATCATACGCAACTTAAACAGAAAATGTGGTACCTGGTACAAGGACAGGTTGGCATTAAATTATCATCAGCAAAGGAATGCAATCAAATCCTTAACAAAGAGATTAGATAGGCAGGTATGTGATATCAAAAGATAAAACAGGAAGATTAAATTCCAGAACATGATCACACCTAAGAAATTCTGAAGCACTGGGTTTGAGTCATTTTGTGCTCTAGTCAACTGGAGAAGAATCAAATGTAACCGATGGCGACCTTGACCAGCACCAGTACCCTCCTCCGAAATCAGACCACAAGCAGTACCAACTGCCATCATCCAAACTCAACATCGTTCCAAATGAGACATACCCCTTGTCCCTTAAACAACAATAACTCTGTGGGCTTCTGGCTTCCAAATATTTAGCCACATACGAATGTCCTTCACACTCACAGAAGTCCTCCAAATTATCTGTGCCTAGACACTAGAAATCCATTAGCTGAATTGGGGCTCAAACTTCATTTCTTCAAGGTGAAAAACTATGTTTGCCCAGTAGTTTCAAAGTGATTTGTGAACTGAACTTGGATGGAACTCCCATGTTGTGTGTTTTGTTGAAAGGACTTCTTCTTATCCTGGAACTTTCCCCATCAAAGACGAAAAGGAACAGAAAAATTCTAGCAAAATAGTAAGCCAAGGAAGCTGGAGAGAGTAAGGCACTTCTCTCTAACCGGTGATAGAGAGAACTCTCTAGCTTTCCATTTAGGTTTTCTTCTTGCCTAATACTTTGACTCAGTGGTATACAGTTTTTCTTCTTAAGTATCATCCCAAGCAATTTGGTAACTTAATCACAAGCATCAAAGGGAACTCCAAATATTTGGCTTCAAAGATTTACTTGGGTACCAAAGTTTCATTTCCCATAAACGAGATGTACCGGCCTATTTTGACAACTGGTATGATAATTGATATATACTTGCAGCCTATACATGTGATGTGTGATGGATCTACGACCTTTGAGGCAAACTGTCATCTCTTTCATCCTCCTCTCCTTTTCAAAGTTTTCACAAAATATCAAGGCAGCATATTAAAATTTCCAACAGGACAGGAGTTATCATAATTAGACTATGATGTTATCCGAGGCAAACTTCCAGAATTTCTACTAGACATTAATGTAAAAGAGGGAGGCATATTTTCTCAACTAACTGGGAAAGAAATCATAATGCCGAAAACTATCATAGCATTGAAAGAGCATAACAGATATTGAAGGGACTGTCAACAAAGAAACAACTATAGCAGTAACAAAGGCAATTATCATTCAAAGCAACACGGGATAAGGCAAGGTCAAAATGGAGATGCAACTACAATTTCAAGGCTTGTAAGAGATTAATAACCCAGCAAGATAACGAATACTCATTTCACCATTGATTTCAGCCTGATTAAATGCCTTCCCATGTAAAACCCAATGAACCACTGATCATTTCGGGGAACTATGATCATGTATTCATGTGGCAATTGACGGGTCTTAGCTACCTCTGGTTTTTCCCCAGGTGCCTCCAGCCTTCCAAGTCAGCACGGAGTATTAATACCAATGTTAATACCATAAATAGGCGTAGTTCAGACTCACTTTACCATTGCTAATACCATGATAGACACGAGAATGTCATTACAAGTGACTGAGAGTTTGCACATCTCTGTGAGACAATTTCTAAATATCAGTAGGGATCAATACCAGTAGATCTTTAACAAATATTCATCTGATCTTCTGGTAAGCAAAACAATTCAAACAACGTCCGTGCAAATAGAGCTAAACAGTTCTTACTTCTTAGCTCCAAAATGATCGTAGCAAGTACAAAGCAAACTGCCACATGAACTTCTGGCAGTGGACCAGGTGGATGGGCTCAAACCCAAAGAATGCTCTGAGTCTTGACCAAGTTCCTGGCTACCAATATCTCCTTGGCCACCAAGATTGCTTAGCTACGATAGTTTCACTTCCCATAAACAAGTGATGCAATGACCTGCTTTGAAAGCTTACAAATACTTGCAGCCTATACTTGTCACGTGTGATGGATCTAAGACCTTTTGATGAAATCAGTTAGATTAACTTTAACCTTTTTGAATTGTCTGTCATCTCCTCCGTTCAATTCTCCTTTTCACCTTATTAGACCAAATCCCGAGGCAACATAATAATTTCCCAAACAGGACAGGAGTTTCATAATCAGAATACAACGTTATCAGAGTAAAACTTGAAAAGTCCAATGAACATTGATGTATAAGGTGAGCCATTTTTCCTCAACAAAATTGGAAAAAAATACTGCCTAAAAAAAAGTACGGAAGTATCCAAAGAGAATGATTGAAGGGACCTGAGCAATGACGGAACTACCATACCTGTAACGGAGGCAAGTACTTAACCATTTAAAGCAACACGGGATAAGGCACAGTCAAAAGGGGGATGTTACTTCTGTCTAAGCAATTAGCCACCCAAGTAAGCCAAGTAACTCTTAACATTTGGGGAACAGTTTTGCAAAAGGGTTATTGCAGTGGTCCAAACAGCTACTCATGTGCCATATTCGACCAACAGTACTTACAGCCTATACTTGGGATGTTTGATGGATCCAAGACCTTTTAGGCAACTGGTCATCTCTTTTGTTCTTGTCTCCTTCTCACACTATCAAACCAAATCTCAAGGCAACACGTCCTCAGCGAAAGAGCCATTCTAGGACCGAATATGGCCCTTTATGTGCCGAAAGTCACATTATTGATTTTGTGCACTAAGCTGCTACTCCTGCCTTGGGACCAGTATTCAGGGATGGCAAGGATTTGACTTTGAGCCTTTGCTTGGCCCAGCCCTTCAATCAACTTGAAGGACTTCATAGACCCCTCTTCTTTCATTCATTTCTTTATCATATCCGGTGAATGAATCAGATCTAATGAAGAAAATTCATTTGCACTGAAGCGTCTCCATCAAATCGTCTGATTGTAGCGTGACTGAACCCTCACAAGATCGACCTCGACCCCCTCCTTTGGTGGTTACAGACGACAGCTAAACCGATTGAGACAGAGCAGATACGACCTATGGAAGGGATATACTTTAAAGAAGGCCATTTTTTAATATGGACTTATTCCCATCGTTTACCAGAATGCAAGGGATTCGTGGAATACAGACATCTATTAACAAATTGTCCTATTGTCAATTAACTGTGACTGCATATCCCCAATCACAGAAATGTTTGGGGAGTTACCATAACTAAACAATGATGTTATCGGAAGAAACATGACAAAAGTCTAATGAACATTAATGTACGAAGGTGGGCATTTTTTCCCCATTAAACTGGGAAAAATAATATAATGCCGACAAAAATGTATCATAGTATCCAAAGAGCATTATAGTTGGCGAAGGGATCCTGCCAATGAAGCAACAAATATACCTGTTACAAAGGCAACTATAATTGAGAGCACAAAGGGATACGGAGAGGCCAAAATGGAGAAGGCACTACAGTTTCTCAGCTTGTAAGATCTCGAAAATCCAGCAAGATAATTTTCCAGTCATTTCAGCCTGATTGAATGCCTTCCCATTGTAAAACTAATGACACCTCACCATGTTCCAATTGATGGGTCTTAACTACCTTTGTTTTTCACCAGATGGAGCCTCCAGTGTCTGTTCCAAGTCAACAGAACAGAATATTAATACGATCAATAGACAAAGTTGAGGTATTTACAATTGTAATAATACCATCAATAGACACAAGAGAATGTCATTACAAGTGACCGAGTGAGTTTGTACTTCTCTTTGGGACAATATCAAAATATAGGTAGGGATCAATATCCGTATATCTTTAACAAAAATTTTGTTAAGCAAAATATCTTGACAAATAGATGACAAACTGTTCTGAGTTGCACAATGATTGGAGCAAGTACAAATAATGACTTCTGCACCAGAAAATTTATTGGTTATGAGCTTATTTGTGGTATTTTAAGAAAGTCAACCTCATCTTAACCAGACATTATGGTACCATCAGTAGAGTAATGCAATTTAAATTCTTAAAAAAAATATTAGAGAAGAGGTATGTGATATAGGATAAAACACGAAGCACAAGTTCCAGTACATGACCAAGCTTAACAAAATTACAAAAGGGCAACGTCTGAGTCATTACGTGTTTGAAAGTCACCTGGAGATAAATCAGACTTTATTCATATCCTGTGCTTGAAAGCTGCAATTGTCCATTAAAGATGCCTTAAAATCTTCATACCAATTGCGACTTGACAAGGACCCGTCCCGTACTCTGACATCAAGACCACAAGCAGTACTTCATGAAGTGGCAGAACCAGGATTTCCGATAGAGGTGCCAGGTTTTAATGTTCTAGTATTGGGTGGGGGGAGGAGTAAGGCTAAAAATTCAAAGGAATAAATGAATAATTTGCTCCATTCTTCGCAAGAGTATATATAAAACTGACAACAAAGTAACAATTTCTACACCACCAAACCACCTATTAAAATAGAAATGAACTTTCAAGAAGGAAATGTCATCTATGACTGTGTTCGCGCTAAACTTCAAGCCAATCTTCATTCAATGTACAAATCTCACAGAATATAATTAAAATAAAAGCCCAACTAATTGGTTAGAGACCCAAAATCAAGGTCTAATATAAGTGCACTTCATATAAAAATTAAATTGAGTTTGGGCCCTGTATGAAAGGTGCCAATATAACAAAAAAGGTTACATTAGTACGAGATAACCTAAATTTGTAATGATATTGGCAAAAGCCCCGTAGGGTTGTCTGCCACTGACTCCATGTTGTTCCCAAAACTAAAGGAGCCTTCAAACAACTGCAATTGGACGAGACTTGCCTACTGCTCAGCCTTTCAAGATTTCCACACATACAAGTTTTTCGCACTTACACAAGTCTTCCAAATCGTACTTGACATCTACACCTAGAGATTGATCCATCAGCTAATTTAAGGCTCAAACTTCATTTCTACTAAATTAAGATATATGGTTGAACCCAATGAACCACTGATCATTTCAGGAACTATGATCATGTGGCAATTGAAGGGCCTTAGAAACCTCTGGTTTTTACCCAGGTGCCTCCAGCTTTCCAAATCAGCACAGAATATTATACCAATGTTAATACCACAAATAGGCATAGTTCCGACTCACTTTACCATTGTTAATACCATGATAGACACAAGAGAACGTCATTACAAGTGACCGAGAGTTTGCACATCTCTGTGAGACAATTTCTAAATATCAGTAGGGATTAATACCAGTAGATCTTTAACAAAAATTCATCTGGTCTTCAGTTAAGCAAAACAAATCAAACAATGTTCATAAAAATAGTGGCTAAACTGTTCTTAGCTGCACAATGATTGCAGCAAGTACAAAGGGAACTACCACATGAACTTCTGGCAGTGGGCCAGTTGGATGGTCTCAAACCCAAAGAATGCTCCGGGTCTTGACCATGTTCTTGGCTACCAAGATTTCCTTGGCCGGCAAGGTTGCTTAGCTACCAAAGTTTCACTTCCCATAAACAAGTGATGCAATACCTGCTTCAAAAGCTTATAAATACTTACAGCCTATACTTGACATGTGTGATGGATCTAAGACCTTTTAATGAAATCAGTTATATTAACTTCACCTTAACACATTATTAGACCAAATACTGAGGCAACATAATAATTTCCCAACAGGACAGGAGTTTCATAATCAGAAGACAACGTTACTGAAGTCGAACTTGAAAAAGTCTAAATGAACATAGATGTATAAAGGTGAGCAATTTTTTTCTCAACAAACTTGGAAAGAAGTTATATTGCCAACAAAAAAGTAAGTTAGTATCCAAAGAGAGTGATTGAAGGGACTCGGGCAATGACGGAACTACAATGCCTATCAAAAAAAACAATAACGGAACTACTATAACTGTAACAGAGGCAAGTATCATTTCAAGCAACACGGGATACGACACAGTCAAAAGAGGGAGATACTACTTTTTTCTAAGCAATTAGCCGCCCAAGTAAGCCAAGTAATTGTTAACATTTCTTCAAACACAAGTGCAAGGAAGAGGCAAAAGCTTCTAGCGAAGTGCTGAAAAAATACACAAACAAGGTGGGAAAATAATTTTTTTCTCTCTAGAAAATGCTCCCTGAAAGCTCCCCTCTACTACCCAATCCGAACCAAAATCTTCAAAGTTGGAATTTATCCCACATCGGTTAATTATCACCTCGAAAGCTAGTATATGAGCCTGGGCGGCCTCTCCACTCATTGCCAATTGGTTTTGAGTTGAATGCTTTAACATGGTATCAGAGCTAGGTTTTCGGAGGCTTTTCCCCTTTGTTTGTGCCATAGTTGCACTTTGTTTCGTTGTGATCCCAACGTTCCGGATCTTTTGTTGACCTCTCCACAAGCGAGTCAGGGGTCGAACGTGCGGGGGAGTGTTGGAATTTATCCCACATCAGTTAATTATCACCTCGAAAGCTAGTATATGAGTCTGGGCGGCCTCTCCACTCATTGCCAATTGGTTTTGAGTTGGATGCTTTAATAGGAAGAGAAGGATCATTTGGAAAGAAGCACAAAGAAAATCAAGAGCTCCCTTTCGGATCAAACAAACCAAGAAGAATCCAGTCCTATGGAAGCTGAACAAAGTGATAAACATCAGGCTGATATATCAGATATACATATGGAAAATACTCAGGTGGAGAATGATCCCAAAACCAATGACAAAATCTATACTTTCAAAGGTAACTCAACAGAGAAAGCAAGGTCATTCAAAGCGGCACTACTCAATGCCCACAGCCTGTCCATGGATCGTGATAAGCAAAAAACCTCTAAGATTGAGGATGGAAACGACGATGAAGAATTGGAATCTGAAAATTCCAAAACTATCTCCAAAATCAAAATTCAATTCTCCAAAGAGCATATCAAAAGGATTAGGCAAAATCACAAAGGATGTCTCATCATCAAATTGTTGGGCAAAAACATGGGGTTTAAGCCTTTGATGGATAGAATTTCAAACCTTTGGGATCTCGAAGGGTTTTTTACTGCGGTAGACTTAGGTTTGGGATTCTATCTCATAAGGTTTGAATCGAGAGCGGACTACAACAAGGTATATACGGGATGACCTTGGATAATCCAAGATCACTATCTAACGGTCCGCAAATGGCAACCGCAATTTAAGGCGGACATGCCTCCGGCCATTAGAACCGCGGTTTGGATGAGATTCAAATTTCTGCCTTATGAATACTACCATAAAGAGAGTTTACTGATCATTGCGGCAAAACTTGGCAAACCGCTTAAGGTGGATATTAACAAAATTGATGGAATCAGAGGCAGCAACGCTCGGGTTTGCGTGGAACTCAACTTGAGTAAACCCCTGAAAATCTCGGTGGCTGTTGGTAAGTATGACTACCTTATTGAATATGTGCATATTCATCTTATCTGTTTTTCTTGTGGTAGGGTTGGCCACCAGAATGAAAATTGCAGTCAAACACCGGCGACGGAAAAAACTGAAGCATCAACAGTGACCATTGGAACTGCTGAGAGGACTGCTGCTGGAACTGATGAGAGGACTGCTGCGGTGACAGACGTAAAGGCTGTTAATTTCAACGGGAAGATTCTCCCAGATGAGCCCACTGAGATGGGTTATGGGGAATGAATGATTGTCCAAAGGAAGAATCAAAATAGGCCAAGGCCCTCTGGCCCAGCCCAACAAGTAGTGCAAAAAGAGAATAGAAGCCGAAACCAGCAAATGCAGAGAGAGAGCCCACAATCTGAGCCCAAGGCCAAAGTTGGCCCAAGTAATCTTGATGCAGGAAAAACCAAAGGAAATACAGCCCAAACCAAAGCTAACACTAGGACCAATGTTGTTAGGCCAAGACATAATTCCACTTCAGCCCAAAAGAGGAAAGGGGCTATGGGCCAAACGGGATACAAATTTGATTTTAACCCCCTCTTGAAACAAAATACCCAGCCAACTTTGAAGCCCACAAACAACATAGTGATTGACCTTAACCCTACCAAGGCTTCAGATTCTAATATCCATACCGCCTCCAGTTCTCTGCAAACAGAAAACCCTGAGAATTCTTCAAATAGTCTCACCCCTAAAGCCCCTCCAGACATAAATTTTCTACCTACACAGACTTACCATGAGTATGCCAGAACTTCGAATGTCATCGATCAGCTAACACAAAGGGAGGATTTGGTTAGACAAAGAGACAGAAGCCGGTCACCTGATCGGGATCAACTGGCGGCCAGAGGAAGTAAGCTTGAAGATCAAAAACGAGAATCAACACTCAGGTTTCTTGAACCAACAGCAGATATCACTGAAGCCACACCGAATGAGGAAACCAACATTGGTCGAACTAAGGAATGAGCTTCACCTCCCACGTCTACCTCCTATTGATTTTAATTTTCTTATGGACAGTTTTAAAATCATGGTCTGGAATTGTAGGGGAGCAGGAAATGCTTGGTTTAAACAAAATTTTGGAGACTTAGTCCGTAACCATAAACCTGAGATTGTTGTGTTGCTGGAAACTAAAGTCAGTCTTGAATCTATGGGCGTATTCTTCAAAAATTTAGGCTACACGAGGGACATTTACTCTGACCCTAATGGTCAATCAGGTGGTATATGGATACTTTGGGACCCCACCAAAGTCTCAGTTTACACGATTACCATTAACAATCAAGTTATCCACACCAAGATCAAGAAGAATGGTTATGAAGAGTGGGTTTTTTCTGCTCTATATGCTAGTCTTAATCCCAGACTTCGGGAAATACTCTGGGAAGGACTGAAAGATCTTGCTGATAACAACCAGTTTCCGTGGGGAGTAGTGGGAGATTTCAATAATATAGTAAATGCAGGAGAAATTCGCAGTTCTGCCCCTAATACGAGCTACCTCCAAAGGAGAAGATTCATGGAAAATGTCAACTCCTGCAAATTGGTAGATATTGGATCCTCCGGACCTACATTCACGTGGACGAATGGGCATCACGGTGCTGCGAATGTCCAAAAAAGGCTAGACAGAGGCTTATGTAATGAGGAATGGAGATCTTTATTTCCTGAAGGTATGATCCAAAACCTTCCTCACTCCTATTCTGATCATTCCCCTCTCCTTATACATCTGCTGATCTGCATGGTATACATCATATTACTCCTACTATTAGACCGTATAGATTTGAAGCTTCCTGGATTCTGGATCCTAATTTTGAGAATGTGGTTGCTAATAACTGGAATGGTAGCCAACTCCAGGATAAAATTTATAATTTTTCCCAAGCGGCCTCTAATTGGAATAAGAAGAGGTGGACTCTTGCACGAATCAATGGGGTTCAAAAATCTCAAAGTACGAACTTGTCGCATAACTTACTTTCTCTTGAAAAATATCTCATTTCTGATTATAATAACATCCTTGCCCAGGAAGAGATTCATGGACTGCTTTGATAATGAGTTGTGTTTCTAGTGTGAAAACTTCCATCTAGTGGAATGGAAAAGTTCTTGAGGAATTCTCTCCGGGACAGGGTCTTAGGCAAGGGGACCCTCTGTCTCCCTATGTCTTTGTGTTTTGTATGGAACGGCTTTCCATTTTGATTGATAACAAATGTGAGGCCGGAAAATGGAAAGCTCTTAAAGTGTCCAGGGAGGTTAATGCCCTTACGCATCTTTTCTTTGCGGACGATCTCATTCTGTTTGGACAGGCTAATCGTTCCAATTGTAGAGCCATTATGGAGGTTTTAAATGAGTTTTGTAATCTCTCTGGACAAACTATTAACCTTCATAAGTCCAAACTTTTTGTGTCTCCCAACATTGACAGGACTAAAGCCCGTAGATTGAGCAATTACTGTGGCATAGCACTTATTAATGATCTCGGAAAATATCTTGGAGTCCCTCTCATTCATAAAAGGGTTAATAGAGATCATTTTAGGCAAATCATTGAGAAAGTGCAGAGTAGGCTTGCGGGATGGAAGTCGAATACGCTTGCCCTTGCTGTTAGAGCTACTCTTGTTCAAGCATCATCGTCTACCATTCCTAGCTGTACTATGCAAACCATGCACTTGCCCTCAAATGTTTGCGATAGTCTAGATCGTATAAACCGAAATTTCCTATGGGGTGACACCCCGGATAAGAGGAAAATCCACTTAATTAATTGGAACACTATGTGTAAAAGCAAAGATAATGGTGGTTTGGGTCTAAAAAAGGCTAGAACCCAAAATCTTGCTCTTCTCACAAAACTTGGATGGAACCTTCTCACTAAAGAAGATAACTTGTGGTCCAAAATCCTGCATGATAAATACCTGAATAATCATTCCTTGCAATCCTAGCCAATGGGTAGAAATGCCTCTTATACTTGGAGAAGTATCTTGCACACAAGAGATACCCTGTTGAAGGGTACCAAGTGGAATATTGGGAATGGGAAAAAAGTTGATTTATGGAAGGATTGGTGGTGTGGGAATGGCCCTTTGGCTAGCCAATACCCAGGCAATCATATCCTTAATAATTCTAAAGTGGCTGAGATCATAGAAAATGGTGTCTGGAAGCTAAATGCCATTGATCATATTGTGGATGACAATACCAAAAAATGATATTTTGAGCATTGTGATTACAGGGTATGGCGATGTTAAAGATCAACCCTCTTGGAAGGAAGCTTCCAATGGTATCTATCTGTACTGCCACAGCTGCCTATAATATCCTTAACAAGGAAGAGAATGATTTGAAGGGTTGGAAGTGGTTTTGGAAAATTTAAGTGCCTCAAAAATTGAAAACCTTCATTTGGCTTATTTTTCACAATAAACTTCCCACAAATATGCTTCATACTAGGAGAGGTATCACCTCCTCGGATATTTGCCCGAGATGTAATATCTCTCCTGAATCTCTCAATCACATGTTTAGGGAATGCCCTAAAGCTTCTAAGCTTTGGGACATTATACCCTCGGGTCGAATAATGAGAGAGATTGGCTGTAACCTTCTCGGATTGGATCACTGGGAATTTGAAAAAGAAAAAAACTGTTTTTATAGGAATGGAAGTCCCTTGGAACATACTTTTTTGCACCACAATTTGGCAAATTTGGAAAGACAAAAATAAAAAAGCTTTGATAATGAGGAGATGGTGCCAGAAGTAAGTTCCAAAATTTTATGTTCCTATGCGTCTGAGATAGTTACAGCTTTTAAATCTCCTGTTATTATTGACCCGACAATTCACAAACTAATGCATTGGTCTCCTCCCTGAGCAGGTACCCTTAAACTCAATACGGATGGCAGCTGGTACAAGAGCAACAGGAAAGCTGGGTTTGGAGGAATTTTCAGAAATGAACGAGGATGGGAGCTGGGTTATTTCAGCAGAATGTTAGCCACCTCGAGCTTGCAAACTGAAATTTGGAGTATTTACAGAGGGTGACCATCATCCTTGAGAAAGGATGGGCCAACATGAGCATTGAATCCGACTCCCAAACTGCTGTGATTTTATTCAATGAAGGAGTCAACCCAAATCACCCCCGGAGCAATATCCTTAATGATGGGAAGTATTTACTTGGTCGAACTGGATGTACTCTTTCCCACACGTACCGAGAAGCAAACCAATGTGCTGACTTCTTGGCCCGTTTAGTTGCTGAGCAAGATGAGGAGCTAATAGTGACAGTCAATCCTCCCCAAGGCATAAGGGAGTTCATGACAAGGGATAGACTCAACATTCGGCAAATCCTTGATTAGTTCTATCCTCTGCCTTGCTGTGTCTGATTTATTTTGGAGGTGTTTAGTTATGTGGCTGAACCTTATGATGTATCCTGACTATATTCTCTAAGTTTTATTCCAATTCCGATTAACCAAAAAAAAAAATCTTAACATTTGGGGAACAGTTTTGCAAACAGGTTATTGCAGTGGTCCAAACAGCTACTCATGTGCCATATTCGAACCCACCAACAGTACTTACAGCCTATACTTGGGATGTTCGACGGAAACAAGACTTTTAGGCAACTGGTCATCTCTTCTGTTCTTGTCTCCTTCTCACACTATTAGACCAAATCTCAAGGCAACACGTCCTCGGAGAAAGAGCCATTCTAGGACCGGAATACGCCCTTTATGTGCTGAAAGTCACATTATTGATTTTGTGCACTAAGCTGCTACTCCTGCCTTGGGACCAGTATTCAGGGAAGGCAGTGATTTGACTTTGAGCCTTTGCTTGGCCCAGCCCTTCAATCAACTTGAAGGACTTTATAGACCCCTCTTCTTTCATTCATTTCTTTATCATATCCGGTGAATGAAGATTATTCAATCATATCAGTGTTAATGAAGAAAATTCTTTTGCACCGAAGTGTCTCCATCAAATCGTCTGATTGTAGCGTGACTGAACCCTCACAAGATCGACCTCAACCACCTCCTTTGGGGGTTACATAACCAAGGTCAGGACAACAGCTTAACCAATTGAGACAGAGCAGATACGAACGAAGGAAGGGATATTCTTTAAAGAAGGCCTTTTTTAACATGGACTAATTCCACCGTTTACCAGACTGCAAGAGATTCGGGGTATACAGACATCTATTAATGAATTGTCCTATGGTCAATTAACTGCGCCTGCATATCCCCAGTCATACAGAAATGTTTGGGGAGTTGCCATAACTAAACAATGTCGTTATCGGAAGAAACATGACGAAATTCTAATGAACATTAATGTAAGAAGATCGGCATTTTTTTCCCATTA
Source organism: Vaccinium macrocarpon (assembly GCA_022606695.1). Lineage (NCBI taxonomy): Eukaryota > Viridiplantae > Streptophyta > Magnoliopsida > Ericales > Ericaceae > Vaccinium > Vaccinium macrocarpon. The sequence goes on along the minus strand of CM040176.1, from coordinate 33,695,842 downwards.
AACTGGGAAAAAAAATATAATGCCGACAAAAAAGTATCATAGTATCCAAAGAGCATTATAGTTGACGAAGGGATCCTGTCAATGAGGAAACAAATTAACCTGTAACAAAGGCAACTATAATTGAGAGCAAAAAGGGATACGAAGAGGCAAAAATGGAGAAAGCACTACAGTTTCAAGGCTCGAAAAACCAGCAAGATAATTTACCAGTCATTTTAGCCTGATTGAATGCTTTCCCATTGTAAAACTAACGACGCCTCACCATGTTGCAATTGACGGGTCTTAACTACCTTTGTCTTTCCCCATATGGAGCCTCCAGTGTCCGTTCCAAGTCAACAGAATATTAATATCCATATTCATACGATCAATAGACAAAGTTGGGATATTTACAATTGTAATAATACCATCAATAGACACAAGCGAATGTCATTACAAGTGACACGAGTGAGTTTGTACTTCTCTTTGGGGCAATGTCAAGATATCGGTAGGGGTCAATATCAGTATATCTTTGATGAAAATTCTGTTAAGCAAAAGATCTCGACAAATAGATGGCAAACTATCCTGAGCTGCACAATAATTGGAGCAAGTACAAATAATGACTTCTGCACCTGAAAATTTATAAGTTGTGAGCTTATTTGTGGCATTTTAAGAAAGTCACCCGCAACTTAACCGGACAATACGGTACCATCAGTAGAGGAATGCAATTTAAACTCTTAATAAAAAGATTCGACAGGAGGTATGTGATATAGGATAAAACAGGAAGCACAAGTTCCAGTACATGACCAAGCTTAACAAAATTACAAAAGGGCAAGGGCTGAGACATTGTGTTAGAAAGTCAACTGGAGATAAATCAGACTTTATTCATACCTCGTGCTTGAAAGCTGCAATCGTCCATCAAAGATGCTTTAAAATCTTCAAACCAATGGCAACTTGACCAGGACCCATCCCGTACTCTGAAATCAAGACCACAAGCAGTACTTCGTGAAGTGGCAGAACCAGGATTTCCTAATAGGGGTGCCAGGTTAAATGTTCAAGCATTGGGGAAAAAAAACAATATAATGTTAGACTAAAAATTCAAAGGAAAAATATGAATAATTTGCTCCAAACTTCGCAAGAGTATATAAAACTGACAACAAAGTAACAATTTCTACACAACCCAACCACCTACTAAACTAGAAATGAACATTCTTTAAAGAAGGAAATGTCATCTATGACTGCATTTGTGCTAAACTTCAAGCGAATCTTCGTACGATGTACAAATCTCATGGTAAAGAATTAAAATAAAAGCCCAACTTATTGGTTAGAGACCCAAAATCAAAGTCCAATACAAGTGGACTTCCATAATAAAATTAAATTGAGTTTGGGACTTAAATGACAGATGCCAATATAACCAAAAAGATGTTACATTAGTAGGAGATAACCCATATTTGTAATGATATTGGGCTTATTAGCAAAACGCCCCATAGGGTTGTCCGCCCCTGACTCCATGCCATTCCTAAAACTAAAGGAGCCTCCAAACCACTGCAATTGGACAAGACTTGCCTGATGCTCAGCCTTCCAAGATGTCCACGTATACAAATTTTTCACACTTACACAAGTCCTCCAGATCATACTTGACATCTATACCTAGAGATTGAATATCCATTAGCTGATTTAAGGCTCAAACTTCATTTCTACTACATGAAGAAACATGGTTGAACCCAAATTTTCAAGGCAAATGAACCAAACCTGCATGAAACCCATTCATGGCTTATTTTGGTTGAAAGAATGCTTTCTATCGTGGATTTTTTTTTTCCATTGAAGTAAGGAAACCAAAAAATTATCAGGAAGGAGGAAGCCAAAGGAAACTAGAGAGAATGAGGCACTTCTTTCCCTAACTCTTGATAGATAGAGAGAAGCTCCTCCATCTCTCTAGCTTTTATTTTTATGTTCTCTCTTTCCCTAACAAGTTGACTTGGTACACACGTATGGGTAACATTTGATTTGGGCTTGGTTGGTTTTCCGTACAGTTCTTTTAAGTATCACCCAACAAATTTGCTAGCTTTAATAATGGGCACCAAACTGAACTGCCGCATGAACTTCTGGAAGTTGGCCTATTGGATGGGCTCATACCCAAAGAATGCTCTGAGTCTTGGCCAAGTACTTGGCTACTACTCGGTCACCAAGGTTGGTTACTATTCCTCTAGCTAGACTTGTCTCTTTTTTTCATCGGTAAATAGACTTGTCTTTGGTTACTATTTTGTCTTCTTTCTTTGGAAATCTTTTTAGGAGACGTATTTCTGCCAAACTTACAGCTTTGAATGAAGTTACTTTTTAAATAGAATTTCAAGTCAGGGTAGATGTTTACCGCCCTAACGCTTACTTGGCTTATGCCCCTTTCCTACATCTGTGTCGCTTTAGATAGGCTTTTGAAATTGTCATTTTTTAGCGTTTTCAAACTGCTATTATTTGATGTGAAAATCTCTCTCTTTATTTCTCTTTGAGGATGCTTGTGCCTATTCATTTATAAGCTTTGAATATGTTTCTCAAAGCGCTTCTCCGATTGCTCGAGACATCTCTATTCCAATGGTTGTGGGCTGTCATAGGCCTTACCCTACCCAAACGGGAAGGGGGAAGCAAGAGCTAGGTTCCACATCTCCTGCTCTGATAGACAGAGACTCAAAAAGCTGCCATGGAAGGCTGGCTCTCCTCCATTTGGGAGTTCTCTCCCTCCCCCCCCCGCTGACTTGCTCGATGGAGTAAGATTCTCAATCACCCTAGCCAAGCCGACTTGCTTGATTGCTGCCCGGACCTCCTGATGTAGGTCTTGCTTTATAGAACAAGAAAGCTGTAAAGAAAGTTGGTCCTGTAGTGAATCCTTAAAAAAGTTACTCATATCCATTTGATGCAATCGGTTAGATTCTCTTCACCTTTTCACAATATCGAACATAATTAATGAGCTCTTTTTATTAAAATATGACGTCATTCAAGGAAAAGTAAAACAAAAAAAATCTAATAATATGTACGTACGAAGGTGAGGCATTATTACTTAACAAAACAGGAAAGAATTATATTGCCCGACAAAACGTATTTAAGTATCCAAAGAGCATGATTGTTATTGAAGAGACCACTATACCCATCACAAAGGCAACTATCTTCTTTCTTTTTTTTAATAATTGTGACAACCACCTGCCTTGTATAATCAATCATGAAGCCAACTATCATTTAAAGAATCACGGGGTAAGGCAAAATCAAAAGGGAGACGGAACTACATTTGTCCTAGCAATTAAGCCGCCCAAGGAATTAAAGTAAATTCTTCGTATTTCGGGACCAGTTTTACACAAGGGTTATGGCAGTGGTCCAAGCAGCTACTCCAGCTCCATATACAAATTACAAACCCAATAATAGGAGTGTTATCTATACGTGGATTGATGCAGGGCGAGACCTGCAAGGGTAGGGATAGTTCCGAGATGCCACTCAACCGGAGGTAGCGGATGCCGCTCGACGCTACTAATCGCAGACATCACTCAACGCAACCAAGCCACTCACTTAACTATAGGAGGAATCACTCACTCCAAGCAATATGCACATGCACAATATTTACTAATTACTCAACTCTCCTTCTCATTTCATTAGAACACATATAAATAGGCATTAAGTATGATGACTCTTCAAGACTCCCAATAAAACCTACACAATTTTCAACTAGATGCTTCAAATACCTAGACAACCGATGATTTACATGCATGAACAATAATAAAAAGTATAAATCTAGAAACACATCCTCAGCCGTATCCAACTAAATGCATGTGTAACTAACATTAAGACCATAAATATGTTGACTAGACATTAAAAAGACATTGACTAGAACCAAGAAGACACTTAGAATAAGGACACATGTCATCCGCACCGCCGCCACATATGTTGCCGCACCACCAAGCCTAAGCTCCTGTGTCATGGAGGCAACTTTGTATCGAATTTTGAACACCCTGTCATAGCATTGGGCCATTTCAAAAGCCCAACTCTCAAATGCATTAAACAAACATCCGGTATGGCAGACATAAGATCATTAGGAACAGTGTGGTTTTCAAATATTGGAGTGCATGATTTTTTAAGAAGTTATCATTAGATAAAAGGAACTTGTATTGAACAATTAGAATCATTTCAACATAACAGTGAATAGTGAAGACTATATCGTGAATTCGTGATGGCTAATCAACATCCCCATATTGATCCAATCAAGTGAAGGATGGGGCTAGAAAGGGGGCTAGTAGGGGTCGTCGCCCCCCTACAAGTTAGTAAGACCCATATTATTAGGTTGAAAAAATAATAAAATATGTAAATCATCAAACTATATAGCCCTACCCCACTCCATTTTATTTTTAAAAAAAAATTTTGTTACGACTTTAGATTATCGCGATGTACATATCATTCAAAATTGAAGATACTTGCAAGCTTGCAGATAAGTATTATCTTATGGATTTCAATAAACAAGAAAAATGCCACTTGAAATTTCAATTGCGGATTTATAAGGTTGACAGGTCTAGGCATCATAACTTTCAAAAATCTGTTAACGATTTCATAGTTGAGTCAAGTGTTGGTGAAGACAAGAAACTCCAGGATATATCGGCTGTGTTTGATTAGATAGTTTAGTTTAGTTCTGATGATGTCAGCAGGTGTAATGAGTAGAGAGATAGAGAGAGAAATGAGGGAAATGATAATGTCATCAAAACTAAAACTAAACAGGGAAACGAACAGGGCCATCATCTTCTTGATAGATTGATTAGGCTTGTATTAACTTTATTTCTGATGTGAAATGTGTGAAGACTAGACAAGACTCTGTAACAAGATGGAGGATGAGTTTTTAGCAAGTTTCTCGATCACATATAATGAGCAATATAATGCCCGATAGTTTGGCATGGACTCTATCATAGATGCTTTTGATGACATGAAAGATCGTCAAGCACCATTAAAGATGCCCAACTTTTGTGGATAGGATTAGCTAAATGTTAATAGTTTTGCAAGCTAAGTTGATATAAGAAACATGTTTAGTTTTATGTGTGTTCATGGTATTTTGTATTTTTTTGAGTTAGTAAAATTCACATAGTTAAAAAATAATAATAATAATCGTCTCCATCTGGTGTAGGTATGTTCAACAGCAACACCACCACCAAGAGAATGTTACATTCCGTAACACACGTGAAACCAGCACACACACAAAAGAGTGCGCAATATTTTAAGCAGTTAACATTAGATAAAAGGAACTTGTACTAAACAATGGGAATAATTCAACATAACAATGAAGAGTATATTGTGAAGGCTAAACAATATCCGCCTATTGATCAAATCAAATGAATGAGGGGACGCTGGTTTCTTCAACAACACCTCCACCAATAGAATTTACATCTGGTAGCACTTAGCAGACATGAAACCAGCACATACATGTAAAAAAGCACTTCCAAACGCTTGGCATGAACTAACAGCCCCAATAGTATCAACATACACCCAGACTAAAATCAACTTTACCCATTATTATTTCAAAAGATAAGTACCCTGATATATGGCCCAATTAAGTGACATGATGATAAGTGACCAAATACCACAAGTAAACAGATTGACAATAACGAAATCGGGAACTTAATCAGAATAGAAAGAAGGGAGAAAAAAAATGCAATGCAGAACTGAAAAAAGAAAAAAAAAAAAAAAAAACACGCTGAATAAATTGCCTAAAACGTAACCCAGATAAAGAATTTACCAAATCAAAGCACAAGATCGTGCATGGTAACTCTTATGCCTACCTTGGCTTTCACTGCAGTGTGTAGTTAAGGAACTACCAGAAGTTTTCCACTTCCACACATAACAGTTCAACACCGCATCAAACAACTGCAAATTTCACAATCCATACAATCTATCATCTCAAACAATAAACCAGATACAAAAACTGTATGTGACAAAAGGGAACACCACTTACAGCCTTTCAAAGTTACTTGATCAAACCCATTGGCTTCCACTTCGAACCTCATTGAAACCTAAGATCAGGTTAATGCGACATACTACGTAAAAAACAGATAGAGAACAGTATGAAAAAACGACACTGAGTGCACAAACATACATCCATACGGACCGTACTTCTATATTTTCATACACACGCATAAAATACCGTGTCGAAATCAACTTGAATGCGAGACTATGAGAGTTGAGAATCGAAAGGAATTCGGATTTTGCGCATGTTGAATAGTCGGATACGAGGCCTCTTACCAGAAAGAGTGCCGATTGGAAAACCAAAACCCTAGCCGTTGAGAGTTCGTTAATCGCGATAGGGATACGAACAATCTAGGGTTAAGGATCCGAAAATAAGTATTTATATGCTACTCCTACCTGGAGGGAGATCCTGACCCGATACAATTTGGCGGGAGTCTAAAAAATCCACTATTCCCAGCTGTGGGTTTTTCTTTTTTAGGCGTGATTTGGTTAAATTGAAAAAATTGTGTTTTTTTTTATTTTCTCGTTTTGTTCCTTTTTTTATGCATTTGTTAGTTTTTGATTGATTTTTTTATAATTTCTTAACTTGTCTCGATGAGAGAAATCTAAAAAACAAAATTTTTGTATTTTATAAATGGAAAAAAAAAACCAAAAAACTAGTTTTTTTTTTCAATTTAGCCAATTTAGTTTAATTTTTGGTTGAGTTTCCGCTACCATCAATATTTACGGTAATTTTTTATTACAAGTTATCAAATCAACAATTCATTTCCCTCAAGTGCACGGTACATTAACTAATTTTATAATTTATAGGCTAAATAGTATCAAAAATGCCGTGGTGGACTAGAAACTTGCCATTTGTCTATCTCGTATGAAAACCCCACGATTTCTGAACCTTTGGCAAAAAAACTTAATCCTGTTTTTTAAATTTTTTGTTTTGTCCTTTTCAAAAAAAATATTGCATTTGTTAGTTTTGCATCAAAATTTCTATGGTTTATGGATTTATATTGACGAAACAAATCTAACAAATATAAATTTATGGTCAAATCAAATATTTTTTGGAATAAAGCTAAAAATACTTGGATTATTAGATTAATTTCGGCCTTATTTAAAAAAAATTGAGTTTTGATCATAATTTTATACTTACTAGATTCATCTCGTCAAGATAAATCCAGAAACCATAAAATCTTGACGCAAAACTAACAAATGCAACCAAAAAAAATTGAATAAGGAGAAAACAAAAAAACGATTTTTGGTTCTTTTGCCAAATCACCACATCATTTGTGGGTTTCATTGTGCGTTTGCTATTAATATAGTACTCCCCCCGTACTGTAATTTTGGTTCATTTTTTCTTTTTGAAATGTCCTAAAATCCTTGTTCACTTTCCTTTTTTAAATGTCCCAAATTGAGTCTCTTTTTTTTTTGTCATTCATCCCCACATTCAAATTCAAATACAAAGATGGAGAGAAAATATATTGAATCTAAAAAAGTAATCATTGCAATTTTAAAAAAAGGGAAAATTTGGAAATTTATATATTTTGAAGAATGATTGTGTCTCCTTAAAATGTACTAGGATTCCCATAAATGGACTGAAATTTTTTAACATGGAGTAATTGAATCATTCGTCTTATAGAACCCACAGAATAACAAATTTAATAAATAAAACCAAATTGATGGGCCTTTAATCAGTATATAATAAATAAAATTTCTATATGTAAGTATATTGTCTGGTTTTGCTTATTACAGTATAAAAATTAAATTGTTCGTGACGGTCTATTTCATAACCCAAAATACATTTTTTTTATATACTTATTGATGTCTTGTGAAGTTATTTTTTTACATTAACATGTTACTCTAAGGCCTTATAAAATAAAACGAACGGTACAAATTAACGTAATCTTATATTTGGGTTATGTTTTAGGATGGGATGGGATATTCACCCGAAAAATTTTAAACTCTTTTTTCTTTTTTTGTTTATGAGATGCCCAACAGTAATGTAAAAGATTATGTAAATCCTATTTGAAGATTTTTACAGTCCGATGTGGATATACTACAGATCTGCTTTTGGATTCCCCAAATGCAGGATTTACGTCAAGATCCCTGAAATAATCTTGAGAATCTTTGCAAATTTACCGGCAAAGTTTTCACAATCTGGCGATAAGATTACGTTTGTGTTCTTGTTTACTTTTGAAACACGTCTCCAGGACAATTCTGGTTTCTTTTTTAAACCTCTTGTAAAATTTGCATTATTTGTTTCCATTAATTTCCAATTTAACGAGCGGAATCTCGGTAATAAAAAATATACCTTGCACTATAAAATAAAATTCACGAATTTACAAAATTTGACGAAAAGTATAACAGCAAATCACTAGACAAAGGTGAGTTTCCAAAAATTTATCTTCAGACAGTTCAGACTAGTAGCAATAGAGAAATTGTTTCCACCTTAAATGGTATTTTAATTAATGCACGTGAATGAAATGACTTACCTCGAAATATGTGAAAACATGAGAAGTCAATTTAGGCAATAGTGGAAACTAGGGCTGTCCAGCGGATTATCCGATCTGCCAATCCAACCAATCTGAACCATCCGTTAATACATCTGTGAATGTTCGGTTCGGTTCTGGATTGAGAATTTCTTATCTTGCGGTTTTGGATCCACTCAATCCGCTCAATAATCCTTCTTTAATCTGTCAAATCCATTTTGAGCCGACCCAATCCATTTCGATCCGGTCCATGAATGTTCGGTTTGGTTCCGGATCTTAAAAACCATAATCTGCTCTAAGCGGATCGGATCCGTGTGCGATCCATCGGGATCCGATCCGCCGGCACTCATAGCGGAAACTTACCATAATATGTAATGCCTTATTCCCATAATTCAATAATCTTATATGGGAAAACATTTATTTTGGGAATTTGTAAAAGTCTAACATTTAATTCTTTATGGATGAGCCAATAATATGAGGTTCTCAAGGACTAAGGGAGAGTTCAAATTCTCGCTCGGCTTGGAATCTTGGATTGCAGCAACCTTGGGGCTGAATTGGAATGTAATATCTTATTTCATGATTTCAAGGTTCGGAAGTGATGCCATACTTTTTAAATTCTGACGTTTGGAAGAGACACAAATAGTAATGTGATTCCTGACGACATATTGAATCAGAAATCACATTTCCAAACCAAGTGAGAATCTGATCCATCCCATTATCTAATAAGAATCTCAATTCCTGACTCATTCGTAAATAAAATGAAAGTTGGCTTTAATAAATTTTCAAAATAATTGTTTTCTACATAAGATTACTGAATTAATCAGAACACCGGAATGAAATTACTCTGTGTATCAAACTCCTAGTAGTTTGATTCACAGTAATCGTGTTCTATTCCTACTCAATATTCTGATCATCCAAACATAGCAGCATATTTAGGGGCGGTCCAAGGTATTTAAGTGCCCTAAGCCCAATCATCAGAGTGGTGCCCTATATATTTTTACAATTAAATAACAATAATATATTTTATTTTTCTCTATACTTATTTTTAGTATATATTGAACAATAAACATGTTTTGGTTCCAGGGGTATATAAGCCTCCTTTGATTGTATTCCTATACTTAAATATTTTTTAACAAGTAAATATTGAAACCACTTAAAAACAAGTGTCAGGACAATATTCGATTTTAGATAATATATATATATATATATATATATATACACACATATGGTGTGATATGTTCTTCTTACAAGCGAACAAAGTACAAAATATCTATATAGACGTTGCTCAAAAAAACTTTTTCTTTTTTTTTTTGGGTTACTGAGCCAAAGAAAACAAACTACTCAAGCCTAATATCAACAATTATGGATTTTTGAATACCCTAGAACCAGGCCTTTTGGGCCTAGGGGCATGGACCGACTCTGCTTATAGTACCGGTTGTATTAACTTAACACGGTGACACCCTTAAATAGGTTCCAGAAGGAGCAACTACAATATGAGCGCAATGCCGATTAAAACCCTATAAACTGAATATATGACTCTCAACCGACTCGAGGAATCAATGAAACAGGGTTTTGCACAATAAAAGTAGTCAGAGTCAGCTTGTTCTCTCGCGATACAAGATTTATCTAAGGATGCCAAATTTTGAGTAATTCGGGAAAGTTGGTCAAGTTACAAGTCATGTGCAATTCAGAACAAGAACGGGTATAGGAGGTACGTTTCATGCCATCTAAGAGTGATATATCTTTAAAACTTGTACTTTAAAGTTAGAACATTATGGCATATACGCACCATTGGTATAAATGAATTGTAGGGTCGTCCTCGAATCTTTAGAACCCTCCTTACTTCGAGAAGAACTTGGGTGTTGAGCGGGTATGGTACGTGCTGTGTTGAATGTATAACATTATGGCATATACGCACACTTGGTAAAAATGAATTGCAGGGTCATCCTTGAATCTCTAGAATGCTCCTTATTCTAAGAAGAACTTGGGTGCTGAGCGGGTATGGTACACATGGTGTTAACGTGCATATCGATTGTCCAAAAGTGTTTTAAAGAAATAAATAGGGGAGATGGAAATTTGGGGGGTCTAGGTTTGTGTTTTTGTTTTGTCAAGGTGCGTGCTCGGCACAACGTAACATGTACCACACCCATTTAGCATCCAAAATTTCTCCATTGTTCATAATCAACGTATAATGCATGACTATAGTAATTTGGATATTTTGTTTTGCATTTTTGGTATATGATTTTAGCAATAAATAGACATACGATTTGTCAACTAGATAATCCTAATTTACCCCTTGTGCTTCTCAGTAGTAATTGGCTATTTGACCCATTGATTTTTAATAAGCATATAGAACTCGATGAAATTGGACTCCAAAATGTTAAATATATCATCTGACTATATCAATAATCACCCAACGCACTATTCAAATTCAACACAAATGATCATCGACATGGAGTTTCATGAACTACACAATCACAGGTCTTTATCAATTAGAGCTTGATAGGTTGGATTATACCATGAGTTGATTTAACATGGTTTGCAACCAGGAAGAAAAAAAGTATTGGATTAGAACAATTAGCTTTGGTCCATAAACCTTAGGGCTAACAAACAATATCAATTGATTTTGTTGCGAGCTAATAACAATAATTGGTATATTAGACCAAACTCCCCTCACCTCATACGTGACAAATATCTATCACTAACTCCATTAATTATACACAACAACAAAGACATTGGATTTGGCTAGTATTCCACAATATGAGTTCTAATTGTGTTCATTGTTCGCTCTGTGAATTTCACCTGATGATGGAGTGTATGCATTTTTTTAGTATAAAAAATAAATCACATTTTTAAATAGATGAAGTCTGACTTATATATGTAACATGCGTCATATATTATAGTACTTAATTTACACGTATTTATTGTTTTGTATATGCATATAATGCTTGCGACTCTGTTATAGATAAGTAAGTATAACTACTTGTATTACACGTAACACGCTATGATGGCTTGTTTGGTGTTTGATTGTTAAAGCAATATAAAGTTAGTTAAACTTGGCTATTACAGCTAACTTAAGAAGTTTGATTAGTTCCAAGGTTCTCCGTTTAAATTTTAGATTTTATGCAGACTCATACACAAAGGGAGACATAAACACACTTTTAAGTGGACCATAAAGAACAATATAGTTTACATACCCAGTCATTCATCACAACCAAGCCATCAAAATTAAATGACTGGTCATACTGATAACCAATATAACTTAGACAATCATGCAAAGCTCGGGGTTTTAAGTCTTACAAACAAGAGTTGCAATTTATTTGTTCCTTTACATTCCTTAAGTATATTACTTAAAAAATAATATAGTTAAATTCAACTATTTTCAATGGTTATGTACATTAACGATTTTACGAATCTTAAAATATTTATTTTCAAGTAAATGGTTATGATCATGACACATTCAGTCCATTTGACCTGTGTTGCGTAGCATTTATGTAGCAAATATAGGAGCTCATGTGGTAAATTTGGATACCTAGTTTGATGTGGGAAAGAGATATTGACGACAGTACTAGCCAACTCAACTTTGGATACCTAGTTTGATTTGTTGGTATGGTAGACCTATGACAGTGTTTCAAGCACATGTTTAAAAATGACTAGTACGATTGACAATACAAATTATTGAATGTAACATCTATTTTAAACTTATTTAAGTGATTATATGAACACCTATACATTGAATTTGGCTTGTCGACAATGATGCTGTGTCATTTAAATGGCAAATTTGAACTTCAATGTCCTTTTAGCGCTATATATTTGATTTGATTACTTTCGTAAAAACATTAAGCGACAGATACATGTTAAAACAATTACATTTTTATCGATTGTTTGTTATTGCAGTGTCAAAATTGGTTTATGCGACGATGCGATACGATTAAAGTAAATTATGTGATCAAAATAAGCAACATCCATATCCGTACATAAGTTTACAAAAAATCGTCTATGAAAAAATAATACTTGTAACGTAAAAATTTGCAAGAATAAATGTTGAATGACACTAGACATCGTCTAGCCTTGTTTTTTGTTCATTCACATCCCTGACACTTTTACAATTCATAGATCGACTTATGAATAGTATTCCATATGTTTAGATAATTAATATAACATTACAAAAAGTTAGAAAGTTACATATTTACGGGTTGAAAACAACGATAACAGGGATTTTACGAGAAACATTTGAGGCCAAAACACCTTCGAACAACATGGAGTAGATCAATGAATACTATTTCGTATTATTTACAGAGCTTAGTTACATGGAAACATTTTGGAAGGTAAAAACCAATTGCAAATTGTAGAATCGAACACAAGCTTACTCGTTAGATTTAGACAGTAACCGATGACGAGGCAATGAAATTAACCAAGAGTATTCACACACTCCAGCTATGCCACCAAACCATTAAATATACAAATTTTAACTGATCATAACGGTGATTGTTAAATTTGTTTCTATTATTACTCGATATGATTTACCAACTATCGTACGACTACTCGCATTGGGTTGATTATAAGTTTGCATAATCATTGTAAAAGGATAGTTACAATTTATTTTGGTTGATGAACTACACATCACATTGTATACCATTATTGACTTTACTATAAAGTTGTTCATCTTCTTTCACTATGTAACGAACAATTTAACTGTCAAATCAACTTCGATTTCCACGATTCTTGGACTAATGGATTCATATACAAGCCTACTATCACATGTAGTTCAAAAAACACATTTCGGTTTCGAGCATTTTTCTTAAACACCTCAAAACATCAGTAAACTCCAACCAAAGTCACTTCATGACCAATGTACCTTCAAACCAAAATTCCTCCCAAATGCAAAATCATCCTAATCCGGGTAAACCCTCATTGCAAAGCTGACATAATTTCCTACAACACAATCAAAACCTCATAAAAATCCATTTAGTACAGCTCAAATTATGATCAAATCAGTGGAGCACAAAAACACACCTAAAGTAACCTAAACGACCTCCTTTCTTACAAACCCCTCCATCCAAGGTTCATTGTCCAGCGTCCTTAACCGTCGATAACAAAATATCCAACGACCTATATTCAAAATTTCCCAAAGCAAGCGATCCGCGTGCACTTAACTCAGCCAATCAGCGTTCAGCTTCTGCTCATGTCTTCTCTTACAATTACTATTTAAATCCGCTCATTTCCGTTCATCGTCTCACACAACCACCGGAGATAATCCCAGTCCGAAATCCTCGTCTTTCGAAACCCTAGCCATAGCACCAATCCCAATCCAGTTCAATTTTCCAAATGGCGACTGAAGAAGTAGTTGTGGCAGTAGAGACAGTCACCGAACCGGCGGCTGCTGAACCGGCAGCGGAAGACCCAGCGCCGGCGCCGGCGAAGTCGAAGAAGGAGCCGAAGCCTAAGAAAGCTCCTGTTGTTCGCAAGAGAAAAGCTTCTACCCACCCTTCTTACATCGAGGTACCACAAATTCGTGCACGATTATCATTTTTTTCTTTCGTTTTTGACTTATTTGATATCTCAAGTTCCTCACCAGTTTATGTGCATCTTGGCTAATCACTGATATCAGATTTAGGCGTAATTGTGTTCTTGGTTTGTGATTTTTGCTTTTGGAGTTTGTAGATCTGATTTCGGTTCTGGTTGTGATGTGCAGATGATAACCGAGGCAATTGTGTCGTTGAAGGAGAAGAACGGATCGAGCCAGTACGCGATAACGAAGTATCTGGAAGAGAAGTACAAGGACTTGCCATCCAACTTCAAGAAGTTACTGCTAGTTCAATTGAGGAAATTGACCGCATCTGGTAAGCTTGTGAAAGTTAAGAATTCTTATAAGCTTCCGGCGAGTAAGACTCCTGCGCCCGCGTCGAAGCCAGCTGTTGTTAAGAAGAAGCCGGCTGCTGCCAAGCCAAAAGCCAAAGCGCCCGAGAAGAAGAAAGCTCCTGCCAAGCCGAAGGCCAAGCCTGCTGCTGCTAAGCCGAAGCCGGCTGCTAAGGTCAAGTCAAAGGCAGCTGCAAAGCCGAAAGCTGCTGCTGCTAAGCCTAAGGCTGCTGCGAAACCCAAAGCTGTTGTGAAGCCAAAGGCGGCCGCTGCGAAGCCTAAAACTGCTGCGAAGCCGAAGGCGAAGCCGCCGGCTAAAGCGGCTAGGACGTCGACTCGGACGAGTCCGGGGAAGAAAGCGGTGGCTCCAAAGCCGGCTGTGAAAAAGGCTCCCGTCAAGAAAGTTCCGGTGAAGAAAGCTCCGGTGAAGAAGGCTCCGGCGAAGTCCCCGGCGAAGAAAGTAGCGGCAACGAGGAAGAGGAAATGAGGGAGGGGTGAGAGTAGAGGGTAGTGTTGTAAATTTCTTGGTCTTTGTGGGTGAAGTTTGGATTTATTCATTCGCCCATGCAAACATAGCATCTGATGATCTTGTTTCTTTGCTGGTTTCTTTTTTCTTTTCGTAATTTTTTCCCGACGTAGGGCTTTGTTGTTAATCGTAGATGTAATCGATTTATGAGGGGATTTACAGTATTTAGGTTGTAGTTCGTTTTCATGCGTGCTAATCTGAGTTACTCCTACATTGTTGGTACATCTCTTGAGCATTTTAATTTGTGTATTCTTGGATTTGTGCTTTTAATTTTGTTGAATTGTATCCATTGAAGATTAACTCACATAGTATTTCTTGTCTGATTCTTCAATGGAGCGTTCATGATTCAGGGGCATTGAAAATGAACACATATGGCTGTGGTACAAGCCATCGAAGAGAGAGACTGGTTTTGGGGGTTCAGGGATGGGATTGAAGAGTAAACTAAAAATATGCACCAAGCATTGAGTCAGAGTGGGATTAGCAGCTTTTCATTTTCCTTTGCTACAGACATTTTTAATGCCATTGCAGAGTGGGATTGTTTGGTGAGGAGCTTCACACATACTCCGTAGCATAAACATTGTGCTTGATCTTAGGTGTTATCCTTAACATAAACATTGTGCTTGATCTTAAGCTCCCCCTCCCCCACCCACACCCGTATCCATATTCTTCTCAAGCATTGTCATAGAAATGCTCGACTGCTAGGAATGAGGCCAACAGTTATGAAGCAAAGCTCCTCCCATTAAGGTAAAGATTTCTTCTCCATCGTTGAATGTTGGCTTGAAACTCGGATGTTATAACTGACTCTGGTTATTTCCTGTTTCAAGGATGTGGAAGAGAGTTGGATTGGGGTCATGCAGCATGTAATCGGCAAGGTTTTCTACTAGGTAAACTCTTTACTGTCTAAGATAAGTGTGATTAATTTCCTTTTCAGCTGATAGCTTCAATAGCCTGTTTGGCAGCCAGGATTCTATTCACTATGAGCTTACTAAGAATAAATTTTTTATGCATGCAGTTCTAGAGTTTGAGGTTACTTGGTCTTCACATTCTATATTTCATTTGTAGCTAGATGGCAATGGTTATTAAACCTTTTCGGCACTTTCTTTTGTAATTTAATTACGCAGAATGATTGGCATGTTGTAACCATTTAAGGAGAATGACACTGTGTCTAGCGGGATTCGTTGCTAAGGAACACTGATTTCTATGTTTGCAGTTGAACACCGTTATAACCATATAACCAGGCCGAGGAATGTCTCACTCTAATGTTTGCAGTTGTGAGTGACTAATGCAAAACCCTCTGCATGATCTGTTGGGGATATATGGCAATCATTGTCATCGTTTATGCTAAATTTAACACTTGATGCTTTGAGGTTTCTATGCCTTGGTACCACTGAGGGACAAGTGAATATTTGAAAGGTGCTGTGAGTGAGCATAATCACACATTCTCTTCAATGTGGTTTCTTTCTTTGTTATGGTTTCTACAACGACCGGTGAACATTCCACATGCGAACAACTAGTTTGTGACCGGGGAACAATCCGCGTTCTGCATTCGAACAACTAGCCTGTGAGGGTGAACCATTAATTCGTTTTAACCTTTTATGGACGGTTAAACTGTTGAGGATCTAATGAAATTGCATGAAGTTTTACTTGATGCTATAGAAGATTTGGCAATGAGATGCTGCAATATTTTGGAGATTGATGACAAGGATTTTAGTCAACATATTACCAGTTATCTAAAAGTCTGCATACATTCATTCTACATTCCACATGGCATTGGTGTTATGATATTGGAGGCTTTTGGGCCAGAGTCTCTTGGCTGATTTCCCTGTTGTTTCTGCTAAAAGTGCGCTTTGTTTAGTTGTGGCTCCATGTTATTTGCCTCTTGACATGCGAGTTGGGTGTCATATGTGCGGAAAAGTTTTAGACTTTGTCCCGCATCAGTATCTATAACCCAAAAAACTTGTATTATAGTCTGAGTGTCTCTTTGTTCATTGCTAATTGGTTTTGGGTCAACAGTCGTTGCAGTACAATGCATGTTTAAGTTGATGCCTATAATGGGGTAAATTTTTACCAAATCCATTCAAAGGTTGGATTCATTGGAAGTCCAAGGCTAATGGTTTCCAAGCTCTTTTGAATGCACGATGCAATACTCATATGCTTGCTAGTTTTTTTTTTGGCAAGATTTCCATCTAATGATTAACTACATTAATCTCCTAGGGTTTTTGGTTCTTTCTAGAGTTTGTGATACGCCGTAAACTGTTGTCAAGGGTATAGGCCTTGTAGTTGCAAAGCTTCATATAATCCACGTGGATTTTGGATTTCTTTTCAAGAATCTATATCCACTCTAGCCTTTATGTCACAAATCCTCTGATGTGGTGCCAAGTGTGAAGTGGAAACTAAGCGTCATAGCTCTCACAGATACCAATGGGTGACATCCTTACAGGGCGATTCTGAAGATTGATTCTCAGGTGGATGGATTCTTGAGGCAAGATCCCCGTGGAGCCAATGGTCTCATCAATGTTACATAGCGGAAGAGGACATGTTTCTACAGCGCTTATGCTAAATAATCGTGGGTACAAGAAGTGCGCTTATTTGCTGCTCCTTGATGGTACAGGATAAATACGTTAGAATATGTAATTGTTAAAATTACTGTAAAATTAACATTTGAGAGCTCTATTTGGATGAATACATGTGTTAGCAAGTTAGTAACTTATAAGGTTTTTTTTTGTCTCTTCCTTTTCTTTAGGGTGGTTTGGTGGTCAATTTGTTGCCCTAGGTAATAGTACTGACATTGGCGATCAACTTCCACTTTCTTTGCTAGAAAAACTATGAATATGATAAATTGTCAAGTGGGTTATGCAACGCCAATGCTTTGGATCCTGAATGAAAGAAACATGGTAATGTGCACATAAATCAAAATGATTCTTGGGTCTGCCCTCTTTGTTGCCTTTTGGCTTTGATTTGAGGGCATGATTCCGCAGAAAATTCGACGGTACAGGGGGACCACTGTTTCAGTGGTATTCTGTGAGCAACCACTTTGTGCATTTATTGCCAAAGGTTAGGTCTGTCTAAAAATCCATTTGTTTCAGTAGTATTCTGGGAGCAGCCACTTTGTGCATTTATTGCCAAAGGTTAGGTATGTCTCCTATCCATCCTCCGCCCATACCCCCAATTATTGGGGACTAAATGGGTTATGTTATTGTTGTGGGGTTATTGACTAATCCCTAAGGTAACTGTGAGTAATATTTTAGCTGGATTTTGGAAATGGAGGATCCAAACATTCCTCCTATGACTTATGTGTATAAATCTTTGCCTTTCCTCATCAAGCATGCTAAAGCTCCGAAGTTATCAGGATAGAGCATTGTTTTTTAGTGAGGCTACTTCCAGAAAAATGACGGAAACGATTGCAGGTGTAAAATAAGGGAAAAACAATGATGCACGAGTTAGTCATGTGAACATGGTCAATATTATAGATTTGGTAATTCAACTTTCCTTGTTTGATCTAGATTCATGTTTCTGGCTTAAGAGCTAAACTAGATGTAACAATTTTGAAAGTACTGAAAGAATTAGTTCATATTCATTCCTCATCACCGACACGGCGACACCCTATTTAGGTATAACTAGCATTTGTTTAGAACATTAAACCTGAACCATTAGTGTAATAGAAATTATCATGTTATGAAGTCAAAATTAAATGAACTGATTCGCCATTTATATCATCCAAATGGTAGTCTACTTGTGATTTGACTTTACAATATGATTTACGAACACTTCGTATTTCCTCCTTTTCTATTTCGTGCCCTATTTCCTTTTATGTTTCAAGGTTAGGTCAGGGTCTTTAATTTTACGTGGCTTGGTGTTGAGTTGTTAGGTCTAAATGTGAGTAATTTGTAAGTAGGAAGATGCTCTGTTTGGAACATTATAGTTTCTTTGGATGAGGTTGTGCCAACCTCTTGACATTTCCAGTGGACAAGAAACGTGCCCTGTAGAGGGTAACAGAACAATCACTCGGCACTTTGAATTGATATGAGGCTTTGGAGGCATCTGTGTCTGCTGTCATCGGATTCCCTACATGTCCTGTCCAGGCGGGTTCTACACATGTCCATACGAGTAATGCTTCATAACCACATTTCTTGTTCACTGCTGCTATAGATTTCTTGCTTTGAGTTGGTTGGGGTGGAAATGAAGTAGATTCCTTATGGAAATCCAGATTCAAATGCAGTAGTTTCGGAAACTCTCCACTTACCTGTTGAATTCAATCAGGTATGAGGTTTATATGATATGTATTGTGCGCTTTTTGAGTAAAACCATGCTTGAATGTGGAAGCCGAACAGTACTTGAAAAGGTATTTTGACTTTTCAGGCCCTTTGTAGTAATAAAGTCTTCAAATTGCACTTAGGTCCTGATTCCATTTGCTTTTGTGGACGGGTGATAGATAATCATCTATTGTTTTTGGGTGTAACATCATGAATACTTTATTCTACCAGCATCTAAAAACAATGCGGGATCCTGAAAAGTTTATATTCACTCCATTTTTCTAAGATGGTCCCATCTTTTGTTTGCTTTTCTTTGCATTACTTGGGGGTGTGAGTCATGTATTATTTGTCTTTATTATTGGAGGGTTTCCATTCATTCTCTTCACTTTGATTGTATAAAATTTGCATGGGGGCATCTCCAATGACTGCATTCATACTCGCACTACATGGTACAATTTACTTGTCACTGCAAATATTTTTTCTAATGGTTTCCCCCTTGGGTCATGTTTCTCATCTTGCGCATTAACCGCAAAAGGGAAGTGTGCATGCATTTGCAACTTAATTATGAATTAAAATTTTGCCAACATAGGCGGAGTATATACACCGTAGAACATTATGGTTCTTCGAAGAAATGCATCAAGGGTAACATGCATCTATAGACCTCCTAAACCTGGTGACATTAAGCATAGTCATCCATTTAAATTTGTGGGGTGTTTGTATGATCCATTGGATTGAAACGAAGTGTTAGATGTAATAGGATCACAGCTGACTTTATTGTGAGTGTTTTCTCTCTGATCTTAATCGACGCCACCTCTTGTTGGCCTCAAAACACGTGGGCTGGAATCAAATTTTTTTCCCTCTAGTACGCAAATGGTTGGAATGGACTGAATCTCTTGACAATTCGTATTAGATCTAGTTTGGGATATCTGATATATGTTTCACTTTGTTTCCATAAGCGGTTGAGTTATAGACTTAATATTGTTTTTGTATTTATTTCGCACTTCTCGGTGGGGATAGATTAATAAGAACTTTTGAAATGTTTCACATTGTTCATTGTGGTAGTTTTATAAGGGAAATGATGTTCACACTCCTTTTTGTCCTTTCACAATCTCCTTGTGGGAAGCAATCAAGCAAGAATGACAAAAAAGTTGTTGCCAGAGGCAAAAAGAGAGTGTGAAGGAACTGGATCCAGGGGAGGATTGGTACCAGGTCTGCTAAATCACATGTAGAAGTGGCAATGGTTTAGACTTTAGAGCTTTCCAGAAGGGACCTTGGAGGTGGAGAATATTGGGGTATGGGGAGGCGTGATGTGTAGGTAGAAGATTGTTTAGGGAAAGCTTGGTTTATTCTCATATTCCCTTCAAGAATTCAAGCCCGGAGGATTCTGTAGTAGATGTAAGAAATTGGCTAGAAAATAGATTCATCTCAATTGGTGGTCACCGGCACTGTTCAATAGATCCTGTCAGGTCAGACCTCTGTTTGGATCAGAGTGATGGAGGTTCCTGTTCGGCGTTTCGACACGTTTGGGGTAGTACATGAGCTTAATAGTACGAACCCCTGATTGAGGGGATATGGGCATGCTCTTAGCACAGGTATTGTGGAGGTGGGTGATATACTCTTTTCGTTATTAATCAAGGGTTAAGAGTTTGGCATTACAGCATCATTACAACTGGTGGTTCTTATCTCATACGTTATCCTCTAGGAAGAATAATCTCATTGTTTGACTGACATTTCAACTAATTGGCCTATTTGTTTGTGCTAATGAAAATTTCAACAGCAAAAAACTTGCAATTGCAAACTAGGTCAATTGTGATAATTTTTTAAAAAATACTATATATTTATGAGTCTACGGATGCAGTTATGCTATCTAGATACTGGGCTGTATCCTTTTGGACCATCAAGGAGTATCTTTTTGACTCTAGTCTGGAACAGTTATATTTCCAGAATAGAGTCACTGGTTATTCTGGTGTTTCAGTGACATCTAGTATACATTTGAGATTGCTTGGTGTCAATAACATGATTCAAAAGTTTATCGACCTCATAATTGACATGGATGGTAGTTCAGGAAGATCATGTGCGTCAGTGAAGCTGTAGGAAACTACAAGAGTCCAAGTGTTTTAAGCAAGTCTTTTATTACTGGTACAAGCTTTTTAAAGCAAAACTCACGTTCTGCTGAATTCTACTTAATGTGGGTTCTTAACAAATTCTAAGGTTGATTTCGGTATTATAGTATTGTTATTTGGAACTGGAAGATGAAATCTTGAAGTTTCCTCCTGTTGTTATGAAGAGCAATATTCAATATTAGGCTTCGAGATATTTAGTCAATTGTTTTAACATTTGCTTCAGAATCTGTTTTGTGATTTCAATGTTCTGTGGTTATCCTGAATTCCGTCTTCAGTTTCCTTTCTTCGGTTCTGCACTGATGTCCAATGAACTGGTGGCTCTTTGGTGGAGGGGATTGAAACGAAGAAATGATCGTCTCTGATTCTGGAATCATTTTCAGTAGACAAGAAACTCGCCCAAAGATGATATGAGGACTACCACTCGGGGCCTTGAATTGGAATGGGACTTTGGAGGCATCTGTTTCTGTTGTTACCGGATTCCCTACAGCTCCTGTGTAGTAGGGTTCTACACATTTCCATGTGAGCATAATGCACATTTCTTGCTCACTGCTGCTATAGATTTCTTGCTTTGTGTTGGTTGGGGTGAAAATCAACAAGAAATAATTTTGCATGCCTGAAAAAGTTCTGTTCTCTTCCTTATCAAACTCTAGATTCAAACGTAGCATAACATAGTTTCTGAAATTCTCCCCCTACCTGTTGAATTCAAGCAGGTATAAGGTTCAATAATATGCACTTTCTGAGTAGACCATGCTTGAATGCGGAAGCTGAACAGTACTTGAAAAGGTATTTTGACTTTTGAGTTCTTTTGTCTTTTGAGTTCTTTTGTAGTAATAAAGTCTTCAAAATGCATGTAGGTCCTGATTCTATTTGCTTTTCTGTTTTCATTGACGGGTGATTGATAATCATCTATTGTTTTTGGTGTAATATCATGAGAACTTTATTCTACCAGCATCCAAGACAATGTGGGATCCTGAAAAGTTCATATTGACTCCAATTTTCTAAAGATGGACCCATCTCTTGTTTGCTATTTAGGTTTGTGAGTTTGTTTGGCTTTATTACTGGAGGGTTTCCATTCATTTTCTTCACTTTTTTTTTGTATTAAATTTGCATGGGGACATCTGCAATGACTGCATTCTTATTCGTACTACAAGGTACGATTAACTTTTCGCTGGAAATATTTTTCTAATTTTTCCCCCTTATGTCAGTTTTGGTCATCTTTCATATTTATTAATCTTGAAAGGAAAGAGTGCAAGCATTTGCAACTTGATTATGAATTAAAAATTTGCTAAGATAGGTAGATTATGTGCAACAATGAACCATATTGATGGGATTTCTTGCGAAATATGGATTACAGCGCAACATGCATCCCTAGTCACTAGACCTCCTAAACCTTGTGACATTATAAGCATAGTTATCCATTTAAGCTTGTGGGGTGTTTGAATGATCCATTCGATTGAAATGAGCCTTTGGAATGTAAATAGGACTACCTACTTCATTGTGCTTTTTCCATCTCTAATCTTGATTGACACCACCTTGTTGGCCTAAAAACATGGAAACGGGGCTTGTAGGGTGGC
The DNA here is from genome assembly GCA_022606695.1 of Vaccinium macrocarpon. Classification (NCBI taxonomy): domain Eukaryota; kingdom Viridiplantae; phylum Streptophyta; class Magnoliopsida; order Ericales; family Ericaceae; genus Vaccinium; species Vaccinium macrocarpon. The sequence goes on along the minus strand of CM040176.1, from coordinate 33,673,069 downwards.
ATCAGAGTCGTTAATCTCGGCAATCAACGGTTCAGATTTCCTTTTGGCATTGGACGGCTCGGATCTGCGAAGTGCCGAGATGAAATTAGAACCGTTGAAAACACATCCGACGGTCCACATATCGCATTGCAGGGGCGCCCTACAACACTCCCAAATCCAAGTGGATTCAGTTTTTCCCCCTCATGCAAATTATTGGTGCTGAATCTCTTACGAATTCATATTAGAGCTAGTTTGCTATCTGATGCGTGTTTCACTTTAGTAAAAGCAAGTAAAAAAGATCAACATAATGACTTAGAATTCAAATGTGGTCCATTTCCCCATCTCCTTTACATTTCCAGGGTGATATATGTAAAAGGTTCAACCAGATCCACTATCTGCGCTAAGCTTGGGACTGAAGCTTGGCATCACACTGAGCTCATTGACTAATCTTCTCCACCTCCCACCTTCTCTTTATCATAGTGGGAAGCAAAGCACATATCCTTTGCTTGAGACTGGTGAACAAACGTACCAAATCTTCAGTACCCGACCCTGGTAAGCAACTCCGAACTTTACACTGTTTATGAATAAAGTCACTCTTATTCAAAAGCAAATAAACCAAAGTAACTAGTTCTATAGGAAGAGAAAATCCAAACCATGCATGGATTTCTGTTTTGAGAATTTGCCCAAAATTTTGCCAAGATAACTGTTTTGGCAGGGTTTCAAAATCGTGGTATCGGTATTGGTGACACGGTGTATATTGGTCGAGATTGGACTTTATTGGTCTGTACCAGCTGATATACAAGTAAATAACAGTATCGGAGATTCAAAATCCTGGTTTTGGGTACATAATGGCTGATAAGATACGTAACAGCTTTTATTTGAAGTCGACATACTAATCAATAATTTTCCTATTGACTTTACTACTGTAGGGATATGTAGAACTTTTTCCGACGATCTGAAATTGCTAATAATAACTAGAAATTCTGTGGATAATTAGAAACTCAATTGATGATTCGTATAATGCAGATTATCCGATGCATTTGCTAGCCAGAGAGCTATTTTCAGATAGAATTTCATGTAACGATACGATCCGGGTGTTGGGAGTCGATCGATCTTTCAGCCTAATGAGCGGCCCACCACAGTGGTCGAGGGCCAGGCTCTATATAATATGGCCTTTTAGTCAAAGCCACTGGTTTTTCTAAAGCTAAAACCAGCTATTTTAGTTGACCTCATTATCACTTGTTGATTTTGAACCACAGTCTTTCAAATGGATTAAAATTTATCCAACGTTTGTTTGCATGGAATAATGTAGGGGACGGTTCCGGGGACAAATAAAAAAATGCGCTTTTGTTCCAGGTTATATTATGATGATCCAAACCGTTCATTTTGTTTAAGTGGATATAATAGGAAATCCTGCAAAAATTCAGCTCAATCGAATATTGATAAGTGTTTGATCCCAACAGTTTTTCAAAAAACTTAGATAGGAATTGGTGTTCTCATAACTGTTGGATTGAGCACTTAGAGATATTCGAATGAGTTAATTTTTTTGGGGTGTCCTTAAACTTATGTTTTAAACAAGTTGAACGGCTCGGATTATTAGCGTGAGGCTCCGAAACAAATTGTGTTTTTTTATGTGTCCCTAGAGCTGGCCCATGTATGTATGTGCAAAAGAACTTCCCTTTGAAGCTTAAACTACTTTCCTACGTGTGAAAAGGAACCAAGGAAAGATAGGGGTGGTGAAGAAAGTGGACCCCAAGTAATGTGACCTAAAGAGGGAATCACTTCTATAAAAGGACCCCATGATAACTAATGCATGGCCAAATCAAAACTCTCTCTCTCTCTCTCTCTCTCTGATGAACCAGTGAATGGTTGAGGGGAATGTTGTCTGGTTCGAAATCATTAATAAGGAAGCCAGCCGGCATACCGTCTGAATGATTTCGGACCAGGCTTCATTCCCCTCAACTTGGAGAAACTCGATTGCCGAAGTACTGCCGTGGCTGTTTCCTTGAACTCTAAATTTCGTTGTCAAGTCGTCTTGTTTCCTTCTCAATGCTGTCTGATCAGTTTTATAGTTTATACAGCACAATCCATAGGTGAACCACGAAGAAGCTGGTGTGCTGTTGCAGGTATCACAACCTTTAAAATCAAGATATGACTCACCGGAGTCCGGTGTCCGCGGCTGGTGGAAGGGATTGGCTTTTTTCAATCTTTTTCGTTAAAACTTCACCTAACATGTTGACAAAAATAGTGGAGTATTTCAATGTGAATGGTAAGTTTTTGTCATTGCTCAAGCTTTTGCTTGCTTTATTTTTGGGGACTTTTTTGACTGTTGAATTTACCCTGTGTGCTTTGCTTGTTTGGATTGACAAACAATATAAACTGGTGTATGGGGATCTACACTTTGAATTCTCACATGTATGTTATAATATTATATGCATGGACTGTAATACACATGACACATGAAGAATTAAGGTTAGTTTTCACTTTTCACATATATTATTGTGTACCATATTTATTCCTCCACATATACAGCTGGCCGGTTTTTTTTTTTTTTCAAATAGGAGAGATTATTTACATCACGTTTATCTGGCTGTTTGTTTAACCCATTTTGTTGTGTTTCTTCGGATGATGATTACGATGCTTTTCCAAGGATTTTTGATTCAACAAAGCCGTGATCTTACCCACGGGGTTGTCCATGGATCCAATCATCCAATGTACCTTTCGCTTCTCCGTCTGTTAGTCTTTTATGTGAAGGCAGCCGGTTGGGCTGCTTTCGCTTGGCCGACGATTGACTTTTTGGATTGCATAATCATAGCTGATTTTTTTATTTCATCTTGTCCTCAGGGTTAAGGGGTTGAGCTGTTATTCCCTAAGATTTCTTCTTTCGGATCGACGATTGGTTCGTTGGTTTGCCTTTGATAGGGGTGCCACTAACCTTATTTGTGTATGTACTCGCGTCTAAATCTTGTTAGTTGTGGCTCAATCCTATATTTTGTGATGAAATCTTTACTACCTTTGGGCTTTTAAATATGCATGATTTTTCATCCCTTAGAAGAACAAAGACCCAATGTCTCTGTTTCTTTTGAATGAATTTTGTGATATTGGTCTCCACTAGCCAATCTCCTAATGGCTCTAGCCACGTTTTCTTTAATCAAGTTCATAGTATACTAGATAAGAATTTGAATTTGATTCTTGCAATAGAGGAGATTTTTTCAAGGACCTCAAATTGTTTATGTATCAATTAAAACCATTAAGGAGAAAAAGAAAAAGGACACACCGTCATGAAATAAGTAGAGAGTTGAAAAAGTTTATTTTTGGATTTTTTTTTTAAACTCTGACTTTTTGACTCAGGGGGTGTTTCACTGACTCTGTTTTTTGAAAAAATTGATTTTTTACGGTTTTTTATGTGATGTGTTGTGAGAGAATGACCTGTCTTGGTGTTTGAAAAAATGGTTTTTTATTAGTGAAACACCCCTCAATGTGTTCCATACACACCTGAATTTCAATAAATGTTATTATTATTATTTTTGAACTGCCAATAAATGTTAATTAAACCCTGATCTCGACGCTTTGTCATCAATTCCCCCTCCTCAATCCATTTGTTGTCCAATACATAACAGAAAGTCCTAACTAGTGCTTGCATGGACATTTGTGGGACCCCTGGCCATAAGTTGGCCTCTCTCGGCCCGATTGGATGGGGTCTTAGTGGGGGCATAAATATGAGGGTCTTATTTATGCTCGAACCCACGACTATGAAACAGTTTGCCAAAAATAAGTTCAGTGGTGTTATTTATCACCCGGACTAAATATCACCCCTGCAGTGGTGTTATTTATGGACACCCCAGGAGGTGTCCATATTTATGACCCCCTAATACCCCTAGAAAATGACCATTGTACCCCTTTTAATACCCCCTCCCAATACATTGGCATATGTTGTGTTTTCTTTTTTATTATTTGAAAATGTACTAAACAATTAGGAGTATTATTTACCCAAAAAAAATAATTAATTAATTGATTTTTATAATAAAACAATTATTTACCCAAAAATCTCGTTAGTATGCATTCTTTACCCAAAAATCTCGTTAGTTTTTTTGCATACTTTTTGGAAACTCCTAAAAGATAATCCGATTCAATAATTTTTATAATAAAAAGTAAACATCTAAATTAATTTTTATAATAAAACAATTAATATAAAAATTAATTACAATTAAATCTTATAGCTTAATTAGTTATTGAGTTTCAATAATAAATTAATTAATTATTAGATTTATCTAATTAAAAAAACACATAACTAATATGAGTGTTCACACAAGGCCAAAAAAAGTCTTTTGATAGCTTTTTACATTATCCATCAAAATTTAATCCTCCATCTTACAAAATCATTCAAACCAAGTAATACTTAATCCTCCCTCCATAAATGTAACATCACTGTGGGGCCACCTTCTATATATATTAATTCAAACTATCTTATACCCCCTTCCATATTTAATACCCCTAAAACTAATCCGGCATCCAATCAGGCCGTATGTGTACAAGGCAATAAAAGTTGGGAATATTTGCTAGGCAGTGGGAATTTCTCTCTTTAAACAATTTGGAATTGCTCTATCATCGGATATTAGTATGTGTACAAGGCAATTACTACTATAATCGATGATCCGAATCCGTTTAATACTTTTAAAATAATTATTCGAGTGGTTCTTGAAAAAATTAGGTCCATCAGATATTTATAAGTAATTGATCTAATTAGTTCAATTTTTCATTCAAAATCAAGACCCTATAATCTGAAAGAATTTTGAAAAACATTATACAATTTTGCACTTAGTATCCCCTTGATATGAACCACAAATATTGTAGTGCTTGTTAAGAGGAGCATTCACCCAAAAAAATTATCTTGATCGGACATCGATAGATATGAAAACGCAAATCTATCGATATCTGATCAAGTTAATTATCTATTTGCGTTTTCATATCTATCGATGTCCGGATCAAGTTAATTTTTTTTATTGAATTTGGGGGTAGTCACGAGCTTCCAAATTTGTTCGTTACGCAGCGTCTCGTGGGGCCAAATTTGACACAAACAATTCGAGCCGTTCAATAATTTTAAAATAGTTAATTGATTGGTCCAGTTACAATTCAGGCCCGTTAGATATTTATACTTAATTGATCTAATTCGTCCATGTTTTTTTATTCATAATTCAGATCCTATGATATGAAAGAAATTGAAAAAATGTTATACAGTTGTGAGCTTGGTATCCTCTTACTCTAAATCCTAGAAATCATAGCGCTTGTTGAGAAGAACATTCACTAAAAAAAAAATTCTTGAACGGACATAGATAGGGTATCAAAATAGTTCATAATTTTTGTGCTTTCATACCTATCAATATTTGATCAAGATAATTTTTATAGTGAATGTTCTTTTTAACAAGCGCTACGATATCTACGATTCAAATCAAAGGGAGATCAAGCGCAAGATTATAGTATAATTTTTTTCAAAATTCTTTCAGATTGTTGGGACATATATAATTATGAATGAAGAATTAAACTAATTAGTTCAATCAGTTACAAATATTCAACGGGCCTGATATTTTCCAAGAACACTTGAATAAGTATTTTAAATCATAGATTAGAGTAGCAAATGCCTTGTACACGTGGAGTGTTCTCGTTTATCACAAAATTACGCGGAACCTAGCGACTATTATGAGTTTCCCAAATGAGATAAAATCAAGATTTGATAAAATCACCCTATTTAATAAAATCAAGGGTGATTTTATCAAATTTTGATAAAATCTTTTGAAAATCCATTGACGAACATTAACCCAACGTTTTGGCACAACGCTAGTGTCCCGTGCATAAATGGGCATAACGCTAATTTTACGGTCCCGTTTTGGCACAACGCTAATTTTTTGCCCCTGAGCCATGTGGGAGAGAGTGAGAGTGGGAAAACCTGCTTTAAGGAGTGTTTATGATTTGGGGTTTGGAGAGTTTTCTAGGCAAAACACATTTCTTGTATTGATAGATAGATGCACTTAATGTGTGGTTCACATTATGTCACCTTATAAAGATATATACTAATATTTTGGTACATCTCGTAATTTTTATGCTAAAAACTTGTAACTTTTCAGCAATATTATTAATAGCATTTTCACTAGGAATCATGACAGTTGATTCTCGCAACCTTTTAGCTATAAAACTCGTAACATTTTGAAAGTGCATATAATACAAATACAAATCCAAATCCAAATAGAAGTGTGTATGTAGAATTTTTCTGATTTTTTCGATTAACTTGATTATCGAAGGGTCTACAATCGAAAATCCCACGGGTCCTAAAAAATGTTCTATTGTGACTAGGTGTCCCGATAAGGATCGTCACCGTATTGCATTTGTACTTCAATTGTTTTAAATATGAAAATCTTTCACTTTAGTCATCTAAGTGTTGCGATTGAAATTTTTTATTGGACAATGATATTGTTAGGGTTACAATGGATATTTAGCATTGGCTCACCATGGCCAATGCTACAAGGAACACGTGGGCAAAGACTCGCATAGCTGTTTGGACACACACAAGCACACGCATTACGTAACTTTAAGACGTGATGGTTTGTGGTTATTGATGCGAGAGCCATGTTAGTATATATTAGTATATATTTATTTCGTAAGAATCGTGACACATAAATGCGTACAAATCCAAATAAGAAACGTTTGAAACCTCTAATGTAGGTGGATCCCACATGGTAACGTGAAACTTACACATATCTGTGTACCATCCATCTATATCTATAACATTTTTGTACAAAATTTATTGGATTTGAAATTGGGCAATATAGTATTTCCGGTTCAAAAAAAATTGGGCAATACACCAAATCAAGGTTCTGAATATCATATGTCTTGGATACCGATTTTTCCATTGGCTATCAAATACCAAGTACTGTTTTGAATTTAGCGCTATTATTAATAGTATTTATTAACATATAATATTCCCCACACCTGTCAATTCCTCGTAATCAAAATTTTCTTTAGACAACAAAATAACACATAAGAGACTTCAAACAATCAAAAGTTCCAATTGAATAGCATAATAAAAAAGAACCGCAATGTTGAGTACATATATCCATTACAAAATCTAACCCACTAACCGAAAAGTGTATTATAAATATATAGTGTGTAAAAATTATAACCCTTTTCAAAAATGTAGGAGTAAAAAAGTTCCAGCAGTGCTACATAAGGGTTATCGTCGGCCCGCCCTTAATTTAACTTCCTACCCAAGTCCGGCCCATGGTAGGGCTTAGCGGATTTTTTTCTTTTAGCGGTAAATTTATCTCTCAAAAGATTTAAAACCGGCTCTACCTAGAACTTTATTATCCTACGGGCAATTTGGCGGGGGGCTTTATTAAGTGGGTGAACTCTCTCTCAAAATGTTTATTGCCTAAGGTCTCGGTTTGAAGAAGTGGAGGTTTCAGTGGAAATGGAGAGGAAAGAGATGTGGAAAAAAATGGTTGAGAGTTTCCGAGACACGGTTTGAAGAAGGTAATGACCCTCCACACAAAAATTCATTGTAAATGTTGGAGAAAAAAAAAATTCATTTTAAGAAAGTGGGTTTACAATGAATTCCCCATAGTAAATGTCGGGAAAAAAATTCTTTGTAAAATTCTTTGACCATGCTTTTGTTTGTGTGTGTGTGTGTTTTTTTTTTCATGCTTTTTCAATTTTTTAAATCTTGGAATAAGAAAGTGGGCTTGGGAGTTCCCCATAGTAAAGTGGGCTTGGAATCATTCCAAAAAACTTGAGCTATTTTATTACATATATGTATATTTATTCTAACCTTACGCTACAGTGTATAGATATCTTGAAATTTCTGGCCTAATAATATATCTCGGCCCGAAGCTTTTGGGTTGGGTTGCCAATGGCGGCCAATGGGCGGGCAGACGGGCGGGTTGGAGCTAAAATTTTAAGGTCCAAGCCCGGCCCATGGGAAGGTCGGGCTGGGTTAGCCTGCCCATTTGACGGGCTCGGGCAAAGGTAAAGCCCAGTGGGCTTGGCGGGCCGCGGGCCAACGGATGGAATGATGAGGCTTACTGCTACATGGATAGAAAATTTACCCATAAATTTGTCTAGAATTTGAAATTAGTGGTACGAAGTTGGCAGGGGAGAGAATCCTGGTATATATTTCAAATTAAGACAATTTGAAGTAATTTTACGCATACCTAGTATTTTTGAAAAAGTTTAAACTAGTCTTTTGGTTTATTCTTTTTGTATTTATTTGAAAAAAATTAACATTTGTTAAGTTTGCGTCAAGTTTTCGTGGGTTATTAATTTGTCTTGACGAGAGGAATTAAAAAAGTATACAATTATGGTCAAAATTATTATTTTTTGAATAAAGCCAAAATTAATCCAATAATCTGGTTTATTTTTTACTTTATTAAGAAAACATTTAGGTTTGACCATAATTTGATACTTTTTGAATTTCTCACGTCGAGACGAATCAATAATTCACAAAAACTTGACGTAAAACTAAAAAATGTTAAAAAAAAAATTGAATAAAAACAAAACAAATAAACCAAAAAACCAATTTATTACTCCTTCCGTTCCAAATTTTTTGTCCGATCTGAAAAATGAGGACTTAAAAATAACACAAAATTTTCAAAAAGAATTCAATATTTTTTTTTAACAATTTAGGCTTGATTTGGGTAAAAAACTTAAACCAAATTAAACCAGATTATGGTTTTTTCGGGTAGGGTGCTTTGGGTAAAAAACTTAAACCAATAATTCAGATTATTGGACGCCACGTGTCGCGTGTACGATAAACCAAAAAACCAATAATCTGGTTTAATCTGGATTAAGTTTATGAATAATCCAAACCAGTTTTTTTGGATTATTTGAGAAAAAACCAAAAAACCAATAATCTGATTTAATCTGGTTTAAGTTTTTTACCCAAATAAGGCCTTACTGGATATTAGAAGCGCCTTTATGAAAAACGTTTGTTTTTTTTTTTAAAAGACTTATAGGATTATCATTTTTAGGTCTTCTTTTTCACAGCCAAAGGAAACACGCAGTGACACTGTAGCATATAAAATGAACTCTCAGATCTACACGAAAGCAGACAAGCAACCACCTAAGTCTTTGTTGCGGTCACATGAAACACGAGTTCATCTAATCCTAAATTCCACGATCTATGACTAACCCAGGTAACTGTCCTTTCTTGCTTCGATTGCAGTTTTTCGTGCATCTTGTATGATACATATGCATACACATACAAGCAAATGGGATTGTCTTTGTATCAAACCCTCCTCCACAGAAAGGGGTTCTTCTAGTTCCTTTTTCTAGGAAAAAACAAACCCAAGTTAGTAAAATTCAAGATATTGTAAAAAGATTGGACCTTCGAGTAGTTGTTGTAGAATAAGGTCTGGTCGTTGTTGTAGAATAAGTGTTTGTTGAATTGGTTGAGAGATGGGGGAGAAATTTTGGTTGAATGAAGTGGACAAGGGTATGGTGGAATCTGTGTTGGGCAGGGAAGCCTTTGAATTCTTGGTTGCTTCGGCCTCTGGCAACGTGTTGTCGGAGTTTCCATCGTCGGCCGGAGATCTAGGTTTGCAAAAAGGGCTTTCCAAGATTGTTGAGGGCTCAAAATGGAATTATGCAATTTTCTGGCAGGTTTCAAAGTCGAAATCGGGAAATTCGGCCTTGATTTGGGGTGATGGGTATTGTAGAGAGGCAAAAGGGGGTGAGGTTGGGACTGGCAATGGTTTGCAGGATCGGAAGCTTGAAGGAGGAGCTACGAAAAGGAGGGTGTTGCAGAAGCTTCATGCTTGTTTTGGAGAGGTTGAGGAAGATAATTGTGCTTTGAATTTGGATTTAGTTTCAGATGTGGAGATGTTCTATCTTACATCAATGTATTACTCATTCCCATTCGATAAGCCCTCTACTCCTTCTCAGTCATTCAATACCGGTAGAGTGATTTGGGCTTCAGATACAAAAAGTTGTTCAGAAAATTTCCAATCCAGATCTTATTTAGCGAATATGGCTCAATTTGAGACTGTTGTTTTTGTCCCCCTAAAATCAGGAGTAGTGGAGATTGGCTCGGTAAAACCAATCCCGGAAGAACAGAATTTAGTTCAAATGGTTAAAAATACATTTGGGGGACCTCTGCCTTCACAGGCAAAACTGTTGCCAAAGATATTTGGGCATGAACTTAGTCTTGGCGGCGCAAAATCACGTCCGATGACTATAAGTTTCTCACCCAAAGTGGAAGATGATTCTGGGTTTGCATCAGAATCTTTTGAATTGCAAGGATTGGGCTCTAATCAAGTTTATGGGAACTCTTCGAATGGGTGTCGAAGTGATGAGGGTGAAGCAAAACTGTTCCCACACATGAATTTGGGGGGTTTGGAACAAGGTCAGGAGGACTTGCTGATTCAATCTGATGAGAGGAAACCTAGAAAAAGAGGGAGAAAGCCTGCCAATGGGAGAGAGGAACCATTGAATCACGTGGAAGCAGAACGACAGAGGAGAGAGAAGCTCAACCAACGGTTTTATGCGTTGAGAGCTGTTGTTCCCAATATCTCCAAAATGGACAAGGCCTCTCTTCTTGGCGATGCCATTTCTTATATCACGGATCTTCAAGGAAAGATTAGGATTCTAGAAGCTGAAAAGGATATTGTTAACTATAAGCAAAAGCAGTGCAATGTCTCAGAAATTGATTTTCAAGCGAGGCATGACGATGCAGTTGTACGAGTGAGTTGCCCATTGGATTCTCACCCAGTTTCTACAGTTGTAAAAGCACTCAGGGAGCAACAATGTATAGCACAGGAGTCTAATGTTTCCACAACAGAAGAAGGTGAGATTGTTCATACATTCTCCGTCCGGGCTCAAGGTGGCACTGCTGAGCATTTGAAGGAGAAGCTTGTTGCCGCTCTTTCAATTTGAGATCCTGATTTTTGAGATGTATTTGTAATTTGTAAGGTTGGTGTGTTATTGCATATTGTCAGTCTCGCTGTTCAAGAAGTGATTGTATTTGCTCAAGTTAGGAGTGCGCTGCCCTTGTTGTAAAGTGGGAATGTTTCGTTGTTGCTTATCTGGTTTTATTCACTAAAATAATGTATCCTCAAACTTAAGATTGTCGAATCTACTTAGATAGTTATGATTTATTAGGATTAGTTATGTTGAGGTTTTGTTGTGTTTGGCATGTTCAAGAGTGGAAAGGCCATAAAACAACCACATCTAAGGATTGGATTTTAATCGTGAATGAAGCGTGGTTGAATTTGATCTTAAACTTTGGGCTTTATGATCCGTTTCATTATCTTCTTTCGATGTAGTTCACTTTCATCTTGCATTCTGTTAGAACTAAGTAGGGGGTGGTACGTTTGGTGGTTTTATTTGTTGTTCCTGAGAATGAGAACTACTCTGATGTAGATTTTCAAGCAGAACCCTGTTATTGAATCTACCTAAATTTATTCCACCATAGAACAATGGCATAAGTCAAAGCATATAAAGCCCTAGTCAAAACACAAATTCCTGGAAACCCATGCTGGTATTAGTTGGGGATATCAACCACGGTAAAGTATACAACAAATTGCCTTTCTCAATCTTCCATGTAACATCATTCAGAACTGTTTGGAACTTGGAAATTGAGAGTAAAGGGAATTGAATTATGTGGGATTTCAGCTCTCTTTGTTTGGTTACAGTTAAATATCCCAAATTGCCTTATCAGCTTCCCTTCCTAATTGCAAATATCAGTGTGCAAAAGTATTATGGGTCTTGCTAACATGTGCCCAAGCACACACACAAAAAAAACACTCCAATACATTTTTTTCACTTTTCAATACACTTTCACATATTCCTATACACTTTTTACACATTTTAATATATTTTTTCAACCTTAATGTGTGTCTATTGGGCACACTTATTTAGGTAAACTCGAATATAGGATTAGAAAGATACGAATTATCCTAGTCTTGTCAGTAACTTACAAGATTTACCAATGCATTGATATCTCCTTTTAGTGGCATCTTGATTCTTGTTTACCATTATTGTTGCTTACGTGTGTATCTAAATCCGATGAAAAGTCTGTAGATGAAGTAGCAGAACTGGTGAGTAAAGTGTAGAATGATGTCAATGATCGAAACGAAATGGTTTTTGACCTGACGGTAAACGAAACAACAGAGCAGGAAGCAAGAGGTAAAATCACTTCTTCTTTATTTTTATTTTTTATTTTTGCATTTTTGTTTTTCCTCCTGTTATGATCAACATCCAAACATAAACCTAGAGAATCCTGTTGCCCTTTTCCATATTCTATCGAACTATTCTACTTACATTTCACAAGAGATCAAAATAACGAAGATGAAAATTGCAATTTGCTTGGGTTTGCACCAATCTTATTCTAGTCGCTAGTCACAGTTGATTTCTTTGAGTTACCTAGGTAAATATGTAATCAGCTATACCACTAATGGCTTTTGGGCAGTTTTTGTTTACTTTTTTATTTTTATTTTTATCAGCTGCTTTTGTTTACTATTAACTCGTGGTCACACCAGATGTGAGGCAGCAGCAGAACCGGCAAAGCCTTTCTGGCCAAGGCCCAAGGGTACTGCTGCCGGGCATGTAGTACAACTTACTTGGTCCCGATTGGGGGACAGTACCCCTCTGCAGAGAATGTAAAATCAGGTTTTCTTCATTTAAGACTCTAGCAGCTTCATGTGCTTTGAACATGCTTAGCAGAAAAAGGAGGGCTAGAATTGCCAAAGATTTGTTTATAGGTTTTATTTTGTTTGTATAGAATTGATACAATTGTTAAGAATTGAGGGCAGGGGAGGTGGGGTATTTATATGGGTTTGAATTATCAAGGGGTATGACTTGGAGTTTTTACATGTTTTTTTATTTGTAGGAAGAGATTTTGACTGTTGACTTGCTAATGGAGTTTGGAAATTGAATGAGTTGGTCTTAAATTTTTTATCTGCAACTTCCGTTGTTTCAACCTTTTTGTCTGAACACGTATTCCTTGAACATGAAGGCAGCATGCAAGGTGGGGACTTGAAAATAGAAAATGAAAGCAATTTCGCTCTCTCTCTCTCTCTCTGGGTGAGGGGGCGGTTTGGGGACTTGAAAATATAAAATGAAAATGAAAGCAATTTTGGTCTCTCTCTGTCTCTGTGTGTGTGTCAGTGTGTGTATGTGTGCTGCCCGACATCCTTACGATGACCTTTGTGGATTTCTTTGTTCATAATCAAAGTTTGGGCAAGTTAGACGGTACGCATTAAGCGTGCACATACATCGGGACAGGCCAGGTTGTGTTCGGGCCGGGTTTTTGCTACGAGACTTTTGCATGCCCAAGCCCCACCCATTAACAATTGGGCTTTATTTAATAGTAATGACCATCGTTCGATTTGACCCTCCTGACTGAACCCTTCAACTGCAAGATGGACTCCCCTGAGCTCTGGATATCCCTGCACAAGTAACGCCTGGCATTAGTGCCAAACCCGGCCGGAATGTGGCTGAGACGGCACTCGATGGTCTAATGAGTACTTGCTAGAGAGAGAAGTACAGAGTTGTGTGTACCTCTTGGGGTTTATCAGTGTACTTATGTAGACTCCCTTAGCTTGCCCTCCAAGTTGTCATGCTCAAGAACTCAAATCCTCCATAAATGCAAGTATCCAGAAATGGTTCAGGAGAAGTTGGAGAAAAGAAGTGGCCTGGATGGCCTAGAGAGAATGTTTTCAGGATGTTGGTTCCTGTACAGAAGGTTGGTGGTATCATCAGTCAAAAGGGGGAGTACATCAAGAAAACCTGCGAGGAGACAAAAGCTGGCATAAAGATTCTTGATGGTCCTGGGTCTAGCGAAAGAATTGTAAGTTTCCATGTACTATAAGGTGATATGTATCATCACTTGTGTGAATATGACTAGTTAACTGCCGCAATGTGATTATTTTAACTGTCTTGTCGATGGTAATTTTGTTGAGTAATTGACGGGTGGTGGTGTGCATTCACAGTCATTGAAATGGTTCTAATGAGTTTGAACCTGGTTTTGATGCATGCCCCATTTTTCTTCTTGTCCCTCTGCCTTGCATCCCAACACACTTGCTCATATTACCTCCCTTGTCGAGGGGTCAGGGGTGTACACAGGTCTATTTTGAGAGAACTTTTTATGCTATGCTGCCAATACTCCTCTGAAGTACATGCTGTACACTTGGTATGGTTTTTAGTACGGTATTTGGTCCCTGTGAAACTTTAGTTGTTCCAATCACATTGTCAAATGTTTGACAGTGTATAATTTATATTTTTTTTTATTGTTACGTATGGATATCTATGTAGTAAATCATACATGAACAATGACATCAACGAGGTGCCACTCAAGTACAAGGCCGCCCCTAGAAGAGCAAAAAGAGACACGAGAGATCCCTTTGGTTCAAATATGCAAAGAGCCCATGCAAGAGATGCTCAATCCCGTCCAGCTATGCAGCATAAGAAAGTTAAAAAGTTAAAAGTGAACTCTTTTATCTTGAATTTATTCTTCCACACCCTGAGATGTGTGTAATACAGTTTGTATTATGGATGCACGTTGCTTCATAGTGCTGTTGAAAACCATTGTCAGTGACTGGATACTTTAATAGTTCTGGATCTTTACATTTTACAATTGAACAAGGCTGTCTGGTCATACTTTTCAGAATTGCAAGGGCTACATTTCGGTAGAAACGTCAGTACAGATATTACTGCCTTCCATTTTGCAGTCAAGGTTGTTTTGGGACAGAGAAGACTTTCACACAACGTTTCTTAGTGTATAATAAGGTTGTAAAGAGTTCTTCAAGATTATTCAATTGGTGAAGCTGCAACTGCCATCCCTCAAGATAAAGTGAATGTTGAAGTCTGGTTGTTGAACCAACACCCAGAAATAAGGAAAACAATATTGGCTAAGAATACGAGGTTGGATATCAAGAAAGCATGTTTGTCTCAATAACCAAATGAATGTTTGCAGGTTCTCGCAATGTAAATGCATCAATGTCTATGACAAAGTGCTCGAGTTAAGAAGAACAAGGATCCAAACTGCAGGAATAAAAATGAGCTTTAGAAAGTGCTGAAAAGCTCTCCGACCGTCAGAAATGAGAAATGTCCTGTGCGAACAATGGTACAAATAAGGTTTGCACTGTATCTGGTAACTTCAGAACTCGGTCGATTAGTGAATTGCCACACATTTGGAAATCCCTCTATTTGGAGTCCTCTGGTCATAACTCCAAGCGAAGACGTCTATGTATTCCTTGAGACACATGACATTACAGATGGAAGGTTTTATCTATTTCCTTATCCTTCGCGACTTGGATGAGAATACGATCAAATTATTGATCCTCAGAGGTGCTGCATACTGATTAAAGTTCCCAAATTTATAGGTTATTGATTTATTGTGAAGGGTTAATTCTTTCTTTTCACAATTAATGATGTTCAATTTTTTGAGCTCTTATAGTTTTCTTAGCATCTGAACTTTTTGTTAGCTGAAGTTCATCTCTAATGAAACAATCCTTCTGCTAGAGAGATGTTTTGCATGGATAATTTTAAGAGAGAAGCAATATTTGGTTCGAAGGTTTATCGATTAAAAACAAGTACATAAGTGGTTATAAATTTATGTGACTACGGCCGACTTTTCAATAAGAATATTGCTTTTAAAAGAATTTTATTTTTGTTAAATGATATTTTCATAATTTATGTGTGAAGAATGACTAATGAGAAAATACCGAAACACCGTCGAAAATATAAAAAATATCGTAATGGAAACTTGGCCTTAGAGCATCTCCAACCCAACTTCATTTTGAAGCATCAAAATAATTTATTTTAATAAAAATATGCATTTGAAGAAAGTCACTATTCACACACTTTAATAATAATTCTTCATTTATATCTTTACTTTTAAATTTTCACTCAAATTTTCCTCAAAACTCAATGTTTCCTCCAAATTTTAAATTTTCTAAGTTTCTAAGGCTTGGTTTGGCTAAATAGGTGGATTATTCGCCAATAATCCACCTATTTTGGCTTTATTCAAAAAAATTTGAATTTTGACCACAATATTATACTCGTTAGATTCGTCTCGTCGAGAGGAATCCATAAACCACAAAATCTTGACGCGAAACGAACAAATGCAAAAAAAATTGAACAAAAACGAAATGAAAAAACCAATAATCTAAAAACCAGTTTTAAGCCAAATTAGGCCTAATTTATTTGTTACTGCAGCAGGTACAAGTACAATCCGTTTTCTTGAATTAATTTCCCTGCCTCGCTTTTGCACAAGTTCGTGCTTCACCTTTAGAGCATCTCCGCCAGCCTAACCAAAATTTTAGCTATATTTGGCTTGAAAAAGTGTAAAATATCATTTTGGCAATCCCCTAAAATGTACAAGGCCCAACAGCCTCGACAAAAAAAAAAAGGCGATATCACCTTCTCTATCACACGGGCGCATGTGAGTCACGCGTTGCGAGTAGATCGAATGTTTTTGCACGCGCCGCCTTTGGCCGGCGCATGCAGTCGCCACGAGCCTCCGCCGCCGACGGGTCTTGGACCAATGTCTTCGTCTTGACGAGAACTATAATCTTCGGTTCTCCAAACAATTATAGGACTCGATTATGGCGACTGATTTTTTTCCCAACGACTAGTTTGTATCTTGCGAAGCGAGCTACAACTGCAGCCTTGCCGTTCTTTGTCATCGATTTTTTGGGAGAAGATAGAGGGACCATCGCGAGATAGAAATAGGAGGAGAGAGAAGGCTAGGCGAGCTCGCCTTTCCTCGCCAAGCCTTGCCCCTTGTGGCGAGGCACTGTAGATGGTGCCACGATGTCGAGGCCGCTAGCTAGGCTGTTGGGCGGTGGTTTTTGAGTGTTTTCTGGGCAAGCTCGCCGGCGGTGGGCGAGGGAGGAGATGATGGCGAGGCTGATGGAGATGGTCTTATACCTCTTATTACACTTCAGTCATGCTATGAGTACACCTAACTTGCACTCCACATATACACTAAGGTGATATGACAAACTAGGAGAAACCCATCATTTTAGTTGGGCCACACATTGGGCTTCTTATTGTCTATTACATCACCTAAGTGTGCAGGTGGGGTGTAAGTTAGGTGCACCCATATCATTTTTATTACCCTTTGTACATATTTTTTTATTCTTATGCGTTCTACCTAACAGATGAAATAAATAATGTCCTTCACGAGAGACTAGACAATTTTGACCTTAAAAAATTAAATATTTTTTGAGGGGTATTATTTTAAAAGGAGAGATTAAAAATACTATTTTTTTTTTGTTTTGTTGTTGTAGGAGAGGGATATAATGGGTTAGATAATGTAAAATACCTTTTTTGCCCCAAATAAGAAAAACAAAAAGTGAGAAAAGTGGTTGGCCTTCGTTTTCGTTGCATCTCTAGTCTCTTCTGCGTCGTCTCTCTCTCTTTTGCTGTCACACTTGTGATGGGCCACAACAAAGGGCAGGGTGGAAAGTGAAGCCGGATATGACTTAGAGAGGGGGGATGGTCCCTATATTTCATCCTTCCTTGCCCCGGATAATATGCATATCCCTGGATTTTATATTCGGATGGCCAAAGAAGTAACAAACATAGGATAAAAACTACCCGAATATATATATTTGGCTCAAGCTCATATCCCCTTTTATATACCGGCAACAAACAAGGCGTATGTGTATGAGGAGGATGATTTATCTTAAAAAGCGTGAAAAATAAAAATAAAAACAAAAACCCAAAAATTAAAGCAGCACCTTAATACACTAATGGGGTGTTCCACTAACAACAAATTATTTTTTTTTCAAAAACTGAGATAAGTCATTTTCTCACAATACATAACATAAAAAATTATGAAAAACTAATTTTTAAAAAAAACCAACTTAGTGAAACTCCTCCAAACACTTTAGTGTAAGTGACACAAACATAAAAAAACGTAGTTTTCGGTGCACTACAGGAGACCCATAATTAAAGGCAATACTGTGCCCCAAATCCAAATTCCTCTACTCCGAGATTAGTAGTGATGTAACGAAACAATCAATCAAACCTTACAAAACCCCATCCTCTCCGTTCGTTTTGAAATCCCGCCCAGTTCAAATTTCAAATCACAAGCCCGTTTAACTTCTCTCCCTCTTCAAATTCATATCTCACTCCGCTCTCTCTCTCTAGAACCCAAGACACCATCTCTGTGTCTCTCTCTCTCTCTCTCTCTCTCTCTCTCTCTCTCTCTCTCTTCCGCAATGGCTGCCGCTGCATCCAAAAAGCTCCCCTTGCAAACCAGCACCAACGCCAACGTTGCCGCGGCGGCGGCGGCTCCGCCCCGATCCAAGGCCGCATCTGGAAAGACCATCGAAGAAACCTACCAGAAAAAGACACAGCTCGAGCACATCCTGCTCCGGCCCGACACCTACATCGGCTCGATCGAGAAACACACCCAGACCCTATGGGTGTACGAGAACAACGAGATGGTCCACAGATCTATAACCTACGTCCCGGGCCTCTACAAGATCTTCGACGAGATCCTTGTGAACGCGGCCGACAACAAGCAGCGGGACCCGTCCATGGACGCAGTTAGGGTTACTATCGACGTGGAGCAGAACTTGGTTAGCGTGTACAACAGTGGTGACGGGGTACCGGTCGAGGTTCATCAGGAGGAAGGGGTTTATGTGCCAGAGTTGATTTTTGGGCATTTATTGACCAGTAGTAATTATAATGATAATGAGAAGAAGACTACTGGCGGGAGGAACGGGTACGGAGCGAAGCTTACGAATATTTTCTCGACTGAGTTCGTGATCGAAACGGCTGATGGGAAGCGACAGAAGAAGTACAAGCAGGTATAAAACACCTAGAGTTTTTCTTTTTTTTTTTTGCAATTTTATTGTGTGATGTTGGGATTAGGGTTTCTTGAGGGTTTTGCTTTACCTGCAGAGATTTTATGGATTAAAGGCATTTTTGAAGACCTAGGTCTGTTATGTTGCGCGGTTTGATTATGTCAATCATGGTCCTTTATCAGTCATTGTTCGTTAGGGTTTTTTCTCATGTTTCAGTATCTGATGTGATTTAGAGTTTCATTACTAGTATTTTATTGTGATCTTGGGATTAGGGCTTTTTGACAGTTTTGCTGATATATATATAGACCTAGGTTCCTGGATTTTATGGTTCAGTATCTGGTGATTTGGAGTTCATTTATCATCTGTTGATTGTTACGTGTTTGTTTGTGATTTGACTACTGCTAATTGTTGATTATATTTTTATCTCTTTAGTTCTCATGCGTACATAATTGCTGACTTCATGGTTGGCCGGGTGTTTAGAAATTTTCCTCATGTTTTTTGTTCTTGTTTTGTTAGTATTGCATTAGGGTTTCTTAAGGGTTTTCGTTCTCCATTTCGTAGAACTTGGGTATTTCAACTTTCAAGGACTAGGTTTTATTTTGTGCATTATGATGTGACAATGTTTGTTCCAGGCTGGTCACCATTAGCTCGCGGTTTTTTTTTTCATCGGGTGGTATGGGATTTCGTGTTTTGTGAAGTATAGGTTACAGCCTCCTCTCTTGATAGACTTACAGTTTCCCTGACTTCATGCGCTTCCAATTAGAGATTGTTGCCTAATTCTAGGCCTTTCTCAATTCTCCCATAGATGTATAAAGTGCTCCGTTTGGTTCACGGAATCTATGTAGATAAGAGAAAGAGAACCAGTATTCAACTTATTACATTTGCCTCTTTGGTGGACTTTTTTAATATGTACAATCCATCTAAGCCACGTATTATCAAGACTGATATCCATTTTTAGTATTCTTTCAATTACATAGTCTGTGCATATGGTATCTTTAGATTATCACTATCACATCCTTCCAAACTGTGTTAATTATTTCCTCTGCAATGTAGGTGTTCTCTAACAATATGGGAAAAAAGTCGGAGCCCATCATCACAAAATGCAAGGAGGGCGAAAACTGGACCAAAGTTTCATTTAAGCCTGACTTAGCAAAATTCAACATGACCCATCTTGAAGATGATGTTGTTGCCCTGATGAAAAAGCGAGTGATTGACATAGCAGGATGCCTTGGAAAAACAGTGAAGGTTGAGCTTAATGGGCAACGTGTTCCAGTAAAATCTTTCCTTGACTATGTTAATCTCTATCTACAATCTGCCTCCAAAGCCAGACCTGATCCCCTTCCAAGGTTCCTGTCTGAACTTCCATTGAGCTGCTTTATTTTTGTTAACCAGAATCATAGTGCTCATCAAAATTCCTTTACATCCCATCAGGATTGCAGAAAAGGTAAATGATAGGTGGGAGATATGTGTGAGTCTAAGCGAAGGACAGTTTCAGCAGGTACTGATAGCCTTTAAAGTGATATTTTTATTGTTATTAAGGCATCATACACAAAACAACCTTTCAATAGCTTGGATGTTTTGTTCTGAAGCATTGCGATTGACATGTGCATTGGGATGTATCTATTGATGAAACTTATAAGTTTTGTTTGGACATATTGATGCCTTGAACAGGTCAGCTTTGTCAACAGCATTGCGACAATCAAGGGCGGGACCCATGTTGACTATATCACTAACCAGATTACAAACCACGTAATGAGTATTGTAAACAAGAAGAACAAGAATGCTAATCTCAAAGCCCACATGGTGAAGAACCATCTTTGGATATTTGTCAATGCTCTAATTGACAACCCTGCTTTTGATTCTCAAACCAAAGAGACTTTGACCATTCGCCAAAGCAGTTTCGGGTCTAAATGTGAACTCTCACAGGAATTGCTGAAGAAAGGTTTGTTGCTTTATCTGCTTAGTTGAAAGATTAACTGTTAATTCCTTTTAACAGGTTTCTTTGATTTTGATGCTTTTGAGGTCTCTTTGTCCAGTTGCCAAGTCTGGAGTAGTGGAGAGTCTCTTGTCATGGGCAGATTTCAAGCAAAGCAAGGATCTCAAGAAAACTGATGGGACAAAGAGCAAGAGGATCACTGGGATTACAAAACTTGAAGATGCTAATGATGCTGGAGGGAAATACTCTGACAGGTGTACCTTGATTTTGACAGAAGGAGATTCAGCCAAGGCCCTTGCGGTATGTTCTTTGTTATGCTACATGAATTAGTTTAAAGCCAACTCAGTTAGCTTGGGTTTTGTTTTAGAGTGGATGTCAAAAGAATTGAGCCTATGCAGATGGCTGGAATTTCCGTCGTGGGTAGAAATTTTTATGGGGTGTTCCCCTTGAGAGGTAAATTGCTCAATGTGAGGGAAGCAAGCCACAAACAGATCATGGATAATACAGAAATTCAAAATATCAAGCAGATTCTTGGACTCCAGCACGGAAAGGAGTATGACAATGTCAAGTCTTTGCGATATGGTCATTTGATGATCATGACTGATCAGGTATGGCAGCCTTCTTTATTTTGTTTTGTCTGCTATGTTTTCTGTGGTTAACAGAGTTATTTTGTTATGTTTTGACAGGACCATGATGGATCACATATTAAAGGGTTGTTAATAAATTTCATTCACTCTTTCTGGCCTTCACTGCTTAAAATCCCATCATTCTTAATAGAGTTCATTACACCTATCGTAAAGGTCTGTATTAATTTATCACCAACTCCGAGTTTTGTTCCATTACTGCCTAACTGGAAATTAACGGAATGTTTCTAATAACCTGTAGAGTTAATTCTTGTGCAGGCTACTCATAGAAATGGGAAGGTTTTATCGTTTTATTCCATGCCGGAGTACGAATCGTGGAGGGAAAGTTTGGGAGGCAATGCCAGTGGTTGGTCTATAAAATACTATAAGGTTTGTGTGAGATCAACGAAGTATTCTTTCCTAGGGCGTGAGGTCATTGTAGGGAACCGAGTGTCCCATTTTTTGTAGACTATCTATGCTACATTTTTAACTACTATTTTGTTTACAAAAGTTTCCAGTAAGGAACAAAATAGATCAATTGGTATTTCAGTATGAACTGTTGGGTTTGATACTTGTAAATAACCTAAGATAGTTGTTGTCATGACAGGGGTTGGGAACAAGCACATCAAAGGAAGGGAAGGCATACTTCAATGATCTTGAACACCACAGGAAAGACTTCATCTGGGAAGATGAACAAGATGGGGAAGCAATTGAGCTTGCCTTTAGTAAGAAGAAAATTGAAGCAAGGAAGAATTGGCTCCGGAACTTTGAGGTTTGAAGTTGAATATATTTTATTCCACAAATTTCATATTCAATTTTTTAAATATGATTGTTCTAAAGATTGCAGCACTTTCTTCATCTTTGTGGTTGCAGCCTGGTACTTACCTTGATCAGAAGGAGAAGCTCATTAAGTACAGTGACTTTGTCAACAAGGAGCTTATACTGTTTTCGATGGCAGATCTTCAGCGATCAATTCCTTCGATGGTTGATGGTTTGAAACCAGGACAGAGGAAGATCCTGTTCTGTTCTTTCAAGCGCAACTTTGTCAAGGAAGCAAAAGTTGCTCAGTTCTCTGGTTATGTATCTGAGCATTCGGCTTACCATCATGGCGAGCAGAGTCTTGCTAGTACAATTGTTGGTATGGCACAGGATTATGTGGGGAGTAACAACATAAACCTTCTCCAACCCAATGGCCAGTTTGGCACTCGTAATAATGTGAGACCAACATCCGAATATTTTCCTCATCATCCCATGTTCATTTGCACAAAATGATGAAGAATGTTGAAATAAATTTGGAAAATTATTTTCAGCACCTCAAAATGATTAGCATTTGAAATTTACACGAGTCATTTTGTCGACTTATATCGCATATTGCAGCCTCAACCATTATTGAATTACCATATCATACATCCTCCCGTGTTGATCCTCGAGAGTATTGACTTGAGATACTGAGTTCAACAAATTCAGAAATTCCCATGATGGGATATCTAAGAACACCAAAAACAAGAGGAAACATTATGTTTTTGCTAAATTGTTCATGGGAAAAGTATCTCCCAGGTTGAATCTTCTGTGTATAATATTCTACTTCGTAAAAATGGAGCATTAATTAATTTGAAACAGTAATGCTGGGGTTTGGGTTCTTTTGCATGAAATTCTTAGACTTGAATGTGTAACTTCTTGCTAAACAGGGAGGCAAAGATCATGCGAGTGCTAGGTATATTTACACTTGTCTTTCTCCTATCACAAGATTCCTCTTCCCCAAGGACGATGATATCCTTCTTGATTACCTGAATGAAGATGGGCAATCTATTGAACCTACTTGGTAAGTTTTTTAATTACTGATAAACAAGCTTTAGTATGATGAAGTTGCTTGGAATTTAATATCTTCATTTTCCCTGCTATAAAAGGTACATTCCGATCATACCGATGGTACTAGTCAACGGAAGTGAAGGAATTGGAACAGGATGGAGCTCTTATGTTCCAAATTATAGTCCAAGGGATATAGTGGCTAATGTGAGACATTTGTTAAATGGTGAGCCAATGGAACCTATGGATCCATGGTACAAAGGGTTCAGAGGAACAATTGAGAAAACAGCAACCAAAGAGGCTGGGGTTAGCTACACTATCACTGGAATTATAGAGGAAGTCAATGACACCACTCTCAGGATTACCGAGCTGCCTATCCGACGATGGACTCACGATTACAAGGAATTTCTAGAATCAATTATGACAGGGAATGATAAAATCAAAGATCCTTTTATCAAGGTAAGAAAAAGTTGAGTTTATGATCTGATATTTAGTCTCAAGATTGTGGTGGTCCAGATGATTTCAGTTCTCATAGTAGAGGTTGAAATTGGTTGCAGGGTTACGAAGAGCATACTGATGACACCACTGTCCATTTTGAAGTTATTTTGTCCGAGGAAAACTTGGCCATGGCCAAGCAAGAGGGCTTGTTGAAGAAATTTAAACTCACCACTACTATCAGCACTAGCAACATGCACCTCTTTGACCCGAAAGGCGTGATTAAGAAATATGATACCCCTGAACAAAGTATGATTTTTACTGATGAAATGCATCGGTCTAGGTTAATCTTATGATGTACTATTAAGTTTTCTGGTTATAAACTATTGAATTCTCTACTTGGCAGTTCTGGAGGACTTCTTTCACATAAGGCTTGAATTCTATGAGAAGCGAAAGGTAAGCTGGTCCACAAACATCTACCAGCACAAATCTACTTCTTAGCTATTCATATGTAACCCATTGTGTGTCTTGTACAGAAAGTTCTACTGGACAATCTTCAAATGGAGTTGTTGAAACTGGACAACAAGGTTAGGTTCATACTTGGGGTTGTGAAAGGAGAGATCATTGTGAGCAACAGGAAGAGAGCAGAGCTTTTTATTGAGCTGAGGGATAAAGGGTTTACTCCTTTCCCCAAGAAAACAAAAAGCGTGGATGCAGCAGTTGCCGGGGCAACTGATGATGCAGAAGAAACTGAAGAGAACTCAGAGTTGGTGTCTGAAACCAAAGGAGTTAGGGCTAGTGATTATGAATACTTACTGTCAATGGCCATTGGAACCTTGACTCTTGAGAAGGTTCAGGAATTATGTGCAGATAGGGACAAACTCAGTGGAGAGGTTGATGAGTTGAGCAAGGCAACGCCGAAGTCTTTGTGGATTAAAGATCTTGATGCTCTTGACAGAGAACTTGATGTACAAGTCCATCGATCATTCTTGTACGTTTTTGTTTCTGTTACCCTTTCTCTTGATGCTGTTGAACTGATATATGTTTATGGTTCAGGAGCAAGATAAAAGCGATGTTCAGGCAGAGGTGGCAAGAAAGAAGATGAAAAGCAGGGTGATGAGCGAAGCTGGTCTGAAGGTGGTAACAACCAGACATGCACCAAAGAACCCACGGAAGAATAACACCAAGAAGACCGACAATACAGAAACTGTTTCCAAAGCAATGGAAACAACAAGTAGTTCTGCAATGGAAACAGGTGAGTTTCGAGTCGTTTTCCATGCTGGTCGTGTTTGTTTTGTAACCATGTAACTTGATTTCCTTTTTATTTTTAGATAATGCTCAGGAGGTTGCAAAACCCAAAGGTAGAGCAGGTCCAAAGAAAGCCCCAGCTAGAAAGGTTAGTAATTATAGGTTATTTTTTAACAGGGGTGTTTCATTACGTGATATCATCCCCATCTGCCCTTCTGCTGCCAATAATTTTCTCAGCTGTTATTAGTCTACCACTCGGCAGGTGAAGTCCTTGCTGAGAGATGAAGATGACGATGACGACGACGAGGTTCTGGAGCTAAAAGACCGACTTGCTGCTTACAACCTCGAATCTTCTCCTGATCAATCTGAAGGTAAATGTTTATAACTTATTCCACTAGGTTAAGAATCACTTCATTTGTTGGTTAGTTAAGGTTCAGTAAGTACTACTATAGAACAAGAAGGAATGCACACCCGAAGTCTGAAAGTTTCGGGGAACTAAACCCCTAATTGTTCACAATTTTTGTCTCTCTATTTTCTAGCTATGTTGTACTTTTTATAATGCTGAAATTTCTCTCAGAGAAAGCGCTTGACTTTATCCCTATCATCATATTATTTCCACTGAAGACCTTTTAGACCAACTTCCATGAACACTAGAGGGAGGACTAATGATTTAGTTTTGTAAAAAAATAGTTGGAGATTTGTTAACATTTTTTCCTTGCCAATGTTACCTGCAGCCATGGAAACTGAAGTGCACGAGGCACAGGTCAGGAAGAAAGCTCCTAGTAGAAGGGCTGCTGCTGTGGCACAGAAGAAGAATTTGTCATCTGTGACAGAAATTTCAGATGATGAGGAGGAAAAGGAAACGAGTGATGATGAGGATTTTGAGATTGAAGTGGTAGATGTGGTGGAAGTAGGAAAGAAAAAGGGAGGGAGAAAGCCAAATGCAAATGCAAATGCAGCTAAACCTGCTGCAAAGAAAAGAGGGCCAGCAGCTAATAAGCAAACAACGGGTCAGAAACTGATAACTGAAGTTTTGAAGCCTTTGGAAAGTATGGGAATTTCACCTGAGAAGAAAGTGAGGAAGATGAGGGAATCTCCATTTAACAAGAAAAGTGGTTCTGTTTTAGGAAGTATTAGTAAGGAAGATGGGCAGAACGTTTCATTTGAAAGCGAAGAGACTACTGAGGATACCAGTGAGGTAGTGGCTCCAAAGGTCCTACCACGGAGGATGAATCGCGGGAGAGCAACATATGTTGTGAGTGAATCTGAAAGTGATGCAGTAACTGATGATTCGGACTTTGACGAAGATAAAGATTAGTTTTTCCTTTTCTTCTTTTGTGAGGTCAAGTGAGTGTTGCTGACTGAGATTGGGAAATAGGAACTCATTTCCCTTTAGTTCGTTATGACTTTGAACTTGCATTGTGGACAAGGTTCTGTTGCTGTTGCAAGTTGAGATTCTACTTTGTCGCTATGTTGTACTTATATTGTGTGATACTGTGATTTCTTATCGAGGGAAATAAGTAGCAGTATTTTTCTCGTTCCATTATATGCAGTGCAGTTATGGGAAGTAAATGGAATCAAGTAAATGGATGTTAACCCCCATTTGTCTATCCGTTCTTAAGAGACATGATTTCATTGTAACATCTCAATCTCATTTCCTATCCTGGAAATCACCATTGAAATTAAATGATGCAAGTTTGTAATTGCCCAGAATATCGTGGCGGCTAAATAAATCACAGACTTGTGTAGTTTCTTAGCATATCTGTAATCCAAGCACCAGACTTTTTTTTTTTATTTAAATTTTTTATTATTATTTATGAGTCCTTGTCAGATGCAAATGCCGAATGCACGAGCAAACTAGAACAATACACCTAATGCACTCCCACAACAATCAGTTGTTTCAAACTACTCCACAAAGGTTGTATTCTTTTTGCTCGGTCTCTGTATTCTCTACGAATGTAATCTCCTAACCTGAAAATTGCTGAATGGAGGGGGTTCAGTTAACTTGTGCTGTTTTCACTATTTTTCCCCTTTTGATTTTTAGTAACCTTATGTTGCTCAAACCTAGATAATGAATTTCAATATTTTGTTATAAATGCATACCGGTCTTCCTCCGTGTTTGCTTTCGACGTCAGGGATGTATTTGCATGACAGTTATTGATCGGTAATATGCTAGTTTTGATTCTTTGTTCACTAGTTCTTTCGGTCACGCAGAGCATGCAAACTCCTCTATCATATGCGGATGCCGTAATTGGGACCTCTGGTACAAATATTAGTTAGCTATATACATCGTGCCAGTGGTGCAAGCATCGCAATACAGGAATCCAGAGGTCCAGAGGCATGCCTAGTGACATGACTCTAGAAATAAGTGGATCGGCATCACAAATCCAAACTGCTCAACAGCTGATACAGGTGTCTGATTCTCTTTGCATCTTTGGCGCCTATGATTTTGTCTTACTTTTGTTGGACTTCAATGTTGACCTTGTCTGACGTTGCAGCATTGGTAGTTATGTAGCAATGCGTTTTTCTCTGTAAAGGAAAACATGATTTTACTTCGTGTGACCTTTATTTGTGGCTAAAGGCATCCTCCGGAAGGTTAAGACGTTTGTCACTTGTCTTATAATTATCAGTCATGGATAAGTATGGCTGTTTTGGGTTGCTTTTTTAGACTGATATAGAAGTTCTTGTTTCTTTCAAGCATTTGATTACCCTTTATTTTCTGTTTTCCATTATGCAGAATTTCATTGCTGAAGCTGCTAGTGCCAACAGGCCAGCAGCACAACTATCCTAGTCACGGTCCAGTTATGCCTCCCCACCGTTTAACCCTGGTGGTCATGCAGGCTATGCTCCTACCGGGGACTATGGATCTGTCTATGGAACGAACTATGGTTATTAAGCTTCAATCTTTGGATAGTGCTATATGCTGCACTGGGTTCGCAGGGGGAATTAGATGATTGTTGTTTGGAAATCTGTATTGCAATGATATTTTCATTTCCGAAAAGCTTACGTTTAACAACTGAAGCCTTTTTTTGTTCCACCGCCCGCATGAATCCCTGCTTGGGTTCGTCCCACAAATTTTAAGTGTTGTCTTGTTGCTCTTCTGTTTTTTCTTTTTTCCTGAATCACGTTGCTAACTACTCGTATGACTGCTTTCTATGTCCGGCCTCCACACTGGAGGGTCTGGGCATGTTTTAAAGCCGAAGACTAGGGAAAATACTGCTTCAAAGCAGAACGTTTTATGAGCTGTTCTGTCGATGCAAACAAAAGTAATGACAGAACACAAGGTGTAGGGAGTTTGGTAAAAGCTTACATATCAAACTGCTTTAATGGGGTGAATTCAATGGAACTCAAAGGTCAAAACCCCAAGGAGACTATTCCTTGATGTCAAAATCGAACAAGTAACACTAAAAATGAAAGCCTGAGCCAAGTGGATTGTATTCGTGTGGCGATCGGCCCACTGTCGAGAAACTCGAAACGATACCAGCTGAGACAATAGCACAAGTGGAAGTAATGTCTCAACACAGAATGGTCAGTCTAAATCTTGAGAACATGGAAGTCCAAGTGTCCAATACTACTTTTCCCTCGAAAAGAAAAGAAACACATGAAGTGAAAAGGAGGACAGCAGCAAAAGAATTTGATGCCGAAACTTATGCACTACATCATGATGTTCCAAATACATATAAAGGGGAATAGAAACTAAAACCAATCACTAGAATTTGAAGAAACCTGAATTCTTCAGAGAATAAGCAAATCTGAAAAATAAAGACAAATCGATCTATATAGGAGCTGCACAAGTTGTTCTAAAATGGCCAGTTTGATTGCAACGGCTACAGTGGACAACCCTCTTCACCTGACCCCGATCTTCAGCCCGAACTCGCCTTTTCCTCGGCCGACCTGGTGGCCTAAGTGATTTTGGTGGGTTTATCACAATCTCAATGCTACTTCCATCAGTCAGAAAACCATCCGACATTTCCTTCCAAAGGGTTCTATCTGGAACTGGGTGTATCGTTTGAGAATATGCCTTTCGATAGGTAGCAACAGTGAAACACCCCTCGGTAAAGCGATGCACATTCTGCCTACATGAAAGTAATGCCGCCACAGCATGAGCGCAAGGCAACCCATATAACTGCCACCCGCTGCAAAGACAACGACGGTTTCGTATATCAACTATATTTGTTCCTTCATGGGATATGACTTCGAATTCTGCCTCGTTAGCTCTGAGCACTTGATAGGTCCGCGCTCTTTCAAGAGCCTCAGAAACATGCCTCTCTGCAGAAGGAACAAGTATGGATCCCCACTCCATGCTTGCTTCCCGTCGCTCATTGAACCAAGTCATGAGTTGCCGACGGATGGACTCCATCATTTGGATTATTGGAAGCGCAGAGGCTTCAAGAATCCAAGAATTTAATGATTCCATTATATTGGCAGTTAGATGCCCGAATCTTGTCCCTTCAAAATATGCTGTGGCCCACAAGCGAGGTGGGACCCGGCGGATCCAGTATGCGGCTTCCTGCGATACCTCCTCGATCTCGAGGACTCTTGCTTCGAAATCAATGACGGTGAGAGCATTCGCAGATTCCCAGAGAAGGTTGACGAGCACTGTGTTGTTGAACTCCTTCCGGAAGCTTTCGCTGAGGTGGCGCATACAGAATCCATGAAAAGCGGTAGGGAAGTTTGCCTCCACACCCTCCACAATGCCCTTCTGTCTGTCAGACAAGATTGTTAGCCTTGGCATGTTTTCCGTGTTGGTTTCAAGCAATGTATGGAGTTCAGAAAGGAACCACATCCAGTTTTCATCGTTTTCCTCATCAACGACCCCAAATGCCAAAGGGAATAGGGCACTATCTCCGTCAAAGCCAGTGGCGAAAAGCAATGTCCCAAGGTATTTGCTTTTCAAAACACTTCTATCCAGTCCAAGAAGTGGGCGACACGCATTAAGAAACCCATATATCGATGCTTGATATGAAATAAAAAGGCGTTGGAAGCAGTTATCTGCTGGATTCACATAAACAGATGCAATACTACCTGGATTTGTCCGCCTAATCTGATCACAATACTGAGGAAGGAGACGATAATCTTCTTCAAATGACCCACGAACAGAGGCCATGATCCGTTCTTTCCCTCTCCAGGCTTGCTTGTATGATAGCGTGATCCCATGAACGCGATGAATTTCTTCCAATATCTCCTTTGGTTTGCAATGTGGGTTTTCCCTAAGACTTTGTTCCACAGATTTTGCAACCCACTCGACTGAAGCTTGTTGGTGGCCAAGATGGGTAATTCCACCACAGGTGTGTTGCTCATGGATAGTCCTAATTGTGAAGCTGGGGATACCTGGCAGCTTTGCAGCGTGAATCCTCCAAGGGCATCCCTCACTGGCACATTTGGCAGTGAAACGGGTCTTGTCAGACTTAACAGTCTGTATTTCAAAGTGAAGAGCAATTGCCATGTCCCTTAATGCCCTCCTACAGCTCTTGACATCAGGAAACTCTTGGCCCACAGTTAATTCATGAGTTGGAGCAAGAGATCTGGACTGACGGATAGGAGTGATTTCATAGTGAGCTTGCTGAATAGACATATCTGGGGAAGGTAAAATACTCAACTCCCGGTCGTGGCCCGAGTTCTCATCAATATCATGGTTCTGTGTGGCAATCAACTCATTATTCTCCAACAAACCCAACTCGTGACTTTCGGGGGCAGCATCATCTTTATCAATAGCAGGGTTATCTACTTTACCTAGGTTTTCTCCATTGCTGTCGCTTTGTTCTAACCTGCTCTCTTGTTTGCCCTGAACTTGGGCATGCTGTAGATCCATTTCATGGCCATGGGCTTCAGTTGCTTGACCTGGCACTGACTTGTGATGATGGGCGTGAACTAAACCTAAATCATCATGCTCATGCCGTCCAAGTCCTAAATTGTGACCCTGTCCATTTACAAGGTCATGATCATGCACAACTACCAAATTTTGGTCCTGTAACATAGGAAAATCCTGTCTTTGCCCGATGACTGTGTTATGATTTGCCATGAGTAATCCACTAAAATATCACACACAGTCTCAATGCCCAATGGAAGATAATCGCTCAAGCAACACTCAAAACTCTACTTTGCTACTCACATCCAAGAAAGCCTGTTCAAAGGGAAATCAGTCATCAACAAGAATCCATTTCTTTCTCACTTCTACCCCATTGATTAATACTCCAAAAAAGCAAGAAAAGGCAAAACAAACATGGTTGAAACTAAGATATATGATACAAACACCATCAAATCACCATAATGAATTACTGCCCCTTGCTCATTACTTTGTCAATAAAATAGAGAATCTGCAGGGAAAGCGAAGTTCGCATTGGCCGAAGGACATGATAAGAACATGCCATCCTCAGGGAATAAGAGTAAATAATTGGTTGGGTTGCCGGGCTAATACAATCAAATGAAGTGAAAATTTTGAATACTAATCTTAATGCTAGAAATAGACTGACTCAGACTATTACCCATTCAACCTTAAAACACACACACACACACACACAGAGAAAACCCTCCACCCCAATGTTCGTTCTATTACATATACAATTTTAAGTAATCCATCATATGACTAGAACATCCGTCCCCATAAATTTCTAAATGAAAACAGTTTGGCTCTGTCCAAATCTATGTAATTTCTAACTTCCCAAACACATGCTAATTCTCTTTATAAATGGATATAACTCCATCTTCGATATTCATTTTTGCTCACCCTTACCACATTATCATACGTGAAGAATCTTATTCCAGAATTTCCTCTTT
Source organism: Vaccinium macrocarpon (assembly GCA_022606695.1). Classification (NCBI taxonomy): domain Eukaryota; kingdom Viridiplantae; phylum Streptophyta; class Magnoliopsida; order Ericales; family Ericaceae; genus Vaccinium; species Vaccinium macrocarpon. Next base: position 33,641,459 of record CM040176.1, on the reverse strand, counting down.
AGACCCTTTTTGAACAATGACAAAAACCCAATCTTCCAAAAACTGAGTGGGCCCGATTGAACCCAATTGGCCTCAGCTCAGCTCCGTCGATACGACTGTATAAATTCCCGGTTACGCCACCCATCTAACTAAAACGGCGACTGACAAAAACAGAGAACAATTAAAGAACATGATATCCAAACAAATCAAAAGAGCTCACCAAGAGACATCTGAAGAACAATTCGCAAAAACCCTAATTGAGAATGCATATAAGAGTCCCCATCACAGCTTGGAAAACCCAGGAAACCTGCAAAAATTGAGACAAAACAGAGCAGATTATTAGGACAGTGATTAATGATCAAACAACTATTCCCAAAACGACAGCTTAAAATAAAGAAATTGAAACGGATAGAAAGATTAGAAATCCCGAGAGAATGTGTGTTTTGATTTTGGCGCGTATGTGTGATGAAATTACCAGAGAGGCAAAGAGAGAGAGAGAGAGAGAGAGATGTAGAGAAGAAGGAGGCGGAATCTCGGAGGGGCAAAAGGGCAGAGGGTTATCGGAGAAATCGAAGGTCAAAAAACTAGGGCGGATGCAATCAAAAGAGGGCATTTATGTCATCCAATTTTATACTACAACTATTTCTGTTTAACAATTCTATACGCACCCCCTATTTTCTCAGTACCCATACTAAAAAAAACTTGAGAAGGTAAGGTCAAGTTTTTTCAAAATATTTTAGTACACAGGTACTAAAATATTGATATTTCAAATAAAAAAATAAAGTAGTTTCGTATATCGTTTTTTGATTTTTTCGTACCAAATTAAAGTTCTCCTTGTGTATGTTAACTTGGTGCGAAAAAAATCGAAAAACGATACACGAAACCACTTCATTTTTTGATTTGAAATATCATGATTTTAGCATCTGTGTGTTAAAATCTTTTGAAAAACTGAGCCTAAGTTGGACTTAACTTGGATCCATCTTAACAATCCAAGCCGTCTATTTTGTATAAAATAATATTCAGATCGGTCTTGCAAAGAATTAAGTTATCAAACATCGATAACTATTTGTTTTGTCTTAAAAACAATAGACATTTAAAAAATTCAACTATTACTTGTTTTCAACAGAAATGGGGATTTTACTGACATTTTGATTAGCTTGATTTTTGCGAGTATATGATCTATACATTATTTTTTACAAAATAGATGATTTTAGATGGTAAGGGTGGGTCTAAAGTGAGCTCTGCACGCCTGTTTAAGCTTTCTTTGGGTTGAGTACTAAAACTAGTGGGAGTGTGAATAGAATTTTCTGACTTAAAAGAGCTCAATATTTTGGGTAAATTACACTTAGCTACCTAACATTGGATTACAAATTTGCCCTTTTGCTGGTCTAATGGTAGGTGCTAGTCAATTCATGCCCGAAAAATCTGGAGCGGCCCAACGAAAGTTTCACTACATAAGGGCCTCCAAAATTTTTTGAAATGCCCCCAAAATATGTAGCCTCCTATATATTATGCCCAAATAATTTTAAATTTTACCCTATTATAAAACCAATAAGTCCAATTAGTTGAAGATAATGAATGGTTGCTTCCGGAATGCATGGTTTGTATACAGAATATTATTAACTATACTAGTTACTATTGCATCCGGGAAAATAAGTTTTTCAAAATTGAAATTGATAAAAACTTATCTTCGGTCAATCATGTCTCAAGAAAGATTTAAATGGATTGGCTACATATTATCCATTGAGAAGGATTTTGTGAAGAAGCTTGATTATGAAGACTTTATTAGTACATTTGCAGTTAAAAGTGCTAGAAGAATAATGTTCAAATGATCAATTTTGGAGTATTTATTTTTGGATAACTATATGTTTAAATTTGCGCAATTATAAATATTTTCTAATGGTTTTTTATGAAGACTATTTGTTGAAAAATTTTACTATATAAAATAAATGGAGGGCCTCATCTAATGAATCCATTTTAGGCTTCCAAAAGTAATAAGCCGGCAATGAGTCAACTAAAGAGGTTGTGAGTCCCATTTATTTTGTACTCTACCACCCATTTTGTTACCTGGGTGAGAAATGAAAACAAAAGGAGTGTGATTTTACAAACTAGTGAGAAAAGAGAAAAATAATTATGTTTTCTCACCATCTTATTAGGGTAGACTATAGGCAAAATGTCTTTCATCTTTCTCTTCTCATAAAATGTCATCAAAAGAGGTGAGAAACAAAATTGAATCTTTTAGGGGTTCTAGACTCTTACCAATTCTCACCCTCAATTTCTTTTATTCACTCTTGAAAACCCTCAATCCAGAGGGGCAATACATTCTCCTCCATAAATTTTCTTATGCATTTTGCACAAGTGCTGGTAAAATCCTCATGAATATTTAATGGATTTTTCTATCAAATTTATAAGGGAGGTGAAAGAAGGAATGTGAAAATAAATGTGAGTGGGCATGGCATTTTTTTAATGTCCAAGATAAATAACTCCTGAACTTGATTTATTAATCTATTTGAGCTGATATTTTTCTAAGAAGTGCACATGAGTTTATTGAGTTGGTTTTGAACAATGCTTAAAAATTGAACAAGCTTTCAAAATATGTTCAACTTTGTTAAAAGGTCCAAGTAAAAAGTCAGGACACTGTTTACTGAGCGGTTGAGCCATCCTATATGCCATGGAGATGAGAAGATTGGGTGCTCATATTACTGCAGGGAAACCTTCATCAGCAGTTTTGATCTCTTCAATTGGCACAAATAACAGTTCAAAATTCAAAAAATGCTGTAGCATAATCCAAAACCATAAGTCCTTGCACAGTGTCTCATTTGGTTAAGAAGATATTGTTGTTCCATAGTGCAAGTAATCTGTGTACATGCCATGAGCGAGAAAAGTGGCCGTGTATGCATCATTGAACATGAGAAAGTGGGATATTTGAGGCCGTTAAGTCACAAAGAAACTTGAGTAACTCTTCAATTGGAAACTTTGAAAGTGACAAAAGCCTTCACACAAACACCGTCGTAGACAAAACAAACAAAATCTCTTTTAAAAGTTCCCTTCAACGCTAACGTTTTGAATTTGCAACGGAAACTTGGGCTGGGATCCACAAAACCACGCTCCCGTACTAGCTGCAGCTAGGCCACGGATGAAGTCTGATGCTAAAGTGGTTACCTAAAAATGTCTCTAAAAATGTCAAATGGAGAAAAATAAGAGAGAAGGTTTTTATTGTTAGTTGCCTACAGTCTTACACTAAAGTGAACAAAAAATGTCATATGACACTCCATGCATTAGCTGGAGGATGCATAAGTGTCCAAAAGGGATAATTCTAATGAAACATTTCTTCTTCCTTTCTCTATTGATAAGTAGAATACTCGATCGTAACCTGAACTTCATTCAGACTAGTATCTTGCTATGATAGTTGGGCCCTTGCCTAACACAGACCTGACGCATGAGCCCAAGGAAAGTTGAGCTTTTAAGCCTATCATGGCATTGGCAACTGTTGATCATCAAGTTGAAGCACCAAATGGTCTGAAACTGTAGTCATACACTTATAAGTTTCTATCTACATGATAATTGCAGCCTCCGAGAAATACATATCCGAGCACCATATCATGTTTCCCACAATCGACATATCTGTGCAAGACAACGATGAATGTCAACATTTATTTAAGAGAGAGCTTAAAAAGGAATAACCAATTTGGAGCCCAATTTACGACAAAAGCATAGGCACTGAGAAAAGGAAGAAACACTACAGAATTTGCAAGCCAAAAACAATCAAGATGAGGAGATCAAACTGGTAAAAGGAAGCAACATCTGAGAATTCAGATGCCTCACCTTCAGTCACTTCATGCTCTACAGTGAACTTTCACCTCACTCGAATCAACATCAAACAACCTTACATTAAGTTGATACTCGTGGGCCAAATCAACTGCGGATTCCAGACAAGGATATAGAGGACCTGCTTTGATCTTTGTTAAGTAAAGAAATTCAGAAATAACTTCACTCAGTTTAACATGGACCATTGAAAACTAGACGATGATACATATAAACCACAGAGTAAGTAGTCATTTCTGCAACACCAATCTCCTCACTTGACGTGCTGAGTTGCCTCTCAATGTGATAATGGACACAATATACATTAGAGAAAATTTCACTCTGCACAAATCCTTAAACTAAGTACTCTGCACGATTAAGTCGATTATGTATGTAGTCCTCAAGAACTATTCGCACTTTGTATGATATCCAGACTCAAACATAAATCACAAAAAAGACATGAACTGATGGTTGGTTGGGTTGACACACTCTACCACCAGAGCCTAATATTGAAAAGAGGGGAATCAGCATCTAGTAGTTGCTGAAAATTGAAATACATCTTACCATTAAGAATGGTCATTACTCTTCTTATTCCACCCAAACTCTTATCCCAACGGCTACCCATATCTGATGTTCGAAATCTTAATCAAGAATCTGTAAAAGAAAGCAGGCTAGAATCCCCAAGACAAAGTTTGCCTTTAATCCGAAAACGAGTACATGTGTTTTTCAAAAGTGATGAAAACTACTTCAATTTGATTATCAACAAGGCAACCCACACGTGTATGTTTACACTTCTTGATCAAGAACCACAACCCCATCCAACCAGTTCATTATCTTCTTCAAAATGATAAAACCAAATCACTAGAACGTTAAACACATGCTACAAAAGCACTCTAACGACTATAATCACAAATTCTTCTAAACCCAGTAGCCGAAATGCCTGCCAACGTTAAAAAGAAGAAACCTTTAACCTGCAAAATCCGCTCAAATTGACTAAAATCACAAATTCTTCTAAACCCATCAGCCGAAAAACCCGAGGGAAGAAGAAGAAACCTTTAACCTGCAAAATTCGCTCAAATGAAGAGTCTAAAGAAGAAGAAGAAGAAGAAACCTTTAACCTGCAAAATTCGCTCAAATGAAGAGTCTAAAGAAGAAGAAGAAGAAGAAACCTTTAACCTGCAAAATCCGCTCAAATGAAGAGCTAAAACGAGGAACCCACATCACGCACAACAGAAATCTTGACGCGAGAGAGAGAGAGAGAGAGAGAGAGAGAGAGCATGTTGAATCGATATTCAAGTTTTTTGTCTATCTTGTGAGGTTCTTGTTCTGCTTTGTGGTGTTTGTCCCACATCGAGTGAATAGAAGAAGAGGAGGAGGAATGGGAGATATAAAATAGGAAGGGGTGGCTCGGTAAACCATACTTACCTGGACGGGGTCAATGGGCGATCATCAAGGCTCATGGCCTAGGTTGGTGGCTTCCATTGCACACAGGAAGGGCGCCCGCCTAAGGTCTACCCAAGAGGTGGAGCCTACGTCATAATTTGTGGTAGTGGGGGCCTGCGTTCGCGCGGCCCCTTCCAAAGTCCCAGTCCAAGCGTTTTCGGCCCAACGATAGCCCATTGTGCCCCCAGCGTCTAGCCTAATTTGCGTTGAAAGCTTACTGGAGTCCAGTAGGCCCAAAAATTACTGTCTCTTTTTGCCACTTGTCGACTGACCTCCTTTTTTAATTTTTATATTTTGGTTTGTATTTGATAATATCATTAAATACATAGAGGAGGAGTAATAAAAAAGCATGTAGCACTGATCAGGATATCAGCCCGGTTAGATTTCTCCATTTTATTTTGCATAAAACAAGTTCTAATAGTGTTTATGTTTTTTTAAAACCAAAGTATTCTTTTATTTGAAGAAGTATTATGATTAAAACTGGGGTTTACATAAGGAGGATCATAATAATGTCGGGGTTGAAAGGCATTATTGGCAAAGATTATTTACAAAAATAGGAAAATATAGACAATTTTATTTGGCACAGAGAAAAAAATGTTCTCTGTTTTGGGACAGATGGAGGAAAAGTTTGAGCAATATATAATATGTGGGGGTTGAAAGTGGTGTTGGGGACGGGCATGTTTATGGGCATATTAGGATCATCACCGTGTTATATTTGTATTTCAATTTTGCTTTAAATATAAAACTGTTCCTTTACAGCTCGTTTGGATTGGATGACGTATTAGTTTTAGAAGGATTAAATAGTAAGGGGGATAAAATAGTCCGAGAAATTAAATAAGAAGGATGAATCCACATTGACGTGACAGTTAAGAAGATGAGATTAAATAGTCCATAGTCTGGATGATGGATAAAAAAAGAGAGATAAGGAGGGTAAATGATTTAAAAATCTATTAAAAGACTATTTTGCCCTTGGTAATGCATGCATTAGATTATGTATTTATAAAATTATTTTTAAAAAATTATTAAATTTCATATAATATTTAACATTTAATTTATAATACTAAATTGTAATATTTCTGTTATTAAAAAAATGAAAATTTATTTTTATTATGATTTACCAGTTATATAATGAATTCAATAAATTATTATGGATTTCAATAGAAATTTATAATGCAAGATACAATTTTAATTACTATTGAATTAGTTTAATTTGTTACACCAAGTGGCAACACACCGGATTATTTCCTTCCTCCCTTGGTTATATCGACAGTCAAGACTCCCAAAAAAAACCCACTTTCCTCTTTTCTTCTTTCCACAAAAAAAAACTCAATCTTTTCTCCTTCCATGGCCGATCAAGAGGATAACACTGGCGGCAATCAGAAACACAGGGATGGCACCGACAACCACCGTCGCTGCACATAATCGAGTGGTATGCAACAACTCGTGAATCCATTATGAAGGTATGAATGCTAATTAATCTGCCATTGCATAAAGTAGGGGGTTTTGGAGTTTTATTTCTGCTTCTGATATGGATTCAAAATTGGGAATTAGAAGAAGGGAGTGGGGGGTTGGAAGGTAAACAATGGGTGGATCTCATCCCGGACTAAATAGAAGCACCTCTCCTCTACTTCTATTTAGTCCGGCTTCCCCCTAGTTATTTAGTCGGCGGCTATTTAGTCCGGGGCTGTTTTTGTTTCCCAAACCATGGGATAAACATCTAATCAGTTGCTTATCAGCTCGAATTGGTTCATCCCTCTTCTGAAGACTGCATCCAAATGGGCTCTTAGTCATCTACTGTTGCCAGTTGGTTTGCTTCATCTGATAATAGTTATTAAGGTTACAATTGATATTTTGGCATTGGCTCACCATGGCCAATGCTCTTACACATGGTCAAAGAGTCCCATTTCTATTTGGACACGCACAACAAGCACGCACCTTATGCGTCTGAAGACGTGATGTCGTGATGATTGCTGGTCATTGGTGTAAAAACCATGTTGTACGTATACAAATAAATATGCATAGATTTAAATACAGACACATTTGAAACCTCTAATGCAAATGGATCCTACACGGTATTTGTGAAACTTACACAAAATACCGATAAATTTGAAACCTTTGGTGCATGTGAATCCTACATGGTAAATGTGAAACTTATATACACACAGCAACTTTGCATGCACACAAAGATGGAACTATGCTTTGGCTATGGAGGGCCAAGGCCATCCCCCACCTGGAAAACACCAAAACTATCAATTGCGCTTTTTTTTTTTTACATATATTTCTACTTACCATGTTTGGCACCCTTATAATACCACGGAAAAACATTATTTTCAACAAAGTTTGAAAATTATAAATTACTGTCTTTTATACGCAAACAATTTTTTTCTCATTTGGGACCACCATTCAATTCTCTCTTCAAGACAAAACAAAAACCCAAACATCTTTCTAAGAGTGAAATTTAGTGGAGACTCAATCATAGATAACTTATGGGGTCTAAAAAAGCACCACATGGCCCACATTCCAATTTGATACAAAGTTGAGGAAACGTCTTGAGAAACTTTTAATTTTTCACTTGGTTTTTTTTTTTGAAGGCTTTTACTCAAATCCAACATCAAATTTTGAAGTCTATTTTTTCTCCCTCAAATTTACAACAATGTTATTAATAAGACTTTTACTCAAATTTATGTCTAGATTTGCTTTTGTTTATGGAGTTCTCCATATCGAATCAAATTTTTACCCAAATTTGAGTAAGGGGTAGTGATGCTCTAAGAAATCATGGTTCCGTCCCAGCATGCACATCCATCTGTACAACATTTTTGTAAAATTTGTTGGAATTGAAATTGGGCATTACACCAAATAGCACTCAATTTTTATCCTTAGGTTCACACCCAAAGGAAAGACTCAGGTGCACTGTATCTGCAGCATATATAGAAAGAACTCTCAGATCCACGCTAAAACAGACGACCAACGACCCAAGTCTTTGTTGCAGTCACGTGAAACATGAGTTCATCTTATCCTAAATTCCACAATCTATGATGATACCCAGGTAACTGTTCTTTCTTACTTCGGCTGTAGTTTTTCGTGCATCTTGTATGATACATATGCATACACATACGTATACAAGCATTTGGGATTGTCTTCGTATCAAACCCTCCAAAGAAAGGGGTTCTAGTTGTAGAATAAGTGTTTGTTGAATTACTTGAGAGATGGGGGAGACATTTTGGTTGAATGAAGTGGACAAGGGTATGGTGGAATCTGTGTTGGGCAGGGAAGCCTTTGAATTTTCGGCCTCTGGCAAGGTGTTGTCAGAGTTTGCATCGTTGGCCGGAGATCTAGGTTTGCAAAAAGGGCTTTCCAAGATTGTTGAGGGCTCAAAATATGGAAGAATTCAATTTTCTGGCAGGTTTGAAATTCGAGATCACGAAATTCGGCCTTGATTTGGAGTGCTGGGTATTGTAGAGAGGCAAAAGGGAGTGAGGTTGGGACTGGCAGTGGTTCGCAGGATCGGAAGCATGAAGGTGGAGATAGGAAAAGGAGTGTGTTGCAGAAGCTTCATGCTTGTTTTGGATGGGTTAAGGAAGATAATTGTGCTTTGAATTTGGATTTAGTTTCAGATGTGGAGATGTTCTATCTTACATCAATGTATTACTCATTCTCATTTGATTAAATCTGATTAAGAAACCTAGAAAAAGAGGGAGAAAGCATGCCAATGGGAGAGAGGAACCATTGAATAACATGGAAGCAGAACGACAGAGGAGAAAGAAGCTCGACCAACAGTTTTACGCGTTGAGAGCTGTTGGCGATGCCATTTCTTATATCACTGATCTTCGAGGAAGATTAGGATTCTAGAAGCTGAAAAGGATATGGTTAACTATAAGCAAAAGCAGTGCACTGTCGGAGAAATTGATTTTCAAGCGAGGCATGACAATGCAGTTGTACGAGTGAGTTGCCTATTGGATTCTCACCCAGTTTCTATGGTTATAAAGCGTTCAGGGAGCATCAAGTTATAGCACAGGAGTCTTACGTTACCACAACAGAGGAAGTTGAGATTGTTCTATCCAAGCTCAAGGTGGCACTGCTGAGCATTTGAAGGAGAAGCTTGTTGCCGCTCTTTCAAAGGAGATCCGGATTTTGGAGTTGTATTTGTAAGGTTAGCGTGTTATTGCATATTGTCAGTCTCGCTGTTGAAGAAGTGATTGTATTTGCTCAAGTTAGGACTTAGGAGTTTGCCGCCCTTGTTGAAAAGTGGGAACGTTTCGTTGTTGCTTTTCTGGCTTCACTCACTAAAATAATGTATCCTCGAACTTAAGATTGTCAAATCACCTTGATAGTTATAATTTACTAGGATAGTTATGTTGAGGTTTTGTTGTGTTTGGCGTGTTCAAGAGTGGAAAGGCCATATAACAACCACATCAAAGAATTGGATTTTAAACTTGAGGCTTTCCCGATACATTTTGTTATCTTCTTTCGACTTAGTTCACCTTCATCTTGCATTCAGTTAGAACTTAGAAGGGGGTGGTAGGTTTGGTGGTTTTATATGAAGTTCCTGAAAATGAGAACTAGTAGACTCTGGTGTAGATTTTCAAGCAGAAACCTCTTATTGAATCTACCTAAATTTATTCCACCAGAGAGCAATGGGACAAGTCAAAACACGTAAAGCCCTAGTCAAAACATAAATTCCTGGAAACCATGCTGTATTAGTTAGGGATATCAACCACGGTAAAGTATACACGACAAATTGCCTTTCTCCATCTTCCGTGTAAAATCATTCAGAACAGTTGGGAACTTGGAAATTGAGAGTAAGGGGAATTGAATTATGTGGGATTTCATTTCTCTTTGTTTGGTTACAGATTAGATGTCCCAAACCAAAGTACCGTATCGGCTTATCCCTTCCTAATTTGCCAATTTGAATTTTGGTAGAAAATGTGAACAAAGAATTCGCTTTTGGCTTCCATTTGCGTGGTTAACTTAACCCATCTATAAATATTACTGTGCAAAAGTAATATGTAGGTAAACTGGAATATGAGATAAGAAAGACACGAATTATCCTAGTCTTGTCAGTAACTTACAAGATTTACCAATGCATCAATATCTCCTTTTTAGTGGCATTTTGTTTCTTGTTTACCATTATTGTTGCTTACCTGTGTATCTAAATCTGACGCAAAGTCTGTAGATGAACTAGCAAAACTGGTGAGTAATGTGTAGAATGATGTTGATGATCGAAAATGACATTCATGGTTTCTGACTTGATATGCTTGCCATATCAGGTGGTAAACGAAACAACAGAGCAGGAAGCAAGAGGTAAAATCACTTTTTTTTCCTCCTGTTATGATCAACATCCAAACATAAACCTAGAGAATCCTCTTGCCCTCTTTCATATTCTATTGAACTATTATACTTAACATCACACAAGAGATAAAAAGAATGAAGATGAGAATTGCAATTTGCTTGGTTCTGCACCAGTCTTATTCTAGTCCCTAGTCACAGTTGATTTCTCTGACTTACTAAGGTAATATGTCATCTGTTATGCAGCTAATGGCTTTTGGGCGGCTTTTGTTTAGAATTAACTTGTGGTCGCACCAGATGTAGCCATGAGTTGAGGCAGTGGCAGTGGTGTAGTATGACAGCCGGCAAAGCCTTTCTGGCCGAGGGTACTGGTGTCGGGCGTGTAGCGCCCGTTGCTTGGTCCCGATGGGGGGACGGTACCCCTCTGCAGAGACTGTAAAATCAGGCTTTCTTCGTTTAAGACTCTAGCAGCTTCATGTGTGTTGAACATGCTTAGCAGAAAAAGGAGGGCAAGAATTGCCAAAGATTTGTTTATGGGTTTCATTTTGTTTGTATAGAATTGAGAGATACAATTGTGAAGAATTGAGGGCAGGGGAGGTGGGGTATTTATATGGGTTATTCGAGTTATCAAGGGGAATGACTTTTGAGTTTTGACTCGTCATTTTTTAAATTTATTTGTAGGAAGGATTTTGACTGTTGACTTGCTAATGGAATTCAGAAATTGAATTGGTCGGTCTTAAAATTTGTATCTGCAGCTTCCATTGTTTCAACCTTTTTTTTTCTAAACACGTACTCCTTGAACATAAAAGCTGGGACCTTGAAAATGGAAAATGAAAGCAATTTCGACCTCTCTCTGTCACTGTGTGTGTGTTCGACATCCTTACAATGACCTTTGTGTTTTTGTTTGTTCATAATCAAAATTTGTCAAGTTAGGTGGTATGCATTAGGGGTGCACATGCATGGGTCGAACCGGGCTTGTTTTAGATAATAACGAGACTTAAAAGGAGTAAATTTTGGGTGCTGGGCAGGCGCTAGTGCCTGTGCCCGAGTGTTTTGGATAGCTTAGATTTCTTCTCTCTCTCTCTCTCTTTCTCTCTCTCTCTCTCTCTCTCTCTCTCTCTCTCTCTCTCCTTTTTATCTTTTTAAAATCCGGACTGTCCAAAAGTGTTTTGGACGGCTGAGATGAGTGCTCAGGCACTGCCATGGTACCCGCTCGGGACCTAAAAACTTCTCATTGGTTTGAGTCTCGGACATGAAGTATTAACCGCGGGAATCGAATTCAATTCAAAGGAAAAGAAATCTTGGTAAGTTTTAGGAAATTAATAATTCAAACAAGAAGGCTTAGAATGAACGCATTCCTACGGTAGTTTCCTCTCACACAGGGCAAAGTCTCATGACTCTCGTTTACAGCTCTGTCGGACTTGAAGGGAGAAATATGTCTCATTCTCATTTGCTTTTGAGTCCCTGTCGTGAAGTAATAGCGGCGGAAATTAAATTCCATTCAAAGGAACAATAAAATTCTTGATACGTTTAAGGAAATTAATAATTCAAAAAAGAAGGCTTAGAACAGAGTAAACGCATTCCTACCTCCCCAAACTTGCAAAAACCTTAGCATAATTGACTTCCAACGTAAATGTTTTTTTATATTTTTCTTTCTTGGAAAAATCATCCATAGGACTAATTGGTTAGCAAGAGAATGGTAGAAAGTAAATGTAAGGGAAAAGCTAATCTCTCCAGGGTTGGAGCCAAGAATCTGGAGTCGTGGGGTCAATAATTTGAAACATACTTGATCTTACCCGTATTACTAATTTGATAACTGAATACTCACTACTACTAGGGAATAATTTGTGGTTAACACCCTTTGGAAAGCTTTAGCGAGCAAATAATTTATGGTTCTGTCTATGAATCTCTTCGTCCTAATTTGGAATCTAACTTATTAATGATACACATATCATTAAACTTTATAAACTTTTTAAAAAATATCATTTAGTGGCAATTGCATTTTTCACTTCAATTCTAGACTGAATAGTAGCAAGGAATTTTTGTGTGACTGTCTTCGATGGTTTAAAATTAACAATCAATTTGCAATGTTAGGGAGTCAAAAAGTGAACCAATAAAATGGCATTAAATATTGACATTTCCTTTGAATAGAAACGAATACGGATAGGGAAGAGGGCATCCTGTAGTGTGGTACTTCACTATAGGATTGTAATGCGGCAATCAGCGACTCGGATTTCATCTTAGTACTTGCATGATCCAAACCGTTTATTGCCAAGATGAAATCCGAGCCGTTCATTGCCGCACTACAGGGTTCTAGTGCAACACTGCCCTACAAGATCCCCAGATCGATACTGATAGAAACAACAATGATACATGTACAAAAAATTTCCAACAGGTCTCTAACACACTTACATGATGTGTGGAGCCCGCACACACTTCACATTCAAGTGTTTATAGACTACACATATCATGTGAGTATGTTGAATTCTTGTTGGAGTTGATTGTTGTTCATTTATCATTTTTTGCTGATCGAAAGTGCTGATAAAAATTTATGTGTAGTATTGTTCATCATGGATGATGCATACAATTAAATAGTTGCAAAAACTTCCGATAACAACACCGGTCAAACTCTCGTACACGGTTGTGTATTTCCTTTCAAAAAAATAAAATAAAAAATACACGGTTGTGTATAGACGTCATTAATCGTGTCAGATTCACGTGCATCATCTCGAAGAACTTGTGCGAGTGTTCTTAGTTAAAATGAAATTGTATGCGACTATTCGTAGCAGAACAATCGTAGGTACACATTTTCTTAATCACTTTCCACTACACCCTCTCTCACATATGTGGTGGGGCTCACTGAGACCTACCGAATGAGTCCCATCATATATGTGAAAGAGGGTATAATAGAGAGTGATTGAAAAACTGTGTACTTGTCATTTTTGTGCCGGCCCCTTTGTTGGAGTACTTTTCTTATCTTTGCTCTCCCGACAAGACAATCATCTGACTAAAACTTTCAAGAAGTCGTACTTGTTGAGATAAAAAACAAAATTGCAAGGATTCACAGCCTTAAAAGTCAAAATCAGTACCAGTTTTGATGACCGAAGTTTATTTTTGTCATGCCGTTCATTAAAAAAAGTAAAATAAAATATTTTGGTCTTAATTGGTACGACACGACATGGTCTAAGTGGCCACGTGACACAGGACAGACACGGAAATGAGGGGCACTACACGATACAACACGACACAGAAGTTGACCTGACACGGCACAACACGACACGGTATTTGACGGGCATGGCATGTGCACGATACAAAGTGGGATGGGGCATGAGTCACGACACGGCATGACACATGCATGTGCACGGAACGACACAGAACTAGGACGGACACATGCACGACACATCACTAGGGATGGCAATGGGGAGGGTAGGGGGTGGATACCACTACCTCCATTCCCGATCCCCGAACCTATATCAATCTCCATTCCCTCCCTGATCTCCACCGGAGATTTTATTTTAACCTCCATCCCCACCTCGATGCGGGGAACGGGAATCTCCACGGGGAATCGAGGTTTCAAGAATTCATGCACTAGTCCATGCCATTACTCATTAAATTCAACCCCCACGGCCAAAATTTCATTCAATCCGTGCAATTTGGTTCCCATTACGCATTAAATTCAATATGTAATCTGCATTTGCAACACATAGGAATAGGATGTGCCTACTGCCAATGCCTATGCATAAAATGGCTTCATATTTTACGGCTATAATCGGATGCAAGATAAATTTGTTTCAACAAGTCTCTAACAGTTTTAACAGTTTCAATTACACAACTCAGTTTCAACCGACATCAAACAAAAAACATAAAAATTATGAGTTATGACTTAAATATCATTTTTTACGCACTGTGGTGCCAACTGTCATTGTGGTCTTGGTGGAATTACCGTGGAAAAGAAATTTAAGAGAACTTATAATATAATAAATATATATATATATATATATTATATATATATATATATATACATATATATGTAAAAGGGGATGCGAGGAAGGGCGGAGATCGGGTAGGGGACTGACAATACCATCCCCTACCCAATCCTCGATTTTTTTTAAATAATCCCCATCCCCTACCCGATTCCCGAAAAAATCTCCGAATCCCCTCCCTGAATGGGTAGGAGACGGGTTGGATAGGGGCGGGTCGGCCGAAATTGCCATCCCTACACATCACGGATTCACGATTCTAGCAAGGCACGACACGACACGACATAGCCTTCTACTTTTATTTCTTACTCTTTCTCTCTTTCTCCATTCCCTTTTCTCTCTCCTAAACCGTTTAATTGGGGACGCCACCAGAGAAAAGGCTAGAGAAGTAGGCGAAGAATGGATTAGTTGCCAAAAAAGAGGGGGTGAGTTTTGCGCTAAACAATTGGGGTGAAAATTTGGTGGGCGAAGAGCAAATGTCGGAGAGAGAGAGAGAGAGAGAGAGAGAGAGAGAGAGAGAGAGAGAGAGAGAGAGAGGTTCAGACTTACATTCACTAGATGCCTTAAAATGCACTAGGATGTCCATGGCATTGTTGTTGAGAAATTCCCCTGTAAATCTCTCGCTCCTTGCAAGTTGACAAAGGGAAAGGTTACATGCAGTTTGAAGTTAATAATGTGTACATCCACACTTTTTTGGAGAGAGAGAGAGAGAGAGAGAGAGAGAGAGAATGTACAATTTATCTAGATTGGTGATCCACCTTTGGCTGTTGTCTGTTGCTGCCATTGATTGTAGTGATGAGAGTGGTCGTGTGTGAGAGTGTAGTGGGTGGTGCTGGAAGTAAGTAATGTCAGTACTGGTTGAGTCCTTTTTGGTGGGTGGTGCTCGAAGTAGGGGTGTCAAACGGGTCGGTTCGGCATGAGCATGACACGTTTGAAGGTGGCACGACCTACTCCTGACACGACACGACAGGACACGGTCTAAATGGGCACGTGTCACGATACGGGCACGAAAATGAGGGGGTATGACCGCGAGGAAGTTGGTCCGCACAAAGATCGCGCGACCACGGTATTCGATGGGCCGCGACGCTAAGTGGGATGGGGTACGAGTCACGACATGGCACGACACTGTTCTAACACAGCACGACAAGGGCATAGAACTAGGATGGGCACGACACATCACGGATTCTTGGATCTAGCACTGCACGACACGACATAGCCTTTTACTCCTATTTCTTACTCTCTCTCTCTCTCTCTTCGCTTCCTTTTCTCTCTCCTAATCTGTTTAGCTGGGGACGAAGTCGGAGAAAAGGCTAGAGAAAGTATGTGGAGAATGGATTAGTCGCCAAAAAAGAGGTGGTGAGTTTTGAGGTGAACAATTGGGGAAAAATTTGATGGGCTTAAGGGGCAAGTGTGTGTGTGTGTGTGGGGGGGGAGAGAGAGAGAGAGAGAGAGAGAGAGAGAGAGAGAGAGAGAGAGAGAGAGAGAGAGAGAGAGAGAGAGAGAGAGAGAGAGAGAGGGTTAGACTTACATTCTCTAGGTGCCTTGAAATGCACCAGGATGTCAATGGCGTTGTTGTTGAGAAATTTCCTTGTAAATCTCTCGCTCTTTGCAAGTTGACAAAGGGAAAGGTTACATGCAGTTTGAAGTTAACTGTGTGTACATCCACACTTTTCTGGAGAGAGAGAGAGAGAGAGAGAGAGAGAGAGAGAGAGAGAGAGAGAGAGAGAGAGAGAGAGAGAGAGAATGTACAACTTATCTGGATCCATGATCCACCTTTGGCTGTTGTCCGTTGCGGCCATCGATTGTAGTGATGAGAGTGCTCATGTGTTAGTGTGCAGTGGGTGGTGCTGGAAGTAAGTAATGTCAGTACTGGTGGAGTCCTCTTCGGTGGGTGTTGGTGGAACCGTTTTTGAGACAAAAAATAATTATAACTTTTCTCAACAAAACATAGTTTTTTTTTGATCGGCAAAAGAATTTTATTATAACCTGATAGGGGTACATTAAGTCGGAGAAGGGGAAATGGGTTCCAACCAAAAGCTGGAAATACACCTGGGCAAAGTCCAGAACATGTGTGGGCCTAAAATGCCCAAATAGAAACAGTGAAGCTCAAAATACCCCAAATGGCCTAAAATGCCCAAAATATTACAATGAAAGCCTAGCCGAAGAAAATCCTAAACCTAACCCTCAACAAGTTCAAAGTCTCCATTCTAAAGGGATATAGATTGTTGACGAGGTAATTAGGGGTTTAGAAATTCAATGGGTCCTAAATTAAGAAATCTAGGTCTTCATTTTTTTAAGGTTGAAAGGTATTCTATTTTCAATCTGTTATAAGAATTGATGCAGGGGAGGTGGGGTATTTATATGGGTACAAGTAATTATCAAGGGTTATGACTTAGAGTTTAATTTACATGTTTTTTTTTAAATTTATTTGTTGGAAGGGATTTTGACTGTTGACTTGTTAATGGAGTTTAGAAATTGAATGGGTCGGCCTGATTTTATTTCTCAATTTTCTGAGGTAGTTATTTTAAGATTGCAAATGTTTTGAAGTTTTGGTCGCAGAAAGAGTCTGCCCTGATATTAGTTGTCGAGGGCATAAAGAGAATATTAAAGATGTGGCTTTTTTTTGTTGGAATATCGCAAAGGGTATCAAAGTAGGAGGAACCCTGATATTTGAAAATTTGTGGGAGCGTAAAACGACCGTACCCTCGAACTTTAGCTCAGGGATAGCTCTGGTTAAGGAGTATATGTGCAATGCGTGCAATGGTGGTTTCCTCTCTCAGAGGGCAAAGTCTCATTGCCTTGCAAATGCAATATGTGTAAGCCCTGCCGGACTTGAAGGGAGCAATATGTCTCAGTCTCATTTGCTTTTGAGTCCCTTGCGTGAAGTATTAACCGCGGAAAATGAATTCCATTCAAAGGAACAAAAAAATTCTTGATAAAGTTTAAGGAATTAATAATTCAAAAAAGAAGGCTTAGAACAGAGTAAACGCATTCCTACCTCTCCAAACTTGCAAAAACCTTAGCATAATTGACTTACAACGTAAATGTTTTTTTATATTTTTCTTTCTTGGAAAAATCATCCATAGGACTAATTGGTTAGCAAGAGAATGGTAGAAAGTAAATGTAAGGGAAAAGCTAATTTCTCCAGGGTCGGAGAAAGGAATCTGGAGTGGAGGGGTCAATAATTTGAAACATACTTGATCTTACTCTAATTAATAACTAATTTAATAATTGAATACTCACTACTACTACTAGGAAATAATTTGTGGTTGACAGCCCTTTGGAAAGCATTAACGAGCAAATGTTTCTCCATATTCATAAAATACGCATAGAGGTTTACAAATACGTATTCGTAATAGGAAAATGCAATTGCAAATTTTAACTTCTTTATCATTCAATATTGTAATATTGTGTGTATTGACTGGTAATTAGTAAAAATCTAGTGTTAGAAGAAGGTCAATTTTATAATTTTAGTGAGGTTGCTTCATATTTGGGACAGCTTCCTTAAAATTGCAGGGTCAAATTCCTAAAATACACCGAAATTATGTGGGAGTTAATGGGTTAATGTGAAAGTCAGTTGGGTCAATTAAGTGACCACACTTGACCATATGTGGCTCTGTGGATGAATCTCTCCGTCCTAATGTTTTTCATCATGCTCTTTCTATCAAGCAGTGTTTTGTTTACCAGCTGATCATGGATGATGCATACAATTAAATAGGAAAATCTTCCTGATAACTTAGAACCAGTCAAACTCTCATACACGGGTGTGTATAGACGTCAATAACTGTGTGAGACTCACGTGCATCATTTCAAAGCGCTTGTGCATGCCAGTGATCTTAGTTACAATAAAATTGTATGCATAGCCAGTCCCTTTGTTAATTAGTTCTCCATACATAGTTAAGTAATACTTTTCTTATCTTTGCTTTCCCAACAAGACAAGTCATCTAACTAAAACTTTCAAAAAGTCGTATTTGTTGAGATAACAAACAAAATTACAAGGATTCACAGCCTCATAAGTCAAAATCAATACCAGAATTAAGTGTTTTGAAGACAAAAGTTTAGAGACTAAATTATCTTTGTCATGCCGTTCATTAAAAAAAATTATCTTGGTCATAATTTGGTCTCCAAATGTGTGGTTTTTTGAGCTTTCCTAGTTAATATATATGAGGAGAATGACATATCTCGTAAGATTCTCGACAGAAGCAATCTCTCTCTCTCTCTCTCTCTCTCTCTCTCTCTCTCCAATGAACCTAATCGATTGACGATTGCTTTCTCAATTCTACTAGGAGATTAGATACTGAAATTGATCGGTGATTGCTTTCGGGCACAAAACTGATTTTTTTGACTTTTCTGGACAATTTTTCAAGCACAAATCTCATGAGCGTGCAATATTGTCTCTAAATCTCTTTGGCAACCAAAATTATACCCAACCAAAATATTTGATAAAACCCTTACCTTTTGTAGTGTAATTTAATACTCTAAGAGGTTGCATCTCAAGATCTAAATATTATACGAGGTCACACTTTTCTAAGCTCAAAATTTTGGATCTGTCACGGCATCACGCTTGCAAATGTAGCATCAGGTCATATACAAAACGTTTTAACTTTAACAGCGTTGAACTATTCATACAAAATAAACTCTTGTAGTGTAATTTAATATATTCTTTTAGTTGTAATTTGCACTTGATACAACAACTAAGACCCAATTTTTCAAAAGATTTTAACAACCAGGTGCTAAAATCATGATTTTTTAAATCAAAAAATGAAGTGGTTCTGTATATCGTTTTTCAATTTTTTTGTACCAAACTAAAGTACACAAGAAGTACTTTAATTTGGTGCGAAAAAAATCGAAAAATGATACATGGAACCACTTTATTTTTTGATATAAAATATCATAATTTTAGCAATTGGGTGCTAAAATCTTATGGAAAACTGAGCCTTAGACCATTAACAACAATTGCATTCAATGCAGAAAGAAACAAAGACTTTGCCCAAAATACCAAACAGAAGCATTTGTGTATTTATTCACACAACAACAAAGTATAGTGAATGAAGTAAAATACAATTTTGACTTCGCACCGGTCTTATTCTAGTCAATCAACACAGTTGAATTATTTTCTGACTACTTAGGTAAACCATTTTTTTTCCCTGTAACATTGTCAATGCATTTTGGGGGCAATTAATTTGTGGCCACACCAAATTGAACCGTGTGTTGTGGGTGTGCTGGAGGCGGCATCACCTGACCGGCAAAGCCTTTCTGGCCGAGAGTATCGGTGGCATGGATGTGGGTTGGGGGACCCGAACCCGAGGGGGTCACAGGTCCCCTTTGCAGAGACTGTAAAAGCAAACTCCCTCTCTTCATCAACTCCTCTTCTTCTTCATCTAAGATTCTAGCTGCCTCAAGTGGCTTGAACATGGTTAGGAGAAAGAGGAGAGCAAAAATGGCTAAGGCAGCGTTTGTTGGTCTCATTTTGTTAGACAATAGTTGTTTGGAAAAAAACAAATATTTTGGTGTTGGTAGATTATGAAGAATAGGTGGAGGCAGTTGGGGCTATTTATATGCAACAAGTTCAAATTCTCCATTCTAAAGGAATATAGACTGTTGACGATGGGATTGAGGGTTTAGAAAATTCAAGGGTCGTAGATGAAGAAAACTAAGTCTTTAATTTTTTTGAGGTTGAAAGGCATTCTATTTTCAACCTTTGCAAACATATAATTCCTTGAACACAACGCAAGCATGTAAACATGAAAGAAAATGTAGGCATATCCGGTGGTGGTGGATGCAGAATTTGTGAGGTTGTATCTTTATATTGGTGGCAGGAGATATATTTCGCAAATATATATGTCTTGTTACTTGTGAGGCCTAAGAAAGAGATGAGATTGTGTGTATGTGTGTCGATGTTGTTTAAGTTTATGCATGTGGCCTAAAAATATTGATTACTTTTGTAAAGACTAAATTTCAGAGTTTTTCTTGTTTTGGCAATTCCGTATGACAAAACACATATTTATATCGAGTTGTAATTTTCTAAATAGCAAGTTTGTATATGAATAGAGTGGAAGGAATCTCTTTTACGTAATTTGAGGGATAATAGATCAATCGGTTTCAACTAGGATCAGTCGGCTTCGCAAAGAGGAACAATGCGTAGATCCAGTTCGGGTAGACCAATATATGGTCCGATGATCGGCTAATCAATTGGGCAGTGCAGTTCTAAAAAGTCTATCGGTTTACAAATGGACCGATCAATCCGTTTATGATGTGATTGATGGGATCTACAACAAGTATAAAAATGCGGTTTCTTTTCGTTTTAAGGTTATTTACTGCCGCCTTGAAAAAAGACAAATCAACCGGTCGATCAATCGGGTTATCAGTTGGTCTTCTAAAATTATGTAACGAGTGTAGCCTCCAAACATAACGTATACACTGCTTGGAGAGGAGCAAAACGCTAGACCTTTTGGGGATTGAATCTTGGAACGAATACAAAGTTTATGGAACTTTAATCTTTCAATCGAAGCTCCAAGAGGTTTCTACATACTGTTAGAAAATCCATTAATAGTATGTGCATGTCTCACATGTTATAAGGTGAGCAAACATCACATGCAATTTTGGTTGTGATGATTTTAGATTGAACGGACTATAATCGAACCAAAACATGGTTTGTCAAACACTGTAACGATGGATATATGTAAATGATAGCATTTGAGGGAGGAGGTCCTCTCTCAACCAATTACTACAAAAAAATTCTGGACTCACCCCATCTAGTAAGTTGGTCTGCATATTAAGGTTTGAGGGTCAACAGAGAAAACCCATTTCCCCTAAAGAGCTTGCTCTTTTAATTAACGGGTCGGATCTACCATTTAGCTTATCGGCATGGATCCAAGTTAGCAAACTTCATGTGTATATAATTTCTGCAATTTTTTGTCTTAGTGAAAAATCACTATGTTTTAGTCTTTTAGATTCTGTAATTTTAGTATACACATTCTGCTACCATTTTGACAATGAAAATTTGAGCAAGATAAAGGCTTGGTTGAGTGCTTTGCGGTTTCCAATTTCCAAACTCAGCGATTCTTAAAAACCGTCCTCAATTCATTCTTCTTTAATTTGCTTCCATTCTCAAATTCTCCAATTCTCCAATTCCACCTTCGCCTTTTGGATCGTCTTTTGCCCAATGCGAATGTATCGCGAGCAGATGGAACTTTGATGATTCCGCTTCGCAAAGGGCTTGTTCATGCTGGATTAACTTGTTCTAGCAAAGAGTAGACTCATCAATATTTATTAGGTCCGTGCACAGGAAAACAAATAAAGAGTTGATAAAAGTATGATCGACTTAGAGTTTTACTAGTTTTTTTTTATAAATTTATTTGTTGGAAGGGATTTTGACTGTTGACTTGCGAATGGAGTTCAGATATTGAATGGGTCGGTCTTAGTAAATATTTAATCCCCAATTTCCATTGCTTCAACTTTCAACCTTTTTGTAAACACGTATTCCTTGAACATGACGGGAGCATGCATGCAGATGGTGACGTCAAATGGAAAACGAAAGCAATTTCGGTCCGTCTCTCTCTTTACCCCTATCCTTCTCCCTCTCATTTTTTTTGAACGGCGGAAAATAACTTTAATACATCAGAGAGTCAGGGAAAAGCAATAGTGATTGTGACACAAACTTTGTGCCACAATCAACCACAACCCCACTCACATGGGGTGTGGGGTCCACACATGGGGCCCATGTGGGACCCATACCCCATGTAAGTGGGGTTGTGGTTGATTGTAGCACAAAGTTTGTGTCACAATCATTTTTGCAGGGAAAGGCATCACAACACAATGGTTGACAAGATGACCACCAAAAAGAATAACAGCTAATCATAGCTAAATATATACAATCAAAATGAACGCCTAAACAATTGAAATGAACTCCTTGAATAAAGCACCAGGATTCCTTAGACACAAGCTGCAGCAAAGATGATAACCTTATTTCCGATAGTTTTTAAGGTTTCCCATGTTTGAAGTTTTTGTTGCAGAAAGAACCACCCCTGACTTTAGTTTTCGGGGGGCCTAAGGAGAATAATTAATGATGTCGCTTTTTTTGTTGGACTATTATGAAGGGTATCAAAGTAGGAAGGACGTACACCTAATATTTGTAAATTTTTGGGAGCTTTAAATGACCATATCTCAAATTTCAGCTCAGGACCAAATCTTGTAAGAGAGTATATGTGAATGCGCGCAATGGTTGTCTCCTCTCTCACAGGGCAAAGTCTCACAGCCGTGCAAATGCAATATGTGTTAGCCCTGTTGGACTTGAAGGGAGAAATATGTCTCATTCTCATTAATTTGCTTTTGAGTCCCTGACGTGAAGTATTAACCGCGGAAAATTGAATTCCATTCAAAGGGAAAAACAATTCTTGATAAGTTTTAAGGAAATTAATTATTCAAACAAGTTAAATTGACTTACTTTTAAAAAAATAATCTATAGGACTAATTTGTTAGCAAGAGAGTGGTAGAAAGGGGAAAATCTGGACCACTCATATGTGGTCCTCACATGTCCTATAAGAGAGAATTTGTGGAAATGTTTGTACAAGTCTAATAAATGCCTATGGCAAATTTTTTTTTTCATCAAGCTTTTTCTATCAAGCAAGGAGTAGACCGTGTATAGGAGAAACTCATAGCTCAGGAAATCAGCTCAAGCCAACTGACACTATTTTAGAAGGAAAACACATAAAACTACACACACTTACGCAGACACATGCTCACGAAGAAAGGTGATCAACTCTCCTTCTTTGTGAGCGTGTGTGGTTCTAGCATTATCGTAGTAAAAATTGATTTATTCGATGTAATTAGTTTAGCTAGCTCATTGAGTTAGTTACTCTGTTTTTAGATATAACACTTAGACACAAAAGTTCGTTAGGATTCTCTTTTGTTAAATCATCAAGAAGCTCAAGCAGTGTTATCAGCTGATCATGGATGCTGCATACAATTAAATAGCAAAAAATTCACGATAACATGCACCCGTCAAACTCTCATACATGAGTGTGTATGGACGGCATTACTCGTGTGGGACCCATGCACGTGCGAGTGTTCTTAGTTATAATAAGAGTTTGTGCATAGATCCAGTCCCTTTGTTAATTACTTTTTTATTTTGTTTTTATTTTAATTTTTATCTTTGCTTTTCCAACGAGACAAGTCATCTAACTCTTGACGGGCCCAAGGGGGGCGACCACATATCCAAAAGGATCAAAACTTTCAACAAGTCTGACCTAGGCCCAGTAGTGCAGGGGTGCATTGTAAGATTCTAGTGCAATATCCAAACCATTGAAACTCTTTCTTGGAAGAGTTCTTTTTAAAATTCGAACCTTCCAAAATACTTTTGAACGATCAAGATGTGGACTACTGGAAACTGCACAACAGGGTTCCGGAATTTTGGTAGGTTGTACTTCTTGAGATAACAACAAAATTACAAGGATTCACAGCTCAAACGTCAAAAATCACTACAAGAATTAATTGTTTTGAAGATAAAAGTTTAGGTACTAAATTAAATTACAGTATTTATGTAATGCCGTTCATAAAAGAAATTCTTTTTGGTCATAATTTGGTCTCAAATGTGTGGTTTTTCAGACAAAAATTAATTTCTTACTTTTCTCAACAAAACAAGTTTAGTTATTAAATTATGTCCCCATTCACTGGCTCTCTATTTTCATGCTGAACTTCATCCCTCAAATTCTTTTTAGAGACGAGATCATAGAATATTATGGTCTGAAATGGTTTTTCATACTCCAACTCCCAAAAATGAAAAAATATAGAAACGATATTCATTTGGTTGCTAAATGTTCCACTACCTTGGCTTTTGACTTTTTAACTTTTTAAAGTTAATGTATGTGAGGAAAATGACCAGCCTCGTACAATTCTCGATAGAAGCAATCACACACAGTCTTCAAAGAACCTAATCGATTGGCGATTGCTTTTTACTTATAGCTTTCGCAACCAAAAGATTTGGTCCCTAAAATCCTTATTCCTTACCCTTTGTACTGTAATTTAATATAAGAGCTTGTATCTCAAGATCTGAATATTATACGAGCTGATCACACTCCCTAAGTTCAAAATCTTGGATCTGTCATGGCATCACGCTTGCAAATGTAGCATCAGGGCATATATACAAGTTTGAACTTTGACGTGTTGAATTATTCATACAAAATTACCTTTTGAAGTGTAATTTAATGGGAGAGTTAATTAGGCATCGAGTACAAAAAAAATTATTATGATTCTATCCTATGAGATTTGAATACTTATGATTCTATCTTGAAATTCAAATAAATCCCAAACACCCTTTCTCTCTCTCTCTCTCTCTCTCTCCTAATTATTCTAATATTTCTCTCCTTATTTTCCTAAAAATTCTATCTCCTAATTTCCTAACATTTCTTTCTCCTAATCTTTCCTAATTTATTTCAGTCTCTCTCCACTATCTTGAAATTCAAATAAATTCTTTTAGTTGTAATTTACTCTTGATAAACAACTAAATGACCATTAACAACAATTGCATTCAATACAGAAAGTAACAAAGAATTGCCCAAAATACCAAACAGAAGCACTTTTTGTATTTATACACATAACAACATAGTATAATGAATGGAATAAAACATTAAAGCTTACAATTTTGTCTTTGAAGCAGTCTTATTCTAGTCGATAAACATAGTTGAATTATTTTCTGACTACTTAGGAAAACCATTTTTTTTTCCTGTAACATTGTCAATGAATTTTGGTTGCGTTTTTTTGGGCAATTAATTTGTTGCCACACCAAATTGAACCCTGTGTTGTGGGTGCGCAGGAGGTGGCGGAAACAGCATTGCTTGACCGGCAAAGCCTTTCTCACCGAGAGTACTGGTGGCGGGGATGTGGGTTGGGGGACTCGAACCCGAGGGGGGCACCGGAGCCCTTTGCAGAGACTGTAAAAGCAAACTCCATGGCATTGCCTGACCGGCAAAGCCTTTCTCACCGAGAGTACTGGTGGCGGGAATGTGGGTCGGGGGACTTGCACCCGAAGGGGGCACCGGAGCCCTTTGCAGAGACTGTAAAAGCAAACTCCCTGGCATTGCCTGACCGGCAAAGCCTTTCTCACCGAGAGTACTGGTGGCGGGGATGTGGGTCGGGGGACCCGCACCCGAAGGGGGCACCGGAGCCCTTTGCAGAGACTGTAAAAGCAAACTCCCTGGCATTGCCTGACCGGCAAAGCCTTTCTCACCGAGAGTACTGGTGGCGGGGATGTGGGTTGGGGGACCCGCACCCGAGGGGGTCACAGGTCCCCTTTGCAGAGACTGTAAAAGCAAACTCCCTCTCTTCATCACCTCCTCTTCTTCTTCATCTAAGATTCTAGCTGCCTCAAGTGGCTTGAACATGGTTAGGAGAAAGAGGAGAGCGAAAATGGCTAAGGCAGCGTTTGTTGGTCTCATTTTGTTAGGAGAAAGAGGAGAGCTAAAATGGCTAAGGCAGCGTTTGCTGTTTGGAAAAAAACAAAGATTTTGGAGTTGGTAGATTATGAAGAATAGGTGGAGGGAGTTGGGGGTATTTATATGCAACAAACAAGTTCAAAGTCTACATTCTGAAGGGATATAGATTGTTGACGAGGTAATTAGGGGCTTAGAAATTCAATGGGTCCAAATTTAAGAAATCTGAGTCTACATTTTTTTAAGGTTGAAAGGTATTCAATTTTCAACCTCTGCAAACACGTAATTCCGCAAACACGACACAAGCATGTAAAGATGAAGAAAGAAAATGTAAGCATCTACGGTGTTGATGGACGCAGAATTTGTTAGGACCAAATCACATATATTTTTATATTGGTAGCAAGAGATATATTTTACAAGTATATATGTTTTGGTACTTGCAAGGTCTAAGAAAGAGATGAAATTGTGTATATCAAAAGATAAATCTTCAAATAAACAAACACTTTATAAATCAATAATTATAAATGAACCAGCCAATGAAAGTTGAAACACAAAATTAATTCTACATTTTTATTAGAGTGTATGCTAAATATATCATTATATTTTGAATTATGCTAAATATATAATACACATACACACACACACAGGAGTTATCTAGTCCGGGAATCCCTGATCTGGGACTCCATCTTCACGATATTTTTTTGACGATCCAAACTGTCCAATGTGTTCAGAAGATGTTTTCAATGATCCACACAGGAAATCTTCGAAAAAAAACTGGGAAGGGCTTGATCCAAATAGTTTTTCGCAAAACTATAAATATATAGTTTTTGTGAAAAATTGGTTGGATCAAGCTCTTCCTGAAACTTTTTTTTTATGATTTTCCTCGAGTATCCTCGAAAACACCTTTTAAAGACATTAGACGGTTCAAATTTTCCAATTTTTTTAAAAAGCATTAAAATACCAAAAACCTCCAATTCGGGATCCTTAATAGGATCTGTGGCGTATATTTATACACATATATATATATATATATATATATATATATATATTGAGTTTTGATCAGGGTTAGCAAGAGCACGTGCCCCGCATGACCCCCTAGATCTGTCCCTGATTAGTCTATATAAGAACACTGTTAGACTGATTATATCTTCTCCAATGGTAGCAAGGTTTTAACGGTTTCGTGATACGTTACGGTGATGATTTTAGTGTGACAGTTTTGGTAGTATCAAACGTCACGTAACGGGATTTGGGTGTAAGAGTTGTGAATTTCTAAAAATTATTTTTCAATAAAAAATAATTTTAAATTAGTTAAATAACCCGTAATAGTCATGAACTGGTTTGTGAATCGGATACAGACCGATACGTAACGGGAACCAGCAATACGCATGCAAATTTTCCCTCTTATCGGTGTACCGGCGATAATTTTAAAAGTGCATATAGAGATACGGAATATTTATTATTCATTGTAATTACTAAGAGCATCCACAATGGTCTAACCAAAATTGGATAATCAAAAGTTGCCACGTAAGCTTTTGGTTATCCATTTAGAGGTTGCTAAAGTTAGCAATGTCAAGTCCCACATTGGTGTTTTTTGTCCATAACCAAAAATAATGGACACCCTCCATCACTTATTCAAATGATAAACAAAACTTGCCACATTACTTTTTCAAACTACAAAAAATAGTTTTGAAATTTTTTTAAAAAAATATTTTGAATTTTCTTTAAGTACAAAACGGTTTTAAAAAAAAACAGTTTTTAAAAATAAATTTTGAAAAAAAACATTTTTTAAAAATAAACTTCTGAAAAAAACAGTTTTTAAAATGAACTTTTGAAAAAAAAACAGTTTTTTTTAAAAGAACTTTTGAAAAAAACAGTTTTTAATAGAAAAAAAACAGTTTTTTAAAATGAACTTTTGAAAAAAACAGTTTTTTAAAATAAACTTTTGAAAAAAACCAGTTTTTTAAAATTAAACTTTTGAAAAAGAAAAAAAAATTTAAATTAAACTTTTGAAAACATTGTTAAGAGAGGAGAGAGAAGGTTTTTGTCATTTTGTGTAATGGTGGGTGTACTTGATTGGGTAGATGTGGAGTCCATTAAATTTGGTTATTGGCAAAATGTTGCTAGTTTTGGTTATCCAAGTGACAAAATTTGGTTAGTTGCTAAGAGGTTGCTAAGTTTGGTTATTCCAATGTGAGCACTTTTTTAAACAAACGCTGCTAACTTTAGCAACTTTTTGGTTTTGGTTATGCCATTGTGGATGCTCTAACTCCAATCTAAATCTCTATTTCATCTCTGTTTGAAACGAAATACAACATTACTTCAGCTCCCTCCATATTTTCAAATAATGAAATTTCAAATTTGTATGAAATATATCAAATACGAATCTCATTTTGAAAGTCTCATAATTAAATATCTTTTTAATAATATGGATACTGTAATAATTGGGTTGAAAATATAAGAATATGTGGTTGAGAAAAGTGTCAAGGCACCACGTGGCGATGCCACAAGACCACACCAATATTTTTCCCTTTATTGAGTCACAGACCCTTTTTTTTTGGTACAAAAGAAACGTACTCTATCCTAGTCTAAGAGGGAAGAAATGGGATCCTAGGAGGGGCGAAAATGTAATCGACGAACTCGAATCAACTGAAAAAATCGACTGAAATTTTCGGTTTCCGGTCTGTTTGCACCTGACCCCGGTTGGTTTTGATCTTGGAAGTGAAAAAAATTGAATATTTGGTTCGGTCTTGGTTATTTGAAATTTAACCGGAACTGTACCGAACCAAACTTAAATATTGGACCGATATAAGTTAAAAAACCAAATAACCAAGGGGTACGGTTTACCCTAACAGAAATTGAAAGATAACTGCTTCTAGAGAGAGAAAGTAAAGTTGTCTGTAAACTTCATTATTCTGAGATTCATATTACACACTTGATGAGAGGAGAGTCTATGCTTATATACATTCCAGATTACAACTGAAGCGTACAGAGTAAGCTAACACTTCTAATTGGCAATGAGTGGAGAGGTCCCAACATATATTAAGTGATTACCCATTCCACTCCTAAGCAATGTGGGACAATTTTCCTTAACATACCCTTGGTACTTGTTGGATTGTTAAAATTACCATTACAGTATGTTGGTTGTTGTTATGGATTATAGCAAATACCTGTTCAATCCTACAACGCCCCTATGGATCTTGGGAACAATAAATTACAGAAAAAGAAGCAAATAAGTGCTTAATGAAAAACTGAAAAGAAAAGAGAGACACAAGATATGCATAGAAAACCTCAACGTGAGGAAAAACTACGGGAACCACACCAGTCCACTATGAAATCGAATCAAAGAGTTCAAGTCTTCTCACAATCTCTTTGAGATTGGTTTTCTCTTGCATCTCACACAATTTTTCGCTCTGAAAATCTGATACACGACCTACACAGTTATACACACGCAACCGGCCAACAAAGCCCTAAAAGAAACATTTTAAGGCTCTCGGTAACGCTACAGGGAAAAACTTGTAGCGCTACAAAACGTTGTGCCCAAAAGATATGCCCCAGGTAGCGCTACACCAAAACCTTGGTAGTGCTACCGCGAAGGTTATCTGCACTCCCAACAGTTGTAAGCTTCATTTCCGTGTAATTCTATTTTGATGGTATAACGTACTCTATCCTAGTCTTAGTTTATTTAAGGTTGAAAGGCATTCTATTTTCGACCTTTGCAAACACGTAATTCCTCGAACACGACGAAAGCATATAAAGATGAAGAAAGAAAACGTAAGCATTTCAGGGGGTGGTGGCAATTTATGAGGACCCAAATCGTATGTATTATAATTACTGAGTATATTGGTAGGAAGAGATATATTTCACAAGTATGTAGACTTGTGAGGTCTAAGAAATAGATCAGATTGTGTGTATGTGCGTTGACATGTTATTTAAGTTGATACATGCGATCTAAAACAATTGATGACTTTAAATTTTATGGGTTTTTAACAGACACGTTTGGGAATTTTAGAATTATTTTGTCAATAAATGGGCTCGTACGTGCCAATTCCATAGAACTTTTTAAATGAACTTGAAAAATAGTATAATATGCATAAATATTTGGAGTTAGGCAGGGCCGGGAATCTCTCTCCCTCTCCTTGGCCTCCTTTGGGTAAAAAACTAAAAATCGGTTTTTTTTAAAATTATTTTGTCCTTATTCAATTTTTTTTGCATTCGTTAGTTTTGCGTCAAGATTTTGTGGTTTCTGGATTCCTCTCGATGAGAGGAATCTAACAAGTATAAATTTATGGTCAAAACTCAAATTTTTTTGAATAAAGCCAAAATAGGTCCAATAATTCAACTATTTTGGCTTTATTCAAATTTTTTTAAGTTTTAATCATAATTTTATACTCGTTATATTCTACTACCATTTTGACCATGAAAATTTGAGCAATATAAAGACTTGGTTGAGTGCTTTGGCCGGTTTTCACTTTCGGTTCCAATTTCCAACCACAGCGATTCTTGAAAACGTTAGGTGAAAATTACCGTTCTTAATTCACCGTCCTTTAATATGCTTCCATTCTCAAATTCTCCATTTCCACCTTCGCCTTTTAGTTGCAGGGTTACCAACGAGGAATTGGTTCAGTGGTGTAAATTCAAACTTGGTTGGATAATGCCTTGGTTCAGGTACCTATAGTCTAAATTTTTTTTCAATGCCGAGGTACCATGTGATGCCTGCTCGTGTATATCCACCCGTCCAAAAATGCAATGGATGGCCAGGATTGAAAGTGCCGGATGAATTTAAAAATAAAAGGAAAGGAAAAGTATGATTTAATCCAACCCCGTCCGTTGTATTTTTTGACGGCCGGACAGCATGAGCGGGTACCACGTCAGCCAAACCCGCTCAACACTAAAAAATTCATAATTATTGGGGTTTTTTTTTTTGATCAGTATTGGGGTTAAATATACTCTTTTCGGCTACAACCACCGACACATAGTGGGATCTTAGTTTCGTTCCGCATGTAGTGGTGTGGTTCCTTATAGATAGAGTGTTTTGGTACGACGGGACAATATTTACTAACAGAGGTGACGGGATCGTACATGCATTTCCATTTGTCAAACCACAAGAGTCCTGTTGCAGGGTTTGACTTTTTTGCTGTTGTTCTCTCTTCCTCGTCTTTTGGGTCAATGAAATGAATTCAATTCCGCGGATATGACTCTGAGCCTCTGGTGAGCCGTGCAATTCAATATCAGGTCCTTACGCAAAGGTAACACGACACCATTTTGCCCAAACTTCTACTTCATTTATGGGTTGATTTTTTGACACGAACGCGTGAAAAAAAATTGTATTCACGAATACAAATATATCATGATCTGATAATGTGAATATAAGATTCCAAATTTGGTTTGGATTTGAATAAGGGCGGAACCAGGACATTAATTTACCTTGAATTAACCAAAATTTAGTAAGCTATGATATATATATATATATATATATATATATATATATATATATATATATATATACACACACCAAAAAGAGAGCTTTATAACTAATGTCCAATAAACTTATAGCAAAAACAAAATGCTTTCGGATCGGACGATTGAGAACGATGGTTGCTATGTTGGTGTGGTTGTTGTTGCACTAGTGGTAGTCAAGGTTTTAAATCCCGTATCGGCATGGGTACCTATTGGCCACAATCGAATACTGTTTTTGATTTACTGCTATTAACAAATATATTATATCTAGGTATTAAAGTGGATTTTTTTAAATTTTATTTTATAACCCAACACTATTAACGTTAAATGATTAAAAAATTGATTTGTAGTAAAAGAACAAAAGAAAATAAGGAATAGAGGGGGAGTGCTACGTAGGTTTGTGTTGCGTAGCGTGCTATACGGTGGCTTTAGGCGCCGTGTAGGTATCGTTCCGACGATTAGAAACGTTCACCGCGTAAAACTTGTCGAGTACTACAACTCCACCAAAAATCAACTCGATCGAATATCATTAAGTCCCCTATTGGAACTATAATAACTTGAAAAAAATAGATTCAATAATTTTCATCCAGTCTTTCAAGTTTTATATGTTCTAATTTTTTTTAAAAAGTTATATGCACTCCAATAATGCACTTAATAATATTTGATCGAATTGATTTTTGGTGGAGTTGTAGTACTTGACGAGCTCTACGCGGTGGACGTTTCCGATTGTCGAAACAATGCCGACATGACGCCTAAAGCCTCCACACAACACACTGTGCAACACCTCCCCTCTGTCCGAAAATAAGACACTATTAATGTTGAATGGTTAAAAAATTAATTTGTAAGTTTTTCGTTGGTGATGATTAGTTGAGTTGGGGATTTGAGAGAGAAGAGAGCATAAAACGCTTTTGGATCCTCATAGTTTAACAGTCAAAACTTTAGAGAGAAGAAGCTCAATTGATCACTAGATTCAACCAGAGAGTGCAAAACCCATCAACAGAGTCGGCCTGAGATTTCGGGGCCTTAAGCCTAATTTAACAATAAGACCTCTTTAACAATTGTATATATATATTAGGTTTTTTGACATGTTACCACAAATTCCTTGTGGTGTGGTGATCTCATGTGTGGAATAGTAGTTATTTTCTTGGGATTGTGGGTTCAATTCTTGGCGCTAGTAGGAGATGATGTTTTTAAATTTTTATTACATTTTTGACATATATTTGTATATTTTTATTATATTTTCGACATATATTTGTATCAAAAAAATAAGCCAGTAGGAATCGATGGCGTGACCTAATGAATATAACTCAAGTGCCTAACCGCTGAACTAGAGCAACCATGTTTGTAAGACTTGCGACATACTAAATATATAAAATATCTTCCAATTCGGGGCCTTATTATTCAGCTACAAATAGGGGTCTTAAGCGGCGGCTTGGTAGGATTATGTCTAGAGCCAGCCCTGGCCATCAGATACAGATCGCATTTCGTTTTCTTTTCTTTTTCTTTTTGGTTTGATTTTTTAATGATTACAAATTGAACCAAGTTGTGGGTTCTTGGGTTGGGCTATTATTTTGGACCATTTGGGCTGAAAATTTTGGAGTACAACTTGTTCGGTGTAAATTTTACATTATATATATACACACACACAACACACACACACACAACACACTTCCAGTCCACTCTCCCAGATTTTAAAAAAATCCACACCTCATTGATCCCAATTGAATTTCGATGATCCGAACCGGCTAATGTTTTTAAAAGGTGTTTTTAAAGGTCCTCGTGAAAAATCATCAAAACAAAATATTGGGAATGGCTTGATCCGAGCCGTTTTTCATAAAATTTATATATGCATTTTAAACATATTGAACGGTTTGGATCGTCGAAATTCGAATGGGAAAGTGGAGTTCTGGATTTTTTTAAAATCTGGACTCAGGTGGACTGTATATATATATATTTTACAAGCCCACCTAGGCTGCAGCCCAAGCTTTCGACTCGAGTGAACTTTAAAAATATTCTCAAATTTTACTTGTTTAGTACTCCATTATTCAATTCGAACAATTCGAGTATTAATAATGGCGAACTTTTTTTGAACTCGTCATACATTAATATGCAGAATTTGACCGGAGTTGTAGGGACTATTCTTCAGTAATTTTATAAAAAAAAACCAAAGTACACGAAGAAAATTGGACGGAGTGCAGCGACCAAACACTCCCAATCCGCCCGTGACTTGACTTCAGTAGTTAGATCGTTGTACAACATAAATTCATCGAGCCGAGTACTGGGTCAAGTTTGACTTAAAAATAAGCTTTGAAGATGCCTTTCCCACTTTATGTCTTTATGGTCTTGTTTGTTTTGGGTTTAAAGAACTGATTTTTTCAATTATTGTCCAATTATTACCCCTATTTTCTGATATTATTCTCATTTTCTTTTTTATCTCTCTCTAATTATTAACCTCTATTTTAAATTATTCTCCATATTTCTTCTTCCAATCATTTCTAAAAACCAAAAACCAAAACCCAAAATAAACACAACCTATGGTTCAAGTACATCTCAAACATGCACATTACATAAATACAGAAAGAGAATTGCTACAAACACAACACTTTTGCACAACGTGCTTAGGTGACACTATGTCACTATACAATGAATGAGATGCCATTTTTTGTTGCCTAATGATACAATGACGTAAATATGTTTTGTATATTGTAGAGTTAAGTGTTGTATTAATAGACTTTCCTGTATCGGAATTCATCATGTTTGACTACTCCCTCTGTCACAAATTTTTGTCCACTTCTACTCGACATCTCAAAAATTGTTTATATTCGCAAATGTATAATCTTATTTATATATATGAAACTCGGTTGATAGTTTTCGATGAATTCTATTCAACAAAGTTTTCAAAAATAAAGAAAACATATTGAGAGGTATAAACAATTGAAAAATAACACGCATGCCGAAAAATAGACAAAAAAATTCAGGACGGACAGAGTACTATATCAGACACGTGGAAGCACTTGGGCGATTTATAGGCTTCCTAAGTTTAAAGTTAATCAGCGCGATAGTTCTTTCTGCACAAACAAGATTTTGACTTCTTTTATAATTCGAAATTTACAAGGACCAACGGAAATCAACAGAGTAATGAACTCTCAATTTCTACTTATTTCCAGTTTTTTACATCACCAGTAGAACAGTAAAAACCAATACCTGACTCGAAAACAATCATTCACATGAAGCTATACACAGACACATCCGAACTCAGTAATAGCAGAACCAAAGTTACAGGTGAACAAAGAAATTATTCAGGTAAAAATAACAGCAATGCACCCACCGGAGTCTACAGCCGGATAGTGCACATAACTGCAGTCTTGAAATCCAAATGGTGATTGAGAGGCGGCTTTGTGATCAAGGATCTCCATGTCCTGTTCCGGGGATTATATATCTGTATCAACAGTGATGCTGCCTTCTTATTCTGCCGTGGCCTTCTGGTCTCTGTTATATCCACTGCATGTACGAGGTTCATCAAATGTAACTCCCCATCCAATGAGACGAAACCAACTGACGAATCATCACGGGGTTTTCTTGGTACACTTGTCTCCTTCCACCAACGGTTTGAATTCATGTCATACCTGTGATAGTATAGAAAGATCATGGAAATTAGGATCTCCAAACAGCCAAGATTTCTCTTGTACAAATTGTGCTCTTGCACACAAGCTGGGGATAGACTATATAGAGGGACTGAGGGAGAAATAGAAATTATAACTTGCATGTGTTTCACTAGCACGGAAGAAAATAGGAACTTATCAGAATCAATGAAATTGCCATCACAACTTCGGTTTAACAGACTCATTTCGAAAAGAAAAAAAAAACCAATTATGAACATCAGAGACACTAATCCTCACAATATATACGTGTATAAACATTTATCCATTTGGTGTCAAAAATTTTCACAAAAGGGTTTACATTGCAATAAGTTATCAAGTGCCTAAAAAAAGGGTTTACACTATCAAGTGCTTGGTTTCAAGTGAAGCACCGATTGATGGGCTAGAGTCTAGACAGCCGTGAGGCCCTTCTCTCCTTATAGAAAGTTGTGTGCTATGCTAGTCTACCCGATGTTCCTGCCCAGTTTGCTGCCCAGATTGTCACGGTCTAGGGCTAGTGAGTGGATTTAAGTTCAAGAATTGATAGTGTTCATGCTGTCAGAAAGGTGTATGTGCTGCTGCTTACTATTACTTGCTCCATCAGTTGTTTGTTCCATTCTACTGCCATTAGATATATTTTGTATGTTTGCCAAATCCTCTGCGCAGGATTTTAATTTCATCCTTTTGTGTTAGGTATTAGATCTATGCCATTTTCCACCTACTGTAGCCTTCTCGGCCATCCTCGCAATTTTATTTTCTTTGTTTTGTTTTGTTTTGTCCTCCTTGGGGTATGCCCCTTGTAGGCTGTATATTCGTTTAACCTTTTTTTATTTTCAAGCTTGGTTTACCCAAAAAAAAAAAGTGCCTAAAAAAAGGTACCACGGAACTCAAAATGGTTCGAACAATAAACTACTTTCTGAAGCATCAAGAAACTCTGATGGAATAATATCACATGCACTAGATCGATGAAACATCCACACTAGAGTGGTTAAAATGTTGATGACACATCCATACTAGAGTGGTTAACATGTTGAACTACTTCAAGTTCAAAATTCAAAGCTATATCACTGTGCATAGGAACACAAAAGATCCCAGATGGCCATATGACACAGATATGATAATCTTAGCTGTAGCTGAAAATTGAAGGATTGCACGGTGTACATGTCTGATTCAAAACTGATACAAGGTGACATAAATCAAATGAACAACTACCCTACTTCACACCCTCCATTGTTGTGGAGGTTTTCCAAATGTCATAGACTCATATGTAAGTGACGAAGATCAGAGTGATGCCAGCTCAGCTTTAGCTAGCATTCATTTGATTAGTCAAGGGGATACCAGCCATAACAGAACCAATATTGGTTGCAGCCATTGAGTGGAATAATCACGTCATTATCTCATTAGCAAGCTCAGTTTTGTATCTCTTCAGTATCTTGATTATATAGTTAGTTAGTTCTTGCCAAAGAAAGGGCACTGATCTCTTTTGTGAACCACCAAGCAATCAATGAAATTTCAATTTCTCACGTCAGTTTTCTCGAGGATAGTTAGATAGGAGTAGCTAGAATAACGAAATTCTATACCGTATCCATATCATCTTTAATGACTTCATCCAAAAGCCAAGGAATTTATTTTCAACATATATCTAAATTTCTACAAAGCAGTGGAGTAATGAAACCCATCAAATAATAACCATAATCTGACCAAATTTTATGCGAAGCCTTGAACCAAAAAACCAAGTCATTTACTGAATCTAACCAAATCTAAAACAGAAATTCATAATGCATATGAATCCCCTACTCTGATTCCTCATTTCAGGTCAATGAGAGTTAAAGTCTAGAACAAGGCCATAAGATGATACATCCACTGACTAAAGGAGAACGACTTAAACTAGTCTAATAAGATGATAATTAAACTGGAGAACCACTGAATCCAAAACTTACATACAACACTGTCAAGACATGAAAGCCACATAAGAATTACCTGAAAATAATAGATTGATTGACCTTTACTTGAATGGTTTAACCTCTCAACCAAAGCAACATAATTAGTTTTCTCAATTAAAGCAAATCTCCAATTCTCAAACACGAACTTCATTCACCTATATCTATCATCTACTCTGGTTCCCCATTTCAGGTCAAGGAGGTTAACAAGAAGACTCAAGTAGCCAAATAAGATGAATACTCACACTGGAGAACAATTTAAATTGTCCAATAAAACGATACCCACTGCCAATTGTTATTGAGAACATACAAAAAACATGAATAGCCAAAAAAACATACCTGAAAATATTACCCCCATCAAGCATGAAAATGCCAGGACCGCCCCAACCCACATCCTCAACCACAACAATTTTCCCGAGCCTCCTCCTCTCTCCTTCTCCCCACATATCGCCAATCTCCCTCCACTTCCCACCATTACTCAACTCCATCACCACACCATCCCTATAATACTGATCCACAGGAAACACCCCCGAAACCGTTCTCGACTCCCCATACCCTCCCATCACCCAAAACTCACTCCCCACTAGAAACCCAACACAACCGGCACGAAACCTCGGTAACCCATCCAAAGCCACCCACTCATCTTTCCCCACATCATACATCTCCACAGAACTCATCCTACTCCCCGCAGCCCCAAACAGCGCATGGCGGGACCCACCCCCGGCAACAACAATCCTATTGGAATCGGGTGTCACCGCACTTGCAAAAGCTCCCCGAGGTGAAAGCATCGGAGAGAGCCGGTCCCACGAGTAGGTAATGAAGCTGAATCGGAACGCGGAGTTGGAGGGGGAAGGGCGGTCGATGGGGAACGAGCGGGTGTCGAAGAGGGACCCACCGATAACATAGAGGTAAGGTGGGATTGAAAGGGAGGTGAAATTAGAAAGACCGTACACATGGGGGTTACAGGGCATGGGTGGGAGAGGGCACCAGGTTAGGGATTTGGGGTCGAAGAGGTAAGGGGAGGAGATTGAAGGGTCTTGAGGGAAGATGCAGAGGAGGTGGGAGAGGAGAGAGAGAGGGAGGTGGGTTTGGCGGAGAGAGAGTAGGGTTTTTTTGGACGAGAAGAATATTCTCCATGATTTGCAAGTGAGTTTGAGACGGGTATGATGAGAATAAGGAACGAACGCGAGGATTATAGCAGAGATGTCGTTTGGGAGGCCTGGAATTAGGGTTAAGGTTTGGGTTTGGGTTTGGGTTTGAATCTGGGTTCGTGTTTCCTCACTGGAAAATGAAGAAGAACATGGAGGAGACATCTGAATCTAACAACCCCAAGGAATGAATTCAGCTCTATACACTGAAACACTGTCAATGTAAATCTGATGAACCAAATCGAACTGAGAATCTGAAATTCGAATCGATCGAAACACGATTTCTCTGTATCTGAAATACTCAAAACTATATCGATCAATTTGCTCTCTCCATGTGCAAACTACCAAAAGAATTCATCGTCAATCAACAAAACCAAACCTATATGGTGCCACAATCGAATTTCATTACTCGATGTGCGCGTAAGCGGATTAGAACACCTGCATCAAAAAAATAGCGCGATGATCGAAATTCTCCACTACCTCTCGATTGACTTTCCTATACCTTGTCTCACTGGGTTGCCATGAAGAATAATCTGTCACTGATTATCTATATGAAATCAAATTCCTACCCCACTAATCTCTCTCTGTATGTAATTTCTTTGGGAGAATTTTGGGTACATGTGTGAAGAATCGATTCAGGACAACTGGTCACAGATTTTGCTCTGTTTGTGGCGGTTTCTTCTGGCAAGATTTTATACCGACTTTTCCTGGGGATTTTTAGAGGATAGAAAAGGCAAAGAAAGTTAACGCTCTTTTTTTTTTTTTTTTTGTGACAACTCTACACTCTACGGAGTCTTTACACGTGGGTTTTCCTTTGTAATGGGAGTATTTGCCTCGACATTGCCAAGATAAGTTTAGTGCTGTTACACTGACTTGATTTTTTTTTTAGTTTTTTTGGTTTTTTTAGATGTTTTAGTTTTGTATAAAAACTAACTTGTTCTACTAACTAGTTTTTTGATTTTTAGTTTTGTAAAAAAAAAAAACTTGTTCCATTAAACTAATTTTTTGTATGTTTAGTTTTACAAAAAAGAACTAACTTGTTCCACTAACTAGTTTTTTTTATGTTTAGTTTTGTAAAAAAACTAAGTGGTTTTTTGTTAGTGGAATGAGATAGTTTTTGAGTTAAAACAAAACTGTTTAATTTTAGTGGAACGGGGCCTCAATTGGATCCGGCCGTCCATCTCGGTAAATAAGTGTTTAGATTTTAATTCAAACAATGGATGCCTTAGAATAGTTGAAATTTGAATTAAATCCAAATTGTTGGTGCCGAAATGGACGAGGCTCACTACTAGTGAGCCTCCCACTTCCAAGTTCAATCACACCAATTCATCTACACCGAATTTCTCCTCTCCCCGTGTATTCATGTGTTTTGAGTCGTTGAATCGTGTTAGTGTTGTAAAAATTAACATTTAATCTAACGGTTGAAAATGGATGCATCGGAACATAGGTATAGAGAAAAACGATATCATTATTTCCTTCCAAAAACTTTTTTTATGCCCACGAGATGACCAAGATTTCATTTTCACCACATTGAGGAAATAGAAACTTAAGGCACTGAATTGCGGTGTCTCAATGTAATGTAAAAGTTATGGTTCTTTTACTTTTTGATGCTACCTGACCCACAATACAC
Source organism: Vaccinium macrocarpon (assembly GCA_022606695.1). NCBI lineage: Eukaryota > Viridiplantae > Streptophyta > Magnoliopsida > Ericales > Ericaceae > Vaccinium > Vaccinium macrocarpon. Next base: position 33,601,725 of record CM040176.1, on the reverse strand, counting down.
GGTAGAAGCTATACTAAGATGGGACTTCATTGCATGTGTTGGAAAATTGAATTGACAAAACATCACGCATTGACAAAACATTACGTATGTCAATGTTTTTGTCCTGCCTAGGGGTAATTTAAATAAACTACTCCCTCCGTCCCGCAAAGTTTGACATTTTCGAGAATGCGTGTCATTTTTAAATTGTCTATATCTTTCAATTCATAACGTTTTATGTGATTTTCAAAACTTTGTTCAAAAAATCTAATTAAAATCTATCAAACGAGATCCATATTGCTTATATAAAACATTATAGATTAAAAGAAATAATCAATTTTTTCATAGGATTGGAATAGTGAAAGTGACAAACTTTGCGGGACGGAGAGAGTACTATTTTTTAGCCATTATTCAAAGAAATTTTGCATTTATTAGTTTTGAATCGATATTTTTTGGATTATTGATTTTCGATAAGAAGAATCTAAAAAGTCAAAAATTATTATCAAAATTTAGTACACACCCAAATAAAAACGAGTATTGTAGTGTTTCCTTAACTATTACTCCATCCGTCCCAGTTTTATAGTCCCTTATGGGAGTTCGTGTCACTTTTTAAAGTGTTATATCTTATAATCTACAATGTATTAGGTGATTTTGAACACTTTGTTTATTAAATTAAATCAAGATCTATCAAATAAGATCCATATTACATATAAAATGTATAACCGATTGAGAGATATAATCGTTTTTTAATCCGGTTAGGATAGAACGAGAGACTATAAAATTAGGACGAAGGGAGTATAACAACGTATTCACGCTACCATTACGATGATGTCTCATAATGTAGTTAAGGTTTTCATCATCTACATCAAACTTATGCTGTATAATTACGGAACGTATCAGGACCGGCTTTGGGTTTTAGGCCTGCGGCTTAAAGCCCAAAGCCCACCAAAAAGGCTGATTTTTACGGGCCCCCAAGATATAGTAGTCCTCATTAAGTATGGTAAAAAAAAGCCCACGTGAAATCAAAACTAAAGGCCCAACAAGCATCCCAGAGTAACGAAGACTCCAGTTTACGGTGACATGATTGTAAATTGTAGAATTAATGGGCCCATTCTCAGAACAAGAAAAAGCAACTCAACAGCCACTTTTTTTTTGGCAAAACTCAAAAATCTGGCTAGAGGATTTTGTTCTTCTGAAATTGAAAGAGCAGTAGATTAGAGGGGCATAGGGAAAAAATCATTTTGTTCAAGGAGGGGGCAAAGGGCAAATTCATTTGTTGGATTTAATCTGAGCCGTACATTTTCACGACGGACAGCCGGATGGGTGGATGGCAACATGCCATGCATCTAGTGCACAGAAGGGCCCCAAATCCAAGTTTCTCTTCCTCTTTGCTTCTTCTCTCCTTCATTTTGTTTGACGTTTCCTATACGAATCCATAATCAAAGAGGGCAAAAGCTTGATTTTTGGATAGAGTTAAAGAACCCATAATTCAAAACCTAGAAGATCAAGAAATCATGCCTCGATGCACTTGTCGAACCCGTTTGAAGTTCACTTGATTAAAACAACTTGTTGACTGACTTGATTAAACTCTCATTTGAGATATGGTGAATGCATTATTTTAAATTACAGCGATACATTGAAGAGAATATCTCTGCTGTCTCTATCCCATTAGAAATGCATTAAAAACGGTAATTGAATATTTTGTAATTGGTAAAGATTTTGAGGTTATAATTAAGTGTAGATAGTAGTCATAAATAATACCGGGAGATAAAATTTATTGGAAACCGTGATGAGAGCCCGGAGTGGTTCGAAAAACTCCAATTGAACAAAGAATATTTCATCATTTTTCTTAAGCAAAATGTTGGGGTTTTTCTCTCTCTCACCCGAAGGAATTAAATTAATTGAAAAAAGAAAACGTGTTTGATATCGAAATCACATAATTGCAATTAAATAAGATACCATGCCATGGTCAAAATGGCCTTAAGCTGGGTATATATAAGGAAAAAGTTATGTTATTTATACTCACATATCACTTGATTCTTAGATATTCTGTTTTCGTATTATCCATCCCATATTGCTTTTCGTATTATCCATCCCATATTGCTTCACCACTGTAAACAAATTCAAATTTTGGATACATTTTCCAAAGCCAAAGTGGCCCTCGATACACTTGTCGAACCCGTTTGAAGTTCGCTTCATTAAAACAACTCGTTGATTGACTTGATTAAACTTTCATTTGAGATCAAGTTTGTTGAATTTTTTTGGTGATGAATTTATTCAAGATGGTGATGAAGTTATTAAAGATGACCAAAAGTTCCAAAACCAACAACAAAGAATTAAAAAAATTTGTCCCTGATTTTGCTTCTTGGCCAATTATAGTGGTTCTTGATGCATCAAACGTGCAAAATGACCTGATCATGATTGGGAAGCCGGAGTTTGATCGATACATTCTCTCTAAAATGCCTCCAGAAAAAATCGGAAATTTAAATGATGGAAAAGATGTGAAAATCATAGTAGAAGATGCACGGATACCGAGATCGTATGATATGTTTCTGCGCAAGGATGATGAGTTCTATTATCTTGCACCTTCAATTGATATGAGGGATGTCACCACAGCAATATCTTTCATCAAAGAAAACGGACTACAAGCAGGGGACCTCATAGGACTAAAGTGGAGGGATGACGGTTTGTTCATTAAAGATTACAAGATTACCCGGAACTTTCAGCCAAGGCTATAAACTCGTTGAATACATCAGTGTAGCGCGCGCGGCCCATAACATCTAAGGGCATCACATTCAAACTTTTAGAATTCAAATCACTATAGGCTCTCCGAGTCTGTTTTCTATTAAAGAATAAAGTGGAGGGGTGACTACTTGTTCTTTATTCTATTAGGGTCTTGTTAATCCTCACCTAATAGGTAGAGGATTATATGTATATAATGATATATTAGTTTGAATATCAATGCAAATTTTACAGATATCAATATATTTTTACGGATATTAAAACTCTCTCTCTCTCTACAAATAAATAAATAAATAAATATAGTCCCGATCCAGTCAGGGATCCCGGATCCGGGACTCTTAATTCCGGATCAAATTTTCACGATCCGAACCGTCCAATGTGTTTAAAAGCTGTTTTTAAGGGTCTTCGCGAGAAATCATCAAAAAAAAAAAAATACCGGAAAGGACTTGATCCGAGCAGTTTTTCATAAAACTGTATATATACAATTTTTGTAAAAAACTGCTTGGATCAAGCCCTTTCCGGTATTTTGTTTTTAAGATTTCTCACAAGGACCTTGGAAAATACTTTTTGAACACATTGAACGGCTCGGATTTCCCAAAAATAATTTTTAAAAGCATCAAAACACCGAAAAAAGCTCCCATCTGGGAAATCCGGGATCCTTGACGGGATCGCCGGTGTGTATATATATATATATCTATGCACTTTCTACTTATTATCTGTGACACCCCAAGTCCCACATCGGTGGGCAAGGAAATTGTGGTGCAATATATAAGCGCCCCCATGCCGAGCAACTTTATAACTTAAGGTTAAATTTTTGAGCCACGTAATTAGGCTAAGGCTTAACAGATCAGCAGGGGAACGGAGATTTACGATATGTTTCTGCGCCTAGTTGATGAGTTTTGTTTTCTTGCATATAGGACTAAAGTGGAGGGTTGACTACTTGTTCTTTAGGTCAAAACTTTAGAATTTAAATCATAGTTGTTTGGTCCGCAATAATTTCATTCGGACCATTGATTGCCGAACAGTGGTTGGCAATAATTTCATTCGGACTATTGATTGCCGAACAGACGACTGCAATTGCACAATATAGGCTCTCTGAGTCTATTTTCTATTAGATGATAAATTTGAGATTTAAACCGCTTTAAGTTAATCGTATTAGATAAATCTGAGATTTAAACCGCTTTAAGTTAATCGTATTAGAGTACGGTAATCAAAGTTGATTAGGTGTTTAAGGAGAAAATCCATGCACATAGACTTTAATGCACAAATCGAGACAAATTTGCTTTTGGAATCGTTCAATGTACGACAAATATTCTAGAAAATAATGAGGGATTCATGCGCATCAAATAATATCTAACACATCTTTGTCGGAATATATATATATCATCATCAAAGTCTATGTAGGCAGCTATATTTTTCAACAAAAGTTAACTGTTTGGAACTTGTAGAAAACGAGAGAAACAAAAGGAAAATAAAGAAGAATAAAAATGTGAGGAAAATAAGGAGAAAATTTCATTATACCTAACACTCTATTTGCTCTTTTTTTTTTTTTTCTTTTTCCTCTCAAACCAAACAAAGGAGAGGAATTTTTTTAAACTTTTCCTTCCTTTCCTTTCTTCTCTCTAATAAGTTCCAAACAAAGCATTAAGAGCAAAGTCAATGCAATTGTTAAAATAGCTATAGCTATTGCTATATTTTGGTAAAAAAAAGTTGTTTTTGGTTTTCTTTTGATTCTATTGCTTAATTTATCTGTTGTCAAAACCAATACTACAAAACCAATACTGTCTTAACCCTAGCTCGGCCACTTCTTACCAGAACCCATTTTTTTTTTTCTTGGTTTTCTTTTGATTCTATTGCTTAATTTATCTGTTCTCTCAAGATGTGTATTGTGTCGTTGACAGGGGAAAAACAATGTGGAAACCGGAAACAACGTTGTCAACACGAAGTTGTACCCAATGATGTTGGAGAGTCCTCAGATGCGGTGGACCTTCATTCGCAAGGTTTACTCCATCCTTGCCTTCCAATTGCTCCTCACAGCTGTTGTCGCCTTCATCATTGTCCTTGTCCGTCCAATCTCGGTCTTCTTCGCCACCACGACGACTGGCCTAGTCCTCTACTTCGTCCTCCCCCTCAGCCCTCTCATCGGTACGTAAATAAATACAAAAAATGTTTTTTTTATTCATGTTCATCTTATGAGAGAAAAAAAAAAAAAAAACTTGTTCTGGTCTTGAATATTGTTGCAGTTTTGTGGCTGTTGTTTTACTACCACAAGATGCATCCGCTGAACTTTTTTCTGCTGGCGCTGTTCACAATTACCCTTTCTTTTGGGGTTGGATTGTCAATTTGTCATGGGCCTTTACCAAGGGTAAGCCATCCTCCCATTCTTTCTTTCTATTTGAATTTTCGCATATTGATGAAGAATGTAGAACCAAAGAACCTGATTCTTGTTTTACTTAAGAATTCTTTTTCTTACTAAACAAATTTTTTTGGCCCAAAATATGAATTTTTGTGGTCACTTTTACGAATTTTGGGTAAAAAAAGACTAAAGGTAAAAAATGATCCTATTTACTTGTGCTTTTGATCTGTTTGCGACTTTGCGTTTTGCAGTATGTGTAAGATAGCCAAGGGCTCAGGTCGAGACGATGGAGATGACTCTCTTACTTTGGTACTTTGTTGTTTATTCACTGTGAACTGGGTTGTATAACTAGATTTTTATCAGTGATTTATTGAATATGAACATTTCTTGTGATAAAAAAGGGGTAAAAATGATGGCTCTATGTTATCAATTTTTGTGGTTTTGTTTACGGAATTTTGCAGTGGTTTTTATGAATTTTTGTGGTGTGGTTTATGAAAATTTTCTGTAACGAATTTTTGTGGTTTGTTATTAAGTGTGTTTATCTTAGGCGTACCCTTTCACAAATTTTTAGTAAAATTCTCGAGCAATCAGTATTAAAGGCATCGTTTTTTAGGCATTACCATCACTTATTTTTCAGTGATTGGTATTGGGCTGTAGGGAGTATCGTTTCGGAAGCTGCAATTCTTACCGCTGTGGAGTGATTCTGGGCTGAAAGGAGAGGCCAGGATTTCAACTTCCTTGGTCCTTTCTTGTTTGCTTGTCTTCTCATGCTTCTGGTGTTTGCCCTGATTCAGGTAATCTAGCTAGACCAAATATTAAGCCTTTGCTCATATTTTGATTAGGTAGTATGGTATATTTTGCTTTTGGGTAAGTGTGAAAGTTAAATCATGCTTTGTTTTTCTCTCTCAGATTTTCTTCCCCCTGGACAAAAAATTCTTCAGAACATAAAGAGTTTGGCAGAGAAAATGGTTAAATTACGCACTGTTAACCTTTCCCTTTGTCAACTTGCCAGGAGCCAAAGATTTCCCGTATAGTTCCTAAACAACAATGCGATAGACATCCTGTAGGTGCATTTTAAGGCCATCCGTAGTGGTGAAGTTAAATGAAAAAATTAGTCAGTCATTACCACAGTTATCTAACATTTTCTTTTTTTTGACCCATAGTAGTGTAGTTAAGTTGTTGTTAACTTGTGTCAAAAGGGGAAGATAACTAGTACAGGAGTCAACTGTGATATGCATAGTAGCCACGGCCGAATGAGGAGAGAGAGGAAGAGATAGAAAAGTTGACAAAGGGAAAGGTTAATAATGTGTACACTTTTCTGGAGAGAGAGAGAGAGAGAGAGAGAGAGAGAGAGAGAGAGTACAATTTATCGGGATCGGTGATCCACCTCTGGCGTTCTTCTGCAGCCATGATCGTAGTGGTGATGAGAGTGCAGTGGGTGGTTGTGGAAGTACTGGTGGAAAGTGCTCGTGTGAGAGTGTAGAAGTGGTTGTCGAAGTAAGTAAAAGAGTCCTCTTTGGTGGAACTTGGAAGTGCTCGTGTGTTTTGAGTGTGTAGAGGGTGGAGTAATATATAGTGAGTGACTGGCTACTGGATTACCCTTGTTTTGTTGGTATGAGCCATTTTCTTTGCCAAAATCTTGTTTTGTGGGTATGAGCCTTTTTCTTTGCCAAACTCTTGTTTTGAGGGTATGAGACATTTTCTCTGCCAAACTCTTTACGTTTTGAAGAATTATATCCATTTTAAATTATATCGAATATATGAACAAAGAATTGAAATTTGGTTTTCTACTTCCATTTTAAATTTGTGTATTATTCCTAATCATTGGTTAATGTGTAGTACTTTTATCTCTTATGTTAATTGATAGATGGAAGCTAATAAGATTTTGAAAAAGACTCAGTTGTGCCCTTCCACCACTTTCAAACCCCAACACTCTGTCACTCTCTTCACATGTGACGAAGATAGGGGTGGTGGAAGCTAATAAGAGAACATTTAAAGTATGATTCTTTTTTCCATTTTCGTTGCAATCTAGTAGTGCATTATATCCATAAAGCTATAACTCATTCTGGGACATTTTCGATGTGTAATGAATTTCTCCAGTTTACTATTCCATGTTCGGGTTTTTCTATGTCGCACAATTGTGTTCTTTTCTCATGATGTTGCGGCATAGTTTAGTTTAGTGGTTGAGCTTGCTCCTTGGGAGCTCTTTCATCTATGAGATCGGGAGATCAACTCCTAAAAGTAAATTAACGCATAAATACATTAAAAGCCGGTGGTTGAAATTAAACTTGAACATATCACGTTTTAGCCAGAGAGCCAGGCAGAACACCCCCCTGGTTTTGGGAAAAAAAGCAACCCGAAGCTTTACCATTGCCTTTGCTAAAGTAATCCCTTATTTTTAGGGGTCCGTTTTTGGGAAGAATATAGTAAAGAGGTCTTTACTTCAATAAGGACATCAACTTTTTTTTAATGCCAAAAGGACAAATCACCTACACATTTTCAAAAATGCCCCCACTAGCCAATGAAAGTGTCTAAACTCCCAAACTTAATGAAAGTGCCTACTTAAACCCTAGGGTACCCTATAAAAATGCCTAAAACTTTAGGGTACCCTATGAAAGTGTCTAAAACAATAGGGTACCCTATGAAAGTGCCTAAAACGTAGGGTACCCTATGAAAGTGCCTAAACCACTAAAAACCTATAATTGGAAAGTGAACCCTAAACCTAAACCCTAGGGTACCCTATGAAAGTACCTAAAATACTAGGGTACCCTATGAAAGTGCCTAAACAAAAAAAAACCCTATAATGGAAAGTGCACCCTAAGTGCCTAAAACCTAAAATGCCTAAACCCACTATACCCTACCCCAAAAAGTTTCCAAAAAAAAAACTCCTAAAATTGAACCCCATAATTAAACTCAATCCCAATTTGAAAGGCATTCGGCTGGAGAGAGGGAAAGATAATGACGGGTACACCCGTCGCTTTCAAGGGTAATACCCATTGCCATTCGATTTTGTCCGCTGGACATTAACCACCCTTCAATTTTGTCTGATGAGAGAGAGAGCCGTCGCTTTCAATGGGTAGTTTTTGTCCGCTGGATATTAACCACACTTCATTTTGTCTGATGAGAGAGAGAGCAAGTTGCTTTCAACGCACTGTTCACAGTCGCTTTCAGCGCACTGTTCACGCGCGTGAGTAATGTCTTCATTAAGGGTATTTTTGTCTAGTTTTGTCTTTGAACCCTCAAAATTTTTCTATCAATGTATTGGAAGTATTAAAATAAATTAAGTTGGACTAAACACCATTTAAGACCCCAAATTTGTCCTTTACACCAATTTTATGTATTTATAGCTAGCCGACAGTTTCAACTGATGATGAATGAATTCCTACACCCCCATTTCACATAAACTTGACGCAACAGAATTCACGAGAGAATAGTAAGTGTAATATTTCAAAAGAAGATAGTAGTCAAATCCTAAAGTTGTTTTTGAATTCACAAGAGAAAATCTTGTTTCACACATCTTAATCGTACGCTTCCTTGCATCAGGTTGTTATGAAATTTTGAGGTTTGTTATTAGGGGTGTTTATTCTAGGCGTACTCTTTCACAAATTCGGGGTGAAATTCTCTACCTATTAGTATTTTATTTTGATTGGCAACAAAATTTTATTAAAAACTCGGCAAATGGTACATCGAGGAAAAGCCAAAAACTAAGCACAAAACAAAGTATAGGCTGGGAAAGAAAAAACAGTACTACTCCCCTATTCACACCTCTTGAAAAATCATTTATATTTTTAAATCTACAATAAATTATACTCCCTCCGTCCCTTTTTAAATGTGTTACTTGGGATTCTGTGCCATTTTCAACGGCTTATAACTTTTAATGTGAACCTCAAAACATATGCACTATGGATCTTGTTTGATAGATCTTAATTATTTCTATTATACAAAATTTTCAAAATCATAAAAGCTATTATAAATTAATGTGAACCTCAAAACATATGCACTATGATCTTGTTTGATAGATCTTAATTATTTCTATTATACAAAATTTTCAAAATCATAAAAGCTATTATAAATTAAAAGTTATAAGCCGTTGAAAATGGCACAGAATCCCAAGTAACACATTTAAAAAGGGACGGAGGGAGTATATGCAATGTAGATCTTGTTTGATAAATTTTCCTTAGTTTTATTAAACATAGTTTTTAAAATTGATAAAAGTATTGGCCTTGTTCGTTTCCCTGTTTACTTTTAGTTTTAGTTTTGTTGACATCATCATTTTCCTCATTTCTCTCTATCTCTCTCTACTCATTACACCTACTGACATCATCAAAACTAAACTAAACTATCTAACCAAACACAACCATTATAATTTGTAATATATTTGACGATTTTTTCGAGAAATGTGAATAGTAATTGTAACGCTCCGATTTTCAGAAGCATTAATTAAGACAACTAATTAGGATTAATTTAATAAAAAGAGTTTCCATCAGAGTACACATTGGAAACGTGAAGTGCAACCGATTACAAAATACTTAGAACGGTTTGAGAAATTAATAGTACAGATCCAACATTAAAAATAAAGGGGTGGGTTCTACAGATTAAGGTTCAACTCAGGATTCTACGGCTCCTCCTGAGCTTGGTCTACCGGAAAACCCTCGGCTCTGAAATAACCGTCTCCTTTGACACCAATAGTACTTGCTTGAACACAGTCTGACATAATACGTCCGAGTTGCGAAACAACATCATAGTATTATACTAGGGTCACACGAAGTGTAACACCGTGAGTGATAAATCATTCAATAGCTACTCTAACCCTCCTAACCCTTGCTAAATATACAAGTACAACATATATGATTGAAAAACAGTAATTAGAGGAATAAGTAGGAAATGAATCGTAAAGCAGAAAATAAACACATAACTGATTTCATTATTAGCCATTAACTTACATATTCATCTAAGTTCTCACCTAGATAACTTTCCTCCAGGGTTAACCACTAAGGAATATGACCAAACTCTGATTTACTCCCCCCTTGCTTGTCCTTCACTCAGGGGCCCCGACGAAAGGTATAAGTTATGTACTTAATCCAGCCACCAGCCGCCTCGCAAGGATGAATTTCCCAGAGACGAAACTGTACCACTGGGCTACGTATAGCAACTACCAGGTCCTGTAGGTATATAACCGAAACTGGTCTATAACATTTCCACCCTTATAATGCCTTAGAATTCAAATGAAGCAAATAATAAAGTGTCATATCCTAGAGTTTCGAAATCACAGCAGACTACCAAATAATCCTTCGAAACAATCACTTGGCAGCACTGCCATTCAACAACAATCTAGGGGTAACTCCCCATCAATCAATTCCAATTCACTTTTCCATTAACCTCATCTTCTATGTGATATCCGCGTACGATCACCCAACTTGGGAACCTAATTGTCCATTCTAGCATTCAACACACGTTTATGGAAAATGCATTGAACAGTAGAAGCAAAGAATAACAATATCACAAGGGTCACAACCGAATATCTCGATTCACAAGTTCACGAAATTCTAGTAATCGAAAACCAGGGGTCTAAGCATAATAAATTAAAACTACTGGGCCAAATTATAATTTACTAAACTATTGGGGTCAAAATGTAATTTAAAGAACTAAGGGTCACCAACGTCATTTTAAGTAAGTACAAGGGTGTCCAACATAATTTCACGACTCTAGGGTCCTTAGTGTAATTTACAAACTCTAGGGGCCTTTTTGTAAATAAACATAATGCAAGGGAAAAAATGTAATTTTCCCACCGACAAAGGGTAAATACGTAAAAATACTTTATTTTAGTTAATAAAGTCCTAACTTGTCATAAAATGCAATTCCTTGATTTTTTTTTATTAAGTACAAAATTACACATTATGTAATTTACGCACATAAGGGCAAAATGGTCATTTTACACTTGAAGGAAATTCTGGTCATTTCATTACCCTCCTAAATTTCCAGTAGTGACACTTAGGCCTCATTTGATTCGGGTATTGGGCGCCTGGGATAGGACTAAATATGTCCAATCCCACTCAATCCCTTGTTTGGCTCCTGCAAAAGGGCTTGGGATTGCTAGTTCCAGGACAAAAATTATCCTTGTATGGGGGGTATTGTGTAATCCCATGGGGGGGGGGGGGTGGGACTAATTATCCCGGATTAAACTTCTCGCGTCTTTGTCGGCTAGGTATTACAAAAATGCCATCGAAATGATTTTGCCCCAAAAGCACTCGTCTACTTCCTCTATTCATTCCGCTGCTAGATCCAGTTCTTCCTCTTCTCAAGTCCTCGTCAGCCAGAGCTGTGGATCGATTTCGTCGGAGATAAGCTGGTATGTCATCGTCTCTCTCTCGTTCTCTCTCTCTCTCTCTCTCTTGATTTCTTCCTCTTCTCTCTCTCTCTCTTGATTTCTTCCTCTTTTCTCTCTCTTTCTCTCTCTCTCTCTCTCTCGTTTTGCTGTAAAGATCTCTTTCTCACCATATTGATTTTGTTTTTGAGGACGCCGAAAAGATTGAGTCTTGAAACCCAATCTCGGACTGGGTTTATGAACAAACCCAGGTCGATTTCGTTTATGAACAAAACTGGGTTTATGAACAAGATCTCGTCCTTATTGTAGTTTATGATTTCTATTTTGATTTCGATTTCTGAGTCTGGATCATTGATGTTGGTTGAGTGCTGGATAATTTGTGCCATGGTTGACAGTTGAAGATGACTTCCATCATGGATAATTTGCGCCATGGATAATTTGTTGGAACCGATAATTTTGACCCTTGCCATGGTGGGAGAAGCTCCCAATTGCTGCCACAAGTTTTTAGATAAAATTTTCCCAATTTGTTTTGTCAAATTGTCTTCATGACAATGGGTTTGCTGTGTTTTTTTTCCAGACAATTCCTCAGTGGTTTTTTCTAGGTTGCCTTTGCGAGAAAAAGGGAAGAGAGGGAGAAATAGTCCCCAATTAATCTCAAAACTTAATGACAGAACCAAACATGGGATAGGCCTAAACAGGGGATATCCCTATATTAATCCTGTGTGAATCAAACAAGGGATTATGTAGAATTTAGGACTAAATTAGTCCCATGACAAATAGTCCAGTATTACTAATCCCAGGACTATCAATCCCACCTATTTTAGTCTGCGAATCAAACAAGGCCTTAGTTGATAAAATTAGGTTTTGTAAATAATACACAAGTACGCACGCCAAATTTCACAAAATTAAACTTTAAACCCTTAACTTTAACACAATGATCAAGAACAAGATTAAGCACAATAAATTCATGAAGAAACTCATATAAATAGTTAGTAAACTATTAAAAATGCTTGGAATAGTTAAAAATATGACCCACAATGAATCTAAGGTTTATTAAGTACAAAAACACGATTTGGAGTAAAAAGGGTCACATAGCGTTTTGGCTTGGGTTTCGAGAAACCCTTGACTTGGGGCTTTAACCCATCAAATCTAAATTAATACTAGACTATTCTAACTCATTCAAAAGCTTGGAATAGGTTAGATACGAGTTTCTACCTTGTTTTGTGAAGATTTGGCGAAAAATGAATTTTTACAAAAAATCGGTGGAGGGAGCTCTTTGGCCTGCCTTGGCTGGCTTTAGTGGTGAAATGTGGGTACCTTGGAGTGTGTTGGATGATCTTGAAGTGGAAGATGAGAGGTGGGAACTTTTGGTTGATATTTTGAAGTGAAAACCCAATTTTTTTTTGACTTTTCTCACTTTAGAACTTGAAGGATGTTAATGGGGCTTTGTGTTCTTGGTTTGAGAGTTCTAGGGAGAGTTTGGAGGAGGAAGAGAGTGAATGTGAGGGCAGTAGATGTTCTGGACGAAATTTGGGATTTGGGGGGAGTATAAAATGGGTTTTGGGTGGAGTTGGAGTGTAGAATTGGTGAAAGAAGTATCATAGTGGGTTAGGAAGTGATGGGGGAGGGTGGTGGAGTGTATGACAGTCAAAGGGAGGTTATATTGAGTGATTTTGGCTGATGGGGGGAGGTGGAGTGTGGTATTGGTGATGGTTGGGGGTGGTTGGGTAGTGTAAGATGATGTATAAAGTATATGTATACACATATGTGTGTATGTGTACTAGTATTGCTTGTGTATGTGTATAAAAGTGTATAATTATATATAAAATGAATTTATAAAAAATGTAATGCTCTCGATCAAAATGCAAACGTGCCTTAGAGTCGAATTTGTAGCAATTTGGAAGTATTAGGGTATAAACCGTAGTAATTGCAAATTCAGGGCCCTAAGTGCAATTAAAAATTAAATAACGAAATTAAAGTAATTAAAATGAAATTAAATAATCCTTAATTTTATTAAAAATTTCGGATTATTACAGTAATTTTGGACATCCATTTTGGAACGGTGAGAGTATTACTAAAGATATATTGAAGTAACACTTAATTAGGCCGCCTCATTCTCTAGGCATCATTATTTATTTTCACTAATTGGGATTGGGCTGCAGGGAGTATCATTTTGGAAGCTGCAATTCTTACTACTGTGAAGGCTGTGAGTCTCACTCTGTACACATTCTGGGCTGCAAGGAGAGGGCAGGATTTCAATTTCCTTGGCCCTTTCTTGTTTGCTTCTCTTCTTGAGCTTCTGGTGTTTGCCTAGCTTGATTCAGGTATCTAGCTAGCTAGATCAAACATTGAGCAATTTTGCTTTTGGGTAGGTGTGAAAGTTAAATTATGCTTTGTTTTTCTCTCTTAGATTTTCTTACCCCTGGACAATTTATCGCGAATGATCTATGGTGGAGTGGTGGCAATCGTATTCTGTGGGTAGATTGTTTATGACACAAACAACCTGATTAAACGCTGTTCCCACGATGAATACGTACATTGGGGCTTCTGTGATGTTGTATCTGGACGTCATTAATATCTTCACAGGGTTGCTAACTCTTTTCACAGGAGCAGGTTGATACCGTTCGAATGAATTCTGGGACATTTCCTATGTGTAATGAATTTCTCCAGTTTACAGAAAGAGAGCATGCCGTAGCGAAAATGGCCATAAGTTGGGTATATATGTGGGAGAGAAAAATGTTGTGTTATTTGTCCACAGATTGCAATTTATACTTCGTTTTTCTTATTATTTATTGGTCTTAAAATTGCTTGTCACTTTAAAACAAACCAAATTGTTTGAGCACAATTGCGTTTTTTTCCTCGTGATGTTGAGGCAGGGTTTAGTGGTTGGGCTGGCTCCTTTGGAGCGCTTTTAGGGGAAATGACGGGCCGATCCTCTTTCTTGAGAGTTCTTTAAAGATTGCTACACTGCAAAGCTTGTTTTGGGTAGGATCGATTGAAGTAAATTTGAAATAAAATTGATTGAAGCTTTTTTGAGACAAACTCAAAAGATTGGATGGAGGTTTAATATATTTCCAACATCGGTTAATTTCTTAGTTTTTCATGCAAAACTTGAAAAAGAATATTATCGTTACGGGTGAAAATACGGAACCGCCACAAAAATTAAAGACGTCCTTCTCAGCTTGGTCAAACATTCTTATGTAGATCAATGGTGATAGTGTCTTTGTGAGTCAACTATTGATTTGACTATGGCTCAACATTTGTGACAGTAAATGAATTACTCAGAACGGGTCCATAGATGGGAGTAATATTTTTAGAGATCTATCTTACCAGTAATAGAGATCTATATTTTCGGGGGTGAGCCTACTCTAAGCGGGACCAACACTAATTACCAGCAATTTTGTTCACTGTCCTTAAAAGAGAGTGAACAAGACTCTCCTTCCTATTGATTGAAATGTGTGGGTCCTCTCGTAAAGTGATATTATGATTATCAAAAAATGATGACATTACTTTGTACTGGGATCAACACTAATTCAACCAATAGGAGAGAGACATATATTGTTTAGCCTCTTAAAAGAAGAGTGGACAAAATTTCACTCTACTTAAGCCGCAACTAAACTCATGCTAACTTGTTCATCAATCGACACTAATATTTTAGTTTGAGCTCGTTATGACTCCCTTTGTTCCAAAATAAGTGTCAATTATGAAAAGTCGTGCCATTTTTCAAATAAAAAAATAAAGCACTTTAGTGTATCGTTGCAAAAAATTCGAAACTTGATACACGAAAATAGATGGTCGTAAATAGATTGGCTTGTTTGTAGCCCTAAATATACCACTAATTTGCATATATATTCAAGTGTGGAGCTCACCATGGGCTAAGGTTGGCTCCAACATAGGTGGATCCAAAAAAAATTTATATGTAAATTTTTAGCCCAATACATTTAACCCACCAAGCCACCACATAAATTTTTTTAAAGCCAACCCATTCAAATCTTGGTCCAAACTTATTGCCTAACCCACAATCTAGGGACTGATCTGTAATTAATTTTAAAAAAGAACTGTAGTTAATCAAAAACAAAAAGGGGTGGTGAACGGATCTGAATTGAACCTGAGGTTCATCTTTGGACTCTCAACTCTCTATAAACACAAAATGAAAGAGAGGAGATTGAGGAGTAGGGAATCCATTGGCCATCGCCGTCCTTTACTCTCGCTATTGCCGTTCACTCGCCTTTCGCGGTTCTTCTACTCCTCGAAAATGTAGGTTTGGTTTAAAATGTTAGTTCTTGCAATATTTTGGTGTTTAATTATGTTTTCTTTTAGCGTTAAATTATAATGGAACATCAACACAAAAAAAAAGAAAAAGGAAGGAAAAACCCTCTTGTCGTTCTTCAAACCAAGAGTAGATAATGTTGTCTTAGAAAGTGATACTCCTTCTCGGTCGAATGTTGATAATTCAATTACTATTGAGCAAGCTCCTCCTAAAATTCAACGAGTCGAATTTGATGATTCTTTTCTTGTACAGAAACAGAAGCCAAGGTTACATTCTCCAATAGGTAACATCTTGTTAATCAACATGATGCAATTAGATGAACTTAAGTATTTATGTACAAGTTTATCGTACTCTTTTTGGTTCCTATATACTCCTTCCCTCCCAATTTGATAGTCCACCACAAAACCATATGCAATTTTTAAACTCAAAAATAATTTACTTATCAATATTAATCTTGTTTGATAGATCTCATTGAGATTTTTATACATTGTCTTTTAGTTTAAAAATTTCACGTAGTTTCATATTGGACTATCAAATTGGGACAGAGGGTGTGTATATATGTGTGTTGGGTTAGCTCAAGGTAGATTCATGTCCTAGCTTTGCCCTTGTGTATATAGTCAGTGGCGATGCAATCATGTAAGTCGTGGGGCCAAGGCAACCCCACGAGAATTTTTTTTTTCTATTACTGTATTATTTTGTTTTAGAAATTCAAAAATCTGCCTTATGAATTTAAGGTTACACCCCACTGGATGACTCCCCTACCTTCACTCGTTTTGTTTTTTTAATAATTAGGAGAGGTTGGTCCGTCCTAAGTTTTATTCGTCTGATTTTTTTCACTACAACTCATGATGCTTAATGATCAACTTGACAACTACATTGTTAATGTATGCTAAAATGACGTTGTAAACTTGTCATTGTTTCTGCTCCTCACGATTGCAACAGTAGAAAAATATTTTTCAATGATAAAATATGTGAAGAGCAAGATGTGTAACTAGGGGTGTAAATGAGCTTGAGCTTTATGCCAAAGTAATTCTACTTAATGAACCTCGTTAAATGAGCCGAGCCTATTTTCATCAAGCTAAGCTTTTGCAAGCCAAGTTGAGCTTTACTGAGCTCACTATTAAACGAGCCTAAAACTCGAGTTTGAGCTTGACTCGATTACTAAACGAGCCGAGTCACCAGCTGCTCGCAAACAACTAGGTTTATTTATAGGATTATGTAACACGATTGGAGACCAATGGTTGAATGATCGCTTGGTGGCATATCTTGAAAAGGAAGTATTTGACGATATTGACTTAGAGACTGTCATGCAACAATGCTAGAATATGAAACCGTGTCGAATGCAATTGCAGAAGCTTGTGTAGCTTTTATTTTTTGTTTTAGTGTGGTTAAAACTAAAAAGAAAGAATGTTAGTATTTGCCTTTTTGATATTTTTTTGTTTATTTGGTGAAATGCTTTTTAAGCTTTAAAAAGGAATGTTGTTGGAACAAGTTTTTTAATGCCACTAGCTATGATTTTTTTTTTTTAAATGTATAATTGGTAAAAATATTTGATGTTTATAAATGATCGGCCCCATGCACCCAAAATCTTGGAGTCACCACTAAATTGTTAAAGCTAACCCCAAAAACTAGCTAATATATATATCAGCTTCGATGGCCTCTACTCATTGCCAAAAGTTTTTGAGTTTGATGATTTAATGTGGTAGGAGACTTTTAGAAGAGACCCTCTTGAAGATGACTTCGTTATTAGCGCCACAAGTGCATATTGTTTCGTTATATATAGTGTAGATCATTTGTTTATCCCTCCACGTGCAAGTGAGGGATAGTATGTGTAGTGCTTGTCCCATATTAGTTAATTATAACATCCAAAATTAGTATATGATTCTGTCAACGGGTTCTTCAGTACTCAATGCCAATTTTGTTTTTGAATTGGATGCTTTAATATACATATGTGTGTGTGTAGACTCTCCAAAAGTAAATTAAGGCAAAGACCCGGGTGTTGAAACTTGAACATCATCATCATTTGGGCTACTACATAGCTAGCTAGAACACCCCCCTGGTTTTGGAAAAAAGCAACCCAAAGCTTCATTATTGCCTTTGCTCAAGTAATCCCTTATTTAGCTAGCGGACCGTTTCAGCTGATGAATGAAATATTCCTACACACCAAATTTCATTAATTAGAAACTTCCCTACACATATATATACACACCTTCAGCACTATATAAGTATAAAGCAACAAACACCCCCTTCATCAATCCCCCTTTATATATAATTACCATCTCTGTGTGTGTGCGTGTGTGTTTCTCTCTATGGAGAAAGCAAACCAGAGAGGTGACAAGTTGAAATGGGACAGCTGCAGTGGTACTGGTAGTACTAGCACAGCAAACATGAGTTTTGAAAGGGATAAGACAAGTGGCTGTACTACTGGGTATACATGGCCACAAAGGAACTACCCTTGTGCCTTTTGCAAGAAGCAGTTCAAATCAGCTCAAGCTCTTGGGGGTCACATGAATGTCCACCGGAGAGAAAGAGCCCAGTTGAGGTCACTGGTCCACTCTTCCAATTCAACACTACTTGATCATTATCCTAACCCTAACCCTAACCCTAATCCTAAACCTAGTTTATTTGCACCATCTTTTGTTTTTCTCTCTTCTCCAAAATCATCGTCAGGTTGTATTGATGAAAAAATGGTTCTTAAGGTGCCACATTATTATCAGGAGGTTGATCATCAAAGGAAGAAGATGATGAGGAATGGAGCATTTCTTGGGTTTGGGAAGTTGAAGAGCTTTATAGCACAAGAGGAGGATGATGATGATGATCATGCTGGAGCTATGGTTTTGAAGAAAAAGGAAAAGATTGATGGGTTGGAGTTGGGGATGGGTTTGGGTTTGGGTTTGGATTCAGGTTTGGGTTTGGGTTTGGTTAGAGATGAAAAGGAGGATTTGGATTTGGAACTCCGACTTGGGTTCTCTTAGTTGCAGTCTTTGCTAAGTACTTTGTGTTAATTAGGGCTTAAATTTTGTTTCTTGGTTTTTGTTATTCACTTATTCTAGTTTTTCTTTTTCATTTTCATTTAGTTGGTGCTAGAAGTTGGGTACGCGTGATGCGTGTGCAAGTTAGATGTGAAGAACTATATTGTATCTACGTTCTTGATTTGCTTTATTTACCTTCTTTGATTATACATGTGGCATGTGTTGAGCTCTGTTGTACCTTCTTTGATTGCATTTGCTTTATTTACCTTCTTTGATAATCCCATGTGGCATGTGTTGAGCGCTGTTGTACCTTCTTTGATTTCATTCTTACTTTTATTTATTTACAAGAAATTATTTCTTTTGTTCTAATTTATTTATTTATTTCGGAGAACTCAGATAATTAGTAAGGGAATATAATAATTGAACTTTCCAATAATATCTTTAAATTCAAATTGAACTTGTCACTTTTTTGTTTTTTTTCTTTTGATCCGCAATTGAACTTGTGACTTTAATGCAAGAAGGAAGAGCAGAAGGATAATTTAGTTGGATTTTTTTTCCCCAAAAGTCAAGATGAGTAACTAATTTGGGACAAGAAAAGTTAAAAAAATAAATTGACAAATTAACAAAATGGGACACATGAAATATTCAATTAGGCGAATGGCAAAAGTGAGTTGTAAAACTGCAATGTTGAATCAAGTCAAGATGATCACACAATTTCACCGTCAGGTTCTGAAGTTGAGACCGTTACGGGTCCACCCCGAGGTCAACTTAGTAATTTAATTAAACTATCCATACTATAGTCTATAGGTGTTTCTGTATTAGTAACGGAAAATTCCTATTTAGCGATACGAATAATCAAGTAAGCTAACTAAAAGGAATTGAAAAGTGATAAACAGTGAAAACAAGGATATACGTGGAAAACATCTTAAAAAGGGTAAAAACCACGGGAGGAAATCAATCCACTAAAAAGTAAACAATGTGAGTTACAAAACAATCTTAATTAACACAATCGTGAATTCTCACCGACTGACCAAAGATTGTGTTGCCAAATCCACGTACACTGCACCAAGTGGTTGATTGCCGAATGCCTTGAATCCTCAAGTCCTCCGAATACTCCCAAAAATCCACTGGAAGATTAACTCAATAACTTGAATCAAATGTTGACAAACACTTCTTGGAGTTGTTGATTGTGTGGCTCAATATATGAAATCTCCAAGACCCATACCAAAGAATAAAAATGGATGTGTTGCTCTATCTTGTTAATTTACGTGAGGTTGTGCACACCCAAAAAACGTCCAAACCAGGCCCTCATATATATGTTCCCATACATTTACTACTCCTTTGCCGTTTCTTTTCTAAACAATACTGCCGCCAATCTTCTTGCCAAGGAACAATTTCCTTAATGGAAGAACAAAACTTTCCAAACCTTGGTGATACCTTAAGTTGGTAGTCAAGTGGGATTATGCCATAAAATCCACGTGCCTTTTGAATTCCCCTTTTTTATGGTCCAATTTAATTAGCTGCCAACCTTTCCAATTCGAATCCTCGTATCAATCTCGTGCAAATCCTTCCAAAATTATACCTAAGGATCTTCACCTATCAATTACAAAATATGTGATTTCTTTCACTTCCTCAACAGACAAGCTAAAGATAGAAGAAAAATAAATTACAACTCGATAATTAGAGATACAATAAAATGTGTATTTTGTCGTGGAATTTGCCAATATAGACAAACCGTGGCCTATGGTCCTAACAGTAACCATATTATCGTACATTTATTTTGAAGGGAAAGTATAATCTTTGAAATAGACAGTTTAATCTTTTTAAGAGAAGTGTGTTGTAAAGTTGTAGTCTTCCATCTTCAATTAATGTGATTTTCCATACGCATATCATACAAGACGGATGATTCAAATTATCTAGGTGATCTCAAAATAAGCTCACATTTGTTGCAACTTTATAATAAAAGTGGCCTGAGTCACCATGCAACACCAAAAAAGGCTCTAGTTTAAATAAATCTTTGATTGGTAAATTTGAGGCGTAAAATTGAGGGTAAATGGATAGAAAAGACTATCATGTCCTTAAAATGAAGTGTGTTGTAGGATCATTATCAATTTAAAGATATTCTTAATTTTTTATCCGTTTGTAATAGAACGATGTACAAACAAATTCGGACGGAAGAAGTGTAAAAAATCTTTGTAGTGCAGTTGAGATCTCCAATTTTGACCCGTAAAATTGAGGATAAATGGACAGAAAAGACAATGGTGTCCTTAAAATTGTACTACATGAATCATTTTATTGTCTTCCCCGACATTCAATTTTCAAAGAGAAAGAGATGGTACGCCT
The DNA here is from genome assembly GCA_022606695.1 of Vaccinium macrocarpon. Classification (NCBI taxonomy): domain Eukaryota; kingdom Viridiplantae; phylum Streptophyta; class Magnoliopsida; order Ericales; family Ericaceae; genus Vaccinium; species Vaccinium macrocarpon. The sequence continues at coordinate 33,580,741 of CM040176.1, read as the reverse complement.
GAAAAGAGTTACGGAGTAGTACAATTTGGTCATTTGGAATTAATGATTCGACTGATCACTTGTAAGCATTTTGGGATGTTTCCCAACTTGCCTGATGCTTTATGCATGTTCCCAACAAACATCTGGGTGTCAGTGTTATGATGGTTTTTCCCTTAATTAGCCCAAATAATTCTCTTCAGTCTTCTCTCTTTTCCCAGCAAATGTTGGGGTCCCCAAATGTTATGACTGTCAGTGCATGCCATGATGTTTTTTTCCATTATTAGACCAGATAATTTGGTACTCAGTGCCAAAACCAAATCATCTCGACAGGACTACTCATAGTCTCCAACGCGTCTACAGGTAGTAAGTACAGACGGGGTCGTACAAATGGTGTACCGACTAAGTTTAGGGATTCACTTGTGAGTTTCAAACAAGTGATTCGAACTATTCATTAATCTTAAAATATTTGTTTAGTAGCTTTGCGAAAAATCAACTTAATCCAATATGCATAAGTGGCTGATCCAAAGTATCCCTGTTTCAAAAACGAACAGTTCAAACCACTCGTGCAGGATCCGCAAGTGGGGACCCACAAGTGGGTCCTGTAATTACCACAAGTCTCTCTCTCTCTCTCCAAGTCAGCTTATGCACGTCTTGACTAATCTCTTCTTCACTTTGTTATATAGAGAGCAAACCCATCAATCAACTGGACTAACCAGTAAGCGCTCTGTGTGTGTGTGTGTGTCTTGTTAATTGTTATGAGGTGCCCTCCTCGGCCTTGTCAAAGACAATGTCAAAGATAGATCATTCATGCCAGAATTAGGGAGATTCATAAGAAATTACCTTCTTGCGACTTAATCAGAAGAATCAAATCTAATCAATTTTGTGGGGAGCACACTCACTAACTAACCGGACTAACCCTCAGGGTTGTTTTATCTCACACTCTCTTGTTATGAGGTGTATGTGCAGGTTAAATATATAGATGGTAAAGGGAGAGAAACATTTTGGGGGTAGAGAGAGGCCTGTCAAAGTATATGTTTTAGTGAAAGAAAAGGAGGGTGGGATCGATAAAGAGAATTAAAGGGGCCATGCTCATGCGTCACTTCTTCCTTTCAAGCAACAATTGGTTAGCTAAGAGCATATGTACAAAGGCTCTCTACTTGCAAAATTTTAGCAAAAATGGAGAGGCATTAACAAACAAAGCTGCACCATGGTAGATATCACCCTCTCTATTTTAACATTGCTACAGATCCTCTCCAGCTTTGGAGAGTTACTGTACGTACACTGGGTACACAATTTATTGTTTATTTTTTCTTTAATTTTCACAGATCTTTTTCTTCTTTACCTCTCCCATTTTTCCTTCCACCGCCCCTATTTCATATTTACTTAATTGAGTTCGAGAGAATAATAGAGATGATTGTCATGGTGACAACAATATCCAAGATTAATTATGGTGAACGATTATTTGAAAATTATGGTGAATAATCCCTTACAATGATGATACTATAGCGTTCGTCGAGTAATTTGATAATAACAATATCGGAGGTTAATTTTTTAATTTATCAAAACTGTCATATTAAAACTTGAATGACTAGAAAAAATCATCCAACCAAGATTTCTTTCATAATATGACCCATTTAGACTTCGATTCCTAGGTCCGCCACTGATCCCATCAGTATGAGTCTGATGTGATTACATATCTTACCAGATTATATGCAATTTCCTACAGTATCATAAATCCCATCGACTAAAATATGTTTCATATTTTATACCAATTTTCGGACCATTTTTTCCCCCTTAAACTTCTTAATTGAAAAAATAAAAATAAAAAATAACAAGAAGAAAACCCACCTCAATTTTTCCTTTTTGGTAAAGCGAGTTGTACTGGGCCAGGTTAATTAGGGGACCTCTCGGACGACCAGTTTTATATGCACCTCATGTCCTGGGGCCAGTTTTATACACACCTTATATTAATCTCTCTACAAACCCTCCCACAGCTAAATGACCAATAATTTAATAAATGAGTAGTTGTAGCACTGATGTTGTTATCGTCCATTTTCGATCTTCTAATAGTCACATCTTAATCGCATATTAAGCTTAAACACCTCCCGACAAATTCAATTGGATAACAGGCATGCAACATTAATTTACTTAATTAATCATCGACGTAATTTTTTTTGTCTCGTCGTCCTTTTGAACCACTTTGTGTTTTTGTCTTCCCCACCTCAGAAACAGGGGAAAAAAATGATTAAGAAATATGACTAATTTTCCCTTAAAACTTGTTAATCATCTGGTAATGGTGATTTTATTTTAGGGGTTGGTTCATGGAGATTTTCCAATGTCATTGGCTTAAGGATTTTTTGATATTATCTTTATTCAATTTTTTATTTTTATTTTTATTTTTAATTTCCTCCCGTTATTTTTTCCCCGCATTGAAGGTTTTGTATACGTCTATCTGTAAATTTTGTGATATTCTTTACGTACTGATTTCATGCACAATCAAGAACCTAAGGCTTAAGTAGTCTTATTTTGTATTTAATTGAAAACAGTTGTTGCAACCAACCAAGGTCATAGCAAATCAACGCAGGCGATTCTTTTAAAGTTTTTCCCATATGATTGTTTTCTGAAATGCAAAATTTTCGATTTTGTATCCCCCTTGAAGCCACTTTTTTATGTATGGAATTCGATTCATCAATGTGACTAATTTTCCTTAACCTATCCAATTCAAACGGGTAAGAGTTCTTTTCATTCTTCCCACTTTCTCATGATGGTAATTTTATTTTAGAAGCTGTTGATCCAGGGAGAAATGGGGTGTTGCAGTGCGCTCATTTGTAGGATCTCATGTGGTGCGCCATGTGAATCATCGGTCTAGATTTCATACATTCTATCTTATATGTAAGATACTGATTTTACATGTAGGACCATAAAAACACATCCGGCAATCCATATGACACACTACACCTCTGTAGGACGGGAGTGCCCTAGAGGACCCCTGAATCCCAGGCGAGCTTTTGCTCAAGATTAACCTACGAGGATTCAAGTGACTCTAGGATGGAGCAGGAAGGTGCCAGTAGAGGCAGTAACCCTGACAAGAACAAAAGAACCTCTAGTTCTATATAGGAATTTTTTTTAACAATTTTCCTATAATTTATATAGACTCGCTCTTGCATATTGAAATTCCTGACTCTGTCCCTGAAGTGACTAAAAGTTCAAGTATCGCTTCAAATTTAGAAGAATATATCACTCGGAATGATTCACATAGATTCGACAAAATGTATCTCATCTAAGATTGAGGATTCATGCATGGTTGATTAGGAAATTCAATAATGAGTGTTTTTATAAAGAAATTCATTGGATTTGCCACCCCAGTTGTTGTGTGCATTTCCTGTATATATGTTTTGCTTTATTCTTTACGTACACTAATTTCATGCATTATCAACTAGACTAAATTAAGTAGAATCATTTTGGATTTTATTTATTTAAAATTAAATATAGTGGAGATCGATCAGCGTAGTCGCAAATCAACGCAGGAGATTCTTTTCCTCCTTTTATTTTTTCACATATGACGCAAAATTTTCTTCATTAAAATGCCTAAGGTGGGTCCCTTCAAGCTGTACTCCAGTTTTTTTTTCTTTTCTAAGTCTAACTATTCGGTACTCTCTGTCCCGGGTACGTCTACGTGGTGTTCTGATCAGATACTCTAACTACAAATTCTCACGAAATTCATGATGAGAAATCTCACATAATGGTGAGGTTCTGGATTGATATCACATGGACGTGCTCTTTGATGAATATTTACAGAGTATCACATGACTGTGCTCTTGGCTGAATATTTATGGCCGAGTACTCTAGTTGCCAGGTGTAAAGAATAAATAATAATACAGCATGATGTGGATATGTGGATGTTTATTTACATTTTAGTAGAGAAAATGAGTTCGTTGGTGATGGCTCAGTGCTGCCACTTTCCATGTAAAAATGGAGACATACACAAAAAGACACAAGAAAATTTGGAATTAGAACCTGCTCTCTAATTAAAGGTCCCTAATTAAACACCTGGGGCCTGCAATTAGAGAGAGATTATTGTAATTCCAGCACGTGTCCTCTTAAGCTTAAACCCAGCAGGCAAGCAACCAAAATGAGGCAAGTGGGGACCCCTCCTTCCCTTCTACATATTGGGGACCCCACCAAGAATGTTTTTTTCTGGATGAATCCTCAATCCCTTCTGTCAGGAATTTTTGTCAAAGGTAACATTATTCAAAATTAAGATAAATAGAAAACCAAATATTTTTTAGAGATCAATTTACTAATTAACAAATAATAAAAATTCCAAATATGTTTGTGGTATGAAAAAAATATATTAAATTTACAAACTTCGTAGATCCCATAGAGGAGAAGCGGGAGTACTTGAATGAAAATTCTGATATTTGGGGTATAGAGTTAATTAGATTCAAATGGGAGAAATTTTGGGAGTTATATTCAGTAGTCTGGTACATTGCCAATTACAATTTGTGTTAGATTATTTTTTCTTCCTTATTTGTGTTAGATTATTTTTTCTTCCTTTCTCTTGTAATATTTTGTTATAATTAATAAAACATTACTCCCTCCGTCCCAATTTCTTGGTCCTTCTTTCCATTTTGGGATGTCCCAAAATATTTGTCCCACTTCTAAAAATATCCATCAAAATTGGGTCACTTTCCAATTTTACCCTTAAAAAGTACTTTTCCCATCTTAATTGGCTAACCTATTATCTTTTATTTTTTAACGGTTTTTATGATTTTGAGAATTTTGTATAATAAAACTAATTGCTATCTATCAAACAAGATCCATATTGAATATGTTTTGACTTTCACATAATAAATAAGCCTCACAAATTTGGTCACAGTAATATTGACTGGATTTAGGGGCAAAATAGAAAAATTCATACAAAGTTTTCACACCCCTTAAAAACCCGGTTCCCCAAAAGGTGCCAAGAAATTGGGACGGAGGGAGTACTTTCTTTGCTGTATATAAAAAAAGATAAAAAAAATCAAGGGGCTGCTTGACCTTTTCCGAGGCTGAAGGAAATTGTTATTATTATTTTAAATTCAGGCGCATGTTTTAGACAATTATTGTGATTTTTGGTAAAAACAATATTTTCTAGGTTTTCAATGAACTCAAGGTTCTATATTTGTATTTCAAAAATTGAGTCCTTCAAACATTTGGAAGTATTACGTGACTGCCTCGATTGCTATCGTGCCAACTAGGCCACCCATGTTTGCATTAGACTTGGTCCGTCAATAACGTGTAGAGAAAGTAAATGCAAGCTGGCTGAACTCTCTGCTTACATATGTAATTGATTAAAATAGTAGCTCATTAAAAAAACAACCTGATAATTATAAATAATCCGAGTGAGGTTCATTAAACTCATTAGATTAATGTTTTTCCCATGAAGCCTGTCAAGAACATGCATGTAATTCAATTCCGATTAAGCCTCTAAACTATGAGCACATATATATATATTGTGCTTCATTTAGACCTAATTTAATACACATTGTTCACGTTTTTTAACAACAAATTTGTCTAAACATTTTTTGGACATTTTTCCGGTTAAGACCGTTAAGGATGCTTTATTGTTTCTTTCTCTTTTTTTTTTCTCTGCAAAAACAAAGATTTTATTAATCCTTGAGAAGGATGCTTTATTGTTGATTACCTGTATTTTATAATTTTGAGCTAATTTTTTCTTTTATTGCCTAACAAACTATGAGAAATGCTATAAAAAAACCCGTTGGCTGGTAAGAAAATGACATAAAAAACATAACTCTTCTAACTCTTACCCGGAAGAATCTCCCTTAATGACCACCCAATGAGTTGTTCTACCATTTTTTAAAAATTATTAGTGTGTCAAAGACTCAAAATCCATCCACTCAAAAGGAGGAGGATTTTGGATAAACCCTCAAATCGAATAGTAGAGGATTGGTTGGAGATCCTATTATTAATTTTTAGACAAAACAAATCAAATCAAATGCAAATATAGTCTTTATAATTAATTAATTAATTTCCAACTGGCAAGACATTTTATATAACTATTGATAGATATACAAACTGATTCTGATGCATCTGAGCTCATCACTTCGGTCATTTTATATAACTATTAATTTCCAATCGCAAATTTTATTTTCCAGCAAATTAATTTTATTAATGCTTGATGTGATGAAGACGCATAATATGCGACGATATTGATTTTGTGATCGACACGAATTAGGACAGTAAACCAACTATTTTATAATTGCATGTAAATGGGTCCCGTTGATGGGCGATGGCACTGGTTCTCTGGATTAGTCGCTCCAACATTGGCTCGATAACGAGTTATAAAAAAGGAGGAAATTGCATTAAAACAACACTTAATTAATAGGTTCAGTCAAGGACAAGTATAAGCCACAAAAATTGAACAATGTGGAAGTTTATCAAGATTGACATACGTAAAACATTAACTTAATAAAAAAATAAAATGAGAAGTTGATGGTGTCAAGAATATATATATATATATATATATATATATATATATATATATATATATATATATATATATATATAAAATATGTTTTAATTTCTTGGAGATTAGGGACCCAAAAATAATACATGTATTAATTATTTCCCTTGCCATTCTAGCAAACTTTTGGGGCCACTAGGGGTTATGTTATGCCCGGATATCCAATTATAAAAAAAAAGTATCATTTTAATTTCTTTGAATTTCTAATGTAAGACAATTGAACAAAAAAGAAAGATACGTATGTAATCTTGGAAATAAAAGAAACAAATACGCAGCATCATTCTACATGTATTCTTTGTTGTAAATTACTAGTATGTTTTCTCAATGTTCAAACAAACTTGTAAAGTCGACATTTTTTTTTCCAGTAACTTGTTTTTTGGATATAGGATTATAAATTAATTCGCAAACCTATTTGTGATATTTTTCAGGGTATCACATGGCGTTTGACGTGGTATTTATAGCGCCCCATCACAACTATCCATCTTCACAATTAATGGTCTGGATTTTGAATAAACTCTTCTTAACTCTTCCCTAGAATATTTTGTTTAAAATCCGGATTGTTGAATACATTTTTGAACTGCTGAGATTCAAGTCCGGTATCGCCACATGGTACTCACCTGATACTGAAAAATTTCTCCCCACGTATGCTATGAAGACGTTGACCAAACAGACATCTTGGGGATGTGTATGCAATTAGTTTACTCACTGCAAAAGAATCAAGTAACACGTTTACCATGTCAAATAGTACCATGTTAAAAGAGAAATTATCGATTCAATGCTATTTTGTACCGCCACGTGGTGCTTCAAGTACCTTTTTATTAGGGTGGAGCCTACAACAAATATGTAATAAAAAGGGGTTAGAGCGCTATGTGATGGTGCCCCATAGTGGAGAATTTAAATATCAGCCCGCTACGTAGTGTTTTTTTGGTCTTATAATCCGCTTTACAGCCACTACGTGACCGCTTCAGGTACTCGGGGAATGAAAATAATTTTTTTAAAAAATTCACGGTTGTCACACGGTTCTCCATCGGTATGTATCATTTGATACTTACCCCACCGCAACACTGTAACCGCTACTGCAATAATTCTATTTAAAAAATTGCTCAGAGTCATCGAATAGTTTTTCATGTTAAAAACGTCAACTGTTCTCTCACAACTTGTTTGATCATAGCCTTGCTTATTTACTTTTAATAATTAGTTACCCAACAGGCCAATATTAATGAAATACGAATTCTATCAAATCGAAACACTCTCTCCTAATTAGAAAAAAAAAAAAAATTCAATGTGCTAGCTGGAGAAAGTATATGGATTCCACCACGAAATGTGGTGAAAAAGGAGTCTGCTGGTGCAGTACCAAGTGCCGGTCCCCTGATTAATGACATCCTTATTATCCGACCAATGCGCATTTTTTTCGCCCTTTTTTTTGGGTCCTAAAACCGGTACCTTGCAGCCGGCTAAAGAATAATAAGTCTTTTTACTAGAAAACAACTAACAGAATGAGTCTGATCAAGAAACTTCCTAAACTCGTGATCTCACATATCACTACCTAAATCCTATATCCTATATTTTCTTTCTCTACAACTCTCTCTCTTAAAAAATCTCTCTCTCTCTCTCTCTCTCTAAAAGTCTCAATGGAAAAATCTCCCACCCGTAACGATCCAGAATCGTCGAGGAGCTCAACGAGTTCAGATCAAGAAGTGGACCAACCCGCAGACTATGTAGCCACGGGTAGGTCCTACGAGTGCGTGTTCTGCAAGCGAGGGTTCACCACGGCCCAGGCCTTGGGCGGCCACATGAATATTCACCGAAAAGATAGGGCCAAGAACAGGCCAGTAGGCCCAGTACCCACTTCGATACACTCAAACAATCACCACCACCACCAGCAGATCAATTACCACACCACCCCTATAAACAAAATCTATAGCCACCACCTGGTTTCGGGCTACGTCCCAATGCAGTATAATTATTATCCCTATGATGTTGCGGCTCTTCGTGAGCCGCAGCATGATAATTACCAGACATATTTTCCAGCGTCCACGTCGGATGGTGGTTCAAGGATTCCGCAGTTTGGAGATGATTGGCGCGTGAATATGAGCATGCAATTTGGTGGTTTGGCGCGTGGGGAAGGTGAGGAGGAGAAAGGTGGAGATGAAGAAGAAGATGATGATGAATTGGATTTGGAACTTAGGCTAGGGAACAATCCCTAGAAGCAACAATACTAACCATGATAAAAAGTTTTTTTAAAAAAATAAATTTTTTTTTTTTGTTTTGGGTGATTTTGTACAGGGCATCGGGCAGATGGTACAATACATATCTTATTTTCATAAGGTATGCATTCTTTGAATTTACCTTGAACGCTTATATAGAAATTCATTACATTTAAACATAAATTTGTCAAAATAATATGCTCCCATATTGATTTGACTTATTTATGGGTTCGTATTCTGTTATGAATTTATATGAGTAAATGTCACGAATTTATATGCAAGTGTTACTCTCTCTCTATTTTCAATTCTTGATCCTTTTTAGAGAGCCGTGTCAATGATTGTATACTAATCGTAATCCACTTTTGCCAATTAATAAGTTTCGAAATTATTTTACACCATTTAGCAAATTTCGACTACAACTCTAATTTGGTGTAAAATTAAAGACAGTTTATTATTTACGAGAATCAATTATTTTTATTGAAAAATTGACATGGCTCGAAAATATTATCAATTGGAGTTGGAGGGAGCATGAATTTAAGGTAGATTCGAGAAATGCATACCCGTATTTTTGCAGTTCCCTATGTACAATATCGATGTGTGTTTTTTTTTTCCAAACATTAAATTAGTATTCTAAAAAAAAGAAGAAGCCATTTTGTTATGTTATAATTTTATTATTATTATTTTTTTTGCAAGGAAGGCCTAGCTAGTTACCATATATTTTAATGGTGTTTTATGTTGGGAGATGAAGGAAGAAGTGTAATTATCTGTTTTTTGGATATTCATCGAAGGAAGAAGTACCGATCGCCGCTGGGTGATACCGACCGCCGATGGGTGATTAAATTCCAATTTCTGTTTGGAAATTCACCAGGTATCTGAAGGTTGTTATATATTTGTAAATGTTGGTCTGTCTTACGAACTATTTGTTAAATTAATTAGCCCTGTTTTTACTAGGGCTATAGTATATGGTCCTCCATATGTAATAGCAATGTAAAATCCCTGAATTCTATTTATTGTTTATTCGTGTAACTAATGTTTTGTATTCGTTCAATATAATGGTACTTTGTTCATTATTGCCTATTTTTTTTTTCGCCCTTTGGAAGTTGATGAGAAATAGGCTAAGTTCAATGGTACATAAGAGCTAGTGTTGTCAAATCTTATGATCTCAATACATATCTCATATACGTACGTAGAATTGACATGTATTTCTAGTTGTATCTTATCACTAAAAAATCTTACAATGCGTTTTTTACACGATTCGAATCTTCTTACGTCTAAAGCAAACCTATACATGAGGAGACGCATTGAAAATATAAATAAATAAACTTATCTCCAAAATAATTAAGTTTTTAGAGAGAAAGATAACTTTTATTACTCTCGAAAGCTCCCTTAAGTTTGTAGGTTGCATGAAACATCGAGCAACTTATAAAACAAAACAAAATCCTTCATTTTAGCAATTTCTCCCTCCATTTCGACATATTTCTTCAAATTATATATAGCTCTCCCCGCAAAATATTTAATGCCCAAAACAATTCCAGTATTCATCATTTTTCGAGCTTCTTATAAAGAATATTAAAGTTTTGAATGTAAAGAGAGATAGAGGAGGAGGAGGACCTTCCATAACATTGCATGCAAAGGGGATAGAGTGGACATGTGTATCCAATTGAGTGTAATTTTTGGAAAAGGCTATGACACACACCCTTATTTGGGTGTATATTATATGCACCCCGAAAATTTTTACGAATCATTTATCTCTTATGAATAAAAGGTTATGATTTTTAGTATGCACTAGCCTTATCAGTACTGTTGATAACATAAGAAGTTTCAATGTTTGTAATTTTTTTTTTTTTTTGATCAACAACAAATTTCATTCCAAGAAAGCCAAATGGCACTTATATGAAATTAACATAAAAGTCGGAAAGAGCTAAAACTACTAAAACTAGAATACGAGCAAACCACAAATGGGCATACAGACTCAAAGACACATTACTGCAAAAAGCAGACCGACACGTTGCGGCGTAAAATCCATCCGAGTATTAGTGATGTGGTTATGGATCGATATAGTTGCGGATTGGTTTGCTGGTTTGTAAAAACATGAAAATGAGAGCCGGAAAAACATATAAAAACATAAAGGCAACATGTGAAACCAACTCCCATGAATTTCTCCAATGTTAATTATATTACTTGTCATAAGTAAGATGTTCACAAACCGGTTCTTAGCGGTTCTGGTTGGAACCAGAACCAAACTGCTTATGGAGGATTTTCATTTTCAACATCCGCAGCCGTCCGTGAGTGATCCGGTTGCGGGACGGCTGCGGATCGGCTTGGTTGCCATTAGGTATTTTGAACTTTGTCCACCCAGTGTTTTTTGGGCTATGACCCATTAGGTGTTTTTAATTTCTTCAACTTCTGTTGGAGTCCTCTCCCCCTCTCCCCTCAACTTGATATACCATTTGTCAAGTTTTCACTAATAAAACTTTGTTGCAGAGGAAAAAAAACATAAGAAGCTACAAACCTGATCCCTTTACACCACCATGTCTTGAACACCTAAAATTCAGACATGCACTCAATTCTACTAGTGTGTAGCACAATCTAGAAATATACGGTTTTCCAAGCATACCATAAAATAGTCTAGAACTATAGAATTTATTTATTTATTCTCGGAATTTTTTTTTATTAATCTTTAGAAAAAATTTAACAAAGATTAAAGGGATCAAATTAGAGGATTTTGTCGTGAGAGGTTTTCAGGATCATAAAAGAAGTTTTTTTTTTTTTTTTTTTTTTTTGAGTTGCATGAGCTATATTTAACCTCATACATGGTGCATGTTGTCCGCGCATCTAATTTGAGCTATGAGAATAAAATGTGGTCGGTACGTTGAGAGATGATTTTCTTCATCAAATACGTTGTGAGACACCCATTTTATTATAGAAAACTTTTGGATAAAGGTGTAGAACTTTCGATGTAGGCTAATGCATGCATCCCATACAATACGTTCCCAGATCGATTAGACGTATACGATCAATTATTTAAAAGGTAGTAAATAGTTTATACTCGTATTATTCACTTTTTTGTACTGTTGCAAGAAATCCACACTGTAATTTCAAATTTGCCCAAATAATTTTCTTTGCTTAGAGAATATATGTATTTTTGTCAAACTTAGAATCTTGGACCCGTACGTCCAAGATTCATATACATATACATATAAATGTTCAAGTTTATATGTATTTCTGTTGTGGATTAATACGAATGCACCAAACGTAAAAGCCAAAAATCGATGTGGCCGGCTTTGGGCCTAACGGTATTGGGTGTTTGTGGCGGCTGATGGATGGTTGGGATTTGTTGGTGGCGGCTGGGTTTGGTTGGCGGAAGGCTTGAGGGTGGCGGTAGTAATTTGAATCTAGGGTCTATCCTATTTCTCATTGTTGTATTAGGTATGCCTTTTTGGGCTAGGCTATTAGGTGTAGTTGGCTCGATTTATTGGTTGTTTTGTGGCTTTGACCCACTGAGTGTTTTAATATATTTCTCCAACCATGGTTGGAATCCATCCTCTCTCCTCTAAATTTTTTTGAACGGCAAAAAAGAATTTTATTAATTAAATTTCAAAGATACAAGATGAAACAAAGTAAGAGAAAAACAACAAAATGAGGAACGACATTATAACGAGGTTGGCATACCACCCGATGGCAAATCATATGTCTCTTGACATTACACCAAAAAAGGTCTACAGTGAGGATTTAGTTTCCTCGCCAAAGCACCAATTTTTCTCGCTAAAGGAATTGGCGAGGAAAAATTTTCTCGCCAGGTTTCCTCTCCAAAAGGTCGTCATAAAATGTATTCTAGCTTCCTTGCCTATTTTGCCAATTGGTGAGGAAATTTTTCCCGGCCTATTTAGAACAGTTGGCGAGGAAAAAGTTTTCCTCGCCTATCCTTGCCAATTGGCCAAGGAATTTTTCGTCGCTAAAACTCTGAAAGGAAAAAAAAAAAATTCAATTCCCAACTTCTCCGCCTCCGCTGGGAATTGAACCAGCGACCTCCTCTCTAGCAACGCAGGACCCATCCACCACACTGAAACTTGGGGGGGTGCTGTGCAGCCCCGTGTTGCCGCTGCGCTGACATTTTTTTGACGATTAGAAACGTTCATCGTGTAGACCTTGTTGCACACTATAAGTGTGCCAAAAATCAACTTTATCATATATCTTTTAGTACCTCATCGGATCACAAATAATATGAAAAAGTGGTTCTTATCCAGTGTTTGTGTTCATTTGTGTTCCATTTGTTTTCAAAGTATTTGTGTTCCGATAATCTAGTTAAAGATATCTCATCACTTTCTTTTTCTCTAAGAAATATAGTAACTAAGTAAAACTAGTATTGAAAATTCACTCATGTTCCTACCATTTTACATTGATGTTTGGAGAGAAATAACATAAAATTTCATCGGATCAAACTATTGGATGCGTGATTTATCCGGTACGTGTACTTCAAAAAATCAATAAAATGTAGTTTTCGAATTACGGATACATTTAAGAAGTACACGATACATAACGTAACTATGAGTACTCAAAGAATATTGATTTCTGATACGCTTAAGTTTCTTTGAAACTTCAGGGCGTCCGATATTGAGTTGCCGAAAAATCAGGCCTTTGAATTGTTATTTTTTATGTGTACGTAGTTGGCTGGCTGGCTGCTGTAGTATCGTTTTTGTTCTTTTACTAATATCTTGGGTCTTTGTTTGAGCCTAGCTATCGAACTCTTCTATAATTCCTTCCGTAGCCTTTCCTGCATGAATATAATAAGAAGCACGTAATGATGCTTCATTTTGGATGGATAAGCCAAACACCTACAATTAGAAAAGTTGAAAATGAAATTAGAAAAAATTGCTCATCCAAACTGTTCTAAAAAAAAAGGCTTGAATTTGTTGGCTCAAAAATTGTTCATCCAAAAATTGGGACTATTAAAACGAATTAGAATTTTGTTGGCTCAAAAAGTTGTAAAAAAAAGGCTTGAATTGGGGTGAGTATATGGATATTTATTGTCCAAGATGAATAGTAGTTTTTTTTTTTTGGCACGGGAAAAAAAGATTTTTTTAATTATAAATTTAATATCAAAGATATAAGATTAAACGGGACAAGAGAAAAACAAAAAAATGCCTCTCGAGACCCAAAAGATTGAAAGGCTGACAAGAAGACAACCAAACAAATAAGACAACCTACACCTGAACCCCAATTACGGAACAGAACAAACACAAAAACCAACACCCAAAACCCAATAACACCACCTTAACCTAAAAAGAAAACCCCATTAATCCATATTCCTTCCCTCCTCAGCTAATAGTTTTGTAGCGCTCGTCATTGCTTTCCTCCATTTGAGCAATCTTACTAATCAATTCTCCGTTGTCACCATCGTAACCAGTATCTAAATTGCTTGTGCCTTATTTAAATTGATTCTATTCCTATTATTGATAGCGTCTGAAGAAATAGATAAAGATAAACCTGCTGCCACCGATCTAAAGATAGCTTTTGGTTTGTATTTCTTTGATTTTCCCCCTCTATTGACCGATTTCCTAAATGATAGCATCCAAGATGAATAGTATTTGTTATTAGAATTAAAATGATTGAATTAGAAAAATTGAGAGTTAAATATAAGGTGACGATGTTAGCATGACAAAATATCTACGGTATCTCATATTAATAGTTGAGTTGCATGGTTACTTCGTTAAATTGCATTGATTAAGTAAAATTTGTGATGCGCAATAGTGGATATATTATTAATCAAGTGTGATGTTTATTTTAATGTGGATTACTTGCTCCAAAGAAAAAAGGAAACCGATACCACAAGAGACATAAGAAGTCATCAGAAGGTATCTTTGTATATCTAAATGCAACTCAACTTGCACATGCACGTATCGAGCGTGCTGTCGTGCCGACCTCTAGTGCTTATTAGCGAAGGAGATTGTAGTATCCATCCATCAATTTACGTGGAAGGGTCCTATTAGTTTTGAATGCTCATTGATAATTTGTGAATACCATTTATTAAACAAGATCGATCTATTCCTATCCATGAGTCTCGCTTCACATTATACATTCTTCTGATTAATTGCTTATTGGAACCTTAAAATCAACATTCACAAGACAAATGAAAACTATTTTTACCCTGATACGTTTTTTTAATTGCTTACTGGCATATTATTTTAATTGTCTGATTCGTTTTTTTTTTTTTTTTGGATTATGGCTTCCTAGTTTTAGCTGCTTTTGCATAATGACCTGATTATTGTAAGAATCATTTTTCACCAACAAATTTTGGGGGTATTTGTAGCTAATTGATTGAGCAGAACCCTTGAGCGATAGGTTTATGTTGTTAAATCAATAAAAAAAAAAATGCCAACATGTATTGAGAAATTTCCACACGCATCGATATGATGTAATGCAATCCCTTCCTCCACGAACCTCTTTATTTTCAATAGCAAAGAAATTTTATTAATCATATAATGAAGTTAGTGATTAAAAGGAATGTGGGGGTGCTTTGCACTCCTCAGCTGTCTGATCGTATTTTGAATAGCTCGAATGTGTTTTGATTTTTTATTGGTAAAAATAAATCAAAATTAGATGAAAATTACTGAACGCATCCGGGCTGTCCAAAACATGATCGGATGGCCAAAGGGTGCACAACACCCTGTGGTCCGATTAAAAGGAGCCAAGATGTGGGCATCACAATGCATGAATAAAGAATTTCAACTAAGTTGACACCCAAACATGTGACAATCATATGCCACTTGGGCCCAAAAACAATAAAAAATTATTATTATTTTTTAACAGCAAGGGAATTTTATTCATAAGAAGCGATTACAAAACTGAGATTGAGAAAAAAACATATCACAACATGAGAGTACATAACATCTCAAATATGTTGACACTCTACTTCACGAACAATCAAATGCCAATTCAAACACCAGAAATGGTTGATAAGAAGACAACCAAAATGAACAAAAACTAATACAAGCAGCAGATGCAAAATTCTAGAACTTGCATAATCACTCCTGTAATATAGCACCTACATTCCTTATATTCAAATAACTTCACAAGCATCAACACAAGGATGATGACAGAAGGCAGATATTGACGAAGAAACCCCAATAACAGATTATGATAACACTACAAGTAGCATAAGTCATCAACCGAACAAAGGTACACCACACTCTTAATGAGTAAGAAACTATGATTCCAAATTTCCAATGAAGCACCAATATGATCTAGATGCCAAAAACCAATGTTGAAGATCAAACAGAGCAATTTGGCGAATAGAGCAGCATTCCAAAAGAGCAATAGGCTTAACGAATCCACCTCTGTGATGAGACCGTAATTAGCAATTAATTTGTCGAAATCCAAAATTGCAGTAATACCAATTCTAGAGATGAGCTCTTCATTTAAAATCAACGTAGAATGTAGAGTACGACGTAGCGGAAGAAACAAAATCTTTTATTGTGTATGCTAACTCTTGTACATACACTTCGCACTCACGCCGCTTGACAACACTCACACGAAGATACATATGACTCTTATTTGACACTTACAATATCTAAACACACTCTTTGTGCTCACTCATTAGGTGGTCTCTCCCCCACTTGGGTACTCTCCCACCCAGGGGGTGGTTCATCACCACCAAGGTGGTACTTCCTCACCACACCTCACAAATGAGGTCTTCCACCCTTTATATAGCCATCCACCTCCTCAATGGACGGCCAAGATCATTCTCATCCAACGGTTGATATTCTTCATCTAGAATCCTCCTAGAAAATATATTCTCTTCCTCACACCTCCACAACATCCTAGAACACTCCACACAAGTCTAGCATGTAGTGGAGTCTTCCATAACCTTCTTGAATATTCCGGAACTCTCTAGGTTCCTCCACTTCTAGAATCTTCCAGAAATATCTAGAACATTCTAGACCATTCTAGATTTATCTAGATTATTCTTCGACCTTCTAGAGAGTTCTTCATTATTCTAGAATTCTCTAGAATACCCTCAAACCTTCCGGACTATTCTAGAATTCTCTATTCTATTATGGAGGATTCTAGATCCATGATCTATGGAGAGTCAAGTGTTGACTCTCAACATAGAATACTTCTTGCAGTGATAATGATTTAGCCTCTGTAGAATCCGAAATGCAGCACCACAGCAGCAAACCACCTTAAAAGATTCTTCCCTTTGAAGAATAGCATATTAGCATGATCAAGTCCAAGGTCCATGAAGAAGAAGGAAAAATCTGGCAACAATAGTCTTGATCAAAAGCCTTGACTTAAACTCCTTTGAAGCAGAGTAATCTTGATTGATCCACCAGGAGATAGCATTAAAATTCAGCATATCAGCAACCAATTTGAGATAGCATACTTCAGCAGTAACCCTCCTGAACCGAATCCCATATTTATCCAAGAACATCTTAGTGGAATACACCTTGATACAGGAGCCAACACCCTGGAGATTGCATTTTTGTAGAAGCAGCAACTTGCTTGATTTGGATATGAGAGAAGGGAAAAGATTGCTGCAGCTGAATGGAATCCATGCTTGCAGTTCCATATACCAATATAGACTCACCACAAAGCATTGATAATAGTTTATTCGAGGCATAAAAGACAACAGCTATCTTAGTAGAGAAATGCAGCTAATACCGAAAACAACTCCACCAAAGAAAACCAAAAGACCAAATGGATTAGTTTGGAAATTTAGAGTTGACAATCAGCCCTCTCCTTGTCTTGGGTTGCTAATAACTTCCTCTTCATTCCCATCATACCCAAGTCCTATGAGTTTGTTAACTTCCCAGATGGTTTGAGCCTCATTGAGGAGAATTTTGTTCCTATTGTTAATTTCATCAGACTAAACAGAGGCGAACAATGCTGTAGCAGCAGATCTCAGTACCACACATTTGTTCTTATTTCTCCCTCCCTTTTGATTGCACATATATTTAACTTTGAAAAACCAAGAATTTCGTCATTATTTTTTCTCTTCTTCTTCCCTTTTAATCCTTTTATTGCAACTTGAATTGGGTTATGGTTCTCTTCAAAAAGATCTAAATGAGGACCTCCACATTAATCTCATTTTGGTTAAGATCAGGCACCTCAGCAGAATTTTCATTTTCTTTGCTGATCTCATCAATAAAATCTTTTACCCCTGATGCAGCCGCCATCATTACTCTTTTCTATGCCCACTGACTTAATGCCACCATCTTCTTGGGCATCCAAATTGTTTGAGATTAACTCTCCACCAAAGCTATCAAGAACTTTTTCTACCCCCACTACTGATGATCCAGTCCCCAAAGAAGAGCCCCTTGTGTCTAACTCAGCAGCAGCCATCTACTCTCACTTGACTTTTATGTTCTGTAAGCATTCCCTTCAATGACATGGTCTGAAACCCATTTCTGGTAACAATCTAAAGATTTCTACTCCCACTAGTTTACACGTACTACATTTGGAAATCATGTCGTGCATACAATTCAAGACATCCTGCACAAAGCCATGAATTGTTTTTCAGTTGCTGTGATGATGCCCCATGTAAATCCTATCATTGCCCTAATTTTAATGTCTGCCTTTGGAATTGAGATTGTTTACGTGATGAGGCATGAGATATGTTAGATTGAAATTCTATTTCCCTGCTTATCAGGTTTCAAATATGGGATCGGGTGCAATTTCCATATCCCTGCCATTTTCCTGCTTACTAGGTCTCCTTGCATCCATGACATCAACAATTTTGGGTAGATAAAGTTTATACTTCAGTATTTGGAACCCCTTTTAGAAGCATGAATATTGTATCTTCTGTGTGCTACTGATTTCTCTGCAATTTGTGCTTAGTGAGGAGAAAATTTGCCCAACTGTATGCTGCTATTCGGTTCTCATGGGTAATTCTTTTGTAGTGTTTTCATACTCCTATTATTCAGAAACTGTTTTTGGAAAGAAAAACACTCGTCGTTTTTACATGAAATTCATTTCTTAGCAGAATTTGTTTTTGAGAATTTGATGACGCCTTTTTTTTTATCACCTAAATAATTAGTTAATAGTCTGAAAAATTTCTAACAAAGTAAGTTTCAGAAATCGTCAACCAACCACGTTCTTGAAAAGTATCAAGTGAGTTTGAAAAGTGCATCCAACAGAGCCTTGGCCCCTGCGTTGATTTCACTGCGTATCGTAACCCTTTTTGGGGCTTGTATTCACGAGGTCCTTAAGTGAATTCCAGTGCTATGCGCCACTTTTCTGTATTTAAAGAAGTGGTTTTAATTTTGGGGCTCATATTTAACAACCAATAGACAGTAGTATCTTTGATTTTTCTGGGAATGGCCATTATTTAACATGACTTACGTACCTTTGTTATTTTAGCTCAGGATTGTGCAATGGATGGGTTTGAACATGATGTTAATGGAAATGGGGCATCCGAACCTTAGCTGCCGCCCCTACCTGTTCCAACAAATGTTGCTCCATTGAAAGTAGAAACCAAGCAAGCTCCTAAACCTGCTAAGAAAAAGGTCGTGTGCGTACCCATAGCCAGACATGGTTTTGGGATTGAAAGGGAGTACGATTCCTCCTCACCAACCACTTCAAAGTTAATGTCACCAATGTTAATGGGGACTTCATCCATTACAGCGTATGTTTTCTATACTTGACTTTCTTGTACTAATTCATCTCACTTTCTGCAATTTGACGGAACCTGCAATCTTTAGTCCTAGTCCACACTTATCTGTGTTATAATAATTCTTTCCTCTGAAACAAGTCGCGCTTTGATTATCTGTGTTATAATAATTCTTCCTCTCTCTCTCTCTCTCTCTCTCTCTCTCTCTCCAAATTACAAAATTGTCATGTCCGTGATCCATATTTTTAATTTTTTGAGAATTCCCGTGTTAGTGTCATGTATCCTTTGGTGTACGTATCTGTGTTTGTATCCATGCTACGTACATAGCTGACGACACCTCCTCCATCACCTTGGCCAAAAGCTTAAAAGCTCTCCAACCAAATTCATAATCTCTTGAACTATCCCATTCATGTTTAGGCTTCTCCTCATGAGTTTTGTGGAAGCTTCTGTGCTTATTGAGTAATATTTCCTGATTCAGAGAAGTAACTAAACAAACTAGCACAATATCAAGTCACTAAGTTTAAGATTTTATTTGTGTCATTTTCTCCAAGATGTTCTACGCTTTTAAATATCTTTTAAACAGATTATAGTTCTTTCTGTTCATAAACTAGTACTTGTTTCTATAGGAATGTAGAAGCCACTCAACAACAATTTATGGGACAGATTCTTTCAATAGGATCCCCTGTATCCATGTCGAACACTTGTTCTTTAGTGTGTATAGCTTGGCTCGTTTACTCCATAACCCCAAAAAATGAGCTCAATTTCGACTCTATTACTAAACAAGTCGAGCCTTATTTGCGGCCCTACCTGGAGCCACTATGTCCATGTTGGACATGCCATACCGATTGGATATGTGTGGCGTGCCTATTGAATGTTTTTACACTTTTTATGGTGAGACATGCCAAGGACACATCTAAGACTTTCCGTGTTGGGTAATAGTTTCAGGGTTTTAAGTTGAGTTTAGCGAGATATAATCGGTTGAATTCTATTTCAAATGTTGTAATTTCTATAATTGACTTAATTTATCGAGACATGCTCTGGAAATTTGAACAAATATTATTAGATGCAAAAAAAAAAAAAAAAATTCCGAGAGAAGATTTGGAAATGTTAAAATTCTGGGACTGGAGTAGACATCAAATGCAAAGTACAAATCAAGCAATATGGAAATAACCTGTGGAATTTGCATAGATTGCCCACCGCCATACGAAAAGATAGCAATAATATGGAGAACGCATCCCATCTCAAAGACTCAGGGGAGGTGCTGTGCACCCCTCGGCCGTTAGATCGAGTTTTGGATGTCTCGAATACATTTGGCAATTTTTTTTAATTTTAATTTTTTTTACCGATAAAATTTCAAAACACATGTGAACTGTCCAAAACTCGATTCAACGACCGAGAGGTGCACAACACTGTGCACAACACCTCCCTGCTTCCCTCAATCTTCCTCATAAAAATACAAATTTCAGGAAACCATTTTTCAAACTATCCCTTTTTTGAGCATTCATGAACTTCATTAGCAAAGGAGGAGTAACCAAGGTTATAAATACCATAGCGTACCAGCCGGAAAATACCATTTTTATATAAGAGTAAAAACGATACCAAAGACCTTTAATATTGTACCATGTCCAATACTGGCCAATATCGGACGTACATGGAGATATCGGTCATATTGACTGTATCGGGCGATATTTGTGTGTCGCCATTTTCTTAGACTAGAAGCAATTCCAATCTCTAACTAATACGGGAGGGAAAAAGTTCTCAGCAAGAGGCCTTTTTCCAATGTGGGCCATCAATCACCTTCGTCCACCCAATCAACCTCCACCACGTCAGACCACCATCACTTTTTAATTTCATCCTATTCTTCTCACCTTCTCACTCCCATCACCGCTCGTTCTAAAAAAGAAAATAAAAAAATATTCCAACCCCCATTATTAATATTCCTTCTTTCCCACTCATTAATTCCCATCTTCCCAATTTCCAATCATTTTTCCATTCACACTACTCTCTGTTCATCTCTCAAGACAATACACACACATATAATGCTCAGTTTTATTAGAGGAATATTTTACGTAGTTTGTGTCCGAATATGGAGATTCCAGAGCTCAACATAATCACGAATCTTATAATGGAAAAAGTTACATGTATACTATATATATACATAGTTGCGGTAAATTTGAAACGGTACCCGGTATCAGCCAGTACTAATAGCGTCCTATACCAACAGAAAAATTGGTACTCGAGCCGATACAGTATTCAAAACCTTGAGGCTGGGTTTGGATGACCGAAATCTTGAGTAGGAATAGGAATCTGATTACTGAGAATCAAATTTCTGGGAATTTTCTTGGATGGGAATATGAATATGATTACTAAGAATCTAATTCCTAGTAATTTGATACCTTGAGAAATTTCATTTCGATGTTTGGATTAATTCAGTAATCTAACGTTGAAAACAATTATTTTAGAAAGTTATTAAAGTCAACGTTTTATTTTCTTAATTAATGAGCCTGGAATCTGAGATTCTCATAGGAATCATATTCTCACTCAGTTTGAAAATATAATTTCTAGTTGAATGTGTCATAAAGAATCACATTCATATTCCTAATTGTTCCGAACACCGGAATAAGAAAAACATGGAATCACATTCAAGTTCCTGTCTGTTGTAAACATTAGAATCATGAAAAGAAGCATTACATTCTCATTTCCCCTCTAGATTGCTACCATTCAAACTAAGCCAGGGTTCACAAAATTAGCAACCTTGTTTAAGCAACTGCCAAGACATGGGCCGCTTCACAATTGCTCTTTCTACTTTGGAAATGGTAATATGTACTAAACTATTACATACCATTTTAATATCATCTACTTCAAATTCCATCCAAATTCATAATCTCTTGAACTATCCCATTCATGTTTAGGCTTCTACTCATGAGTTTTGTGGAAGCTTCTGTGCTTATTGAGTAATATTTCCTGATTCAGAGCAGTAACTAACCAAACTAGCACAATATCAAGTCACTAAGTTTAAGATTTTATTTGTGTCATTTTCTCCAAGATGTTCCATGCTTTTGAATATCTTTTAAACAGATTATAGTTCTTTCTTTCTGTTCATAAACTAGTACTTGTTTCTATAGGAATGTAGAAGCCACTCAACAACAATTTATGGGATAGATTCTTTCAATAGGATCCCTTGTATCCATGTTGAACACTTGTTCTTTGGTGTGTATAGCTTGGCTCGTTTACTCCATAACCCCAAAAAATGAGCTCAATTTTGACTGTATTACTAAACAAGTCGAGCCTTATTTGCGGTCCTATTTGGAGCCACTATGTCCATGTCGGACATGCCATACCGATTGGATGTGTGGCGTGCCTATTGAATGTTTTTACACTTTTTATGGTGAGACATGCCAAGGACACACCTGAGACTTTCCATGTTGGGTAATAGTTTGAGGGTTTTAAGTTGAGTTTAGCGAGATATAATCAGTTGAATTCTATAATTGACTTAATTAACCGAGACAGGCTCTGGAAATTTGAACAAATATTATTAGATGCAAAAAAAAAAAAAAAATTCCGATACAAGATTTGGAAATGTTAAAATTCTGGGATTGGAGTAGACATCAAATGCAGAGTACAAATCAAATGCAAGCAATATGGAAATAACCTATGGAATTTGCATAGATTGCCGTTGTCTGTGTTCTTATCAAAACTCTGAAACAATTTTACAAAAGCAATTTTAAATTTCAAATGGAAACAAAGGAGCGGCATAAAATTTTGACTGACAATACTTTGACTGAATAATGGATCCAAGTTGACCACTCTCTTTGTCTCTCTATCTCTCATCTGATGTGGTACACGAGAAGCCAAAATTCTATTTATGTAGACCTCATTCAACAACAGTGCACCCACGTGGAAGATTGAAAGTGTATAAATATGGACCCCATCAAGGACTCATCTTTGAAAAACACTTAAAAGGCAATCCGAACACAGCCCGCAATAATATGGAGAACGCATCCCATCTCAATCTTCCACATGAAAATACAAATTTCAGCAAACCATTTTTCAAACTATCTCTTTTTTGAGCATTCATGAACTTCATTAACAAAGGAGGAGTAACCAAGGTTATGAATACCGTACCGTATCAGCCGGAAAATACCATTTTTATAGAGTAAAACGATACCAAAGACCTTTAATGTTGTACCATGTCCAATATTGACCGATATCAGACGTACATAGACATATCGGTCATATTGACGGTGTCGGGCGATATTTGTGTGTCGCCCTTTTCTTAGACTAGAAGCCATTCCAATCTCTAACTACTACGGGAGGGAAAAAGGTCGCAGAATTTGGCTTTTTTCGAATGTGGGCCATCAATCATCGTCATCCACCCAATCAACCTCCACCACGTCAGACCACTATCACTTTTTAATTTCATTCCAATAACCGCTCGTTCTACGTAAAAAAGAAAATAAAAAAATATTCCAACCCCCATTATAAATATTCCTTCCTTCCCACTCATTAATTCCCATCTTCCCAATTTCCAATCATTTTTCCATTCACACTACTCTCTGTTCATCTCTAAGACAATACACACATATATAATACACAGTTTTATTAAGTAGAGGAATATTGTACGTAGTTGCCGATCAAAAAATAAATAAAATTGTTCCTAGTTTGTATCGGAATATGGAGATTCCAGAGCTCAACATAATCAGGAATATTATAATGGAAAAAATTACATGTATACTATATATATATGTATATATATATATAGTTCGGTAAATTACATATGTATTATAATGTAAATTCGATACAATATCCAAAACCTTGAGGCTGGATTTGAATGACCGAAATCTTGAGTAGGAATAGGAATTGAAATAGGAATTTGATTACTGAGAATCATATTCCTGGGAATTTTCTTGGGTGAGAATATGAATATGATTATTAGGAATCTAATTCCTAGTAATTTGATACCTTGAGTAATTCCACTTCGGTATTTGGATTAATTTAGTAATCTAACGCTAAAAACAATTATTTTAGAAAGTTATTAAAGTCAACGTTTTATTTTCTTAATTAATGAGCCTAGAATTTGAGATTCTCATAGGGTAATGGAGGAATTAGATTCTCACTCAGTTTGAAAATGTGATTTCTGGTTGAATGTGTCATAAAGAATCACATTCATATTCCTAACTGTTCCGAACACCGGAATAAGAAAAGCATAGAATCACATTCCTGTCTGTTCCAAACATTAGAATCATGAAAAGAAGCATCACATTCTTATTCTCCCTCCAGATTGCTACCATTCAAACTAAGCCAGGTTTCACAAAATTAGCAACCTTGTTTAAGCAACCGCCAAGACGTGGGCCTCCTTCACAACTGGTCTTTCTAATTTGGAAATGGTAATATGTACTAAACTATTACATGCCATTTTAATATCATCTACTACGAATTCCATAAAACTTTTAGGCAAAGAATGCCCACAAAAGTACTGGAGCAATCCGCAAAAATGGCCACCACCATGTGTTGGAACTACACACCAATTAACCGTTGCCGCTTCTAGACAAGCCCTTGCTTCTGCCATAATTGCAAAGGAGGAGGACATCTGATTTGCCCCTTCTACCACAAGTAATGCTTGTTTTCTTGGTTTTCCGATCTTTTTAGGCGGACCAGGTTGTTTAATTCCTCTTTGGCAACAGTCTCATGAGGCTTGTTGATTCTCTGGGCCGTAAATTTTCATCAACTCTGTTCAATTGACAGTGAAAATGAAGAACCTGTGTGATGATTCTTCGATCTTCTATAAGTCCAAACCATGGAGGATCTAAATATGTTAAAATAACCCCAGAGAGTATTGTAACAAGAAACATAGAGATTAACCAGAAATCATAGATATACAGAGATTAACCTGAAATCATAGATTTTGCTTTGAATTAACATTGTTGAATTTGAAAACAAGTTGAGTTGGATCTTTTGGGTGGGGCAACAAAGAATTTGGGATGGAGGCTCAATGTTAATTTGATTTGAAAAAGTAATAAGTGGAGGCTCAATTTTAATCCATGATCCTTCAATGCAAATTTTTTTCGAATAAAAACAAAAAAATAAACCAAGAATAGTTTATTTAGCCAAAGCAACCTGTAACTGTAACCGGTTGAGTGGGTGTCTAGTTTTTCCAAATTTTTAATTCCATAGCTGAGATTAATTTAATTAGTTGCAAGATCTAAGGGCTATCAGTGGGGGTTATATGATATGGTATCCCAAGACAAAACCGAAGAAGCTCCCAAGCAACCTTCCTTTTTACTTTGATAAAAAGCTCTTGCAAACAAACATCGGACGAAAAGAAAGCAAAAGGCTTTCATCCCCACTATCAAAAGTAGTTCAAAGTGTCCTCCCACTCCACTCACTGCTGTACTCCTCATTCTGCTCTACTCTCTCTCTCTCTCTCTCTCTCTCTCTCTCTCTCTCTCGATCAGCGATCGCGTAAGAAGTAAGTTTTCCAGCTTCACTTCCAAATTTCCACCCGATCAGTTCTTCAGCATCGTAAAAAAAGCAGAATTTTATCTAAGTACCCATCACCGATCTCTCTTCCATTACGTGTTTTTTCCTCGTTGATTTCTGATAATCCTAGTCTGTAGATGATTTTGTAGAAAATTTGGATCAAATTAAGCTAATGCATGGGGGAGATCACTGACGTATGTTATATGTCAAGTGAAGTGATCACACATGTAATGGTTTAGTACGGTCACAAACGCTTGTACCAACAATTTTGTCAACTCTCACGTATTTGGTTGATATCACGTATCTGGTTGATACAATTGTTAGTGCAAGTGTTGGTCTCTGTTACTTTTCTATGTTAATTATGATCATCTAGCAAGTCCCTCTTGCTCTTCAATGCTTTTACTACATTCACAACATGAATGTACACATTATATAAGTTTCATCCCTCATTATTTCAAGGTCTTGTTTCTATAATTTCAATATTCTCATAGTAGTTTTCGTTCTCATAGTTTGTGTTTGGTTTCGATTGTTCCCAGAAACATTTCCAATATGAGGTTGCTGCTTGGAGGAATTTTACTGCTTGGAGGAATTTTGCGATATATTTTAGGTGCTAGTGAAGAAGAAGAAACTCGGCCTACAAATAGTACTAATAGCACTGTTCCTACTACCGCCACCGCCACTACTGGTAATCACGCTGGTCCTACTACCAACACTGCCAGTAATTGCGATTACAGTCCTTATAATGACACTTCTTCTTCTAGAAGACATGCTTCTAGAAGACATGCTTCTACTACCAGAAGACATGCTTCTACTACCACACATGCTTCTAGAAGACATGCTTCTACTACCAGAAGACATGCTTCTACTACCACCACCACCGCTGCCACTGCCAGTAATCGTGCTGTTCCTACTACCAACATTGCCAGTAATCATGCTGTTCCTACTACCACCATTGCCAATAATCGCGTTGTTCCTACTACCACTACTGCCAGTAATCGCGATTACAGTCCTTATAAAGACACTTCTTCTTCTAGAAGACATGCTCCTACTACCACCACCACCGCTGCCACTGCCAGTAATCGCGCTGTTCCTATTACCACCGCTGCCAGTAATCATGATTACAGTCCTTATAATGACACTTTTTCTTCTAGAAGATATGCTCCTACTACCATCACCACCACCACCACGGCGCCTTTGCCGATGTCATGGCTACTGTTCCTACTACTACCACCTTGTCGTGAATCGCGATTCTGAGGTCCTTATAATGACACTTCTTCTAGAAGCCATGTTCCATCTGTGTCCACGCCACTCTCACCACCAGCTTCATCATCGTCAAAACTCATACGACCGTCCTCTAAGCCATTTTTGTCTTTGGCTCCATCTAACCCAACAGATCCAAATTCAAAAACCAATTATATTTTGGTCGAGAAAAGTACATCTCCTATTTATGCCATTCCTGAGGATATCAGAGATTCGATAAAAAAAGATGTTGTGCCTGGAATTCTTAGTAGGCCTTTGTCCCCATCAACGTACAAGGATTACTTTGAAGCCTTGCTTTATGCAGAGGATTTCTACCTTGAGGTACTTACTAGTTAATGAAAGATTGTATCAGTTTACTTTACACATTCTCTACATGCTTATATTTCAAACTTGAAGAATGAATACGAAGATTTATACACTAAAACTGGAAGAGTTAAATTAATCCTAGTTTACTTTCAACTTTTGTTATAAGTTGTAATATTTTGGCATTCCACACAAAAAGGATCAACCATGTGCACATGAAAACAACAAAGAACATTTCAAAATGGTGGAGAAAATGTTTAAGCAAGAAAGCCTACGAGATGAGAGCATCGTGTTGTTATGTCAACGAAGAGTGATGGCTGTAGATTCTTCCAGGAAGAGGATGGACAAATTTGGAGTTTGTTCACATTACTTGATATGATCTTTCGACCAATATGCAAAGTTCATCCGGGGGATACAATGAGCATATTTACAACATTTATGGGTACGACTGATTGCGATCCTTCTGGACCTTTGACACCAGTATCAATGGATCGAATATGTTGCTATAGTTAATGTTAGACTTTCAAATTTTCGAAGAATTGCAGAGAATCTTTAAGATAAAGATTACATTTCTAGTGATAATGATGTGATTGGCTATCCGATCTTAGCATCCCAAGTTGTTGTGAGTCTTGTGACATGAGTGTTAGTTAAGACAAAATATTTGAATTGCATTCAATTGTATGAGGCTCTTAATTGAAACTTGCCTACCTGGAGAGAAAAAAAATCTGATTTACAGTCTAAAACTTTCACTTCTTATATAGGGTCTTTCTAATTTGTTTACAATTCCAGGCAGAGCTTGCTTTTGTTCTTACATTTCAGTTAGAAAAACAAACAAACAAAATAGGATGAGACTAGTGAGCTTCCTCCCATTTTTTTGCATGATGGCTTCACTTTAGAGTGTGAATTTCTTCTTCAAGTGCTTTGGGATATATCAGGAATGTCAATAGATGCTTCTTTGTCGTATTCTAGTCCCATGGGAATTCAGTGACGGAATTAGTTGATTAGGTTTATATATCTTACCTATCTTATTAAAATCTTTATGTTGTGAACATTAGATTTATTTACCTTATTTCAAATTTTAGGTGAGCTTACATTATGATTTTTCTAGATTACTTTTGTTGCTTTCATTTTCCATCTTGCATGGTGTCTATTTTCCTCCCAAAGCAATGAAGCATAGATACCCTAAAAGCTACACAGAAGATTTTGAAATACGGTTTCTTGTTAATAATGCATAACTGGAACAGAAATGGGATGGGTTTGAAATGAAGAACGTGACTCTAGAGTTGCATGAAGCAGCAATTTATAAGAGGACAGGCAAATACAAGAAGAATGTGGATGATGAGAAGGATGATAAAGTGTTCGTCACATTTGAACTCGACTCCATTCCTGAGAGAAGGCCATTCCTTTTATCCAGGGACTTTGTCTCCGTATGGCCATCAGGCACGAATGCTGAGCCATTCCAGGTGAGCATTGTACTATTTCAAAAGGCAAAACTGTTTTATATTTTCACGTTCACCATTGCTTTTCAGAAGTGCGGATTGAGTGTCTCATACTACCCCATATCGACCACTCCTTTACCACAAACACCACCCAACTAACACCGTGCACCAATATTAGACTGTTGGAAGCAACTAATTGGACATGATGGAACCAACGCATTGTGTGCCAATTTTGGTATAGAAATATGAGTTAATAAAAGAGTTGTTCATGTTTTTTTAATTGGCAAGAATTGCTTGTGTGGTGGCCCCCTCGTATATTAAATCATAGTTCCGTCCCTACATGTAATCCATCAGCTTTGAGCACAGAATGATGCATATACAAATTACTAGATTGGTCTTTGATCTTCGTAAAGATATTTCCGGCCAACCACCATTTTGATCTTTTACTTTGCGGAGAAATTCAAATGAGGTTAAATTGTCCGTGCAAATTTTGCATATACAATCTGAAAAATGCTTTCCTTGAAATGCAATTCATTCCAATAACTAGTGTCTCGTTGGTTAAAAGATTGCACAATTGAAAGTTGTACACCAGGACTACAGTTATTCCTTTACATAGATGGTAAGTTTGTTTGACCGCACAACTGAATCTCAGTTTTTCTCTTTTGCTTTTTCTCATTTGGTGTTACTTCAAATTTCTTGGACATTTGTATAAGAGAAGTCTTGTACTAGTTCAATCAGAGAATTTTAATTTTCTGCAGTTTCCGATTAACATTTGCCATTCTGATATCCATCTGGTATGGGTACGAATTCATTGACTCTTCATTATCTTTAAACTCAAACAGGGTCTTATCTACCGCGTGATAAAGAGTAATCGTGTTTTGGTTGACTTTGGGGAAGAGTTTCATGATCAGCATTACTCAGCATGCAAATACAACGTCAAGTTCTCTTTCAACAGAGTCTGTCTAAAACGAGCACACCAAGCAATCGCAACAGCCTCGGGTCCTTTATTCAGGAACTTCCTCTTCCCTGATTCACTATCAAAAAACAGACTTACTGCTCAACTTCAGTCTATCAATTCAAATCTTGACTCGGATCAAGTTTCTGCCGTTTGTCAGATTTTAAGCCACTACCAAAATGCAATTCCATATCTCGTGGAGGGACCAATCTCTGTATATAAATCAATAACAAATTGGTCTTTATCAAGAACCGGATTTGTTGTATGTGAAGCAGTGCTCCAAGTGTACCGAACATTTCCCTCATGCCGGATTCTCATATGTGCTCCTACAAACAATGCATGTGATGCCATTACAAGAAACTTGAAGAAGAAGATTCCAGAGTCTGATATCTTCCGAGCAAATGCTGCATTCCGGGAGTTCGATGGAGTTCCTGAAGACATTCTTCCTTCTTGTCATTATAAAGAGGAAAGGGAGTGCTTTGCTTGCCCTTCACTAGAGGAGCATCAGAAATTTAAGGTGATCTCATCCACTTTCATGAGTAGCTTTCGACTGCACAATGAGGGCATTATGGCTGGACATTTTAGCCATATTTTCCTGGTGGATGCCTCGTCTGTCATTGAACCGGAGGCAATGGTTCCTCTGGCTAATCTGGCAAATGAGAGCACAGCTGTAACGATAACTGGGACACCCGGAAATCATTCGGGTTGGATCCGTTCCCATATTGCCAGGCAAAATGGATTGCTAATGTCATACTTTGAGAGACTCCGGGAAAGCAAGCTGTATGAGAGCCTCGATCCAAAGCTTATCACACAGCTCTGAGACTGGGGGCAAAATCCCTATGAGACTTTTGGCTCTTGGCTCCTCTGTGAAAGAAGGTCGCAGTCTTAACAAAGTGTATCCTCGTCGCACTTTACCAGCTGTGTTGAATCCATGGATGATAGTCGGTGTTTATGTGTCTGTAAAAAAATCTCTCTTCTGTTTTTTGGTTTTGCTTTGACACTGTAAATGATCATGTTTACTTCTTGTTGGTTATGTTGTATTTTAGGAAGTGTATTTTGCGAAGAAATGAGTGCAGTTGGCACTAACATATGGGATCAAGCATTGGTCCTTCAGCCAATTACTTAAATATAGCAGTTCCATTTGAGGCTACTTTTAGTTTCAGGTTTTCATCTGCTACAGATCGGCAATGGCAAATGCTGAATAATTCAGTGGTACACATGTTGTAGACCCTTTTTTTTTTTTTTTTCCTTTTTCTTTTTCTCAATTGGTAAGTGTTGTAGACTTATTTATGTCAGTATGTGATTTTTATTTACCCCCAAAAATATGTGATTTTTAGAGGTAGTTTTGTAAGTAAGATTTGACAAAATACCACACTTTTACTTCAGAATTTTATTACACAAACACAATTTATAGTATTACATCATTCCTTATTAGTTAATACTAGTGAATGTCCGTGTCAGAAGACAAGGGTTAATGCACGAGAATAGAGAACTTCCCATTTCATATAAAACAAAATCTCCTTGAAGAGGGTCCTAAAATTTTTGGGACCTAAAGTGAGCTCAAAATGTAGGGCTCCTACATGTGTGAAATGTAGAATAATAGTCACTTGAAAAGTTATCCTTCCTGCTGAAAGAAAATGTAAATTGTATATTTCTCTCAATATGTGATAAACTTGATTTTTTTTCATGAATAGTTTATATATTGAGACCTACAAAATAGACAATTCACACTGTTAAAATATGTTGTGGAACTCAGTATATTATATTATGTTATGTGTAAATAGAAGGGATGCCCAGCGAGTTAACCAAACCGACTAAAATCGTCCCCTGGACAACTCTAGTAAATAGAATTATCCTTATGATTATAGCTAAAATATCGGGAATAATAAGATGTTGTGATTTCAAGTAGTGATACAAGTATTTCGGATAATTGGAGTGCTTAAGGACTTTTAAGAGGGAAATCTATTTGCATTTCGCACCCCTTTTTCCTCAGTACTCACCTAAATTTTTTTAACAAGGTGCACCTTGCCCCACCTTAATCATTCAAACGGTTTGTTTTGTAAACATTAGTAAAGATTATTTTTATGAAAAATATTTTGCATTCTATTAAAAATATGGAACAATTGATTTTAACTGTACATTTTTTTTAAAAAAAACAAACACTTATCAATATATGATTAAGGCGTAGTTTCCCAAGAGATTTTATCATGAAAATCAAATCAAAAAAAGAAAAATATTTGATAAAATCTTATCTTTTACGAGATTTGATAAAATCTCAATTTTTAAAAGTTAAATCTCATAATTTTATCTTGATGAAATCGTTTGAAAAATTGATTTTGTGCGACCAAAGAGTTCTTCCTTCATCCAGAAAATCCTCAAAATCGGGTCGCTTTTAAGGCCGTTTCGTGAAGTGTGGACCTCGTGTCTTGGACACTCGAGGTTGAACGAGGCACACTGCGTCGTCGTTTTCAGGACTTGACAAAGCGTATTTGGTACTGACGCTTACTGCAGTCCGCCAGATACCCTATAGCAAACTGGAATTGGAAGCAGGCTGTAAAGGCAGCAAAAAGATTCAGTTCATTCCTTTGAGATTCGACACACCGTCACTCTCCGCTGTCACTCTATAAAAAGATAGTATATCCATCACCACGCACACACAGCGAGCGAGCCGAGCGGAATGGCAAACCCACCGAAGCCATGGACGGCAGAATACGCGAAATCAGGGAGATCGTCTTGCAAAACATGCAAGTCCCCAATCGGAAAAGATATTCTCAGGCTTGGAAAGATGGTTCAATCCACCAATTTCGACGGCTTCATGCCTGTACTCTTTTAACCCCTTTTTACCCTCATTCCTCTCTCTATTCGTACATTGTGCATTTGTACTTTGTTGTTCTTTCTTGTGGGTTATGATCGCTCTCTTCTATTTTATCCTGATCAAAGATAAGTCCAGGGTTTTAGACGTCAAAATTCAGTTCTTTTGTATAATGTCTTGTTTCTATGTAGAGTTGATGATGTTCTCTCTTGTGGGTTTTGATCACCATCTTCTTTTTTTTTCTTCTTTAATAATAGAAATTCGGGGTTTTAGATATTCATTTGGGTTCTTTTGAATAAATGTCATGTTTCTGTGGGGTTGATGTTGTTCTTTCTTTTGGGTTTTGATCCCTCTCTTCTATTTTTACCTTATGAAAGAGAAATTCACGGTTTTAGATGTTCGTATTCAGTTCTTTTGAATCAATGTCATGTTTATTGGTGTTGTTTCTTGGCATGCTGTAGATAAAAGATTATGTAAATGATTTTTGCACTCCACTTTCTTATAAATGCACTCAAAAATTCGTCTTTTTAGTGGGTGTTATTTCAAGCACTAAAGGAAAAATTTTGGATTGCATTTGTAAGAAAGTAGAATTTACAAATCGTTGGGTATTGAGATATTAATGGAAAGTGGTTATATCCAATGTTACTTTGTGAAGCATAGGAGCACAACTTCTAGTTTTCAGATAGGTACAATATGATGGCTCTATGGACATAAAAAGAGTAACTAAATTGAATTGCTTGGATTTATACTTCGTTGTTCTTTCTTGTGGGTTTTGATGGCTGTCTTGTAGTTTTCCCAGATAAAAGAGAAATTCGGGGTTTTAGATGTTCATATTAAGTTCTTTCGAATCAGTGTCATACTGCCATGTTTATATGTAGGGTTGATGTTGTTTCTTTAAACATTTTGGAGACAAAGAGTGACTGTTAAGATATCATGGTCGCATCTCACGGGTACCCTATGTTACTTTAACAAGCATTGCTCTACAACTTCTTGTAGTTTTCAGATATACACAATATTGTCTATACAAATAAAAGAGTAACCAATTGAATTGCTTGTATTTCTGCTTCACTTTTCTTTCTTGTGTGTTTTGATGACTGTCTTCAAATTTTCCTTGATAAAAGAGAAGTTCGGGGTATTAGATGTATAATGTATTTTTGGTTCTTTCGTATTCATGTTTATATGTAGGCCGATGTAGAATTCGGAGATAAAATTATTCAGATATGACAGTCTTGACTTGGGTACCCTAGATTATTTTAACAAGCATAGCTGTATACTAACTTTTAGTTTTCAGATTGTACAATATGGCCAATACACATAAAATGACTAACTAAATTGAATAGCTTGCATTTAGAGATCAGCATTCTGGTTATGCTTGCAAATGGTACGCTGCTATCTTCGCATTCTGCTTGTTCATTTAGCACCAGCTTCCATTTCCCTGTCAGCTCTATTTGCATTCTGTTTGACTTCTTTGCTATCACTATATTATTACAAGCTTATTCGTATTTGTATTACCAAATATCTATTAAAAGAGAATATCTTATGTTATGCCCTTTGTTTTAGTCAGTAAAAAGGTTGGGTATAGATGGAAGAAGATGTGGATGATTTCTCCTACCTACTTTAGAAAAATTAAGGGGGACAGTAAGGGTTTATCATTTATGATTCTATTAAGGTTCCCCAAAAGTATTGTATCACTCCATCTAAGCAGAAAAATTTAATTGCACTGAAAACTGTATTAATGCTTTCTTGTAACTCAAGTTGGAAAACCAGTAGAAATACTTTAGATTCTGATGAAACAGGGATCGTCTTGGTGTCATAAGGGCTTTGAGAGTACTTCATATGGAGATCTTCTTAGCTTTAATTTATATCCAAATGGAAACTTTACATTTTTTGTTCTCCTTTGTTCTCAATTGGATGAACTTGTTTCATTTCTCAATTGGATTGGATGAACTTGTTTCATTTCTCAATTGGATGAACTTGTTTCATTTTCTGAACTGGTTTTATTTTGTGTTGCAAAAATCAGATGTGGAACCATGCTGACTGCATACGGAAGAAATCAAATCAGATAAAATCGTACGTCCTTAGTCCCCCCTCCCTTTCCCTTCTTTTCTGGTCTTCATCTAGAATGGCAAAGGAGATATATCGTGTTACTTACCTCATCACTTTTGCTTCGGTTTTAGCCTTGATGATGTTGAAGGCATAGAATTGCTTCGATGGGAAGATCAACAGAAGATAAGGACATATGTAGAGGGTGGTGGACCTCAAAACCCACCTCCTCCCGTTGCTACGGAATCTGGTATTGAAATTTCACAGACTTCACGTGCCGCTTGCCGGTGCTGCAACCAAAAGATTATGAAAGGACAGGTGTGTGAATTTGCACAATCTCAATTTTCCATTTCTTAAGAGCATAATTTGACTGTTTACGTATGGTTATGGAACAGCGCGAAGACGTCGAAATAAAGTTTAACAGACAATTTGTATTGGAGTTCTGTTCCTATGTTCAATCTTAGTATTACATACATCTTCAAGGATAGGCTAAACTATGACGCTTACCGGGGATGTTTCTTTTTGTGGTTTGTGTTATAATCCATCCAATACCGCTAACAACAAGCTCAGTTCTATTGGAATGTTTTGGAGAAGGATTTGGTTGGAGTTTGTTTAAGAAGTTATGCTGAAAATGTTGAAAAAATGATTTTTTTTTCCTTATTGTAAATTAAACAGATTCCACCATGAACCCATCGTAATATGAGGCTTGACATGTTTTTTGGTCAATAAATATACGATTTTACTTTTTGCCTCGACACATATCCTAATTCTATTTATCATCACTTGGACACGTTTTAAAGCGTAATAGGCTATAAATTGGTTCTTGTTTGTTTTATCATTTTATGGTAGGTCCGGATATCCACCAAGCCTGATGGTCAAGGTGCTAGAGGCTTGGCATGGCACCATGCAACGTGCTTCATTGACATGTTTCCAACCAGTCAAGTGGAGAAATTGCCAGGATGGGATAGCCTGTCAGCTTCTGATCAGGGGCCAATTCTTGCCCTAGTTAAGAAGCAGCAGCAGCTTCCCTCTTCCAAAGGAGGTGGTACATGTGAGGTTTCTTTTCTAATCACAGAATGCTCGCTTTCAATGCTGGTGTGACTGTGTATATTTCTCCTTCTTTTTCAGACAAAAAACCTGAGATACAACAGGAAAAAGTATCTTTACAGCCATCCACATCAATAGGTGGTGCGAAACGGAAAGGAGCTGTAAATTGCGATCAAAAGTCCAAAATTCCTAAGAGTGAAGCTGGTGCATTAAAGAGAGAGGAGAATACCAACTTATTGGGGGATGAACAGCCAAAAGCATCTGATTTGGAGAGCCGGCTAGAGGCACAGAGTAAAGAACTATGGGCTTTAAAAGATGATCTTAAAAAGCATGTGACAACGGGAGAGATGCGAGAGATGCTTGAAGACAATGGGCAAAATTCAGCAGGTTCAGAACTTGACTTGAGAGACCGCTGGTATGTTCTCCCAGATGCATTTGTTCGTACCTGTGATTGTTATGTGTCAGATTTACACCCTCCAGTTGAATAATATCATGACCATATATAAGGAGGAAGCGTGTTTGGAACTTGATTCCTCTTTGCCTAATGTGGATGATTTGGCGAGAGAGAATTGAAGGAGTGGAAAAGCCTTCATTCAGGATCAAAAGTTTTTTTGGTGAATAGCTTGTATAGTTGGGACAAGGGAGATTGTTATCCTTCTCTTGAGTCTTGACCAATTTTTGACTGGTTTGGATCTTTTATTTTCTCATGATGGTGTATAGGGCTTTTTTGTCGGTGGCCTTTCTTTTGTACATGGGTAGCATCCCTTTATGCTCTTTTTAATATAATTATTTACTTATAAAAAAAATTTGTTATAAGTGGTGTTCTTTATGTTTGTTAGGGATATAACATGAATGACCTTAGTCAGATGCCAACTGTTGCTATTGTGGAAACTTCTTTTTGCCCTTTCCCTAGTAGTGATTACTGCTACACCGCATAGTAAACGGTTTATCTGTTTTCTTTTATTACAAAAGCTCGAATTAATGTTTATCCAATTGTTCGACATTTGTAGTTCGTTTGGTTAGTCACAAACTCTTTGCCTATTTTTTGAAGTTGACTTATTTCTGTTTATTACTTGTTCAGTGCTGATGGGATGCTTTTTGGAGCACTTAAACGCTGCCCGCTTTGTTCTGGGAAACTTTGTTATTCTCGAGGCATGTACAGATGTCATGGGTTTCTGTCAGCATGGAGCAAGTGTTCATACTCAACGTCTGAACCTGAACGTGTTAAAGGGAAGTGGAAGATCCCTGTAGAAACAAGAAATGATTACCTCTGCCAGGTACTTAGCTCATTGTCAGGCTATTCTTATGTTATATTCCTCTCTGCAAACTGCAATTACCGTTTGAATTGATAATTCTCAGTGGTTTAAGTCGCAAAAGGTGAATAAACCTTCTCGGATATTGCCTCCGCCTTCGTCCCTAGTGCCTTGCGGGAATCAAGCTGTTAATGGAAAACACCAGTCAGTCAACAGTGAAAAGTTGGAAGATCTGAAAGTATCTGTGGTTGGATTACCCAACGAATCCATGGTTAGCATTTGTCAATGTTCCAGTACTTATGGCTGTGCTCTATAGTCCTGCCATTTAATTGTTTCTGGAACACTTACTAGCTCTTAAAACAGTATCATTATCTGTCATAAAAATCACATTGTCTTTAAAAGAGTGAGCAATTGTGCAGGATGAATGGAGGAGAAAAATTGAGGGAGTTGGTGGGCAGTTTCATACTAAGATCAAGAAAGGTATATGGTCCTCGTGGTGAGATTTGAATTCTTCTGTTTTATTGAGTTGCCTTTTGTCACAGTTCAAGTAATCTCAATACAGATACAAGCTGCTTAGTTGTGAGTGGAATGATGGATAACAAACATGCTGAGATGAAGAAGGCCAGGTGAAGTTGCCCTTGAATTGATATCCAACTGTATTTCATTTTGCAAGCCATTTTATTGACTGCTATCAATTCCATTGAAACAGAAGGATGAAGTTACCTATTGTTAGAGAGGATTATCTGGTTGACTGTATTGATAGACAGAGGAAACTTCCTTTCGATTTATACAAAGTTGAGGCCATTGGAGAAGCCTCTAGCATGGTCACTGTTAAAGTGAAAGGGCGAAGTGCTGTACATGAAGCATCCGGCTTGCAAGATTCTGGCCACATCCTTGAGGATGGAAAAAGCATTTACAACACAACTTTGAATATGTCCGACCTTTCTACTGGTATTAACAGGTGGATTTTTTTCACCTTTTAACTGAAGCGTTTTAATATTCTCTATCCAAATCTTTGCTATACCAATGAAGTCTTCTTAATTAGAATTTGATATGAATGAGGTGCTGGATGGACTTATGATGTCACACCCCAAATTGAGTAGTAACCGGCCATGAACCACAAGGCCTCACCTCACGGAATATGCAGCCTCAAAATGATACAATTAATGATAAAAAAAAAAAAGTCTTGGAATAGCAAACAACTGACAATAGTTTTATTTAGAACAAACTCAAAGCTAAGAAGGTCTAACTCAAAATCATGGGGCATAACCATCCCATGAACCAAATAATAAAATTGTTCCACCAATAATTAGGCATAGTTTTCCAAAAATTGTGCTATTAGACTTCCTAGTACAAATTACTTTCTCAAGTTTATGAAATGTTAATTAGGCTTTACCATGTTTCAATAGTTTTCACTTGTGTTTATGTGCGGGATGATTGAGAATAATTTGACAATTCTCGAATGCAGAGTGATTATAGATTTATGGTGATTAGTGACATGTCACTAGTTGTCGATGTATGTGTACACATGTTAATTGCTTACATCTACTTGCTAGATCTAATGGTTAGTGACCAATGGAGGCTTCCAGTCATCCGACTTTGCTTTGATAGTTGTAATTTCGAGAAATAGGTGGCTGTGTTGATTTTTTTGAATGATATTAGGTGCTTTAAACCATGTATAAAGTTTAGTGACTTGTCACTAGATTTGAAATAACTTTGTTCATTGATTTCTTTAGCCTTATGCTATGTTACTTGGACTCGGGTATGGGTGTCGGGTGCGGGTACGTATCTAGGTGTCGGGTTCAACTATTTCTCATTTCAAGGACACGGGGACACGGCAAAATATTCAAATTTGTTTCTATTTTTTGTGTATTTTCTTACGTAAAATTGTGCTTTAAGGTTCTATAGTGCATTTCATGGATAATAAGAGAGGTTTATGCACACTTCCATGATAAACTCGAATTACAATTAGATTTTCTATAGAAGTGTCTTACTAAACTTATCGGACACATATCCCACACCCTTATCCGAGTGTCGAGTGTCCGACACGGGTACTTTACACCATCACGAGAGTCCACGTAACATAGGCCTTATGAAGTTTAGTGAGTTGTCACTTGTTTCAAGAGTTGACTAGTTGTGATTTTTTCAAGTTTCAGTACAAAATTAAAACTTTTAAAAATCAGTGAAACATCACTGCTTGTCAGATTCTTAGTAACAGAAATAACACGTTCCAAGCGCAGAACTAATGAACCGACGCAGCACAATATCCGGAAGTCCGGAGTCGAATCCTCAGGGACGGAGTCGGTGTTTAACCTAGAAAAATGGCCGCTGGTTTGAATTGGCTCTTAGGTAGCCACCCTTCCAGTAATTGAGTGATTAACTACGATAACCTAAGGAAAAATTCTGGATTTAACAATTAATAAAAAGCAGGCGTGACCATTGGGATCATTACAACCCATAGCCAGACCCGGATCCTTCCACCCTTTTCGTACCTTAAAAACTTTGCTACACGTTAGGATTTTCTCTCCCGGGGCGAAACCCTGTTTGTGTTATCCCACACGCCACAAAGAATGAGTTGCTTGACCCATACCTAGTTCGTGTGGGTCCGACAGTGAGAGCTCGGCCGTTCTTAGAAATCCCAACTTGAAGCTTTTCAAAATAACCTCGCGACAATGGGTGAACGGACCCGGCTTCGGCCACAGCATGCTATTCACCCCATGGCCACGCCCAAGAGATTTACGCTAGCATGATAACAAAGGTTAACATGAAAACCAGAATCCTAGGTCTATGCATGGAAATAAGAACAACAAGTAACTATGAATCAATAAAAACAGTAGCTAATAAATTGACAGTTAAAAAACAATACCAAAATCTGCAGGAAAAACGGACTGAATCAATCAATGGTAATGTTGCCGAAGGAAGAATACTAGCCCTAGCCGTCAAACTCCAATCCAAAAATTGCAAGGAAAAAACGAAAATCTAAGTTTTTCATGAAAAATCCGAAAAACATAGTTATAGGGTTTGTTCCACGACCAACAAAACGACTTTAACAAAACGACCAACAAATCTTATTTTTTGAATTTTCACACCGATTTAAAGTACACGAGGAGTACTTTAATTTGATGCGAAAAAAATTGAAAAACAATACACAGAACCACTTCATTTTTTACTTCAAAACAATGATTTTAGCACCTACTGAACTCATTTGCTAAAATCATGGTGATTTTAGCAATTGGGTTGCTAAAATCTTTTGAAAAACTATGCCTTAAAGAGATTCAATTTCTATTGAAAAGGTTCTAAAAGTTCAGAAGTGTTAAATAAGATTTAAATACCAAATGCAACATTCGTTAATGAAAGAAGAGCCCAAGATGCCACCAAAGTCCATACCTAATGTCGTGGCTTACCTGGAAAAGATGTTAGAATGAATCTGCTATTTGAAAGCTTAGTGAATGGCGAAGCATGTATATTAAGTAAAGTTCTAAAGTTGGGATAAAAAAAATTACCATATTAATATAATTTGGCATGCGAGAGAGGCCTACAACAAAACAATAACTTATACCAATGAATCATTTAACCAATAAAAATCTTAATGGTGATCAGTGATCACAATACAATATCCAACAACAATTGGGAACCAAAACCAATAATAGTAATTAGTAAGTACAAAGTGCCAGTGAATAAATATCTCAGAATTGGATACAATATCGAAACTTAGAATCACCATGGGTAGTCAGCCCGTGAAACTTTTCACTAAGAACGATCCTATTAAAATCAATGGTTGAGCATTAGGGTCACTAGTTAGGGTGTAACGTATGAATTGTCTTACTTCTAAACAAAAAATAAAATAGTTATACTGTATGGAAATAAACATAGTTAAAAATAGTTATACTCCAAAATTCCCACTTGAAAAGTCTAACTTCTAAACGGAAATAAAAATAGTACTCCGTCCGTCCCAAATTGTTTGTCCATTTTTAAACTCCGTGCCATTTTTCGATTGTTATATCTTTCAATTTATAATATTTTTTGTAATTGTGAACACTTTGTATTATAAAAATCATCGAGAACTATCAAACAAGATCCATATTGAATATTTTTTTGAGATTCATATTGAAAGATATAAGAGATTGAAATTGGCACAAATATCCAAAATGGACAAACAATTTGGGATGGAGGGAGTAATAATTATTTGGAAGAAGTATGTTAGGGTGTAACATATGAATTTTTATACTGCACTGGAGTCTTTTATATGCTTGTGCTCCTCTTTTTTATTAAGAGATTGTAAAACTTGTTTGTTTTTCTTTGTGAAGTTACTATATCCTTCAAATCATTGAAGAGGATAAAGGTTCAGGTTGTTATGTTTTTCGCAAATGGGGTCGTGTTGGCAATGAAAAGATTGGAGGAAACAAACTAGAGTTAATGTCATCCAAACCTGCTGTGATTCAAGAGTTCAAACGTCTCTTCCTTGAGAAAACTGGGAACTCATGGGAAGCGTGGGAAGGAAAAAGCAACTTTCAGAAGCAACCTGGCAGATTCTTTCCGTTGGACATTGTAATTCTATTTTGCATTTATCTTTGTTGAAATAGATTGGGTTTTCCAACTATTAAAGCTTGCTATTGGGGCTTATATTTGTTATTGTTTTACTGATAGAAGAATTGATTTTGTAGGATTATGGGGTCAATAAAGAGGTCTCTAGGAAGAAAAATCTTGACGATGCTGGCAGCCAACTTGCTCGTCCATTAGTAGAGTTGATGAAAATGCTCTTCAATATTGAAGCTTACAGGTCTTTACAGATTCTATGCCTATTTGATTTACTTAATATTTTGAATTTTGAGAATCTTTGCTAGAAATATTTAACTTTTGCAGAGCTGCGATGATGGAGTTTGAGATCAATATGTCGGAAATGCCACTAGGAAAACTGAGCAAAAGTACTATCCAGAAAGGTACTTGTCTCCAATTCTAGTTCA
Organism: Vaccinium macrocarpon; assembly: GCA_022606695.1. NCBI lineage: Eukaryota > Viridiplantae > Streptophyta > Magnoliopsida > Ericales > Ericaceae > Vaccinium > Vaccinium macrocarpon. Next base: position 33,538,864 of record CM040176.1, on the reverse strand, counting down.
TGTTGATATTTCCATTAGTGGAGACGCGGAATCAGTTCCATTGTTTCCTTGCCGAATAGTTGTTTGAACTGCTTAACTTTAATGTTCTGAGATTCTTCCTTGCTATGTTCTCCAGGTTTTGAGGCATTAACAGAGATACAGAATCTCTTAAGTAGGAATGTGCATGATCTTGCATATAAAGAAAGCCTGATTATTGATGCCAGCAATCGCTTTTTCACTGTGATTCCTTCTATTCATCCTCATGTGATTAGGGACGAGGATGATTTTAATTCAAAGGTAAAAATTGCCCTGGACGTGGACAGTTTTTCCATGTTTTGCATATTCTCAACATAATTGGATCTCTCTTTTTTCGCTTGATTCATGAGAATCTTCCATATACTAATTTCTTTCTTCCCTTGTTGCCTTACATATTTTTTTTGTGATATTCCTCCTACTTGTTATGTTTGGCCTTACGGTATCCTTTTCTCCTTCGGGATGTGTACTCATTTGTGCAGTGATAATTTGTATGTATTTAAAAAAGACCTCAAATCTGATTGAGCCATTGAAGCTTTGGCTCTGAGCACATACCTAATACTCTTTTAAATGCTTTCTTGATCCTGAGTGTTCTACCAATAACTTCTGAGTTGGTTTTTGGCCTTTGCAAAGTCAAACATGCGTATGTTAATAATTAGTTGTTAAAATCTATGTATGCTAACATTTAGTTGTCTTGAATCTGGATATGGGAACACATGAGGTCGTAGTTGGAATTCATTCAGTTCTGGTTCCTAGTCTGTTACTTGGTTGAACTAGAAAAGATAATTTTATAAAGAACTTGAGATCGCTTTAAGCTTTGTTTTGGAGCATTTCAAGCATACATTCCCCTCCCAATGCTTTTTTAAAATGTAAGATGATTCAGACTGTTGGTTGCGGATTGGATGGCCGAGGGAGCTCACGACACGCCTAGTGAGCCCCATCACTACAGGGCCCCTGGGTCTGCCATCTAGCTGTGTTCAGCTGGAGGGCAATTCAATTCTCAAGTTAGTCGCAGGGTGAGGAGGAAGGCAAAGTTCAAATCTGAGATTTGGTAATGGCGTACCCATAGAATTAACCCTTGTGTTTTTATAGGAAGAGTGTGCTTGTCCCCCAAGTAAATCCGTGCTAGGGACAAGCCCCCAATGTCATCTGTAATCGTTTGGGGCGAGTGATGTCACTCATGATGGTCGTCGTCATGCTGATGTTCGGTGTGCACGTGGCCAAGCACATAATTGGGATTTTATCTGGAGATTCCATTAGGTTGCTGAGTTACCTTCCTGATCAAGCCTACTCCTGCTCGGCCCAGCCTTACTGATTCTAGACTGGGTTGGCGCATCGTGGGCTTTAGTTAGTGAATGGGCCGTCCACGCGGTCTACGTGCGCTTGGCCCAAGCAACTCCAGTGCAGTGGCCCAATGTGTTGGTTGGTTCGCCCACTACAATATTTATTCTAAGGTTTGTTATAGCAAATCATACCCAGTTCTTCATTTTGAAGACTAAAGATTAGTAATATTTTAATTAAACAACCACATTTGAAGTATATCACTATTCACACAATCCAACTGCAAGTCTTTGTTTATGTTTCTGCTTTTCAAAAACTCATTGATTTCTTGCAGAAACTCAGCTTTCCCTCTAAAGTATAAATTCTCAACTTCAGAAGTATTATCTAGGTATATTGTTTCATTTAAGCTTATCATGAATACGTTTCGAACAGTAACGAAATGAAGAATAATATTCTTGTTTGAATGAGTGTCCGCATATCAAGGTTTGTTTGAAGGATGCAAATGAAATAGTATGGTTGGAGAGGTTCCATTCTTTATTTTGAGGATTTGAAGAATGTTTGGAGATGCTTGAAGTGTATCTGGAAGTTACCTACACTTCAGTTGCTTCTAGTAGTAATGTTAGAAATTAGTTGTATGACTATACTGTGTCAATCTGTGTTCCTTCTGCCTCACGAGGTTCTTTTTTCTGCGAATAAGCTGTGAAATAATCAAGTTGCGTTTTTGTGGTAGGTGAAAATGTTAGAGGCTCTCCAGGACATTGAAATAGCCTCCAGATTAGTAGGTTTTGATGATGATAATGCTGACTCCTTTGATGAAAAGTATAAGAAGCTTCGCTGTGACATTTCTCCACTTCCTCACGATAGTGAAGACTATCGATTGATTGAGAAGTATCTCCAAACTACTCATGCCCCTACGCATACTGTGAGTTTATGTTCTGAAATTTGAGCACTGGATGCACATAATTCTAGCCTGGCAAAATGAATCTTTGTTTCTTCTAATGTTTTATTTTTATGAATGTTTCTGAAGAATACGTTGTGATGTCACAGGAATGGGCTCTTGAACTGGAAGAAGTTTTCTCACTGGAAAGGGAAGGGGAATTGGATAAGTTTGCTCCCTATCGAGAAAAGCTTGGGAACAGAATGCTTCTTTGGCATGGTAAGTTGAAATTCCTGTAGATTGACGGCGAAGGAGAAATCTTTTGTTACTATATCAGATGCTGCGGTAGACCAAAATGAAAGCTTTTGTTTTCCAGGTTCTCGGTTGACAAATTTTGTGGGTATACTTAGTCAAGGATTGAGAATAGCTCCTCCTGAAGCTCCAGTGACTGGATACATGGTTCTCTCTCTCTCTCTCTCTCTCTCTCTCTCTCTCTCTGTGGCGCGCGCGCGTTCTTAAGCCCATGTATTCACACATCAGATTTGTTTAGTTAGTGCAATACTAATTGACAGCAAATGTTTATGATGTGTAGTTTGGCAAGGGACTATACTTTGCTGACCTGGTGAGTAAGAGTGCGCAATACTGTTTTACAGACAGGAAAAATCCTGTGGGTTTAATGGTTTTAAGTGAAGTTGCCTTGGGAGAGGTTCATGAGCTCAAGAATGCCCTGGTGAGATCACATTCTATGATGTGCATCTTTTTTGTTCTTTCAAACATTTGTACTTTGCTTCGACTTCTGTTATGTATTTGTCTCTGTCAATGAGTTCATTTTTAATTTCTTTCATTGTGTCATCATGTCGTGGTTTTTGCGTTAGGATCTTATGTGGCAAACATTATTTTTGCATGCCATTGAGGGAATATATAAGACTTTTCTTTGTGTATTTTTTCCGTTTCTTTCCTGTGTGCTCCTTTTTGCTATTAATCTCCTTTAATTGTCACTTAAAAAAATACCTTTAATACTAACTCTCTTGTGCATCGTTGTTGTAATTTAGTACATGGACAAACCACCACGAGGAAAACACTCTACTAAAGGACTTGGGAAGAAGGTACCTCATCAATCAGAGTATGTTAAGTGGAGGGATGGAGTTGTTGTGCCTTGTGGCAAGCCAGTGGATTCGAACATTAAGGCATCCGAGTTGATGTATAATGAGTACATCGTGTATAATACAGCACAAGTAAGTTCTGTTCTGCACTTCCTTGATCAGCTTATGCTTTCATTCTTTTAGCAAGTTGTAAAAAAGTTGTGAATGGCCAAATTTCGCGACTCTAATTTAGCTGAATTCTGAATAGTATCTAATCATGTGAAGAAAACAGAATTTGTGAAGATGCACTTTGTCTTGTCAGTGATGCTATAGCATTTTATTTAACTGATGGCATCACCCGCTCACTGATTGTCACCAAGGCTTTTAAAGGTGATCATAGATATTGATTAAATAACGTCGGCTTCTCCAGTTCTTTACAAAATTTTGAAGTGATTGGTTTCAGTTAAACTGGCAAATTATTTCAGTTTACTTTTGACAAACTCGTGGTTTTGCCAGATTCCTAAAGTACAGGATTCTTTTATATTATATGCATGAAATGTGTTTCACGTATCAAGAACTTGGTTCAGATCCTAAAACTAAATGTCTTCATGTCGCCGAAATTTTAAAATCCAGCTATAGAAGCATACCATCGTTGTTCATGTGGTTAATTTACTTCGAGTTAGAGATTGTAGTCAAATCAAGCAATTTAACTTGAGTGCTTTTACCTGCTTAAATGAATAGTATTATTTTTCCTTTTAGTTCATTGTCGACTAATCCCTCTCTCTCTCTCTCTCTCTCTCTCTCTCTCTCTCTCTCTCTCCCTTTGGACAGGTGAAGATGCAATTTTTGTTGAAGGTGAGGTTTCATCACAAGAGGTGATTAGCCTCGTAAATGTTGTTGTTAAGAATAGCTTTTATTGGGTGTTTTGGGTTGGTGGATGCACTGCACAGTCTTCCTGTAGATAAACCGAGTGAGCAGTGCAGGAAATCTAACAGTCAAAACTTGTACTAGAGTTTTGTGTTCAATGGGGTTTCCTCCCCGGTAGGTCTCGTTTTTGGGTTTTCAAGAGATCTACTACATATGCAAAAATACATGGCTTTTGTGAGTAATGAAACCACGGACATCCGCTGCTTTCTTACGGATCCTGTTATTACTGATGTTTTCAACATCACATAGTGGGTTCTTTTTATGAAGAATTCCAACTACTATTGTGAATTCCAGCCTTGGCTGGGTATGGGATGAAGCTTTATCGGAACTAAGCTTTTTGATCTTGTAGAATCTTGTACGAGGCGGCTTGTGTGTATGCCACGTGGGTCGACAATGGTTCTTTTGATGAGAAAGTAACAGAATAAATGAATGAAGATGTTACATGGATCATGACTCAAAGTTTATGGTGGTGGTTCGTTAACACAGATTTTATGTGGTTGCTGGTAATGGGTTCGAGCCGGTCCAGGGTTGAACTCTGGATGGGCTTTAATTACTTAACCTAGCTGATTATCGTATACTTAAAATATCATGCACCTAGAGTATTAGGAGTTAAGATTTTGGATGGCCAGATATGCGCGAGCGGGCACCGCATGGTACCCGATTGGCATTGAATTTTTTTTTCCTAGCATAGGGTTTGAATAATACGGGGATAACCATTTGTTGTGGAAGCTGCCATTTTCCTTTGTTAGAGCTGACGTCCCCAGTCATGCTCTTTTGTGATGTTATATGCAAAAGCTGCATTTGAGCTTATGGTCGTGGCTTCTTTCGTACCGTTGCTGAAGATTTGAATGTAAATTTCCTGAGAATCAGAGAAACTATCGAGGATGTTAGAATTGGATATGCTCGGAGGGGAACACGGGACTTGTCCTTGAGAAGTTTTGTAGGCTACCTTCAATCATTTGATTTTTTGTCTCACATATTAACAATGAGGCGTTTTGCACGAGGGGTGTCCCAACTTCAATTAACTCTTTTAGACGCCACCTTTTTTTAGTTTGACATTTAGGGGTTTCAGCCAGCTTCTGTGAACTTCAACTAATCTCCTTTCCGGACCTTGGTCTAGTCAAAATTAAGCTATCCATGCTTGGTCCAGGAGATTAGCAAGAAAGGGTCATGCTAACGGGTGTTATAGTGCACCCGTTAAGAGTACAAAAAATACACTTTTGTGGGTTACACTTGTACAAAAAAATATAATTTAAAAATACACTTGTACTTTAAAGTTTTAAAGTACAAATGTAAATATATTTTTAAATTATATTTTTTTGTACTCTTAACGAGTGTACTATGACACCTGTTAGCACTTCCCAACAAGAAATTACTTTCTTATCGTCAGATATTGAGAATCCTAACCCTTGGCTCAATTGTGGGGATAACAAATTTATTAATTAACCCGTTAGCCCCACCTGCAATTCTGTTTCTGCCAAGCAAAAAGGGACCTACAAGTCGTCCGTTTCTAACACTTTCTGTACCATATTAAGTGGTGTTTGGACGCATCATTGATTTGTTGTGGGTTTGTCAAAGGGAGGAACAAAAACGGATAGGGGAATAAATGCAGTGAATTTAACTTCACTTTTATTCTTTTCTTCTTTTTTTTTTTTATCCATCTTCTTTTTTTGGTACAACGGAATTTCAAAAAAAACAACAAGAAAGCTAAAACATGACTAGCAACTGCTAGTCCCTAAACTGCCTTGCACCTAGGGCGTCTTCTAGCACAAGCATGCGAATGGACTGAGGAGAATCCTCCAAAACCACCAGTGGCTCAACTTGTTCGGCTCCGATGTGTGCAAGATGGTCCGCACACTGATTTGCTTCTTTGAAAACATGGGTGAGAGACGATCCTGTGCGTGAAAGCAGGACTTTTGCATCCTTAATTAAGGTAACCTGGGGGTGTTCATCATTAGGACCTTCATTGATAAGTATAACAGCATCCAAAGAATCAGATTCAATAGAAATGTTGTTATATCCCTTTTCAAGCATGATAGTTAGACCACGGTAAATCCCCCAAATCTCAGCTTCCAATATAGTTGAACAATCTTGTTTCCCAAAGTATCCCAGCAACCAGTGTCCTTGATGATCACAAAATATTCCTCCATATCCGGCTAGTTTCCGATTCTCCATCCAGCAGCCATCCGTATTTAGCTTGACTCCAGCTGTACAAGGAGGAGACCACGAAATTAGTACACTGTTTCTATGACCATTAGAGAGAATGGACTTGAATGCCTCAAAGATTTCAAGGGAAAAGCTGGCAATATTCCTCAAGCTTTGGTGGGGATCAACATCAACATTATCAAAACTTTTCTTATTTCTATCCTTCCATATTTGCCATAAAGTAATAGCAAAAATGGAAGATTGAGAGATAGAATTGCCAATACTCTTCCCCTTCTTTTTAAGATTAGAACAAAGCCAGTCTTGGGTTTGGCATTCAAGGCTATTGACTCTCCAATGGCTAACCGGAGAAAGAAGCCAAATTTCTTTGGCTTTATCACATTCCCGCGATAAGTGAGTTCTATCCTCATTAGGAGCACCACATCTGGGGCAAATATTATCTGGTATCATCCCTCTATGTGCTCTCAACTGATTAGTTGGGAGTCTGTCGTGTAAAAGTAACCAAATGAAGCCTTTAATTTTTTGGGGAAGCTTTAATTTCCATATCCAACTCCAGCCATGAAGATCATCCTCCTCCTTGTTTAGAAAATCATAGGCAGAAGCAACAGAAAACTTACCATTAGAGGATCCTACCCATTGAGGGCAGTCTTTAGTAGAGCTATACCTGGGTAGTTTGATACTATGAATTGCATCAATGGTCTGATTAGACACAATATGAGACATGGAAGCGAGGTTCCAATCACCGTTGGAGTCAATAAGAAGCTTAACTTTATCACTAGAGTTCGTGTGATGACCAGGATAAATGTTGGCCAATGGTTCAGAACCACACCACCAATCCTTCCAAATACTAATAGATTCCCCGTCACCTATGATCCATTTGATCCCTTTCTCCAAAAGAGGTCTGGTATGAAGTATACCTTTCCAAATGTGAGAAGAAGCATTCTTGGGAGGGCATTCAGAAAAGTTATGCTTCTTTAAGTACTTACTGTGGAGGACAGAAGTCCATAAGTTAGACTTGCCATTTTGCATGTGCCATCCAAGTTTGGAGAGAAGGGCCATATTTTGGACTTTAGCTTTTTTTAACCCCAGACCTCCTCTATCTTTACTCTTGCAAACCCTATGCCAGTTAACTAGATGAATCTTTCTTTTAAGAGCAGTGTCTCCCCAAAGAAAATCCCTATTAAGTTTGTCAATCTTGTTACAGAGAGAAATGGGAAGCTCAAGGGTTTGCATAGCATAGCTAGGGGAAGCCGAGGTGACAGATTGAATGAGCGTAGCTTTACCAGTGAAAGCAAGAGTACTCGTTTTCCAGCCAGCAAGCCTACTTTGAATCTTTTCAATAATGTGATTAAAGTGATTCTTATTAACACGAGAATGAAGGAGAGGAATGCCTAGATAGTTACCAAGATCATCAGTGAGGGCAATCCCACAAATGCGGCTAAGATTTCTAGCCTCACCGATAGGTAGATTAGGAGACACATACATTTTGGACTTGTGCAGATTCATGCTTTGGCCAGAGATATCACAAAAATTATCAAGCACTTCAAGGATATTTCTACAATTCATCTTAGTAGCTTCCCCAAACAAGATAAGATCATCAGCGAAGAATAAATGAGTTAAAGAAGTAGAATCTTTAGCCACAGATATACCCCTCCAGAGGCCTTGATCAACTTTAGCATTGATCATGTTAGAAAGCCTTTCCATGCATAACACAAAAAGGTAGGGAGAAAGGGGGTCCCTTTGCCTTAATCCCCTTCCTGGGTTAAAGCTAGGGAGAGGTTCCCCATTCCAAAGAATGGCAGTGCTAGCATTACAAACACAATTCATAATAAGAGTAATCCAGGAGATATCAAAGTTAAAATAGTGGAGGGTATCTTCCAAAAAGGTCCAAGAGATCTTATCATAAGCTTTTTCAAGGTCAATTTTAAAGATCATACCCCCTTTTTTGGAACGAAGAGTGTGAAGTAACTCTTGGGTAATGATAATATTATCGTTGGTAGATCTCCCCGGTATGAAACTACTTTGATAAGGGCTGATGATCTTAGAGAGGAAAGGTCTCAATCTAGAAACCATGATCTTGGTTATGGTTTTGTAAAGAACATTGCAAAGACTGATGGGTCTAAACAACTTTATGTTATCCGGTTTGTCATATTTAGGGATAAGGGCGATTAAAGTTTTATTCACTTCAGGGGGGACAGACTTAGTATCAAAACAATGTTTGATGAAATTACAAACATCTTCCCTAACTATGTTCCAACATTTATGATAGAAGATAGCTTGGATGCCATCCGGTCCAGGGGCCTTGAAGGCCGGAATATGCCTAATGGTATCCCATATTTCAGCATTAGAGATATGGTTGCAGAGGGAAATATTATCCTCAGTAGACAGTTGGCAATGAGGGATAAAATGGATATCCTGGGGATCAACAACAGTGCTAGCTTTGAACAAGGAGGCACAGGCTACTTTTAACCTTCTTCAAAAATTTATGATCCCAATAGAATCCGAGCATGAAGTTTTATCAAAATTTACTTTACCATTTAAAATTGGATTGAAGATTTTAAGACAAACACTGAAGGGATTTAGTGTGGGCAATATCATATTAAGTATGACTGGCGCTGCTAAACAATTCAAGCTACTCGAGTTTGAGCTCGTATTTTTTTTGTTAAAAGCTTATTTAAGATTGGTGTCTTACATAAACAAACAAAGCTTGAACATTATGTAGAACTTGTTAACATTACAAGCTCGGCTTGAAAAGCTACTACTTTGCTCGTTCGACATGTGATGCGTAAAAATTCAAGCTACTCAAGATCGGCTTGTGTTTGGCTTGATTAAAGCCTTTTTGAGATCGGTTCCTCTAATAAACAAGTTAAGTTCAAACATATTTTTAAAGCTTGTTAAATTTTCAAACCAAGTTTGACTAACTACCAGGCACTAGCTCCGCTCGTTTGGCTCCTTATTGAAAGTGGAGGCCCTTGTAATGACGACAAAGTATAGTGAGTGAATCTCAGTTCTTAACAGTGTTATGAATGGTTTGGATTTTAAATAAACTATTCATGCGAATAGTTAAACTCGTCGTGAAAATGATTTATTTAAAATCCGAATAGTTCAAAACAAGAATGGACTATCAAGATTCTTACTACACCTTTTTATTAGTTGCTCACTACTGACCAGTGGTCCTCAATTATCACCCCTACGGCCAAATTAGATGCCGTATTAGTTTTAGGGGTATTATATAAAGAGGGGGTATAGGATAATATGTGGTAATATATATGAAAGGTGACCCCACAGTGATGTGACATTTATGGAGGGAGGATTAAGTAGTACTTGGTTTGGATGATTTTGTAAGAAGGGGGGGATTAAGTTTTAGTGGATGATGTAAAAAACTGCCAAAATACTTTTTTGCCCTTTTGTGTATATTTGTATCAGTTATGTATTTTTTTAATCAGATGAATCCAATAATTAATTTATTTATTACTGAAACTCAATAACTAATTAGGCTATAAGATTTAATTGTAATTAATTTTTATATTTAATTGTTTTATTATAAAAATTAATTTAGATGTTTACTTTTTTTTAAGATCTTCACAACTCTAGTGGTGTAAAAAGTAAAGATCAAACAAATGTGCATTTTTCGGATCACAATTTTTATACTAAATTATATATAGTTTTTAAATTTTTTTTTTATCAAATTAAAGATCTCTATTACTCCAGTTTAATTTGTTTAAAAAAAATAAAAAACTATGTGCGGAAGTACTTTATTTTTTTATCAGGGTAGTTGATTAAGTGGGATTTTATCAAACTAGAAAAAGTAAACCGTTGCCGTTCAATTGTTGCCCAACAAATTTTTTTAATTTGGTCGGCCTTTAAGGCCCAAACAATCTAAATATATTTAGAAAATTGTTGATTGAACATGATTTATGTCGTTAGTTCACAAAAAATTCAAGATTCAAAGCCATTTTTCTGATCTGAAATCATCATAGGTGACATTATTTGACTAAAAATTTCAAAAAAAAAAAAAAAAATCAGATTCCTTGACAGATGAAGGGATTCTCAGTTAGTGAACTATCTCAGAGTCCCATGTGGAGTATTGGGCCGGAGGGAGAGGAGAGAGGGATTATTTTGGGCATTTTGTTAAAAAGATGGGTATTAGGGGGTGTTAAAATCCATAAATAATACCCCTGCACTTTTTGTAGGCAAAAACATTCCATATGAGTGAATCCGAACATAAATAACACCCTTCATATTTATGCCCATTTAACGCCCCATCCAAACGAGCCGCTAAGTTTGACCCATTTTGTGACTCAGTTCCCAACCTTCCAAACTGGGAATAAGTGAAACTTTTATCCCCCCTGCAAGGTTCAAAGTCAAAGTCTCATTAAAAGCCCCACTTATGTTTAATTCTACTTTCGGGTTCAATTGTATAATATCCTGATTTCTTCTATCTTTCTTAATTTCTTTAATCTTAGCTCTCCTGAATACCCTTTAACTCTTTTTCAAGGTGCACACTTATAGATAGGTTGAAGAAAACATTCCTTTCGGTTTGCTCAGTTAATTCTAATCCAAATGTAATTGTTCATTCCTCTCACATAGCTAGTGAAACTCAAAAGTCAAAACAGCTTGAGTAGAATTAGTCCATACTAGTCTCTTGTGAAGGTGAAGTACTGTATCATATTACCTTGAAGGTGGATCAATACACTAGTCACCATATTAGTCAATAATCATTGTCATTATCAAGAAAAACACTTGCATTGAGAGCAAACGGTAGCTCAAGTGGTGCTTCCTTTACCGGGGTTACCTCTGGTTCAACTCACACCCTAGGATCTAGGGGTGAAATCGGTTCAAGCCGATTAGTTTTTTGAAACAATTGAGATTCAGGGAAGATAGGTTTAAGATCGTGGGGTAGTTCGGTTCGGTTTTGAGAATTCATTTTTTTGGGTTTTTCGGGTTGGGCTCAAAGAAATTTGGCCCAATAAAATCTAAATATCTCAGAGGCCAAAATAAAAATTTTGGCTCGTTTCTTGAGCTGTTTTCAACAAAAAAAAAAAAAAAATTATTTTTTCATAACTTACTCATATTCATATATACTAACAAATTTTTTTTTTTTTAAAAAAACTATCAATAATAGAGTTACATGAAAAGGATTTTAAGGGACACGCGTGTTGCCTCCATTCGAGTCGTCCGTGCTTGGTGATCAACAACCCATATCTGTTTGGCTTACAACCAGCTTATTGTGATGGTATTTCTAACAATCCAAATTAAAGCATGCACCACAAGGGTTTACCCCTTGGTTTATTGGATTTTTCATTTCCTTTCATTTGGATTTGGTTCGGTTTGGTCCTACATCAATTCAATATTTACGTTCGGTTCAGTCCGAGTTAAATTTCAAATAACCGAGACCGAACTGAAAATTTAATTGTTTCCACTTCTAGGACTGAAACGGACATGGGTCAAGTGCAGACTGACTAAAACTGAAAATTCCAATCGGTTTTTTCGGTCAGTTCGAGTCCGTCGATTATATATCTTTGCCCCTACTAGGATCCCATTTCTTACCTCTTAAACTAGGATAGAGTACATTTCTTTTGTACATGCCAAAAAAAAAAAAGGTCTATGACTCAATATAGGGAAAAAAATATTGGTGTGGTACTCTTGGGGCATCGCTGCCTCGCGCGACACTTTTCTCAACCATAAATTCAACTTTCTTATGTTTTCAACCCAATTATTAGAGTATCCATATTCTTAAAAAGATACTATGAGACCTTCAAAATAAGCTCTATATTTCATATATTTTAGGCAAAGTTGAAAATTCGTTATTTGAAAATTTGGAAGAAAACTGAAATACAATTTTGTTGCAAATAGAAATGAAAATAGAGGTTTGGATTGGCGTTAGTAGCTACAATGAATAGTAAATATATTATTCAAGGTTATTGGCCGTTATGTAATGGTTTACGGCCTCTCCAACAGGGGCGGCGCTAGAACTAAAAGTCACTGGAGTTAAATTCTTAAAGCATAATAATAGAGAAAAAAAATACCAAAATGTGAAATATATAGAAATGATTGAAAGTAGATATCCACTTATAACAGATAATTTCAATTACAATTGATCCCCCCAAAAAGATATAGTGCAAACAAAAAGTAGCTAATTAGACATACAACCTATAATCCCATCCAACATTGGTCACAAAAGCTACACTTGAATGCCAACAAAAAGTAGCTAAACAAATATCCATTTAAAACCTATAACAATGTTTTAAATGATCTCTGAGATTTTTTCATATTTGGAAATCGTAGTATTATAGCCTCATTTGTATACTACTCCTATAAAAAATCTTCCTCTAAATATGCACCATCAAGTTATCATGCAACTATTGATCACTTATTCGGTTATGCAGTCAATTCTTTAATCTTCATCACAAAAAATACTCTTTCTAATCTACTTGACTTCCATTATTTGAAGGGAAAAAAACCCGCAGATGTGTTGCCTCTAGACTCTGGTTCTATTTTTTTGTGTTGGAAATTGGAGAGAGTTAGAGGAAAAATGATTTGGTGTGGTAAGGAGGGCAAGTAGTCCCGAAGAGAGTGCGAGAGTTAGAAAAAAATGATTTGATGTGGTAAGAATGACAAGTAGTTGAGGCATAGAAATACAGGCAGAAGTACCAAATTCTAAATAATGTTATATCTATCCTATGAAAATTGAACCCCTTCCTTTGGCCCTGCTTTTGGACGTTACACCCCGGTATACCGGTGGGAGGAAAAATTCGCGTGTGTCTTGCTGATTCCTGTTACATATCTGTTTGTATTTGATTCACGAACCAGTTCATGACGTTATGAATTATTTAAGCAATTTAAAAATTCAAGACTACTGAACCCTATTCCTGTCATGTAACGTTCGATACTACAAAAATTGTTACACTTAAAACAATTAACGTTACCATTACGTTCACGAAACCATTAAAACCTTGGCATTGAAGATGCTATAAGAGCATCTTTAGTGCACTACATAAATTTTTTTTGCTAAAGTATACACCTAAGTACATGTGAGACCATATTTTGTGTGCTAAGAACTTAATTAACTAGCTAAGGAGAAATGCACTTTAAAAGAATTCCTTAAAAATGTTCATTAAGTTTAAGTCTTTCTTTTCTCTCTCCTTAAAGTTATTCTCTTTCTCTCTCTCTCTCTCTCTCTCTCTCTCATTTTTCTCTCTCCTCCATCCTTTCTTTCTCTATCTCTCTCTTCTTTCTCTCTCCTTAAGTCTCTTGCCAAATTTTTTGATAAAATCTCTTCCTAAATTTAGATAGTCACTTAGGGAACTTAAGTAGTGAGGGGTGCCAAGATTTTAGGGAGTCAATTTTTAAGTAGTAGAGGCCATTTTTTGAATTTTTGTTGGCTAATTAGTTAAAAAACTTTAAAAAACTTTTTTAGGTAATGTACTGAAGATGCCCTGATCAATCAAAGAGTACTCGTAGTAGCGTTGGAGTAGTATCTTCAAACTAAAGAGTCAAAAAGAGGTACACGTGGCATTGGGGAAAATTTTCAAAAAGCGACAAGCAGCAGCAGCAGTTCCCAGGTGCGGCGATCGGCGGAAAAAAAAATACTTTAAGCATTTGATTTGTAGTAATCAAACTCATCTCTGCCCTATTTTTTTTTAATTTAGTTTTAGTTTTAATTTTAATGACATCATTATTTTTTTTATTTTTCTCTATTTCTCTTCATTCATTATACATGATGACATCATCAAAATTAAATTAAATTATCTAACCAAATACAACTCTTATAATTTTTTTTTTTGAACGCTAAACATAAGAACCCTTATAGTTTAACAACAAAAGACTAATATTTTAATAAAAATCACAGTCAGCAAATTAAACTAGTACAGCACATACCACTGAACGGCCAAACCTCATTAAAATACAATACCCGTAATACATCAACCATCAGTAATTGTCCCCCTCATACGCCTACACTCATACCTTCCTTGTCCCCCTTTATCATTTTTAACTTAGGCCTATTTTTGCTAATAAATCAAATTGTGGATTATTAAATTATTCATTTTGTTCTTATTCAAATTTTTTTTGCATTTGTTAGTTTTACATTAAGATTTTGTGATTTCCGAACTCCTCTCGACGAGACGAATCTAACAAGTACAAAATTATGGTTAAACCAAATATTTTTTTGAATAAAGCCGAAATACTTGGTCTTTTAGCTAATAATCCAAGTATTTCGGTTTTATTCAAAAAAATATTTGGTTTGACCATAAGTTTGTACTTGTTAGATTCATCTCGTCGAAAAGAATCCAAAAACCATAAAATTTTAAAGCAAAACTAACAAATGCAAAATTTTTTTTGAATAAAAACAAAACAAATAATCCAATAATCCGATTATGGATTATTAGCTAAAAGAACCCTTAGTTGTCTGGATCCACTTCTGTACACGTTGACTAATTCCGAGAACTGAATCCCGCACCCCACTTGTGAGGAGCTCAATTAAAACGAAGAAAAGATCCATACATATACTAGTGACAAACGAGTTGACATATATCTAAGAAGTTTTGAATTTGAAACCTTAAGAGAGCAAACTTGTAAGTCCCAATTAATTTCTTCACCAAGGGTTCCTTGTCCCCCTTTATTTAACTTAACATCCCAAATCAAGTCCTACAAATATTTATCATCATTTCCTAGTGTGCCCGTGTGCCTAAACTTTTATTTAACTAAAGCCCCTCACAGACTCTCTCTATCTCTCTCATCTCTATACTTTTGTCTCTCATCTTGTAACTTGGAGATGGCAGCCGGAACAGGATCCCCATGTGGAGCATGCAAGTTTCTGCGGCGAAAGTGCGCCGTGGACTGCGTTTTCGCCCCGTATTTCTGCTCGGAAACAGGCCCGGCCCGGTTCGCGGCGATCCACAAGGTGTTTGGTGCCAGTAATGTGTCCAAAATGTTGATGCACGTTCCGGTCGCGGAGCGGTGCGAGGCTGTGGTCACAATTGCTTATGAGGCTCAAGCGAGGGTTCGAGACCCTGTCTATGGATGCGTTGCACATATTTTTGCTTTACAACAACAGGTTAATTGTTGTCCAACTTGTTGTAGTCTCAAGTTTCCCTGCATCATTGCGTTTTTGTTGCTCATTCTAGGGAAGTTTTAACTTCTTGGTGTGCTGAATTAATTGAGTTGTACGTAAATTATCTTGGATTTCTAAGTATATCCAAGAAAAAAATAGAGTTTCAACTCCTTAAGGATGTTTCATACTCTCTCCGTTCCATGTTGCTAGCACGTTTCAGAAAACCTTCATTTTGCTTGCAAAAAATTAATGCATTCATAAGATTCTTTTGCAAAAACATTTACAGTAATTTTTTCTTTTCAATGAGATCATCGAATTGGTGTAAAAACTTTTAGAAAAAAAAATCCAGGCTCATACATTATTTATTGCGCATGCAAATTCAACGGTTTTTCAAAAAGGACAAGTAATTTAGAATGGATATGGAGTATTACTCGTGTGGCTCTTCAATTTGGTAGTTGAATTTTGACCAATTATTTGAGTTGTTTCATTAGGTATTTTTTTGGGGAGTAACAGTAACCTTGAAATTATTCCGTATATCCAGCTTAGGCCACCACGCACACGCAGTGTTCTTTTTAATAATATTAGCCGGGTTGTATGTACCAACTTAATAGAATGCTAGGAATATAATTATTTGGACACAATACTGAACACAACTCCTTATATACATGTGGATCTTGCGCAATAGGTGTATGTGAGGGTTGTGTTTGGATGATTGTGTTCTTAGCTATCATTTTTGAAATATATATGCAATAATCCTAAAAAAACTTAGCTTTTTGCAATTATCCTAAAAAAAACTTCTTATGAGAAAAAGAAAGACACTCAACCACCTTTCCCCTATATTCAGGCAAAATAGTCATATATGATATGACAGTCACTATTGGATGAGCACAGAATCACTTTCAGTTTGCAGAATAAACTAGATAATTTTTCATAATTACATCAGTATAGTCACATTAATTCACATTTTATGTGTGGTTATAGATAGTTAGCTAAATATGAGTAAGATTATAGTAACCTTACCAATTAACCCAAAAAACAATTTCTCCATTTTTGTACATAATTGGCTCAGAGTCAACCAAATATATAATTCACATTTTTTTATTTGATCACAAGTGCAATTGGGAACAATGAGCTATATATTGAGATTTTTCTTTTGCTTTTTGATAGGTGGCATGCTTGCAAGCCCAATTAATGCAAGTGAAGGCTCAAATGGCACAAAACCTAATTGACCCAAGCAATGTGGAGAGTCAATGGGCTGGAAATATGGTTGGAATTCCACCATTTCCAACTTATCCAACCTACATGAGCTCTATCTCTCCACATAGTTCAATTGAGTCGATGGATCGCAACATCGATGGAGTGAGAATGCAACAAAGCTGCAGGGATGACCTAATTGCTTTCCAACCTTGCACTAAGAAGACTAGACCATCACAAGCTGAATTGGGTGAGCTTCAAGAACTGGCCCTTAGGATGATGAGGAACTGAATTAATTCCACCATTATGTTTTTTAGTACGGTTAATTAGTGAGATTTTGAAATTAAGTGATGGGCTATATGGATTAATTAGTGTTGTATATACAGAATCCATGGAGGAACTTGGTGTGATGTTATAAGCCTAAAATCAGGCGTTTTGATAATTTTTACCCTAAGAGGAAGTGCTACAGTATTGAAATGCTCTCTCTCTGGGGAACCCGATTAGGCTAAGACCTTTTTTCTCATTTGATAAAATCCACCCTAGTAATTTTATCAACCCTCTTTAAAGTTTTCACACACTTAAGTGATTTTATCTAATGAGAACACAAAATGATTTTATCAGCCCTCTAATTTTATGGGAAACCCCATAAAATCAAATGGGAAATCCATGTAGTTTAGTTCTCTTCCATTTTCAGAATCTTATTGAGAATTAAAATTTGAAAGGCAATGACACTACTATTCATTATAACTCTAACCCAAAGATTTCCATCTATACTTTGGAAAGACATACAAACAAATTCTTTCTCTCCAACGTTTTAATTAAGTTATGGATTTTGTATCCATGTTCTTTTGAATTATTATTATTATTATTATTATTATTATTATTATTATTATTATTATTATTATTATTATTATTATTATTATTATTATTATTATTATTATGGTTATTGATTTCACAATATCATAACAGGTTGGTTCACTTTCTAGGTAAAACTCTAAATAGAAACTAATTTAGAGCTCACTCAATCAGCATGCAACAATTAATGATTGGACTTGTGATGCTTGATTCGGCTTCTGTTGCATTTCGTGATGCTTGATTTGGCTTTTGTTGCATTTTCGCTAATGGTTGGAGTCATATAACCTGATGTTAATTATACTTTTTTTCATTCTATACATAGTGAAAATTGGTGTTAGCTGTGGATGTATATATCTATCATTTAGTTGAGGATCAAACTACGTAAAATCCATGTGTATTTTGCGTTCTTATTATCTATTCTTGATTATCTCTTCGGGGTGCCCGTTTGTAATTAGTTTGGTCGAATACTCAATAACAATGGGGACACTCTGTTTGACATTATGAAAGCGAAACTTCGGAATTTGGGTGAGCTTGAATTATTTGTTATTTGTTTATCAAGTTCCAATCTTGCATAAAATATGTAAGCTATGCAAATGTTAAGATGATCTATTGACAAGCACCCATAATTGAAGTTTGAACCCTCTGGTTTCGTTTCCTAAAGACTAAAGAGTAGTTTTTTCTGAACAATTAATAAAAGAAAAAAAAAAAGACAACTTTTAAATGTGTTCCAGAAGATATCCTAAATAAAGACTATATATAAATGGTCCTAAGAACTAATTTATGTTTATTTTAGTACGGTTAATTAGTGAGATTTTGAAATTAAGTGATGGGCTATATGGGTTAATTAGTGTTGTATATACAGAATCTATGGAGGAACTTGGTGTGTTGTTATAAGCCTAAAGTCAGGCGTTTTGATAATTTTTACCCTTAAAGGAAGTGCAACAGTGTTGAAATGCTCTCTCTCTGGGGGAACCCGATTAGGTTTAACCATTTAAGGCTAAGACCTTTTTTCTCATTTGATAAAATCAATGATTTTATCAAAATATTTTTTCATTTGCTAAAATCCACCCTAGTGATTTTCTCAACCCTCCTTAAAGTTCTCACACACTCAAGTGATTTTATCTAATGAGAACACAAAATGATTTCATGAGCTCTCTAATTTTATGGGAAACCCCATAAAATCAAATGGGGTAATTATCGGTAACCTCTCCTGAGGTTTCTGACACAAACAGATAACTCCCCTGAAGTTTTTGAAATGACACTGACCTCCCCTATTTTTGCTGACAATATCAAGATTCTCCCCTGGACCTTTTTCCGTTAGTATTCTGTTAAAGGACTAACGGAAATCGATGATGTCACCTAAAAATGGAATTTTAAGTCAAAAATCGCTCTCATTTAATATTCCTACCACCAAACTATATTATCTTTACCAAAATTTTTGTCTCTCTTTTTAGTCTTTATCATTTTACATAATTTTCTCCCTATTTCATTTATATAAACAATATACTTATACACTTACAATTAAATATGTATGCATGCATTTAAAAGACTCTCTTTTGCATAATTTTTCTTCCTTTCAATGTCTACGGGTTTTTTTTTTTGTAAACTTTCATTATCTACTTATATATTTGGTTGAGACAAACCGAAAAAAATAATAATATTATAGTATAATAGAAAATTGAAAAATAATGATTTTTTTCGCTATAATCTCAAAAAGTTAAAAAGCCCAACAAGACAAGTAATGGATTTTTTTTTTTTTGGTGCATAGTTTTGACTTGATATGAATTTTGTTGACACAAGTCTATTTATTTTAATTTCATTGATCATTTTGTTAACAAACCGAAAAATAAAAAACATTATAATAAAAATTGAAAAACGATAATTTTTTATTATAATCGTTCAAAAAGTTATAAACCCAAACCAGCAAAGTAATGGAGTTTTTTTTTTTTGCCTTAACATAAATTTTATTGACACGAGCCTATTTATTTTAATTTCATTGATCATTTTGTTAACAAACAGAAGAATAAAAAACATTATAATAAAAATTGAAATACAATAATTTATTATTATAATTGTTCAAAAAGTTATAAACCCAAACTAGCAAAGTAATGAAGGTTTTTTTTTTGATAGTTTTGTCTTAACATAAATTTTATTGACACATGCCTATTTATTTTAATTTCATTGATCACTTTGTTTGATACAAACCAAAACAAAAAATACATTGGGTCCAAAAAAAAAAAAAAATTAACCAAATTTGTTTTCCACTAACCTCCTTGATCTAGTAAAGTTAATTTCACTTAACCAAAAAAATTCACAAAATTAAAAGAGCTGATTTTTTTTTTTTGAAAAATTAAAGTTGGTAGAATGTATTTATTTTGTTATAAGGGTATTTCAGTAATTTTTCTTCAAAACTTAACGCCATAAACGGAAAAGTAACGGCAGGGGGGAATCTTGATATAGTCAGCAAAAGTAGGGGAGGTCAGTGTCATTTCAGAAACCTCAGGGGAGGTATCTGTTTGTGTCAGAAACCCCAGAGGAGGTTATTGATAATTACCCAATCAAATGGGAAATCCATGTAGTTTAGTTCTCTTCCATTTTCAGAATCTTATTGAGAATTAAAATTTGAAAGGCAATGACACTTACTATTCATTATAACTCTAACCCAAAGATTTCCATCTATACTTTGGAAAGACATACAAACAAATTCTTTCTCTCCAACGTTTTAATTAAGTTATGGATTTTGTATCCATGGTCTTTTGAATTATTATTATTATTATTATAGTAATTGATTTCAAAATACCATAACAGGTTGGTTCACTTTCTAGGTAAAACTCTGAATATAAACTAATTTAGAGCTCACTCAATCAGCATGCAACAATTAATTATTGGACTTGTGATGCTTGATTCGGCTTTTGTTGCATTTTGCTAATTGTTGTCATAAAAATACTAACTGTTATATACAACACTTGATGTTAATTATACTTTTTTTCATTCTATACATAGTGAAAATTGGTGTTAGCCATGGATGTATCTATCATTCAGTTGAGGATCAAGCTACGTAAAATCCATGTTTGACCGTTCGGGTGATTAATAATTAACTAGAATTTTCGTCCCAAGCGTAGGACTATCGACCGGTGTAGCATAATAAATCCGGAAGTACCAGAGTCGAACCACAGAGACGGTCTATGGTGCTTAACTCAAACAATGTCGGCTCTACGTTTGTAATTGGCTCTCAGGTAGCCACCCCTTGCTCAAATGATTTAACTAATTAACTGAATTAAACTAATTTAACTACTGGACTTTTGAATTTAACAAGAAGAGTACAACCGTGGGCACTACGGTGTTCGCAGCTAGCCTAATTCACATTCACTCGGGCCACAATTATTCAATTAATAGATTTGAAAATATGAAAAAGACAATTTCCAACAAATGCGCACCGTTTGTCACCAATCTCTGCGCGCATTTGGAATTGGTAATGCTCGGGTTTGTTTGCTAGAAAAACTTTCGTAATTAAAAATTGTTCATTAATTAGAGTGATTCGGCACCGAGGTGGAACATAAATTAGCCTAGCCACGAGGCACCTTCGTCCCGCGGCCGCACCCAATGCAACTACTCACGCATTATTGAAAGTGCAGCAAAAATAACACAAATCTTAGATCTAAACATAATTAAATAGTGAAAACAATAATAGAAAGTAGTACCAAAGATTGCGCAACGAAAATACTCTTGATTAATGAAGAGGAACATCAAACCATGCTAAGAATCTTGAAAACCAATGTTGAACAGAAAATACCAGATCTGTAGCCGAAAACTTGAAAGGCTAACTAAAACTTAGTAGAGTGTGTCGAACCCTAATAAAAATCTAACGAAAACCACAAAACACTCCGCGTGAAAGACCAGACGGCGACGTTCCGAACCCAAGGTAAGCCTCTTGGTAGCGCTACCTAGAAATAGGTGTAGCGCTACCGCCTTCTTTATCCTCGCGTTGACCGTTGATTTCTAACAAACCGGTAGCGCTACACCACTTTTGGTGTAAGCGCTCAAGAACTTCTGTTCATTTTTGGACCTTTTTGTACCAATCTTGAGCGCTCCAAATAATTAGAGTAGCGCTCCTCTTCTCAATCCACGTACACGAGCCATCCGGACACTTTCCATTAGCACTAAATCACCTCAATTCCCTGCAAATTAAGCATAAACACCCAATGCAACCACGTGCACATATTAAATAGAAAATGATAATTAAATCCATGATAATTAGGCCAATTCTACCCTACTCAGGCGCTCAAATGCAACCATTTCACGTGCCAATCAATCCATGTGTCTTTGCGTTCTTATTTTCTATTCTTGATTATCTCTACGGGGTGCCCGTTTGTAATTAGTTTGGTCGAATACTCAACAACAATGGGGACACTCTGTTTGACATTATGAAAGCGAAACTTCGGAATTTGGGTGAGCTTGAATTATTTGCTATTTGTTTATCAAGTTCCAATCTTGCATAAAATATGTAAGCTATGCAAATGTTAAGATGATCTATTGACAAGCACCCATAATTGAAGTTTGAACCGTCTGGTGTCGTTTCCTAAAGAGTAGTTTTTTCTGAACAATTAATAAAAGAAAAAAAAAGGACAACTTTTAAATGTGTTCTAAAAGATATCCTAAATAAAGACTATATATAAATGGTCCTAAGAACTAATTTATGTTTATTTTAGTTTCCAGGAAGTTTCATAGCCATTATTCTGAAAATTTCTTGATAAATTACGAAGCCCGATATAAAACTACTCTACTCCATGTACTCAGAATAACATCTTCCAATATCTCTATTCTTCTGTTCTGCTATATTTATATTAGCGGTCGGGCACACACTTCATATGTCCAAGTGCAAATATGTGGGGATCGGATTGTGAGAGGGAGTCAGAGTGGGTAATTTTTTACGATGTGAGGGTAGGTGGTTGAGTTATTTAAAGGCACATCAAATTAATGTAGTTGTATGAAATTAGTTTTTTGGAGGGACAATATTGGAAATCACGTTTCTGACATAGTTTTGAAATTTTGTTAACCCCAATTGTGGTTCTCCATTTTTACGTAGTAGAATAGATTATTCCTTCGGAAACTACTCCGAGTATGTAGAATAGAAAAGTTCTACTTGGAATAGAAGAAATCTTCTATCCCGGATCTCTCTTTTCTGTTCTTGAGATTATACTATGAAAGGACATCTGTGTTCGGCCTATTCCAAATATTCTCTCTCTGAGTACGTGTATCGAATTTCTATTCATCCTTCTATTATATGCTCACTGGGCGGACGATAAAAATAACTAGGATATTCGCTACTAGTTACTTTGTTATTTCTTCCTGTCAATCTATAAATGCTAAGTATTTTGTTTTTGGTCCTTTTCTTTTTTGGATGTTCCAAAAAAAATAAAATTGTCCACTTTGAAAGTTAAATACATACAAAAAAAATTGTCCACTTTGAAATTATCGAAATGGTCCCTCTAGTTTAACCCCAGTCTCGATTTCTTCTCCCACCATTCAATTTTACTCTAACAACTCTTTTAGTTTCAATTTTGGTCGAATTAAGTCCAAAAGTTAACTTCCATTATTAAAGTTAACGAAAATCCTAATTTTGGGGGTTTAGGGGTAAAACAGACATTTTGCCCTCCCTCTTGCCCAATAACAAACTCTAGCTCCTCCTACACCTTTTTTACCCTCTACGAATCTCAAAAAAAAAAAAAAAAATCACCAAAATTATAAAATTGAGGCGAAAGAAATTCACCAAAATTAAAAAAAAAATTCACAAAATGTGTGTTGTATGCATGCCATCATCCATACACAAGGCATTTGCTCATTCTCAGCCTACCTAAGAGATATAGACACTGCAACCCTAGAATGAGTCATTAGGGTGAATTTTGGTGAATTTTTTTTGTCTCTCAATTTTATAATTTTAGTATTTTTTTTTTTTGTTGAGATTTGTAGAGAGTAAAAAAGGGGTAGGAGGAGATAGAGTTTGTTATTGGGCAAGAGGGAGGGAAAAATGTCTATTCTACCCCTCAAAAAACCCCCAAATTTGAATTTCCGTTAACTTTACTAACGGAAGTTAACTTTTGGACTCAATTCGACCAAAATTGAAACTACATGGGTTGCTAGAGTGAAATTGGAAGGTGGGGGACGAAATCGAGTCTAGGGTTAAACTAGAGAGACCATTTCGATAAATTTCCCAAAAAAATATGAGCAAAATTACTCTTTTGCCCTTTTTTTTTCATTTAAGTGTCAAATCGACCATGTATTTAATATGGGTAAATTGAGAAAGTTAAATGTTCCATCATTTTTTCTTCCCTTCAAAACTTGCTTCCCGGAAAGGGGCAAACAAATTGGGACGGTGGGAATACTATTAAATGGCTCAAAACATGGTTACTAGCTAGCTAACTCTTTTTGAAATTGATGGAGTTGTTATCTCAAAGCACCATTGAGAAGCTAAGTTGTTTTGCAGTCATTGTTACGTATATAGCTTATTGGGATTGTCGTTAAGGTTCAAAAATTATATTAAAATACATAAAAAAAAATGTATAGAAATTTGTGAAAGGGTATTAAAAAATAAAAAAGTGTAAAATTTGGACTTGATTATTATTATTTTTTTGGTTTTTTTCGAAATTTATTGACGCCCTTTATGTAATCTTGGGGTTATGTGCAACAGTGCAAGCGTGCATTTTGAGTAACCTAACGACTTTGTTGTCATAATCTTCCGGTCTCACTAAAGTGGGGATTAGTGAAGTGTGAATTCTACTATCATTGTTATAAAAGGGACACAGGGGCCCCACTTGCCTAGGGTTTATGTTGCAATAAGTAGGTTTTTTTACCTAATTTAATTAATCTAAGACTAAGATGCCAATATTCTATAATCTTGTAGATAGATTGAAAGACAATGTGTTCCCCTCAATTGACTGCATGCACTCATGAGCTTCATCGAGAGTTTGTGTTTTCTTTTTTTAAATAATTGGATGTTCGGACCATTTTGTGCGCAATCAGTGACAGAGCCAAGGAGGATACAGGCCCTCACTGGATTTTTGTGTGTTTTTTTTGTTCTTGTTGTTTGAACTATAGAAAAATATATTGGAAGCGTTGTTAATATATCAACATTTTTTATAGAACAAATTATTGAGTACTCTTGAGGCACAACAACATAGTGTTATAATGCTATTCTTCCGCATAGATTAATGTAAGACTCAAAACAAACTAAATTTATGAGTTTCATCTAAATATGTGATGACGAAGAGTGCCGATAAAAAAAGTGATGGAGAAGAGTGTTAGGGCAGCACGTGATGATGATCAGGACTACTAATAAACAATAACTCATAAGCAAGCCTCAATTCACTAAATTTTTTCTTCGAAACTATTCCATATTTACAAAATTATAATTACTCTATTACTATCATAAAATGTAAGTGAAGCGAGACTATTTTTACATTCTCCCTTGTTTCTCTGTCTTCTTAAATCTGTTTATTACTCCTCTATCCTTTTTGTTGCAGATAATGTGGTAGTTAAGCACTATTCAAATAGAAACATATCTTGAAGAAAAGTTTAAATGAAAATCAAGGCATGTTAGATTTTTAAAGAAAAGAGATTTTTTTTTTTTTAATTTACACAACAAAAGTAATGGTGTTTTTTGGATTGTACGAGCCCTCACTGGTACAGTTTTTTATTACACTTACTCGTAACTAGGCTAATTTTGAGACTCAGAAGTTAATGATTGGATAAATCTTTAATGACCCTAAATTTAGAATGTTCGGCCTTCTTGGGATTCAAACTTATGACCTCTTTATGACAAACCTAGATTTCTTTGTAACTCATACCCACTTGGCTAAACCCCTTATTGGCAGCACCGTGAGTTAGAGTGTATTATTGCCAATTTCTAGCAAACAAATTGATCAAATGTGAATTGATGCTCCTCAAAACCCGGAACGTGAAAGAAATTAATCATGTATGGTGGCCTTAATTAATTAATTAATTAGCTTCAGCGTTACACTCGATAAAGAATGGAGATTTCTTCATAGACTTCACTATTTTCTGGTGAAAGGACAGGAGGGGGGTGCTGCCATTTCGACACACACCATTTTCTTCATAGACTTCACTATTTTCTGTTAGATTTTTGGTGGAACATGAAAAGAAATTAATAAAAGACAAAAGACACGTTTAAGAGGAGTCAAAGAATTTGCTAGGCCTTGACTCTACGGCTGCACTTAGGTGTCCGGAGAAAAGAGGTGAGGAGTTTAACTCCTATTTTCAAGTGTCAATCTAATTCTTCTAACAATACTGACACTCACCGATTCAAAATAAAAAGAAAGAAGAGTTAATATATAATCAGCTAAATTTACATGAATCTTCATTACTCTGACATTTTCAGACCCAAACTTTTGTTCATCATGTCGGTCTGAGTAAGAAAAGTTTGTGAAAATACCACCTTGTGTAGATTTTTTCATGACATGTATAAAAACAAATAATGCATGCGAGAAATCATGTTGACGCCCCATAGCCAGGTTGTGGCCAAGCTCCGGTAGAGAGTCGCGGTAGATGTTTGAATGGGTGTTCACCGGACTCACATCGCTTAGTCAATGCAAAATTATTTGCTATATATAATAGATCATGACCTTACCTTGTACAATGCCTTTTATAATTGTGAGGAGGCGCCAAACCCTTTGAAGCTTCGTAGTCCATGCGATGAGGGGTCTCAATCAAACCTTTATTTCTTCGAGCCCATGACCCCTTGTCCTAGAAAGCTAGTACTCCAAAGTAACCTAAGTCAAGCGGCTTGAAAATATTCTACTTTCAAACCACATAATTTCGGCATTAAACAATCACAAAGGGGATAAAAGGTTGCCCAACTAGAAGAAAAACGAATTAAAATAGAAAATAAAGATCCCATTAATTGACTGAGGCTTTGTTGAATATGAGTTCAAATGGAGAAAAGGGTGCTTTAAAAGGCTGATTAATGACCAATTAAAAGAAGACAGAAATAAACAAGTGACACTTAACATAAAAGAGATTGGCGAGATAACAGAAGTTCAAACACATTGTGGAAAGTTCGGTCTCTACTTTCCTTTCAGTCTTCTTCTTGAGGCCAGCCATGTCTCATGTTCATTATTTTTCTATCTTAGTTACTTTTTCTCTTTAATGGGGAAAAAAATATTCATTACTTCTTGTAGAGTTAATTTGTTTGTTATTATGTATCGGTTTTTACTAATAAAGTTCTTATTTCTTTTAATAACAGTACCCATCAAATTTTTAGTGGGAAAAATTAATTTTTCAAAAAGTACTATTTGAAAGAATGCATGGATGCCAAAAAATTTAAATATTGGGGATAGACAAGTAAATTCTAGTGAATAAATTAGAAACATGGGTTAGTTAGTCATGTTGTGCGTCTCGTCAGATCAACAACTTGTCGTTTGATTTGCGAGACATGTCTCTTGTTTTTGCGAGATTAGTTAGTTAGGTTTTTGAACGAATATTTCGTCTACAGATCAAGTTCTTTCAGACGA
This sequence comes from Vaccinium macrocarpon, assembly GCA_022606695.1. Taxonomy (NCBI): domain Eukaryota; kingdom Viridiplantae; phylum Streptophyta; class Magnoliopsida; order Ericales; family Ericaceae; genus Vaccinium; species Vaccinium macrocarpon. The sequence continues at coordinate 33,511,891 of CM040176.1, read as the reverse complement.
TATTGCTTCACATTAATATTTGTGCCAAAAGTTCTCAAACCCTACATGATGTCATTGGCAGGGGAGTTTATGGCGCGTTCATAATTGGTTGGAGTCCATCTGATTACTTGGTTTTTTTTTTTTTGGGCTAACATTTTATAACGTTTTTGAGACTACTAATTAGAGATATGAATTTTTAGTAGAATGTGCTTCAGGCACAATGCCTGAGTTAGGTTAAAAGACATCAACTGCCTAAGCTTGTGTTTTTCTTGTTTTGCATTTGTTAGATAATTAGCTTGTGTTTTTCTTGCTTTTCTTGTTTCACCACACTTCCGGTCCAAACTCCCAAATTTTAATAAAATACGGACCTCATGAATCCCGATCGAATTTCGATGATCTGAACCACAGTTTTGTGAAAAACTGCTCGGATCAAGCTCTTCCCGGTATTTTTTTTTTGTTGATTTCTTGCGGGGGCCTTAAAAAACACCTTTTAAACAGATTGAATGGTTCGGATCATCGAAATTCGATCGGGATCAATGAGGTCCATATTTTATTAAAATCAGAGAGTTTGGACCGGAAGTGGACTGATTAGCTTTGTTTGAGATATTTGTAATGAACTATGTAAGGCTTTTATAAATGATAATAATAATCATATTTGTTTAAAAGAAAAACTTATGGAGGAAAAAAAATATTGTGGTCAAAAGTTGAAAGTTAAGAACTTTTGTATAGATAGATATTAGGGCATCTCTAGTGCATTACCTAAAACAATACCCCAAAGTGTCCTACCTACCTAACTAAGAAAAACTAAAAAAATGCTCTCTAGTGCACAAAAATTGACTCCCTAAAATCTTAGTTGACACCCCTCACTCTCTAAAGTGCCCTAAGTCACTACCTAAATACTTTTGTAGTCTTTCTTATTTTTTTGGGGTGGTAGCATAATGTGAGTGAAACAGGTTAAAAGTGAGAAGGGGAGCCGGTTGTGGCTCCTTGGAGTGGTTTTTCAACTTTTGTATTGTGTAAATATATTTAAGGGAGTTTTCCTCAGATTTCTTGTGTGTGTTTGAGTGCGTGTGTGACCTGGAAGCACAACAAACTGATATCAGAAGGGTGGATCAATTTGAGCCACAGAGATCTAGCAGGATTGGAAGACGTCTCGGATTCACAAGTGGTGTATCCCGGTTTTGCGGGTGCGGTGTGGCTCAGTGGGGGATGCAATGTCAGAGAAGTAGTCAACAACCTCTTTACAGATGGTGTGTGAGATCATTTAACATCTCTGGTGTGGGCAGAGAGTAGCTACGAATATTCTCTTGACAGGACAGATGCCAGAACGGCATAGCGCAGCTAGATGAAGCTGCAGGCACCTCCTATGAAAGGGTGCAAGCGCTCAATATGGAGTGCATACACCTTGACATGAGGTATATGAGTGGAGAGCATCGATCCCAGTCAAGGATGGAGTCACAGGGGGGCAGTAGGGGTGGTCGCCTTTGCAAAGAAAAAAACCATGTAGTTTTCTATAGAAAAAACACAAATTTCCTGTGAATTATATAAGTCTTCCCCTGCAAAATATTTTGGAGAACAGATTCGTCCCTATGTAATGAAATTCCTAGCTCCGTCCCTAAATTTCTAGTCTAGGAGATGTGGTACTCTGTTTTTTTTTTTATTAGTTGCAAATTCTAGCTTACAAGGTGGAGTATTACGGTTTGGGAATAAGGTGTAGTTCGACTAGTTAATGACACAGGCGCTCACTAGTGATGCTAGATTGGAGATAGCAACATGGTGGTGCTGCAGTCAACATTTATCCACTTGGTTGGAGGGGATGACTGTCGGGATCCACCTCATGTGAGTTGGATGGGCCTAGCTAGGCCCAAAGTTGTCTAGGATTTTCTTAGAATAACTCTAAGATTATAAATATTATTGTAGCCTCTCTTATTTTTTGTGTGTGGTGGCATAATGTGAGTGACACAGACTGATAGTGAGAGGGGGAGCCGGTTGTGGCTGGGTGGGAGCCGGTTGTGGCTTCTCGAGGAGGTTTTTCAACTTGTTTATTGTGTAAATGTATTCAGGAGAGTTTTTCTCAAATTTCTTGTGTGTGTTTGAGTGCGTGTGTGATGCAAAAGCACAATAGAAACCTCTTATGTTATGTTAAGTGTCATAGAATTAGATCATATGGAGCATTTTTCAGATTTTAAATGAGTCACTTGCTAGTGCATAGTGGGTTGGTCTTCTAAAATTTCTTCAACGTTCATGTAAACTAATTTATACACTTTCAATTATATTCTATGTAAATAAAATAAAATAAAAGCTTATAAGAACTACACTCGGTGGTTTTTGAGTCCGTCTATATGCACAGACCAAAGGGTACCGACGGGGTACCGACGGCGTCGCCGACGCCGGTGCGATATAGACAAATTTTTCAAGGACACATATGTCGAAATTGAACAAACAAATTGGGACCAAAAAAGTAATAGTATTTGACTTAGATCATATAGACATGAGTCAACAATCCTGTTAAGGCCAACTGATAGCCATTAAGACAACAAATAATTCACATTCATGGAAGAAATATAATTTTTTTTAAATATCAAATTTTTTTATGCATAAGAGTCTTGTAGCTCAAACAATTAAAAGAATCTAGAAATTATATACAGAGAGGCCTAGAAAATTATTCAAATTTTTTAAGAGTGTTAAGAACTTATTACTCCCTCTGTCCCTTTTTAATGTATTTTTTTTGGTAAATCTAAATTATTAAATAAATATCATTATTATTCATTTTACATCAACTTTTACCTCCAATTTACGCATTTCACGTCAATCTGTAACTTCACTTTACAAAATTATCTTTCACTTTTACCCATTAACTCTTTACCATTAACTTTTCAGAAGGGAAAAAAAATAATTGCAAATTTTTACTCATTAAATTTTCAAAACTCACACTTATTAAGGGACAATGTAAAATAAAATACTCAACTAACTTTTGCATGAGCGATAGTTGGGCCCGCAAGATTCTACCTTAATTCTCGTCCAATTGGTAGACAACAAGCCCAATAGGTGAGCGTGGCAGATAAATTGGCCCATTATGACCTCATTGTAGGTTGGGCCTTAAGAATAAGTTTCCAGTTTCGGCCCTAGTATAACCACATTAATTGTGGGATTCATTTCAATATCCATCGAAACAATTCAATTAAATATTAGCATCGTCTTGAAATAATTACATTTTTTAATGAATTAAAAAATAAACTGCCAAATAAAATTTATTCAATCACGTAACTATCGATATCCCATTATAACTTTTTTTGTGCCCCCCTCTGTTGTCGACGATGAACTAATTTAGATTTTTTGATGAGATGCATAACAAGATGGGAGCTCATTTACGTTAGTACTATCGTATTCTTGTCAAAATATTTTTTGACGGAAAAGAAACATGAAAGTCCTAACCATTACTCCGAATTATTATCTCACATAGTCATATTTTGTTGTGGAGAAAATGTACGGACTACTAATATGAAGGTTCACAAACTCAACAAAATATGACAACCAGAAAGAATGGCCTGGGTAATGCTTTGATTAAAAAAAATAAAATGGGGCAGTGAAATAGGGTCCTAATTTGTTTTTTTAGTAGCCTTTTAAGTGTCTACTCTAGGAATACATGCATTTTCAAACCTCCAAAAAAAGAAAAATTTCTCTTTATAATTTTTTATTTTTTTACACTAAATTGAAGTGCTCATTGAGCAGTAGCTTTAATTTGGTGCAAAAAAAATTTAAATCTTCTTTTGTGAAAATACATTTTTATGTCTTAGAAAATACATGTTTTTCAAAAGTGACATTTAAAATAAGTACACAGAGAGAGTATTGTTTATTAGCCAAAAAGAAAAAGAAAAGTGTACTTGATTACTAGTAATAGAATACAGAAACTTTATACATATATACATGATAAAGTTGCTAAATTCTCTCTCTCTCTCTCTCTCTCTCTCTCTCTGAGGAAACCCTTTGGGCATTGACAACAATGACTTATAAATTCATGCTTCAGAGACTAATCAGAATCAAACCATATCATATACATAAACTACGTAGCTTTTGGCTTACCACTTGTTGAAATTAACAAAACTATTTAGGAAAACCTTTGGAAATTGTAAATATACTACTAAGATGTAATCACTGGGTGCGCGCTTTCGGAGCAAGACCTCTCCTCTCTCCTCTGCTTTAGTTAGCATAATGGCTTTTAAAAGGAAAAGACTAGAGGATTTATGGACACAAAAGTTCTCTCTCTCTTTGTATTCTTATTACAGTAGTCTTAAAAGTACTAAGATAATTAAGGAAGTTAAATGAAGAATCTGATTAATCTCAAGGGGTTGGTGGGGCGGAAGTATAACTTCGACTCCTTTCGCCAGCAAATGAGAAAAAACTAAACTCTCGAGGCTATTGAATGTTTTACGTAGTCGTTGATTTCAGGGTCGTGAAACTAGTCGAAATGAGCGCAAATAAAACCGGACATACAAGTTATCAGTACCAAAATGAAGAATCTGATCAACCTCCAATTAGCTAACATGTAAGTTAGGTTTCATGGGTATTCCAGTCCTCATGCCACATTTACCATAACAACTATATATGCTTCAAAATCCCACAGACACACACATAGCTACAATTGCTAAAAAGGAATGTCAATTAACACAACAATATACACAACATGTTTATATGGCAGCACTATGTCATTTGGCAATGGCTGAAATGACATTGTATCTATTGCCCAATGACATAACGCTATCTAAGCATGTTAAAGACTCTCAATCGTTAGATTGTTGGCATTCTAGTTTTACTTTTTTTGACGCCAAGAATCAGAAAAAAAAGAAAACAAGAAAAAAGAAGGGCTCCCCTTTACTTTCTTTTAGTCGAACAGCTCTACCAAAAAAGGTCAGTCGAGGACTCGACTAGGTACTCAGCCAGTAGGTGCAAATATTTTTATATAAAGTGTTGTGTTAGTAGCACTCCTTAATATTGAAAACTCCAATTGCCTCTACACGATCATCTTTACACACATACACACAATTACATGATCATCTACGATCATCTTTACACACATACACGTGGGCTCCACATATACACACACAGAGAGAGAGAGAGAGAGGATATGTTTGAAAAAGGTACTCTTATATAGTTCCCTGCCAACATGAGAAAATTACAAACCTCCATTTGGATTTTCATCTCTCGGGTAAGCAGTTGTCCATTTATCTAACTCTATGCATTGATTTAATCAGGTCTACCAAACAAGGACCAGAACGTAGAGGAAAAGGAGCAATGCATGTCTGTGAATATTTAGCTTTAAACTCACAATGACCTAACAAATGGGGCTCACAACTTTCTCATGTTTATGCTGCAATTCTGGAACACCGTAGCCAGATACTTTTTTTTTTTTTTTTCTTTTTCTTTTTTTCTTCTGATATTATAAAACTCTCCCTCCTGAATTTACAGAATCCATATGCAGAATCAAATGGTATACGGACACGAAAAGAGTGAGAAAAGTTAGTCATACGTACAAGAACACCAATTTTACGAGATTTATCGAATGCAAGTTAATTTCAATGCAGTTGATTCAATGTAAGAAACAAGAATGACGGAAATATTTGGTTCCAGATTTATAGAAAAAAACAAAAGGACTCAACAACATATATAGCTCGATGTACAATGCTAACAAACTCCAAACTCTACGATGTATTTCTCTCGGCTTGCTTAAAAATCATTTTAAAGCGTAGCACTTATAATGTACTATCGTCTTACCTTATAATAAATTTATTCGAGTTAGAACACAAAAGTACACTACAATGAAAAACTCTTCCACAATCACAATGAAGCATTCTCCAGAACAACATTCATAACCTAGTTTCACTAATAAAGCATCAACCTCCATTGTCCGCTATCTGAAGCTTATTGAAAGAAAAGAAAAAAAAAAGAAAAGAAAAGAAAAAAGAAAGCCTTCAAATTACCTCACAAAACATGAACATATACTAGAAATTGTTTCGAGTTTGGTAGTAAGTTCTTTGCCATAGTCTTAAATTCAAACCTGCAAGCTAGAACCATGCAAGATTAATTATCTAGAAATTCATTGGAAAATGTAAAGTATCCAGAATATTTACCCAAAACGTGAAATCAGACTGAGTTTGAGCCAATAATTTCACTTTCTTGGTAAATATTCTTGGTACCTAACACAATTGAAATTAATTAGTGGCAGTGTGAATATACTAAAGTAAGTCTGCAAGATTTTTAATTTCCAGTAGAAGTTTTGGGGGTTAAAACTTGCACCTACCCTACAAGATTATGTCCCGAAGAAACTTCCTAGGTGGTGAAAAGAAGAAGTGTCAAAACAAGTAGTAATTAAGTTTGAATTCCTAATATGTTCTTAATAACCTGAATTTATTGGTCTTCAGTAGGGATTTGTAAACAAAGGCATTTTTTAAGCAAAACCAGATATGTCAGGGAATAACACTATTATTCTAACACCAAATCCAAGATTACAAAAGATCTAAGAAAATCATAGTAGGATAGATTTGATACCTAGCTAGGGTTTCCTGATTCTATTAACATTTCTATAGGGCTTATAGTTTATTTAAGGCAGTCGAAAAGTGCATAGCATTCCAAAATTAACAGAGTAGATCATCTTCACCCATTGTATTCTTTTCTCTGAAGGAAATAAGCCTCATTTTGCACATGACCATTGCTGACTATAAGCGGCGATCGACTGAAGTTCATCATCATCTTCAAATGGCCATTGCCTGCTGTTTGCTTTCAAATCAAGGGAATCCGCGGAGTGATGAGAAGAACCCTCCTCAAAGCTAGAAAATGACACATTTTCCTCTACTTTCATTTGGTTTCCATAACTCCCAATGGGGTTTTGATTCATGATCCCGTTTCTGTAAAACGGGCTGTTCCCAAAATTACTAGCTGTATTGGGATCCAATTTGGGGATTATGTTTGGGTTTTGTGATTGAAAACAACTTTGAACATCTGGTGGGTAAGAAGGAAACTTTCCACAGAATCTTTTACCAGAGTTTGCATTAGTGGAGCAATTGGTGAAACTCCTAGCTGCTTGTTCCTTGAGAGAAGCTAGTTGTGCTTGTAGATTCACAACCTACAAAATCAAAGGAAGAAGGAATTTAACAAGTGAAGCTAAATAAGTAGCAAAAAAGAAATTAGGGTTTTCCTGGGTATGAGGGAAAACCTGCTGTTGGAGAGCAAAAATATGTGAAACACATCCATAGATGGGGTCTTGAAGCCTAGCTTGAGCTTCATATGCGATTGTAACGGCGGCCTCGCAACGTTCACTCACCGGGAGGTGAGCAAGGAGTTTCGAGACATTACTAGCACCAAAAACCTTATGAATGGCAGCAAAATGGGAAGCTCCTTGTTCATGGCAGAAATAAGGAGCAAAAACACAACCCCTCACACATTTCCGTCTCAAGAATTTGCAAGCACCACAAGGAGAGCCAGAGCCTGTCATCTTAATTTGATAGTGTTGTTTTTGGGTGATGATGAAATTGCTCTTGTTTATAAACACTAGAGGGAGAAGGAGGTGGATTATATTATAATGATTTCTTAATTGGCCACTGTTCCCTTAATGGCCTACACTATGTACTATTTTTTTTTTTTGTTATAATAACACCTTTCATCTCACCCTCTTGATCTTATACTCCCTCCCTCTCATATTGTTGCACATCTTTATCTTTTTTAAAGTCTCAAAAAATTGTTTATATCTCATAATCTATGATATTTTTTGCTAGTTCAACAACATTGTTTAATAAAACTAATTGAGATCTATCAAATAAGATCTATATTGAATATAAAAAATTTAATAAAACTAATTGAGACAATTTTTTGAGATGTCCAACAAGGAAAGAGTCCGACGGAGGGAGTATTTTCATACATGGATTTAAGATTCCATTCAACTTCCTTAAGGGACAAAAGAGCTAGCAGAAACCAAACCCATTTCTTTTCGCTTGGTGTGATTGGGTCTTTTCAGCTCATTTTTTTAGTGTGACAAATACAACTACATTTAGCTGTTGATTGTACATATAGTTTAAGTATAAGGTTGGAAAACTGGTTGAGTGGCTGTTTTATGTTTGGTAATTGTGATCTTTACATATAATTTACCAATCAAAATGGATTCTTTTTACACCTAACTGATCTTTGCTTTCTTGATGACGCGCGGTGAGAAACAAACAAACAATTTATGTTCAAACTTCACATAATCAAAACAAAAAAAAGATAGGCTTGTAATTTTCAAATGCCATTGTCTTTCCATATCACTTAGTGTACATCTCCAATCGTTTTTGTCATGAAAAGAAATTAATTTGTAACTCATAAGGGTAGAATATATGGTTGGTCTATAATTTATGAGGTTCATTAGCCCAATTTCCACCTATGTGTGACAGGGGACAGAACCAGAGATTTCACTACATAGGGGAGAAATTTTTTCATAAATATTTTGCAAGGGTGAGCCTATATAAAAATTCTATATAATCCTGGAGATTTTTTTTTCCTTATAAGTGCGACCACCTTTACTGGTCTCCCTTTGACTCCATCCTTGTCTTGTAATGTTGGACGCGTATACAATTGGATGATAGTTAAAATAAATAAAAAAAACAAGCGACATTCCAAGGTGGGCTAGGAGTAAAGAGGCTTTTGGAGCATAACTCTGCTCTTTTAGCTAAATGGTGGTGGAGATTTAGTAAAGAAAATGAAGCATTGTGGGTCAAAGTTGTGTAGAGGAAATATGCTTTTGAGGATAACACATGGTTACCCAAAATTCCTAACAGAGGCAAGCCATCAAGAATTTGGAAAGATATGTGTTCTGTGGGAGATTATTATGCAGATATGGGAGAATGCATCATTCAAGGCTTTAAGTTCAAGGTAAACTCATGTACAAAGATCAAGTTTTGGAGGCATAAATGGCTTGGAGACGAAACTCTTGAAGCTACGTTTCCAAGGTTATTCAGAGCTTCCACTCAACAAGATGCTTGGGTTGCTGATGTGATTGGTAATCAGGAACAAGGTCAATGGAACCTTCTTTTTAGAAGGAGGCTGCATGATTGGGAATTAGAACACTTAGAAATTCTTAAGCAACTCTTAAGCCCTGTGCAATTAGAGGAATCTAGTGAAGATTGTTTACAATGGAGGTGGAGTAAATATTTGAATTTTGTTGGGAACATGTGTGAAAGATTGGAGTCCCAAATTGGATAATCAGAGAAAGAGTTGGACCTTAATATACAATTGGATGACTCACCACTTACAAGGCTTAGCCTTTTAAGTGGATATGGGTCATTCAATGTATATTGGGTCCACGTGATGTGGTGGACTTTGTAGATACTCCCCAACGGATTGGGCTTGCGTGCATACAGGAAGAACCTCAGACGGATTAGACTCCCAACAAGTGGTATCAGAGCCGATGGCTGACGATCTATGGGCGGACTCTCCTGGAAGCATCGCTGGTTGTGGGCTTGCACGAAGACTCTCGGAGGAGCAGGAAAAATCCATTGAAACTCTCGATGGAACAAGAAAATTCCTGGTGCGTGCAGCAAGGTAGCTCTCGGTGGAGTGGGTACTCTCAATGGAATAGGAAAAATTCCTAGTGCGTGCAGCACCTGTCTGGCAAGCAAAGGTGGCTCTTGTGGAGTATGGTGGCTCATGATGGAGTGGGTGTGGTAAATAAGCCCGGGTTCGAACACAGTGTTGGAGAGATAGATCAAGATTTAAGGGGGAGTCAAGTTGATCAAAATGAAGGGGAGCTAGACCCAATGCATGGTTCACATGTGAGGGAGAGATTGTTGGGAACATGTGTGAAAGATTGGAGTCCCAAATTGGATAATCAGAAAAAGAGTTGAACCTTAATATACAATTCGATGACTCACCACTTACAAGACTTAGCCTTTTAAGTGGATATGGGTCATTCAATGTATATTGGGTCCACGTGATGTGGTGGACTTTGTGGATACTCTCCAATGGATTGGGCCTTGCGCCACACGGGAAGAACCTCAGACGGATTAGACTCCCAACAAATTTCTCTGTTAAATCTACTTATTCAAAATGGGAGGATCAGAAGTTTGTGATTAACAAGGAACTAGCATCTGTGTGGAAGAATATTTGTCCACCCAAAGTATAGTTTTTTGTGTGGCTGGCTAAACAGAATTGCATTGCAACAAAATCAGTCCTTAATGGTAGAGGGTTTCTTAACATTAACAATGCATACTGCCATTTTGGAATTTTTAGGTTGAAACCCCTGAGCATGTCCTTGTACAATGCCATATTTCTTGGGGAGTATGGTCAGCGATTGTTTCTTGGTGGGAGTTGGTATGGGTTTGTCCCCCTAATTTAATGAGTCTTTTTCTATTTTGGGATAGTTTTAAATACAAAAACCTGGAAAAGTGGTGTTGGATTGCATGCTTTTATGCAGCCGTGTGGACCATCTGGACATCTAGGAAAGATGCAGTATTCAATAACAAGGTGTGGGAGTTGGAGGAAATTATTGATATTTCAAAGACTAGGATGGCATTTTGGATCAAAGGGAAATACAATGTCAAGGATTATTCTATTGAGGATTTCAAGAGGTGCCTGGGGGGTTTGAGAAAGATTAAGATCTAAGGGTGTAAACTTCTTCTTAGGTGAAAAGTTTCTGACTGTTGCTGATATTCTCTGCTGGTGGAAGATATGGGATGCTGTTGTTGATGTTCTTATGCCTATGTTACAAGGGTGATTTTTATGACTATTGCTGAACGGTGTTTGCTGCTGCATCTCAGGCCTAGGTATGGACATGAACTATGCTCCATACTTGGATATTTATTGCTCAGGTGGTGTGACACTCCTTGAAGGCCCAGTTCATATTAACTTTTGCTATTGATGATTGGTGGAAGTTGTTTGCTGCTAGCATTGGTGGAAGTTGTTTGCTGCTAGCATTGGTGGAAGTTGTTTGCTCCGTAGTTCATGATCCTAATGATGCTATTTCTCTAACTGGGGGGCTATCTTTGCTGCTGCTGACATGATGTGGTGTTTTTGCCCATCCTCTGATCTATTTGTGAGAACCCCATTTGATGGTGATTTAAGCTGTGATTTTGATTTTGTTTTTCCTTGTAATCTTCTCCTTCAGCATTTCGCTGAAATTTCTTTCTCTGCCTATTCCCGGCTTCGTGCTCAGCATTTGGCTTTTTCTCGATGTACCCTCTGTCGAGTTCTAATAATTTTTTTTTTGTTGCCGATAAAAAAAAAAACAAGCAACATTCAGTGCTATGCACAATGCAGGTCTATGTAAAGCTTTTAGCCAAAATTATGAAGGTAATCCAACTTTGGCATACGAAAGGATGAGCGAAAGTGAGAGCAGCGTATGCGATGTTTAAGTTTTCTTATTACTCTCTCCATCCCAAAATGGATGTCCAAAATCACTATTCACGCTTCTCAATAAAATATCTATATATTATATATGCAATATGCATCTTCTAATTGATAGATCTCACTTAATTTTATTAAAAAAAATTTAAAAATATAAAAAAATTTAAAAATAACAAATATAAATATTTTTTTCAAAGGTGTGAATAGTGGTTTTATACATCTATTTTGGGACGGAGGGAGTATTTGTCTAATTTTTCGGAAAAAAAAAGAGATTATGATATGTGACATACATTTGTATGTAGTATGGTAAGATAATGCACCAAAAAAAGAAATGGAAGAGAAAAAAAAGTTTAAAACAATGACATTACCCATCGTTTCCATTAACTTTTTACAATTACACTCCTTCATGAACTAACAATATTTCATATTCTCACTTACTTCAATTTGGCATATGATTGTCGGGTTAGTTGGATGTCAATGTAGTTGCAATGCTTCCTAATCGTTGTGATGCCATCTTCTCGCTTTCCTTTTAATTTTTTTACTACTTTAAAGATTAAGAAAATCTTCTTGTTTCCGTTAAAAAAAAATATTTCATATTCGCACTTATCCATTTATTGTTCTTTCAGTTTCAATTTAGTGTTAAATTACTAGATTTTCCAACATCAATGTGCAATCCACACAGACTCTTCCCATATGCCGCCCAGTGCTCATAGCCATGGATTCAGATTTTACTGCAGAAGGTTTTTGTTAGACATGTAAAAAGTGTTAGTTGTTAGTGAGATTTAACCATTGATCTTGTGCATGAGAGTGTATCGTGTCTACAAACTTAGATATCAGCCCACTTGCAATTTAGTACTGTATTATACTTTATCGGTTTATCCCCCATAGTCCCCCACATCACTCACATAAGTCACCCAAACTTAGTTACTATCATTTAGAGGTTAATTCATCTATTGCCAATTGATTTTAGGTTGAAACCTTCAAGAAATCTAATATGGTATTAGAGCAATCCTCGGTGGCCTCATCTCATGTGATGCGATTGAGGCTTCATCCTAGTCAATTTCCTCTCCTCGTCAATCAATGCCTCCACCTTCTATTGGGCTACACATGAGAGAGTATTATTAGACTATATCTCACATCACCCATCTAAACCTAAATTAATAATATCCATCTTGAGACTATTAATTCCGCTTATTGTCAGTTGGTCTTAGTTTGGAACCTTCCAAATACACTAACATACCAAACCGTTTATAGATTCACCAACTAAATATGAACATGTTTTAGTTTTTTTAACATGGACTAATCCTTGAAAAACAAATTTTGTAGTCCACTAGATGTGGTCTTATTTAGCTCCAGAGCATTAGTCCCGTATGTATGTACTGGCCCAATTGATATATTGCACCGAGGCTTTGAACCTCAGACCTAAGAGGAAGCAAACTCCTGAGTCCTAAACTTTAATTACCAGGTCAATGATCCTTGGATTATGAGAGAATTCATCATCTCCACGGCTGGGCAACCAGAATGGTCAGAATGGTCACATGACCACCCCAACAAATTTTTCTTTTTAACGTGTTTATTTTTTGAACACCCAGCTCAAATATGGATGAACACCCAGTTCAAGTATGGACGTATATCCTTTCCAAATGTAAATTACCATCCATTTAGAAAATTAGCCCACAAATAAATCCACTTTAAACAACCCAAATTACAGGCAAGTAAAGTGGTAGGCACCATGTCCTCTCATAGATTTGATAGATGTTCAAATCTCACTGGAGTAACTAACAATGCTGACTTTTGTTGAGAGGAAAAAACCCGCCCTCAAATTACAGCCTATAATAGGCGGCTCCACATATAAGAAAATGTGATAAATTGAACAACAGTAATTTTTTAATTTGTTGTTAGATTACACGTAGTAATTTTATCTCAACTTTTGGTTGAACAATAGTCCTATTCTTTGAACAAAACACTGAACAATCCTAATTATTCACAATTTAACACTTAAATACATTAGCTCAAAATAAGGAACACATCTTTTTTTTGATCAGCAAAGAAAAATTTATTAACGAAAAGGATAGGTACAAAGAAAGCCTAGAGCCAATCAGGAAAGAATTGGAGAATCCGCAAAGGACCTCCAACACCAGACCACACACGGCAAAGGCAGCAGGAAAAAAAAAACTAAGAAAGCGCAACAATGAGTTGATAAGAAATAAGGAACACATCTTAATAACAAATATCAAGAAAATAGAGAGGAAGATCCTAATTATTCACAATCGTTATCATGCTACTTCTGTTAGAACAACAATCAACTCGTATCTCCATTAACTATTTGCCAAGTAATTTCCTTCGAAAAAAGAAAGAAAGAAAAGGGTGTCTTTATGCTCCCTTTTAATCTTGCTTGGCTCAAAATATGAAATTTTCCAAGAGCAACCGTAATATATTTTTATGTATTTTTTTCCAAGACATAAATTTTTTTTAGAAATTGGAATTTTGAAATTTTGAGGTTGAAACCCCTTAACATTAACGCCGCGTCATTAATCACTTTCTTGTGTTACATGTAAGCACCAACATGTAGACCTTGCCCAAATTAAATTTGCATTTTGGTCCCACAATCCCAACCCTAATTAATTTCGACCCTCCAAACTTAACCCTCTTTCTCCCTTAATTATTGGTAGCTCTTTTAACTAATACTAACAATTAATGATGACGTTTACGCCCTGTTTGGCGTTGCTTGTAGAAGCTAAGTTTTCTTGACTTGGGGAGTATGCTGTAATCAACTTATGATTAGTAAAAAGAGGATATCAAACCTATGAACTTATTTCGATAGTAAATATTCATTGAGAAAAGTCACATCATTCTGTATAAACTACGGTTATAACCCGAGCCTAGATAATAGTATAATATTTTTTGACCTAATAATTGTACATCTTTAATGTGTGATATTATATATACATTGTTGATTCTAACCTCACGCTGTTTTATCCTAATGGACTTGAAATAATCACCTCACTCGCCTCGCTTGTCTTTGTTCTTTATCCTATAATGAAGTATTCGCTCCTGTACGTGGTTCCTGAAGATTTTATAGAAATCACGAAGGACGTTTTTCTACAAAATAAGAAACAATAGGTCAATCTTCATAAATTTCACCATAGATATTACAACAAAAAAATTGGTACTCGATTCCTTGGTTCCAAAATAAGTATCTCATACTCTTTCTTTCTCTCTTGCCATTTCTCAAATACTAAAAAATTAAAGTACTTCCGTGTATCATTTTTTTGAAAAATTTTGCACCGAATTACTGTACACAATGAGTACTTTCATTTAATACGAAAAAATTCAAAAAACGATATACAAAAATACTTTATTTTCTTATTTGAAAAATGATATAACTTTTATAATGAACACTTATTTTGAAACGAAGTGAGTACAACACTACAAAATGCCAAAGACATTGTAAGGAGAAGGTGATGATATGCGGGCACATGGTGAGTGTCACAATAACGAATAAACGTACGTAATTTTGGTAACTCATGTAACACGATGCTGCCACAACGTCCACTCATTTTATAATTATGACAAGCCTATGGAGGGCTACAAGTCACGTAGGCATGGGTTGTTTGTGCATGGCATTAGCCTCCCTGGCACCCATTAATTTTACTTGCACCAAGGGATTGGGGGTACGTGAAAGGTTATGTGTCCCCTCCATTATTCATCAGTCAACATGTGTCCTGTATAGAGCTCAACATTCACCCGTTAATCTTTTGTTATGAAAAATTTGATTTTCACGATTTTTTATGTAATGTGCTGTAAGAGAATTATATGTCTTGGTGTTTGAAAAAAAATAGTTTTTTTTGTTAGTAGAACACTTTCTTACTCCATCTTCCCTCTCTTTCCTTCCTTAAACTCAAGCGTTTGACCGAAACGGTGGTTCATCGACAATGTCAAGAAATCATACATACTCTCCTCGACCCACCATTGGAAAATCCTAATATCCCAAATCCTCTCTTAAATCTGATTTGGTTTCTCGCAGTGTCAATTTGAAATCATCTACCTTCTAAATAATTACCCCCAAAAAATAAAAAAATAAAAATCATCCCATGAATATTCTTGATTCAATTTGGGAAATTGGAGAAGGCAACCATAAATGAATAGATTTACGAAGCCAAAAGAATAAGTCCCTCATCTAGAAGCGAATCACGGTTTAATTTTTTAAAATACAGTGAAATCATGTATATACAATATTATACACACATACACACATATATATATCTATATATATATATATATATATAACTATAAACACCTGTGTATAGACATGTATATATCTGTAGAGACTAGAGTAGAGAGGGACAAAGAACCAGGGAGAATTCTGGCAGACTACCTAAACGAGGATGCAGAGGGGGAGCCCGGGGAGGAATGCTCGGTGATGACAAGGTTTCTCCGGCAAGGGGTGGGACTGGAGTACAAAAAGAGATAACAGAGATTTAAGTTAACGGGTCTAGTTTGGGTTTTTGATGATGGACACATGACAACCAATGGATACTAGGATAGGAAAGGGGGGACACCAAAACAGAAGATCCCACGCCTACTTGTTGGCCACTTGAGCAAGAAAAGATAGGAGTTTTTCGAGGGACAAGAAATAATGTTTAATTAATGGGATTTATTTAAATAATCAACTTTTGGGCAATAATGTCGAATGGCTTCAACTATTCTTTAAAAAGGGTACACCATTTTAACTTTATCTATTTGATCTTTTTTCAGTCTCACCAAATAAAAAGACTCTCTAGTTCATTCCAAAGGTACTTTTTACTTGAATTTTGTTCTTTTCTATCCAATGGAATATCTAGCACGTAGCATTTCTTTCTCTTTTTTTGGATTTAAAAATAAAGGAAAATGCTAAAAGAAGTCCAATAGGCTTCTATATTAAGATTCAAAAAGTGTATTAAAATGTGTGAAAAATTAATGAAAATGTATTGAAAAATATAAAAAATGTATTGGATGGGGTGTTTTTTTTTTTTTTTTGTCTTTTTATGTGTTTAATGGAAGCCAAGTGGGCCTCTGTTAGAAAGACCAAAAAATAAATTCTGCAACACCGTTTTTGACATTTCTTAGATTTGTAAATAAGAGTAAAAGTGCACGTGTAGTATCTAGAAACTCTTGTTAAATTTTTTTAACAAGAGTATCTGTGGAAGGGCAAAATTGACAATTTAGTATGATAAGATAGTAGACGGCAAAGAAATTTTTTAGAAATGTTAATCACGCGGCGATTCTCATAAAATATTCATTGTCAATTTTAATGATGTGCTACAACGTTACGCGTTGTAATGGATATCCACATTCCATTTATAAATCAGAGAGGGTAAAAATTAAGTGCAAATTTGGTCACCCTCAAGGAGAGCATGCTCATTTTCTATCTCACTTTGCTAATCGAAACCGTTTAATTTTTTCGGATTCATTTTCTAGGAGACCCTTTAAAAAGTCAATTCAATCGAATATCAAAAAAGACTTTGCATAAGGCGACAAACATTTGTTTGGTCACCAAAAGTTATGCATAAGGTGACTTAAATTGAGTTGGTTGCCAAAAGTACTGCATGAGGCGACAAAAGAAACTTTACTTTGGAACCTAAAATCGAGTTGGCTGCCAAAAATAATGATTCGGCAGCAAACAAAAAAAAAAAAACTTTAGTTGTTGAAGGTTCTTCAATCGGCAACTAAAATCGAGTAGGTCGCTAAATGTGTTTTTTCTTTTAGTCATCTTGTCAAATCAATAACTTGCAGTCTGATCTGTGAGAAATGTCTCTTGTTTTTGCGAGATTGGTTAGTTTCGTTTTTGAACGAATATTTCATTCACTGATCAAGTTCTTTCGGACGATATATTACTTCATATTGATATCTGTGCCAAAAGTACTCTAAGCCTACATGATTGATGTCTTTGTCCGGGCAACTTGTGGTAGCTTGTCAAATTTGTAACTTTGGGAGTTCATTGGCGCGTTCATACTTGGTTGAAATTCATTTAATCGTCTTGGTACTTGCTGTCTTATTCTTCTTCTTCTTCTTTTTTTTTGGCTAACATTTTAACTTTTTTGAGACTACCAATGATAGTCTGATAGATATGAATTTTCAACATAATGTGCTTCAGGCGTGATGCCTGAGTTAGGTTAAGAGACATCAATTGCTTTGTATTGTTCTCGTTTTGAATTTGTTAGATAGTTAGCTTTGTCCAACATATTTGTAATAAACCCCATTATGTAAGGCTTTTTATAAATGATAATCGTATTTGTTGAAAGCAAAAAACTATCAAGATTTTTTTTTTTTTTTTTTTTTGTGGTAAAAAGATGAAAGTTAAGATCTTTTGTATGGATGGTTATTAAGTTTTAAACCTCTTATGTGATGTTAAGTTTCATAGAATTAGTCCATATGGAGTAATATTGTTCTGATTTTAAATGACTCACTTGCTATTGCATAGTGGGTTGGTCTTCTAAATTTTCTTCTATAATCCTTTTTTTTTTTTTGGAAAATCGGAAATGGAATAAAACTTAGAGGATAGAGTCAAACAACATTAAGGTTCAAACAACACAGAAAGACGAGATCTAGATGGAACTAGACAAGCAAAATAAAAGAAACTAATCCAAGGATCGGCAGATATTTAGCCTATCCCTTGACATGAATTCACGAATTTCCAGTGGTGGTCTATCCGACACCACCAAATCTTCATTTTGTTCGGCTCCAAGAGCAGGGAAGAAGTCGGCACAAGCATTAGCACTGCGGTACGTATGGACGAGAGTGCTCCATGTTCGGTTCAAGAGGTACTTCCCATTGTTTACAATGTTGCTTTGGGGGTGGGTAGGGTTAGCTTCGTCGTTGAAGAGGATAACTGCAGTTTGAGAGTCTGACTCCACTTGAACATTGGATAGACCTTTTTCAAGGATGATGGTAAGTCCCTTGTAGATAGCCCAGATCTCTGTTTCCAAGCTTGAGCTTGCTGTGATTTTCCCGTGAAAACCAAGCACCCAATCTCCATGAGTATTTCTGAATAAACCTCCAAATCCTGCCTTCCTGGTGCTTTCAAACCAGCACCTATCGGTGTTGAGTTTAAGATTACCTAAGTTAGGAGGAAACGAAAGTGTTAGGGAGTTAATCGAAGGGTCAGTAATGAGAGGGGAGTTGAAAGCCTCCACAATTTCAGAGGCATAGGAACTTATATTCTTGAAACTCACTTCTGGAATCAACTCTACATTGTCAAAACATTTTTGTTGCGATCTTTCCAAATTTACCATAGAGTGATACCGAAAAGAGTGTTCCAAGGAATATTCGAACCTAAATGAAAAATTTTCTTCTTTTTCAGATTGGTAGAAGCCCAATCTGACGTGGAAATAAAAATACCCGCTCTCATTAACCGACCGGAAGGGATTTTGTCCCAAAGATCTAAGACTTTGGGATAGTCCTGAAATAGGTGTTCCAGATTTTCCTGGGCCAGGTTGCATCTAGGGCAGCAGTCAAAAGTGATGATTCCTCTTTTGGCACGTAACAAATTGGTACGGAGTTTATCATGGAAAATAAGCCACAAGAAAGTTTTCAATTTTTGTGGTAGCTTCATTTTCCAGAACCACTTCCAACCATTGGTGTCATTAACCTCTTTATTAATAAACTCATAAGCGGCAGAGGCAGTACAACTACCATTGGAAGATCTTATCCAAGAGGGATGGTCACCAAGCTGATTATAAATAGGAAGAGTGATATTGAGGATATCATCACGGGAATCCTCATCAATAATATGTTCAATGTAATCAAGATTCCAGTTCCCATTTTCAATAATCTCCACCACCTTGGTGTTAGCTTTAGTATGTAATCCGGGATGTTTTCATGGCTAGTGGGCCATTCCCGCACCACCAGTCATTCCAAAGGTCAACAGATTTACCATCACCTATGGTCCACTTGATACCCCCATGGAGGATATCTTTAATGTGGATTATACTCCTCCAAGTATGAGAAGTCGCTCTGTTGCTCGGCCAAGATTGGAGGGAGTGGTGCTTAAGATATTTGCTCTTGAGGATTTTAGCCCAAAGGATATCCTCATCATTCACAAGTTTCCATCCAAGTTTGGTAAAAAGTGCGATATTTGATTTCTCGCCTTTCTCAATCCTAAACCACCCATATATTTGCTTTTACAAACTGTGTTCCAATTAACAAGATGGAGTTTCTTTTTCTTGGGTGTGTCACCCCAAAGAAAATCCCTATTAATACAGTCCAGTATATCACACACATTAACAAGAAAATTCATAATTTGCATGGTGTAGTTAGGAATCGTGGAAGTAGTAGCTTGAATAAGAGTGGCTCTTCCGGCTAACATGAGGGTTTTCGATTTCCATCCGGAGAGTTTACATTGGACTTTTTCAATGATTTGTTTGAAGTGATCTTTACTAGCTCTTTTATGAAGAAAAGGGACCCC
This sequence comes from Vaccinium macrocarpon, assembly GCA_022606695.1. Lineage (NCBI taxonomy): Eukaryota > Viridiplantae > Streptophyta > Magnoliopsida > Ericales > Ericaceae > Vaccinium > Vaccinium macrocarpon. The sequence continues at coordinate 33,492,099 of CM040176.1, read as the reverse complement.
AAGGTATTTACCCAAGTCATTTGTGAGAGCAATACCATAGAGGTTGCTCAAATGACAGGCTTTTGCATGAGACACGTTGGGGGGGAGATAAATAGCTTAGACTTAGATAAATTAACAATTTGTCCCGATAGAACACAAAAGTCATTGAGAACTTCCATAATAGCTTTACAATTAGACTTATTGGCATGTCTAAATATGATTAGATCATCCGCAAAGAATAAATGTGTGAGCGCTACGGAGTCTCTCGAGACTTTTATTCCCTTCCAATTACCCTCCTCACATTTAGACTCAATGAGTATAGAAAGTCGTTCCATGCATAAAACGAACAAAGAAGGGGATAAAGGGTCTCATTGTCTGATGCCACTCCCCGGGGTGAATTCCTCCAAAGATTCCCCATTCCAGAGAATAGCAGATTTAACACTAGTAACGCAACTCATAACAAGGGCAGTCCAAGAGGGATCTAAGTTAAAAAATATAAGAGTGTCGAGAAGAAATTTCCAAGAGATTTTATCATAAGCTTTCTCTAAATCAATTTTAAGAAATATACCACCCTTATTCCCTTTTTTGTTCCGAAGAAATTGTAGAATCTCTTGAGTGATGATAATGTTATCATTAGTAGACCTACTAGGAATGAAGTTGCTTTGAAAAGGACTAATGATCTTATTGTTAGAACTTGTGGCTCATATGGTGTGTATGAGAGGCACGGAGAAGTTCCTGGTATTGATGTGCAAGTTGGGAGGCATTTTAATAGAGGCGGTATCGATACAGGGTTTTCCCTGTATCGATACCAAGGCACCTATTGGCGAACAAAATGTATGGGTATCCATACAGGGAAAGATCTGTATTGATACCGAGTGGCTTTAAGACAGTCGTGAACGGTGTTACAAGGGTATTATAGGTATTCAGGCTATAATCCTAGTTAGGGTTGGAATAGGAGTAGCATTCTCTTATAAATACTCTCTATTGTAAAACCCTAGCATGTGCTCTTCAATAAAACGACTATTCTGTGTGCTCCCGTGGACGTACTCGATTTTGGGAAACCACGTAAATTCATGTGTTGATTTCCTTTACTGTTTTTCGTATTGATCATTGTGTGCGTGTGGTGATATTACTAACAAGTGGTATCAGAGCGCGGGTTTATTCACGCGGATTGAATCACACGAAGAATAATGGTGGGAAATACATCTGTGTCGAAGTTCAATGTTGTAAAGTTCGACGGGACTGGTAATTTCGGACTATGGCAACAGAGGGTAAAGGATCTACCGGGTGCACCGTGGCGCCCAACAAACCAGAGTAGATGTCCAACGATGATTTGGAAGATCTACAGGTAAAAGCCGTGAGTACGATTCGTTTGTGGTTCTGCGCACGGGTTATGTATCACGGATCGGTGATGATTCACCTACCGGGTTTGGGCGGGCCGAGAGCGTGTATATGTCAAGTCCTTGACTAATAAACCGCTTTCAAGCAAAAATTATTCAAAGCAAAGATGGTCGAGGGTTCGACCTATTCAAAGATATCAACACGTTCAATCAGATTGTGAGTGATTTGTTGCGGATTGAAGTAACATTCGAAGAGGAAGATCAGGCTCTGATGTTGCTTTCCTCTCTACCGGGTTCTTTGGATAATCTCGTTACCACTCTACTCTGGGGGAAAGAAACCCTAGAACTGGAGGAAGTTAGTGCAGCTCTTCCGCCTATAATAACCGCAGTTACTGCATCGAAGTCGATGCTGTGGTGAAGGGATCCGGTGGTTAAAGGATACGCAGGAACGCGGGCGTAAAGTTGGAGAGGGGAAATCTATTGAGCGTGGGAGATCAAAATCGAAGGCAGGGTTTGAGTTGAAGTGTTACAGGTGTCATGAACCGGGTCACTTCAAGAAAAACTGTCCTCAGAAGGGAAAAAGAGGGAACTGGAAGAAGAAACAGGGAAAGGCAGGGGATAGGAAAGATGGACCATCGAATTCTGCAAACGTGGTGGAGTAGGATGATTCTGAAGATGGTGATATGCTTTCGGTCTTTGCCAATCCGGATCACTTGGTAGACTCATGGATTCTGGATTCGGCATGCTCTTATCACATGTCTCCTAACAAGGAGTGGTTTGACACCTACAGGTCAGTGGATTGTGGCAATGTTCTTATGGGTAATGATGCATCATGCAAAGTCATAGGAATAGGTACAATTAAAATCAGAATGTTTGATGGTGTTGTGAGAACCTTGGGTGATGTAAGACATGTTCCAGAGTTGAGGAAAAATTTAGTTTCGTTGGGAACTTTAGACTCCAATGGCTGTGGGTGTAAAACAGAAGGTGGAGTGATGAAGGTGACGAAGGGTGCCATGGTGATAATGAAGGGTTCCAAAGTTCCTAGCAATATTTACAAGCTGACAGGAAGTACAGTTGTAGGTGGAGCTGCTGCCACCACAACGGTTGATACTGATGATACCATTCTTTGGCATATGCGGTTGGGGCATATGGGGGAACGTGGGATGTTGGAGCTACATAAGAGGAATCTGCTAAAAGGGGTGAAATCGTGCAAAGTGGGGTTCTGTAAATTCTGTGTTCTAGGGAAGCAGTGTAAGGTGCAGTTTAAGAATGCTACTCACAAAACAAAGGACATTCTTGACTACATTCATTCTGACGTTTGGGGGCCAGTGAAGGTAGCCTCGAAAGGGGGATCTCTGTATTTCATGACCTTTATTGATGATTATTCGAGGAAAGTCTGGGTTTATTTCTTGCGACACAAGTCTGAGGTTTATGCAACATTCAAAATGTGGAAAGCTGAGGTGGAAAATCAGACTGGGAAGTGAATTAAGTGCCTCCGGACAGATAATGGGACAGAGTACAAGGGTGGGGATTTTCTGAGATTTTGTGAGGAGCATGGAATTCAGCAACACTGGACAGTTCGAAAGACACCGCAGCAGCGAGAATGGGGGTGGCGTAAAGGATGAAACGAACCATAGCGAAAAGCGGCGCGGTGTATCGGACTTAATCGCGGGGCTTCCAAAAATGTGCAGGCGGAAAGCGGTGAGCATGGCAGTGTTTGTGATAAACAGGTCGCCTAGTATTGCTTTGAACGAAAAGGTAGCGGAAGAGGTGTGGACAGAGAGAGAGGTTGACTACTCAGTCTTGAGGATCTTTGGGTGTCCAGCCTATGTTCATGTTCCTGGTAATGAGAGGTCGAAGCTTGATGCGAAGTCCAAACAGTGTATCTTTATTGGGTATGAAAAAGGGGTTAAAGGGTACAAGCTTTGGGATCCGGAAGCAAGGAAGAAGGTGATCAGTAGAGATGTGGTATTTGATGAGGATTCAATGGTCAAGGCACATCAAGGGGTACAGAAATCCGAGTCAGGGGAAAGTGGCAAGCAGCTGGGTATACAGATTGAGCTGGGTGATTCTGACACAGGTGGGGACACAGATATAGGTGGCGACACTGGTGGTTCTCAACCAAAGGAACAACTTGATCAACAGCAGAAAGAGCAGCAGGAGAGCATAGCTATAGGGAGACCCAAACGTGTTATCAAGCCACCAGTGAGGTATGGGTTTAAGGATATGGTTGCTTATGCATTGTCCACTACCAGTGGGGATCCGTCTACTTTTCAGGAGGCCATTACTACTCCTGAAAAGGACAGATGGATGGAAGCCATGGTGGAGGAGATGGAGTCGTTGCATAAGAACAAAACTTGGGAGCTGAAAGAACTGCCTCAAGGGAAGAAAACAGTGGGTTGCAAGTGGGTTTATAAGAAGAAGGAAGCTGCGTCTGAAAAGAAAAAGGAAAAGTTCAAGGCTCGATTGGTAGCAAAGGGGTACTCGCAGAGGAAGGGGATTGATTATGATGAAGTCTTTTCTCCAATGGTGAGGCACACTTCCATCCGGATTCTCTTGACATTGGTGGCTAGCTATGATATGGAGTTAGAGCAGCTGGATGTGAAAACGGCATTCCTCCATGGTGATTTCGAGGAGGTTATTTACATGGAGCAGCCTGAGGGATTCATGCAGCCAGGGACTGAGCATCTTGTTTGTAGGTTGAAGAAGTCACTTTATGGGCTGAAACAGTCTCCAAGACAATGGTATAAGAGGTTTGACTTCTACATGATTCGGATTGGGTTCACTTATTTTGGAGTATGGTATTGTGTTTATGTTAAGAGTCTTGATGATGGTTCATGTATTTTCCTACTACTTTATGTGGATGATATGCTTATTGCTGCAAAGAGTATTGTTGAGGTGAACAGGTTGAAATCTTTGTTGGGTACAGAGTTTGACATGAAGGATTTGGATGCTGCTAGGAAAATACTTGGGATGGAGATTCGCAGGGATAGGTCAACAGGGAAGCTCTGGTTATCTCAAAAGGATTATGTGATGAAAGTGTTGGAGAGGATTAGCATGGATAGTGCTAAGCCTGTTAGCACACCTTTGACGAGTCATTTTAGGTTGTCTACAGCACAATGTCTGAAGTCTGAGGAAGAAATTCAAGATATGTCAAAAGTGCCTTATGTCAGCGCAGTCGGTTGTTTGATGTATGCAATGGTATGTACTAGACCCGATTTAGCACACGCGGTTAGCACAGTCAGCAAGTACATGGCCAATCCAGGCAAAGAGCATTGGAAGGCAGTCAAGTGGATGTTCAGATACTTGAGGGGTACTGTAGGCCGTGGAATTATGTTTGCAAAACAGGATCAGGTTTCAGTTGTAGGGTTTGTGGATGCGGATTATGCTGAGGGTATGGATGACAGGAGGTCTACTACGGGTTATGTGTTTATACTTGCGGGTGGGCCTATTTGTTGGAGATCCATGGTTCAACCTCTAGTTGTTCTATCTACTACTGAGTCTGAATACATGGCAGTGACTGAGGCAGCTAAAGAAGCATTGTGGTTGAAGGGTTTGGTGAAAGAACTGGACATAGATCAAGGTGGAGTGCAGTTGTCTTTGTGGCGGTCGAGTGCTATTTATTTGGCATGGCACCAGGGTGTATCATGCAAGGACCAAGCATATTGACGTTAGATTTCACAAGGTGAGAGAGTTGATTGCTTCGGGTGATTTGATATTGGAAAAGGTGCACACTTCTGATAATGCAGCTGACATGTTAACAAAGATTGTGACTGTGGACAAGTTCGAGCATTGCTTGGACTTGGTTAATGTCTCCAGATGCTAGAAATGAGGCATTCCCAGAACTTGTTGGATCGATATGGTTATCTTCTGAATGGGCGAGGTTATTCGCCAAGGTGGAGATTGTTGGAACTTGTGGCTCATATGGTGTGTATGAGAGGCACGGAGAAGGTCCTGGTATCGATGTGCAAGTTGTGAGGCATTTTAATAGAGGCGGTATCGATACAGGGTTTTCCCTGTATCGATACCGAGGCACCTATTGGCGAACAGAATGTATGAGTATCGATACAGGGAAAGACTTGTATCGATACCGAGTGACTTTAAGACAGTCATGAACGGTGTTACAAGGGTATTATAGGTATTCAGGCTATAATCCTAGTTAGGGTTGGAATAGGAGTAGCATTCTCTTATAAATACTCTCTATTGTAAAACCCTAGCGTGTGCTCTTCAATAAAACGACTATTCTGTGTGCTCCCGTAGACGTACCCGGTTTTGGGGAACCACGTAAATTCCTGTGTTAATTTCTTTTACTATTTTTCATATTGATCATTGTGTACGTGTGGTGATAATACTAACACTTATCAAGGTGGGGTCTTAATCTAGCAACGATAATCTTGGTGACGATTTTGTATCTCACGTTGCAAAGACTAATGGGGCGGAACATTTTGATATTCTCCGGGTTATCCAACTTAGGAATGAGAGAAATAAGAGTTTTGTTGGATTCCTCAGGGATAGAACTCCAAGCAAAACAATTTTTAACAAAACTACAATTATCTTCACCAACAATGTGCCAATATTTGTGATAAAAAATGGCTTGGAGGCCATCTGGGCCCAGGTCTTCAAAGGGAGCGATACTTTTAACGGAATTCCAAACCTCAGCATTCGTAATAGGGGAGCGAAGTGTCTCATTATCCTCAACGGAAAGAGTTTTATGAGGATTCATAGAGATGCAAATACCCGGTGTGTCATTTTGGTTACGAAAAAGATCTTTAAAATAATTTTGAACCAAATCTTTTATAGCCACAGAGTTATCAATCCAAGTGTTGTTGTTATCCTTAAGCATAGTAATCTTGGATTTTCTTCTCCGGATAATAGTAGATAGGTGAAAATACCGGACATCTCTTTCTCCCGTGATAATCCACTTGGCCCGAGATTTTTGAAACCAAAGAATTTCTTCTTGGTTTAAAATGTTATTATAATCCGAAACTAGATCCTTTTCCAGGGCAATAAGCTTATGGGAGAAATTGATGTTTTGAGATTCTTGCACACCTCTAATACGGGATGTAAGCTAATTAGCTCCAATTATATTCTATGTGAAACGGGGGGGAAAAAAATGCTTGTAAGAACTATAGTCGGTGGTTTTTTGACCTTTTGTTGGAGCCATTACGCATACAGAGGAATAAGAATGCATAATGTACAGATCAGCTCGGAGACCCACTTTTAGATCCACGAATGATCCTAGCCGTTCATTCATCTTAGAATAATTTTTCATGGGCCCCCATGAGAAATTACTTCAACCGGACGTACATAAGTGCTCGATCTAATACACGCCCTGTTTCATCCAAATTTTTTAAATAAACAGGGTGGATTTTGGATTGAACACTTACATAAGTCCAATTGATTTGATTTCTTGCGAGACCCCTTGAAAAATTATTCTAAGATGAACAAACGGCTCAAATCACTTATGTAAAACTCAAAAGTAAATTCCCAAACTGATATGTACATTTCCTGTTCCTATTCCTTCTCTATCCTTAGAATTATCGATTATATTGTCAATGGAATGTTTAAAGGAACTGCTAGGATGTGCACGTACGGCTAATGATCATTAAATGTTTCTACTGTTGCGTGGTCACGTGCGGCTGGTCTGATCATTCCAACCTGATGGGCAGATTTTGTTGTCTTTTTCTTAAAAAAATATCCGTCTTAAATTGGATTTCTAATTTTTTAAACCCGTGTTATTTTTAATTATTTATATTTTTCAATATAAATCTCCAAATATATTCAATATAGATCTTATTTGATAGTTCTCAATGAATTCTATAATACAAAGTGTTCATAATTACGAAAAACATTATAAATTAAAAGATATAACAATTGAAAAATGAAACGGGTTTCAAAAATAGACATCTAATTTAGTATGAAGGGAGTACTAAGAATTACTTTAAGCAATAGACTCCGTATGTCGCATATTAATTGTCCATCTTCACTATTTAAGCCTCCCACAAAATTTGTCCATATGTTTGAATTTATAAGATGTTTTATATTCAATATAGACTTTGTTTGGCAAACAGGATCTCAATTAGCTCAATTAAATAAAGTTTTAAAAATTATACTCCTATGCGTATTTGTTGGTTAATTTTGGAGATTCGTGCCATTTTTAGATTTTTTATATCCTCCAAATAATAATATTTTTCATGATTTTGAAAACTTTTGGTAATATAATTAATTGAGATCTATCAAACAAGATTCATATTGTATATTTTTTGAGATACATATCTAAAGATATGAATGATTGAAAAGTGATACAAACTCCCAAGAAGGACTAAGAAGTATGGACGGACAGAGAATAAAACATTATAAATTGTGCGATGTAGACAATTTTTTCAAGGACATGTATATCGAAATTGGAAAAAAAATTGGGACGAAAGAAGTAATAGTATTTGAATTATATAATATTGACATAAGTCCAAAATCCTGTTAAGGCCAACTGATAGCCATTAAGACAACAAATAATTCACATTCGTGGAAGAAATATAATTTTTATTAAATATCAAATTTTTTTATTTATGCATAAGAGCCTCATAACTCACACAGTTAAAAAGAATCTAGAAATTGTAGATAGAGAGGCCTAGAAAATTGTTCGAATTTTTGAAGAGTGTTAAGAATTTATTACTCTCACCGTCCCTTTTTAAGTGTATTTCTTCGTAAAACAAACTTATTAAAAAAATATCATCATTATTTTCTCTCACATCAAGTTTTACGTCCATTTTACACATTTCACATTAATTTGTTTCTTTACTTTCTAAAATTATCCTCCACTTTTACTCATTAACTCTTCACCATTAACTTCTCAAAAGGCCAAAACAATAATTGTACAAAATTTTAATATTATAAAGAGACAATCTAAATGGAATACTCAACTATTAAAAAGGGTGAAAGGGAGTATTATTATTTCTTTTGCATGAGAGTGAGTTGGGCCTGAGATATTCTACCTTAATTCTCCTCCACTTGGTAGGCAACAAGCCCAATAGGTGAGCGTAGCAGATAAATTGGCCCATTATGACCTTATTGTAGGTTGGGCCTTAAAAATGAGATACCAGTTTCGGCCTAGTATAACCTCATTAATTGTGGGATTCATTTCAATATCCATCGAATCAATTCATTTAATTATACTGAACAATTTTTAATGACTTTACAAATAAAGCTATCAAATAAAATTTATTCGAATTATCCCGTTATACCATCTCTTTTTTTTTCCCTCCCTATGGTCAATGATGAACCAATTGAGATTTTTTGATAAGATGCATTACAAGACGGGGAGCTCATTTACATTAGTACTATCGTATTCTAGCCAAAATATTTTTCAATGGAAAAGAAACATGACAGTCATACCCATTACTCCGGAGTATCATTTCACATGGTAATATTTTGTTGTGGAGAAAATGGACAGACAAATATGAAGGTTCACAAACTCAACAATTATAACAATCAGAGAGAATGGATTAAAAAAAAAAGTGGGGTAAGGAAAAGAGGGACCTAAGTTGTTTTTTTGGTACCCTTTAAGTGTCTACATTAAAATACGGCGCATTTTCAAACCTCCAAAAAATATTTCTCTTCATATATTTTTTATTTTTTATTTTTTTGCGTTCAAGAAAATACACATCTTTCAAAAGGGACATTTAAAGAATGAAAGATGGAGTATTGTTTATCAGCCAAAAAGGGACATGTACTTAAACACTAGTAATAGAATACAAAAACTTTATACATACTCCCTCCGTCCCTTTTAAATGAGTACTTTGGAAAACGTGTATTTTTATGAACATTAAAAAATGTACTTTTGTATAATATTTTTAAATTTTTTTGCACCAAATTAAAGTACTCAATAAGCACTTTAATTTCGTATAAAGAAAATTAAAAAATTATATACGGAAATATGGTTTTTAGGGATTTGAAATTGCATGTATTCCCAAAGTACGCACTTAAAAAAGAATTGAGGGAGTACATGATAAAGTTGCTAAATGATCTCTCCCCCTCTCTCTCTCTCTCTCACGTACACACGCACATCTTTCTAAGGAAACCCTTTGGACAGTGACAACAATGACCTATAAGTTCATGCTTCAGAAGACTGATCAGAATCAACCCATATCATATCATAAATTACGTACCTTTTGGATTACAACTTGTTGAAATTAACAAAACTATTAAGGACAGCCTTTGGACATTGCAAATATAAGATCACTTGGTGCTTTCGGAGCAATGACCTCTCCTCTCTCCTCTACTTTGCTTAGCACAATGGCTTTAAAAATGAAAAGACTGCTGGAGTATTTATAGACACAAAAGTTTTCTCACTTTGTATTTTAATTACAGTAGTCTTAAAAGTACTAAGATAATGAAGTTAAATGAAGAATCTGATCAATCTCAAGGGGTTGGTGGGGGTGGGATTATAATTGTAAGTTCGACTCCTTTCGCCAGCAAATGGGAAAAAAACGAAACTCTCGAAGCTATTGAATTTTTTACTTAGTTGTTAATTTCAAGGTTGTGAGATTAATTGAACTGAGCACAAACTGGACTGGGCATACAAGTTATCAATACCAAAATGAAGAATCTGATCAACCTCCAATTTGTTAACATGTAAGTCCTCATGCCACATTTACCATAACAACTTCCATGTATTCTTCAAAATCTCACAGACACACACATAGCTAAAATTGCATATATTAAAGGGAAAGTCTATTAAGACAACATGATTATATGGCACTATGTCGTTGGGCAATGGACGAAATGTTTCATCCATGTCCAAATTTTCCAATAATACAGTGTTACCTAAGCATGTTGTGCGAATAATATTATATAGTAAAGTGTTATGTTAGTAGCACTCCTCTATATAGAAAACTCCAATTGCCTCTACACGATCATCTTTACACACATACACAAGCACCTACATGATCATCTACGATCATCTTTACACACATACACGCATGAGAGAGAGAGAGAGAGAGAGATACGCACCGCGGGTTGCAAAAGATACTCTTATATAGTTCCCCTGCCAACATGAGAAAATTAGAAACCTCCATTGGGATTTTCGTTTCTCAGGTAAGCAGTTGTCCATTGATGTAGCAATATGCTTTGATTTAATCAGGTCTACCAAACAAGGACCAGAACGTAGAGGAAAAGGAGCAATGCATGTCTGTGAATATTTAGGTTTAAACTCACAATGTCCCAACAAATGGGGCTCACAATTTTCCCATGTTTATGCTGCAATTCTGGAACACCGTAGCCAGATACGCTTTTTTCCCTTTATTTTCTGATATTATAAAACTCTACCTCTTGAATTTACAGAATCCTTATGCAGAATCTAACGGTATACTGACACGAAAAGACTGAAAAAAGTTAGTCATACATATAAGAACACCAAATTTACGTGATTTATCGAATGCAAGTTAATTTCAATGCAGTTGATTCAATGCAAGGAACAAGAACGACGGAAATATTTGGTTCCCTTCAAGATATATAGAAAAAAAAAAAAAAAACTAAAGGACTTCAACAAAAGGATTTGTTTGGGTGTTTTTGTTTCTCCTTCCAACATTTTGTTTGGTATTTTTCTTTTTTGGGTCTATTGCTTTGCTTCATGTATCAACCTCCATTGAGTTTTTAATAAATTTCTTTTGTTGATAAAAAAAAAAAGAGCTGGATGTACAATGCTAACAGACTCCAGACTCTACGACGTATTGCTGTCCGGCTTAAAAATCATGTCATGCTTTAATCCGTACCACTTATAATGTAACAATAATCTTACCTTATAATAAATCTATTCGAATTAGAACACAAAAGTACACTACAATGAAAAACTCTTCCGCAATCAAAATGTATTATTATTCTCCAAAACAACACTCACAACCTAGTTTTAGTAATATAGCATCAACCTCCATTGTTCACTATCTGAAGCTTATTGAAAGAAAAAAGCCTTCAAATTACCTCACAAATCATGAACATATTCTGGAAATTGTTTCGATTTTGTTAGTATTCTTTACTATAGTCTTAAATTCAAATATGCAAGCTAGAACCATGAAAGATTAATTATCTAGAAATTAATTGGAAAATGTTAAGTACCCAGAATAATTACCTAGAACGTGAAATCAGAGTGAATTTGAGACACTGATTTAACTTTCTTGGTAAATATTCAGCGTACCTAACACTTTTGAAATTAATAACTAGCAGTGTGAATATTATCAAGTAAGTCTGCAAGATTCTTAATTTCCAGTAGAAGTTTTTGGGATTAAAACTTGCAAATACCCTGCAAGATTATGTCCCCAAGAAACTTCCTAGGTAGTGAAAAGAAGAAGTGTGAAAAGAAGTAATTAAATTTGACTTCCTAATAGGTTCTTAACCTGAATTTATAGGTCTTAAGTAGGGATTTATAAACAAAGGCATTTTTTTTGGTGAAAAACCAGATATGTCAGGGAATAAGCAACACTATATATTATAACACAAAATCCAAGATTACACAAGATCTAAGAAAATCATAGTTGGATAGATTTGATATCTAGCTAGGGTTTCTTGATTCTATTAACATTTCTATAGGGCTTGTAGTTTATTTAAGGCAGCCAAAAAGTGCATAGCATTCTAAAATTGACAGAGTAGATCATCTTCACCCATTGTATTCTTTTTCTCTGAAAGAAATAAGCTCATTTTGCGCATGACCATTGCTGAATATAACCGGCAATCGACTGGAGCTCATCATCATCGTCAAATGGCCATTGCCTGCTGTTTGCTTGCAAATCAAGGGAATCCATGGAGTGATGAGAAGAACCCTCTTCATAGCTAGAAAATGACACATTTTCTTCTACTTTCATTTGGTTTCCAAAACTCCCAATAGGGTTTTGATTCATGATCCCGTTTCCGTAAAACGGGTTGTTCCCAAAATTACTAGCTGGGTTGGGATCCAATTGGGGGATTATGTTTGGGTTTTGTGATTGAAACCAACTTTGAACATCTTGTGGGTAAGAAGGAAACTTTCCACAGAATCTTTCACCAGAGTTTGCATTTGTGGAGCAATTGGTAAAGCTCCTAGCTGCTTGTTCCTTGAGAGAAGCTAGTTGTGCTTGTAGATTCACAACCTACAAAATCAAAGGAAGAAGGAATTTAACAAGTGAAGCTAAATAAGTATAGCAAAAAGGAAATTAGGGTTTTCATGTGTATGAGCAAAAACCTGCTGTTGGAGAGCAAAAATATGTGAAACACATCCATAGATGGGGTCTTGAAGCCTAGCTTGAGCTTCATAAGAGATTGTAACGGCGGCTTCGCAACGTTCGCTCACCGGGAGGTGAGCAAGGAGTTTCGAGACATTACTAGCACCAAAAACCTTATGAATGGCAGCAAAATGGGAAGCTCCTTGTTCATGGCAGAAATAAGGTGCAAAAACACAACCCCTCACACATTTTCTTCTCAAGAATTTGCAAGCACCACAGGGAGAGCCAGAGCCTGTCATCTTAATTTGATGGGTTTTTTGGGTGATGATGAATTTGCTCTTAATCAGTTTAGTGCAAAGAAAGCATTACAATCACCATGTTTATAAACACTAGAGGGAGAAGGATGTGGATTATATTATAATGATTTCTTAATTGGCTACTGTTCCCCTAATGGCATACACAATGTACTATTTTTTTGTTATAATAACACCTTTCATCTCAACCCCCTTAATCTTATATTTTTAATAAATGGATTTAAGATTCCATTCAACATCCTTAAAGGACAAAAGAGCTAGCAGAAACCAAACCCATTTCTTTTTGCTTGGTGTGATTGGGTCTTTCTTTTCAGCTCATTTTTTAAGTGTGTCTTGGGTTTTTTTGAAATGTGACAAATACAACTACATGTAGCTGTTGATTGTACAAATATTTTAGGTATAAGGTTGGGAAACTGGTTGAGTGGCTGTTTCATGTTTGGTAATTGTCTTTACATATAATTTACCAATCAAAATGGATTCTTTTTACACTTAACTGATCTTTGCTTTCTTGATTACACGCGGTGAGAAACAAACAAACAATTTATGTTCAAACTTCACATAATAAAATAAAAAAATAAAAAAAAGACAGGCTTGTAATTTTCAAATGCCATTGTCACATTATTTTGAGATTTTTTTAATGCTTTCTTTTGCGTATATTTCCATATCACTTAGGCCTCGTTTGATTCGCGGACTAAAAAAAGTGGGATTAATAGTCCTGGGATTGATAGTCCTGGACTATTTATCCTAGGACTAATTTAGCATTGAATTTCACATAATCTCCTGTTTGATTCATGCAGGATTAACATTGGGATATCTCATGTTTTGGCCAATCCCATATTTGGTTCCCTAAACTACGTTTCCGGGATTAAACAAGTGGCATTTTGCAATTTGGTGGATTTCCCTTCCGCGTTCATTTTATCCGGGACTAAACAATCCCACCACCCCCCAGGTATTGTGTAATCCCATACGTATTGGATAAAACTTGTCCCGGGATTGTTAATCCCATGCCATTTTTGCGGAACCAAACAAGGGATAACGCGGGATTGGACAAAAATAGTCCAATCCCACCTGCTAATACCCGAATCAAACGAGGTCTTAGTGTACACCTCCATTCGTTTTGTCATGAAAAGAAATTAATTTGTAGCTCAAAAGAGTAGATTAAATGGTTAGTCTGTAATTTATGAGGTTCATTAGCCCAATTTCCACCTATGTATGACAGGAACGGAGTTTGGAATTTTACTACGCAAGAGGTGAATTTTTTTTTCTAAAATAATTTGTAGGGTGAGTCTATATAATTCATAAAGAAATTTTTTTTTTGTATATACTACTAGAGATTTTTTTTTCTTACAGGAGCAATCCCTACTGACCTCTCTTTATGTCTATCCTTATGTGTATCATGTAATGCTAGACATGTATACAAATACGAGTTATTGGACGTGTATACAATTGGATGGTAGAAAAAAAACAAGCCGACATTCCGTGCTATGCATAATGCAGGTCTATATATGTAAAGCTTTTAGCCAAAATTATGAAGGCAACCCAACTTTGGCATACGAAAGGATGAGAGAGAGAGAGAGAGAGAGAGAGAGAGAGAGAGAGTAGTGTACCTGATGTTTTTTTTTTTTGATCGGCTAGTGTACTTGATGTTTAATTTTTCTTATTACTCCCTCCGTCTCAAAATGGATATCCAAAATCACTAGTTGCATTTCTCAATAAATTATTTATGTTTTAAGATATGATGAATTATATATGCAATATCGATCTTGTAATTTGATAAATCTTGCGTAGTTTTATTGAACATAATTTTTTAAATCATAAAAAAAATTACAAAGTAAGAAATATAAATAATATTTTCAAAGGTGTAAATAGTGGTTTTATACATCTATTTTGGGACAGAGATTATGATATGTGACATACATTTGTATGTAGTATGGTAAGATAATGCAGGGAGAGTTTAAGTCACTGAGTTATCTGATGAAATCGTAGAGAAATTGCACCCAAAAAAAATGGCAGAGAAAAAAAAAGTAAAAAAAAAAATAAATGACATTACCTTAAAAGTGGAATGAGTGAAGCATTGCCAAAATCCCTAAGGGCACTAACTAGTGTACACTAACTATTTATGTGACACTCTTTTACTGAATGAATCTATTCATGTATGGAATAGTGCATTGATGTGGTAATGTCATGTGTGCAATTAGTTTAACAGTTGATACAGTAATTAGTGCTTGTAGAATTACTCATCCACATAGGATATGGCCTATCCTCTCAAGCAGCTGGGTTTGAAGGATCGCATTGAAAATGCTCTAAAGAAACATGTTTTTTAAAATAAAATAAAATTTGTCGTCAGGGATTAATTATGTCCTAACGTAAATGTGCATAATTGAGACACTATTATAATTTAAAATGATACTATATACATGATTTAGGACCAATTCTTTTTTTACAACTGCTATTTCCATAAAATATGGACAACAACGAAGTTTCTTTTTTATTTTCTTTAATAACTTGATATCTGACCTAATGAAACACATTAATTCGGACAATAATCCCATCATTTCCGTAAACTTCTTACAATTACTTCTTTTTTTTTTTTGGGTGCAACGGAAACTAACAATCTTTCATATTCTCTCTTACTTCAATTTGGCAAATGATTGTCGGTTTGGTTGGGTGCCAACATGGTTACAATACTTCCTAGTTGTTGTGATGCCGTCTTTTCCCTTCCCTTTTAATCTTTGTACTACTTTAAAGATTAATAAAATCTTCTTGTTGCTGTTAAAAAAAAAACAACATTTCATATATATTCTCACTTACTTCAATATTTATTGTTCTTTCAGTTCAAATTTAGTGTTAAATTACTAGATTTTCCAACATCAATGTGCAATCCACATAGACTCTTCCCAAATGCCACCCAGTGCTCATAGTCATGGATTCTGATTTTATTGCGGAAGGTTTTTATTGACACGTAAGAAGTGTTAGTTGTTTGTGAGATTTAACCATTGATCTTGTGCATGAAAGTATACGGTGCCTACAAACTTGGATATCACCCCACTAGCAATTTAGTACTGTATTATACTTTATTGGTTTATTCCCCACATCACTCACATAAGTTACCCAAACTTAGTGAATATATCATCTAGAAGTTAATCTATCTATTTCCAATTGATTTTAGGTTAGAACCTCCAAAAAATCTAATATGGTATCAGAGCAATTCTCGGTGACCTCATCTCATATGATGTGATCGACTCTCCATCCTAGTCAATATTCCTCTCCTTGTCAATCAATTCTTCAACGTTCTATCGGGCTGCACATGAGAGAGGATTAGATTTTATCTCATATCGCTCATCTGGATTAACAGTTTCATATTGAAACTATTCGACTTATTGGCAATTAATCTTAGTTTGGAACCCACTAAAAAAAACTAACATACCAAACTCATATTGGGTCATAACCAAAAATCTTATAAGCCGTTTATAGATTCACCAACTAAATATATATGAACATGTTTAGTTTAATTAACATGGACTATTTATCCTTAAAAAAAAAAAATTGTAGAACAGCTGAGGTCCTATTAAGCTCCAGAGCATAGTCCCGTATGTACGTACTGACCCAATTGATATATTACACCGAGACTTTGAACCTCGACTTAAGAGGGAGCAAACTCCTGAATCCTAAGCTTTAACTATTAGGCTAACCATCCTTGGATTATGAGAGATAATTCATCATCTCCATTGGTGGCTCTACAACCAGTCAAGTATGGTCACATGACCACCCCAACTTTTTTTTTTTTAAGTATAACACATTTAATATTCTAGGTAAGTTTATTCTTTGAACACTCAGTTCAAGTATGGATGTACAGCCTTTCCAAATTTAAATCACTATCCATTTAGAAAATTAGCCTACAAATTAATCCACTTTGAACAACCCAAATTACAGGCAAGTTACAAGTAAGTGGTAGGCACCATGTCCTCTCGCACATTTGATAGATGTTCAAATATCACTAAGTATAACTAACAATGCCGACTTTCGTTGAGAAGGGGAAAAAACCCAAATTACATCGCATAATAGGCGCTCCACATAAGAGAAAATGTGATCAATTGAACAACAGTAAATTTGTCATTAGATTACACGTAATAATTTTATTTCAGCTTTTAGTTGAACACTGAGTCCTATTCTTTGAACAAAATACCGAACAATCCTGATTATTCACAATTTAACATTTAAATACATTAGCTCAAAATAAGGTACATGTTTTAATGACAAATATCAGAAAAATAGAGGGGAAGATCCTGATTATTCACAATCGTTATCATGAAACTTCTCTCAGAACAACAATTAATCAACCCCTATCTCTTTTAACAATTTGCCAAGTAATTTCCTTAAAAAATTTTTTTAAAAAAAGTGTGTTTATGCTCCCTTTTGATCTTGCTTGGCTCAAAATATGAAATTTTCCAAGAACAACTATAATATTTTATGCATTTTTTGGTCACATTATACACAATTGTATATTGATTTTTTTAATTATATGATTTGTTCATAGAACTAGTAGGGTTAAATTAATTTTTGAATACCTTGTTAAAAATTCCTGAAACTGCCACTGATCATCTCATAGCGGGGTGCAAACCCCTAAGTCACAACTCAAAAATTGATAGTAGGAGGGTAGTCAAACTCCAGGCCAAAAAAAAAAAACACTCTTCGAGACCCCTATATTCAAGTAGTAGTAACTGTGAAGGACTAGAGACTAGTTTTTTTTTTTTCATAATCAGATATCTACGTGAGTTTGCGTGTATGTCAATAAACTCCAAGACTTTGAAATGAACGACCGAGCAAACCATGCAATAGTTCCAAGGTTTGGAATGTATGACATTTGTAAGATTCGAACATGTGACCTTATAAAGGACAAATCTTTATTGCATTCTCATTCCTACTTAACTATACAGATAAATTAAGATAAGATTTTAATACTCCGAAGGAATATTGTTGTAAAGCATATATTAGACAAGTGAATGAAACAGAAAAGGAGTATGTTTCAAAAAAATAAAATTTAACAAAACAAAAGATGGTGACACTGGAATACAACACCTGACCATGGGCAAACACTAATTAGAGAAAATATGGTAGATAAAGGTTTTTGCCCTCTACTTTCCGTAGTCTTTTGATTTATTTAAGCTTCAGACGTCAGTGCTTGTCGAGCAATACCGTATTAATACGATTTAACTAATCAAATTTGTAATCATTAATAACTTCTAATCACTTTCTTGTGTTACATGTAAGCACCAATTACATGTAGACCTTTCCCGATCAAAAAAAAAAAATTACATGTAGACCTTGCCCAAATTAAATGTGTTTTTGGCTCCCACAATCCTAACCCTATTTAATTTACACCCTCCAAACTTAACCCTCTTTCTCCCTTAATTATTAGTAGCTCTTTTAACTAATAACAATTAATGATGACGTTTAGGCTCTGTTTGGCGTTGCTTGTGGAAGTTTAGTTTTCTCTACTTGGTGAGTATGCTGTTAGCAACTTATGATTAGTAAAAAGAGGATATCAAACCTATGAACATAGTTTAATTTGATTGTAAATATTCATCGAGAAAAGTCACATCATTCTGCATGAATTACGGTTATAACCCGAGTCTAGATAATACAATATTTTTCAGCCTGATACCTGCACAGCTTTAATGTGTGATATATATGAACGTCGGTGATTCTAACCTCCCGCTACTGTTTTTATCCTAATGGACTTGAAATAACCACCTCGCTCGCCTCATTTGTCTTGTTCTTTATCCTATAGCAAAGTATTCACTCGTGGATGTGGTTCTGATGAAGGGCGCCTTATCAACTATAGAAAAGATGTACAACAATTGAATACAAATAAGAAAGTTTAGAGAAAACGTTCTCTAGAATCTTTTATAATTCAATAATACTCCAAAAACCGTCATGCCCTTAAGACTTACAACTTATTATATAGGAAACCAGAAACCCTAATTGATTTTGCTCTGAAAAGGAAGCCAAATAAAAAACACTACAAAATTACCAAAAATGAAAATTTTGAAAATAATAGCAAAATAAAAAATTAGAGAAAATTCTAGAATGTTTCCCAAAAACGCAACTTAATTCGGATTTTCCTTGCCCAAGTAATTGGCAAGACAAATCTTTCTTTAAACAACAAATTTTGTCATTCGGAGCCCTAAACAGCGGCAAAAGCCCGAAAAACAACGTACGCCATGGCCATGGTGCATCAAAACAAGAAAATTGAAATGCTGACTGAGGGCATCATCTACTCGATTCAAAGCACCAGACTTGTGCTTGATAGAGAAAGAAAACTGTTGAATATATGCTGCCCATTTAGCATGTCGACTGGACAACTTATCCTGAGCATTGAGGTGCTTCAATGCCTCGTGATCAGAATATAGAACGAAATCACTATGAATAAGATAGTGATACCAGTGCTTCAACGCTTGGACCAAGGCATAGAATTCCACATCATAGGTACTGTAATTCATCTTAGCCCCGTTTAGTTTCTCACTAAAATAAGTAACTGGTTTAGAATTTTGGCTAAGGATAGCCTCAATTCCAACCTTTGATGCATCGCAATGCAGCTCAAAAGGCTGCGAAAATTCTGGCAAGATCAACACAGGAGCCGAAGTTAACTTCTGCTTGATCAATTGAAATGCATCAATTGTTGCATCATTCCACGCAAACTTGCCACCCTTCATACAATCTATTATAGGAGCCATGATAGTTCTAAAGTGAGGAATAAAACGACGGTAGAACGCTACAACCCCATGGAAACTGCGAACATCTAATAAAGTCTGCGGTTGTGGCCAGCTACAAATAGCCTCAACCTTAGACTCATCGATTGAAATTCCATCCTTGGATACAACATAGCCAAGGAAAAGCACCGTATCAGTTAAGAACACACACTTCTTGATTGCCCTAAATAATTTTTCAGCATGTAAAACAGTAAGAACTTCCCTTAAGTTCTGCAAGTGTTGATCATGTGTGACACTATATATTAAAATATCATCGAAATAAACGACAACAAATTTACCAATAAAAAAGGGTGGAGGGCCTGGTTCATCATCCTCATGAAAGTGCTAGGCGCATTGGACAGACCAAACGACATCACCATCCACTCATAAAGCCCCTCCCAAATTTTGAATGCAGTTTTCCACTCATCCCCTAGCCAGATTCGAAGCTGATGGTACCCACTCTTCAAGTCCAGCTTCGAGAACACCCTTGCTTTACCCAACTGGTCTAGCAGATCATCGAGCCTTGGAATTGGAAAGCGATACTTCACTGTGATCTTGTTAATGGCCTTGCTGTCAACGCATATCCTCCACGATCCATCCTTTTTTGGGGTTAACAGGGATGGAATTGCACATGGGCTAAGACTTTCACGAATAAAGCCCTTAGACAACAGCTCCTCCATTTGTCTCTGCAACTTTTCATGTTCCTTCGGACTCATACGATAATGAGGCTGATTGGGCAAACTTGAATTGGGCACCAAATCAATCTGTTGTTGAATATCCCGCAGAGGGGGCAATCCATTTGGTAAGTCTGCTGGAAATACATCTTGAAATTCCTGCAGAAGAGGTTGAACCACTGCTGGAACATCTCCTTCGCCCAAGGCCTTAGATCCCTCTTTCGCCACCAACACAAAAATCACCTTGCTTGTTAACAACTCTTCTTCAAACTGTACTCTCGTCAGAAGGGTGGTACCTTCCCCAGTTTGTGGTTTGGGTACAACCTCCTTGGAAGGTAGCAACACAATAAGTCTCTCTCTCTCTAAAACTACTTTCGTTATAACCTTATTGTGGTGTTAGAGATCTTCTCTCTCTAAAACTATTCACAGTAAGTCTCTCTCTCTCTAAAACTCAATCGACCCAAATCAGTTCTCATCGCCTGGGGGGGGAGCGGCGGCTCTTTCCTCCTCCCCCCGGGCTCTTTCTCCGCTGCTTTCTCCTTCCCTTCCTCTTTTCTCCCTCCTTCCCCCCTTTTGTCTTCCCTCTCCCTTTCTCACGTTTTCCGCACCGGTATTTGTTGATGGGCCTGTCGGATATGCCTATGATTTGCTTTCGGACTCAGTGCTCTATTCTTGCACGCCTCTTGGGTCGTTGAGGGGTGATGTGTACCTCGGGGCCGAGAGCGTCGTTCTTGTCGGCGACTGGTGACTCACCGTGGGCTTAACGGGGCGATAATTTTGTCGGTCACGGTTTGTCCGGGGATGGATTTAGTCCTCTCTTTGCACCTCTGTGGTGGGCGTCGAATGTGGCCGGTTCTAGGTGCTTTTAGGCTGATGGCCCGGGAAATTTGTGGAGTCGGTGTGTTTGCTGGTGTTGGGGTCGGGGTTTGGGTGGCTTTGGTGGTGGTCGGGTTGTCTTGGCTGGTGGTGGTGGTCGGGTTGTCTTGGTGGGGTGTTCTTTGTCAAGTTGATGGGTTTTCCGGGCGGTGGCGGCATTGAAATTTGCACGGCCGGGCTTTTAGGGCTTTTAGGGTTTTATTGGTTGGGCTAGGCCCATTTATCCGGCTTTACGGGCATTTAGATGTTGTTTTCTTGTGCGCAATGTAATTATCTGGTCCTTTAGACCTTTGTGGGGTTTTGGCTTCAGCCGCTTGTGGTGGGCTTTGGCCCTTGGGGTGTATTTGATTGGCTTCTCGTCAATCGCTGGTCTAGGTCTCGGATTGCAGATTGCTCTTGCATGACGTTGTTTCCTTGTTCCTTTTAGTCTTGTAATTTTTCAAGATTAATGAAACTTTTTTTGCCGATCAAAAAAAAAAAAAAAAGGTAGCAACACAATCTTCACACTTTTGAATGATAGCGCATATGTATTAGCACCCCCGTCATGTATCACCTTACGATCATATTGCCATGGTCTCCCCAATAAAGGTGGCAAGCATCCATGGCCACAACATCACACCAGATTTCATCCCTGTACTTGGAACCAATAAAGAAAGCAACTAAACATCTTTTTGAAAACTTTAACTCGTTGCCTTTCTTTAACCATGTAAGCTTATAGGGACTGGGATGAGCCTCCGTCTTTAGACCAAGTTTTTGGACGGCCTCTTCTGCCACCACGTTCTCGCAACTCCCAGAATCAATCACAAATCGACACACCTTCCCTCCAATGGTACAAGTAGACTGAAACACGTTACCACGAATCAGATGTAGGGTGCCTTATGAATTACAAAAAAAGCATGCAACAATTGAACACAAACAAGAAAGTTTAGAGAAAACGCTCTCAAGACTCTTTTATAATTCAATAATACTCCAAAAATTGTCTTGCTCTTAAGGCTTACAACTTACTCCCTCCGTCCCAATTTTATAGTCCCAATTGACACTTTTTGTTGTCCCAAAAAAATTGTCCCACTTCAAAACTAAATGAGTAATTGTTAAGGAATTTCCTCTTATACCCTTGTATTTTTAAATTAAAAATAATAAAAAAGTAAGAAAGTGTAATGATTGAAGGGTAAAATAGGAAAAATATGTTTTCAAAAGTGCAATAATTATGTCCCCTTATTAAGTTGGAATCCCCAAAAGGGACCATAAAATTGGGACGGAGGGAGTATTATATAGGAAACCGGAAACACTAATTGATTTTGCTTCGAAAAGGAAGCCAAACGAATAAAAATGCAAAATTACCAAAAATGGAAAATTCGAAAATAATAGCAAAATAAAAAATTAGAGAAAATTCTATAATGTTTCCCAAAAGCACAGCTTAATTCGGGTTTTCCTTGCCTAAGTAATTGGCAAGACAAATCTTTTCTTAAACGACAAATTTGGCTATTCGGAGCCCTAAACAGCGGCAAAAGCCCGAAAAACGACGTACACCATAGCCATAGGCGATGGGTCTTGATCGTTGGGCCGTTTCAGGTCCGACCCAAGTGGACCCAATGCAAAATTCCACAGTAACATAATTACGATTTTGTCACTCTAGGCTTAAAACGCTGAAAGTACTCTTCCTCCATGGCTACTACATCAGGTTCCTGAAGATTTTATAGGAATCACATTGGACGCTTTTCTACAAAAATAAGAAACATGTCAATCTCCATAAATTTCACCGTAAATATTCCAAAAAAAATTGTTACAACCCTACAAAATGCGAAAGGCATTGGTAGGAGAGGGTGATGATATGGGGCACATGCATGGTGAGTGTTGTGGCAAGTTTATAAATACATAGAATGCCTCAGCATAACATATAAATGTAGTCCCTCCGTTTGGATTTGTTAGTCCACAAACATACTTTTTTAAGTCATAAATATTTGTCCATTTTCAAAGGTCAAAGCATAAAGTATGATAAATTTACTTTTATGCTCATTTTCTAAAACCTAAAATAACAACACAAAAACTATTTTTTTTAAATAATGTGTTTACATTTTTGAATTTTTTTTGCATCGTATTATAGTTTTCAATGAGATCTAGGAAACAAGATCTATATTGATAAAAAAATAATTTTTGCAACCACATTATTTTTTAGTTTAAAAATTGCACGTAGTTTCATATTGGACTATCAAATTGGAATAGATGAAGTATTAAATAGAGGGATTGAGGATAAAATACTTAGGAAATTAACAAACTCAAAATGTAATAAAAAAAATTAAAATCCCCAAAACGGACCAACAAATCCGGACGAAGGGAGTACATAACTTTAACCCACATACTCCCTCCGTCCCAATTTCTTGGCCGTTTTTAGGGAAGCGGGTTTTTAAGGGGTGTGAAAATTTTGTATTGACTTTTCTATTTTGCCCCTAAATCCAGTCAATATTATTGAGACCAAATTTGTGAGGCTAATTTATTATATGAAAGTCAAAACATATTGAATATGAATCTTGTTTGATAGATATCAATTAGTTTTATTATATAAAATTTTTAAAATCATAAAAACCGTTACTCCCTCCGTCCCAATTTCTTGACCTTTTTTGGGGAAGCAGGTTTTTAAGGGGTGTAAAAATTTTGTATTAACTTTTCTATTTTGCCCCTAAATCCAGTCAATATTACTGTGACCAAATTTTTGAAGCTAATTTATTATATGAAAGTCAAAACATATTCAATATAGATCTCGTTTGATAGATATTAATTAATTTTATTATACAAAATTTTCAAAATCATAAAAACCGTTATAAAATAAAAGATAATAGACTAGCCAATTAAAATGAAAAAAGTACTTTCTAAGAGTAAAATTGAAAAGTGACCTAGTTTTATGGATGTTTTTAGAAGTGAGAAAAATATTTTGGGATATCCTAAAATAGAAAGAAGGACCAAGAAATTGGGACGGAGGGAGTATAAAATAAAAGATAATAGACTAGCCAATTAAGATGGAAAAAGTATTTTTAAGGGTAAAATTGGAAAGTGACCTAATTTTGATGAATATTTTTAAAAGTGAAACAAATATTTTGAGATATCCCAAAATAAAAAGAAAATCTAAAAAATTAGAACGGAAGGAGTAGTACTAGTAAATAACAGGATACTGACGGTCACTCAACTGATAATTATGACGATGTAGTCTAACCTATGGAGGGCTACAAGCCACGTAGGCGTCAAAATGGGTTGTTTGTTCATGGCATTAGCCTCCCTGGCTGCCATTATCTTTTTTATTTTACTGACAGCAAGGGATTGGGGGGTGAAAGGTTATGTGTACTTGTTGCCTTGTTGGCCACTTGAGCAAGAAAAGATGGGAGTTTTTCGAGGGACAAGAAGGCATGTTTAATTAATGGGATTTATTTAAATAATCTACTTTTGGGCAATAATGTAGGAGCAGAAGAGAATGGCTTCAACTAGTATTCTTTAATCTTGGTTTGGGTGAATTGAAATAATTAGTTTGTTGGTTTTTTTAGTTTTGTTTTTATTTAAATTTTTTTTGTATTTATTGGTTTTTCGGTCGATTTTTTCTGATTTTTTAACTTGTCTCGACAAAAGAAATCTAAAAAGTATAAAATTAGTATTAGCCAAACTTAAAGTTTTGTGAATAAAGACGAAAAATAATCCAGAAAACCAATTTTTTGGATGTCACTTTCATCTTTATTCACAAAACTTTAAGTTTGGCTAATAATTTTATACTTTTTAGATTTCTCTCGTCGGGACAAGCCAAAAAATCACAAAAAAATCGACCGAAAACTAATGAATACAATTTTTTTTAAAATAAAGACAAAACCCATAAAATCAAAAAAACTAGTTTATACAAAAGGGTACACCATTTTAACTTTATCTATTTGATCTTTTTTCAATCTCACCAAATAAAAAGACTCTCTCTCTCTCTTTTTTGCACGGCAAATTAAAAGACTCTCTAGTTGACAAGCCTTGTCATTCCAAAGGTACTTTTTACTTGAATTTTGATCTTTTCTATAAAATGGAATATCCAGAACGTAGCATCACTTTTTTTTCGGATTTAAAAATAAAAGAAAATACTAAAAGAAACTCAGTAGACTTATGTTATAGTTTAAAAAGTGTATTAAAAAGTGTGAAAAATATATAAAAGTTGATGAAAATGCATTAGAATGTGTAATGAAGAAGAGTGTGTTTTCTTTACGGTATTTTTTTTTGGTGCTTAATGGAATCCCACAGCCTTGTGGGCTTCTGCTAGCAAGACTGAAAAATAAATTCTAAGACACTGTTTTTGTTTTCTTTGATTTGTAAATAAGAGTAAAAGTGCACGTGTAGTATCTAGAAACTCTTTTTAAATTTTTTAACAAGAGTATCTGTGAAAGGGCAAAATTGACAATTTAGTATGATAAGTTAGTAGACGGTTAAGAAATTTTTTAGAAATGTTAATGACGCGGCAATTCTCATAAAATATTCGTTGTCAATTTTAATGACGTGCTACAACGTTATACATTGAAATGGATATCCACATCCCATTTATAAATCTGAGAGGGTAAAAGTCGAGTGCAATTTTGTTCACCTCGACGAGAGTATGCTCAATTTGTGTCTCACTTTGTTGATCGAAACCTTTTAATTTTTTCATTTTCATATTTTCTAGGGGACTCTGTAAAATCCTGCTCAATCGAATATTAATAAGTGTTTCATCTAGGAGTTTATTTATTTTCTTCAAATTTCTTGACTGAAAATTCAAACTTGTAGTTCAAACACTTATAAATATCCGATTAAGCTGAATTTTTGCAAAACCACCTAGCAAATTAATTTGAACAAAATTAACGGTTACGATTGTTATAGTAAAATACGAGATAAGCATATCTTCAAGAAGGTGAACAAAATTATACTCATAAAAATTGAGAGGAACTAGGAAGTTTTTTATGATTATAATGCGAAAAAAGTAATGCTAGGATCCCTAAACGTTCTGTAGAAACGTTTTCGTAAAGCAAATTGAAAGGTCGAGATTGCCCAAGACACGAGGTCCACAAACCAAAGCAAATTTGGACCTTCTGATTTGCTTTAATAGGAGTTTTCCAAAACAAAAACTGTAACGTACGGATCCACAAATTCGGAAATTCCCTATAGAATCAATGCACTCGACCAAGGACGAATCTAGAAATATTCAGTAGTTGGACACAATAATTAGTAAACTTAACTTACACGTCTGTAATTTTTTTAAATAATTTATTTTTGCCGGTAAAATAACATATCGGTGACTGTATATGTAACTTGGTCTTATAAGTGATGGAAGGGGGTGTGTTTGCACAAAAAATGGTGTGAAAATTTTGCACTCTAAGAAGTTGATTCCAACAAATATCCACGTATTAATTTGAAAAAAAAAAAGACTTTGCGTGATTTTACTAGAACATTATCATAAATTTATCGGGTTTATTAAAATATTTACTTTCATTAAAATCGAGTAGAGGCTCTTGTCCCCATAGGACCCCATGTGCATCTGTTCCTACACTTGATCGACCCGATAGTTGTTTGTTTAGCTGCACTTAGATTCAATGCATTTGTAAATTCAATTCCTATAGAGAAGAAGTTGATACCCTTCAATTCTGACGCATGACAAAAGAAATATCAACATATATAATAATAAGAATAATCTACAATTTTTATACCTAACTCAACTATATGCCGTAAATAGTTACTAACTTTCTACTTTACCACACATTGAATTTTCTCACATGGGTATGTGTGATTTTAATGATTGAGGGGATTTACTTAGCTGTGATTAGGGCCAGAAATCAACCTCAGACAAACCTCCAAGTGATCAGAATAACCTAGTAGTAGTTCAGGACAGCCTCCATGTGAACAGTTCTGTAACCTATAGTTGGTTTTCTATGGATTTAATTACTCCGGTTGTTAATTTGCGTGGGCCACCACAAACGACAAAACCACCTGATCATCTCAATCATATGGTTGTTTGATCAATTGACAGCCATGTTCATAGAATCATATTTCTATATATCTATATAACCGTACGTGCAATTGCCAACTCATATACAGCTAATTTTATTCACACAAATGGGGTTGTTCAAGTATAAGAAAAATCATTTTTTGCCTTTTTGGGTACTGGGCTTTGTTCGGTTCAAATATTAAGGGAGGTTTTTAGAGGTAATTAGTAGAGAGAGATTGAAAGAAAATTTTATTGGAACTGTGCAGGGTGTCTTGAGACCCGAACCTCAAGACCCGAACCAAACAAGGTGCAAGATGTTCCGGTCTAGCTTGCACGCATTTTAAACTATCCGAACAGTTCATTTCAGGGTCTTTTCCATTTCACATGTGTGTTGAGACAAACCGAAGAATTGTTGGCTATGGGATCAAATAAACACAACAATCCTTAAGTTCTAAGCCAAGACCACGAGACCAACCCCACGGGTTTTCTATCAAATAAACATTAGTAGTA
Organism: Vaccinium macrocarpon; assembly: GCA_022606695.1. Lineage (NCBI taxonomy): Eukaryota > Viridiplantae > Streptophyta > Magnoliopsida > Ericales > Ericaceae > Vaccinium > Vaccinium macrocarpon. Next base: position 33,464,494 of record CM040176.1, on the reverse strand, counting down.
TTTTTGGTATAACTACATGCGACATCATTTGTCATGTGGGACTTATTCTGGGTCTTATTGATGATCCAATTTGTTCATTTGTACGTACTTTAATATTTAGGTCATCTATGATAAACAATTACTAACTTAATGAGCCTTTTGTACCAATCAACTAAAAATCATGATTGATTTTAGCAAATGAGTTCAGCAGGTGAACTCATTTGCTAAAATCATTGTTGATTTTCGGCTTTTTGGGCGTAGTGCTATAATATTAAAGTACATTTGGGCGTTATGCTGCATAATGTTGTAATACCTTCTAAGCATAATCCAAAAAGTCAAAAACTTATTTTTAGCTTTTTATTTTTAAGTTTTTGATTCTTTGGGTTATTGACAGAATGTATTTTGAATCTGGTAAAAGTATTTGAGAGACATGTCTCGAATGCATTTTGCATCAGAAGTAGTGTTTGACAGAATAACAATGAAAATGATTTATGGATTGAATGTTTACCATTTTTCCCTTTTTTCTTTATAAAAATGTGTATGAATAGGAGTATATTTTTTACTATGTTGCGAATTTTTTTTGTTCTTACTTAATTTAAAGTCTCCAACTATATTGATAATCTTTTGATAATTAGGAAGAAATAACTATTAAGTAAAATAACCAGTGAAAAATTCTAAGTATACAATAAGGGCTCTAACAACTTAAGGAATTGTCAATTAAAACGGAACAACTGAAGAAATTGCCAATAAAAACAATTAAATGAATTGCCGAATTTTTTAAATAAAAAAAACACTAATGGAATTATTGTTATAGTGTAAACATGAGTCTTTTGGGCATTATCTCAAAGTATAGAGGTTATTATGGTCTTTGTGCAAAAAGGACACTCTAAACATGAAATTGGAGAATTCATTGTCCTAAAATGCATTTTCTCATGGTGATGCCGAAAGGAAATGGGGGTGCTGGTGTGCACTCTTGATGTGCAGCATCAGGGTCGTCAGAGGCATTTTCAATAGATTGGATTTCATTTAGCCACTTTGAAGATTCCGAACCGTCTATTGCTAAGGTAAAATCAGAGTCGTTAATTGCTAAGATGAACAGTCCTTCTAATGCGCAAACCAGGGCCGCACACCAGCACTGTCGAACCCGACGTGGAACAACCAAAACTTGAAAACGTAAATGTGAAATTGCAATAAGTAAGTTGTCAAACAGCCTCCAATATTGTAAGGTGTAGTTTAAGGAGGTAATAAAGTAAGAAGGGGAGATGAGATAGTTTAGGGAGCTAATCTGCAACTAAACCTAAACAAAATACTCCACTATAATAGCGGTGCACGTGCAAGGCATATTCATACACAAAGACTCCCCACTTTAAAAGTTCCAACGAAACGACACCGACACACCGCACGAGTGGGCATTTTAATTTACACGTGCGGGCCTAGCAGTGCCCATCTCCACGTCACCACCAGCTATGAGATAACCTTTGCTCAAAAACACGACAAAATAAGGGTCTTCTTTCAAGTTTTCTTTTTATACTGTATTTCGGACTAACCGACAAAATATACTGTATACGTACGCTATTTTTTAGTATATACACATGAAATGATTTTGTTCCACCATTTTTTATAGCCAAATTTTTTAATTTTTATTTTAGTATTCATAATATGCCTAGCATAATTATTATAGTAAAAACAAATTTTAAAAGATGATTATATTTTGGAATAACCAGGGACTGGTGCTAGCTCTGAATTTTTTAAGGCTGGATGCGAACTTTATTTTGAGGCCCATTGTATAACACCAAAAAGAAAAAACTACAAGAATTAAAATCGATAATATCGCAAAGATCGATAATTATTATATATATATTACTTAAACATCACTGTTCTCACATTTTTCGTAGCACAAGTAGTCATTAAACTCTCATAATCAAGTTTAGATATCATATCTTTTTCAGTGGATAATATAGGTAATCCATTTAACTTTTCTTGCGACATAGTTGTTTGAATGTAAAATTTGATTGACTTTAACTTCGAAAAACTTCTTTCTCCAAAGGCAACCATGACTGGTATAGTCAACAATATTTTATAAGCAATCCACATTAGGAAAAGAATCACCTATTAGCTTCAAATAATTAAGCACTTCCATTGGGTTTCTCATTTCTTTGGGTAAAACATCCTCTGAAAACAAATTCCTCCCATCAATATTAGAATTAGAATGCTCACCATGTCTCAAACATGTTTCAAGGTTGGCAAAGTAGTCATTAGGTCATCAACCAATCATCATTTGTAGACTTCAATTTCTCTGAATCAAACAAAAACCCAAAAACCTTCTCATATTCTTGAAATTGTTCAAACCTGTCATTAAGTGAAGAAAGAGCTTGGTCCATGATAAAAAGAAAGTAATTCACTTTGAAGAGAGTGATAAACAATAGATTTTACAAATTTCCGAAGCACCGAAAAAAAAAAAAAACCAATGGCTTTTACGATTCTGCTGTTTTTGTAGGCAAATATATCTTTCTATATTATTAAATATAATCCAAAAGTTTTTAAAATTATATGAGGCCTTTTATTTTTGAGGTTCATATAAATTAGACCCTAAAGTTTATTCAATATTATAGATTTATACCTATATACAAGGATATAAAATATTTGGGAGCCCATAAAATTATTCAAAATTTGGGGGCCAAATGAGGCCGCATCCTTGTTGTATGTCCAAAGCCAGCTTTGCCAAGGACAGAGTCAGAAATTTCACTACATAGAGGCGAGTCTATATATTTCATCGGAAAACTTTTTAAAACTTTTTGGCCTTGTTCGTTTCCCTGTTTAGTTTTAGTTTTAGTTTTGATGACATCATCATTTTTCTCATTTCTCTCTCTATCTCTCTCCACTTATTACACCTGCTGACATCATCAAAACTAAACTAAACCATTTAACCAAACACAACCTTTATCTTTTATAAAATTGAAGGTTTTTTTTTTTTTTTTCCCTTTTCCGTGTAAGGGCGACCGCTCCTACTAACATTCCCCGGCTCCATTCCTGGGACTAACCGACAAATATACCGTCTATGTAAGCTATTTTATTTTAGTACGTATGAAACGATTTTGTCAGGCTTTCCATTTTTTTTTATAATGACATTCTTAATTATTTTTTTTGGTATTCAAAATATACCCAGCATAATTATAAAAAGATAAATTATAGAAGGCGATTATTATATTTTAGACAAATCGACAAAGTGTACCGTCTATGTATGCCATTTTATGTACATATGAAACAATTTTGTCCTTCCATTTTCTGTAATCTTATTCTTAATTAATTTGTCTTTTAGTATTCAGAATACACGTAACATAATTGTTAATAGACAAATTCTAAAAGGTGATTATTAAATTATTAAAAGTTGGAGCCTCAAATATCATTTCCTTTTGGCATCAATAAACAAAACTGTTGAATTTCGTTGCCATTGCTCATGCATTTTCAAATACTTTTATGGGGATTCAAATTAAACTTTTTTTTTTTTTTTGAAAATGGTGCTCGATTATTGTAACTCACATAAATTTGTCACGTAGGTCTTCTTGTTAGCATAACATGAATTTTATTCTTGTTTTGTTGAACAGTTTTATTGCGTCTACAACATATATAGTAACACTTTGTATACAAATTTATGCTTTTCAAGAAAGTAAAAATTGAATATTTATTTTGAAAAAATGGGGAAATGGGGAAAGTCATAAATTTTAACTTTTTAATTCATCTTGTCGAGATAAACCAATAATAAATAAAAATTTGACGCAAACTAACAAACATGAAAAAAATTTCAATAAAGACTAAACTCAAAAAGCACTTAAATCAAGTGGCTGATCAGTTTGGGAAGCTATCCCTTACTTTGACAAAACTACCCCTTAATTATAGAATAGCTTGGCAACAATTAATATCTAGATTGCCCTTCATCGTTCCGTAATGCGGAAATGGGGACCCTACAGGGCGCTCCATGTAGTGCAACATCTGAGCCGTCGAATGTGTTTTCAATAGTCTTAATTTCATCTCGATATTTTGCAGATGTGAACCGTCCATTGCCAAGATAGAATTTGAGCCGTTGATTAGAATGCCACCCTCCAAAGCCCCGGGTCCGGTAATGGAACTCTTGAAATAAAATGCTTTTAGTACATTCATAGCTTATTTATGGCACAATTTTAAAATGCAAAAGACGTACAAACTGCCCTTAACATTCTCAATGTTTTAGAGCAAATGCATTGAAAATCAAAGAGTAGTGGTGAGCGGGGGTCACATTTCCTATCATAATAAATTAGGGCTCCATTTTTATGATAATCCTCAAAAAATTTAACCACTCATTGTCGATCAAAGATGCTCTTAGTAACAAGGTTAGTACGTAATGTTTTTAAATGATCTAAATTATTGCAGCAAAAACATCATTAAATTGAATCTTAGCATTACGTGCAATGGCAAAGATAATCCTAATATAATGGTACTGTGATCCATCTTTGAACCAAGACTGAAGTACCACTAAAAAATAGACCCAAGGGACATTACTCTGGTTGGTAAACACAATCGATTAGGATTCGATCATTGGATAGCCGCAATAAAATGTAATATTTTCCTAATCTTCCAGTCCCGGTGTGGATATATACGTCTACCTTTGACCGGATCGGAGATGAAATTATTCGAGGTGTACGTAACCTAGGATACCCCTGGCCGTGGGACCCGAAAAAATGAAAAAAAAACAAGAAAAAAGAAGTAGCATTAAACTAGGTATAGCAAGTAACCCCCACATGTTTCCGCAGCCAACTAACCATATACTAAAAAACTTGGGGGTAGGAAGAGAAGGCCGTGTTTGGTTGAACGGACAAGAATGATGCTGACATGCATTGTGTAGTTTTTATAATCGGTCAAGCCGACACGCCGTTTGCACGTGGGGCCGTTGCACGTGTGTGGATGATTTAAATGCCGTCTATCTAGGGTTTCGTCTTCTTTTGTTGTACTGGATCCGCTATCTTATGCTTATTAAAAAAATTCAAAGTTTAATTAATGTTCTTGGTTACAGAAATTAATATTGAACCACAATCATGGTGTCATAATGTGACACAACTGCACAAGTCCTCTCAAATACGAAATGCAATATTCTTTTTTATCTTTATTTTTATATTTTTTTAAGATTAGGATTTCGGACTAACTTGTGTGCACTTTAGGTAATTCTGAGGTCTTGAAGGTAACGTTTAGACATATTTCATGTGACTCCAAAAGAATTGATAGCACCTGAAATCCTAATTCCAAACCTTGATCACACAAAATGCAAGCTTGTTTGTACAAATACAAATAATTGTTGTAGTTGTTTTTCAAAATTACTAGGTGTCTTTTTAATGCACCTCGCTAATTTCCTGAATTTAACACTAAACAAACATTTAGTGAATACTCCAAGGGTCTTTGTGAATTGTGGGAGTCGCACTTGCGAGTTTGAAGTAAGGGGTATTTTCGGGTTTTGGATTGTGGATGGAATACAATATATTTTTTCAAAAAATAACAAGAATCGGTAAAATTGTTTTCATGATCAACGGTGAAAGAAAATTTTTGTACACAAATTAAAGCTCTACATAAAATAAAAATATTTATTTTGGTTGAAAATTAATTGTGCCTAATTATTTAGTTTTGTTGAGCTATGTTTATATACATTTTCTAAAAAGTTTAAATGAAATTTCTTTTAGTTTTGCCTATGTATCAATAATTCAGTGCCGAAAATATGAATGACCAATAAATGTACGTACAAAATACAGAATTTTAGAGTATATTTTTAGAATCCAGAGATTCACTTGAACCCACTCATCTTATAGTGCAGCTGACCATTTGAATGATATACACGGTGGAATACATTTTGCGGAAGAATTTAGGTGTGAAAAATATTACTATTATCAGAATCCAAAAAGCGGGGGATTTTTTAGATTTTAGATTCTCCAGTTCATTTCACAAAATGTATTTTTACAAAATGCATTTTTTCTCCTACATTCACTTAACTCGATATAATTGGTTTGGAATCATTCGCGAAACAAATGAGTATAATACAATTCTTGATCACAATGCGGAATCCAAACCATTAAACGTCCCGAAGCCCCTTACTTGGTGTTATGCTTCCGAGTTCCACCCAACCAGTCCATTGGAGATTTAATTATAGTAGTAATTGTTAAATTTGCAAAAATAAGCAGCTGGTTCGAAGTCTTATTCAAGGGCATTAAATCTTTTGTCAAAGTGGTATTGAATAATAATCAAAGGAGTAGATGATGAGTAAGCCAGCTTCAAACCCGACGACAAAGGAAATTGTATTTGCTTAATGATTGAGAAACATTATTAATTAGGACCAGCTTCATTTTCAAGACTTCACTACTTGTATTCCCTGTGGATGAAGGCTGGCTGGCTGGCTTATACATAATAAATAATAAAATCTGATAAAATCTATATTTGTTAAAATCAGCAGTTGATTTTATCCTATTCTCCGTATTTTCCACAGACACACAAGTATCCATATAGAGAGTGCAATTTTGTTATCCTTCTTAAAAGAGAGTTAACACTAACTCTCCCCCTTATTGGTTGAAATAGTGTGGGTCCCATAAAAAATTGGTGTCATCCTACTAAAAAGTGGTATCATTCTTATCAAAAGTGACATTGTCCATACCAAAAGGTGATGTCTTTATTCAAAAAAAATGCATTTGTTAGTTTTGCGTCGATTTTTTTGGTTTATTGGTTCGTCTCGACGAGAGAATCTAAATAGTACTCCCTCCATCCTAATTTTTTAGTTCCTCGTTCTATCCTAACCGGATAAAAAAATGATTATATCTTTCAATTGGTAATATATTTTATATGCAATATGGATATTGTTTGATAAATCTTGATTTAATCTAATAAACAAAGTGTTCAAAATCACCTAAAACATTGTAGATTATAAGATATAACACTTTGAAAAATAGCATGAACTCCCAAAAAATACTATAAAATTGGGAAGGAGGGAGTATAAGTTATGATCAAAATTTTTAAAAAGTTCACTAAAGATAAAAAAAAATAATCCAATTTTTTGTCGTTTATTAGATTATTTTTGTCTCTATTCAAAAGTTTAAGTTTGGTTAATAATTTTATACTTTTTAGATTCCTTTCATCGAGATGAACTAACAAACCACAACAAATTAACTAGTGCGAAAAAAAATTTGAATGAGAACAAAAAAATAAACCACTTGTTTATTTAGCGAAAGCAACCGTAACCCTAGATCATTATTTATGGTGCAATGTAGAGATGGAAATGTCCAGTACTAATTCATGCGCTGGGTTATTTTGTTCATCGCCTGGACACCGGCAGTTCCTCCTTAGCTTATTGCTTGGTTTTTTCATAGTTTGTACGTAGTTGTGGTTTCAGTTTGGAGTGACTCCTTCTGTACTTTCTTGCCCTCAGGTCATTTCTAGTGCACTATCTAAAAAAATACCCCAAATTACATTACCTAACTAACTAAAAGAACTCAAAAAAATTGACTCTCTAAAATCCTAGATGGTACCTCCACTTGTGTTGGCTTTATTATCGGAAAAAATTGAGACCAAAAGAGGATGAAGTTAGAATTTGATTTAGAGAACACGTGTTAACGAAGAAGAAGAAGCTCAGGGCCCTAACGATAGGTGGATGGGTCGAACGCGTGTTAACGAAGAAGAAAAAGTTAGGGCCCTAACAATAGGTGGATGGGTTCCACGCCTCTGTTTCTGGGTATATTCACGGTGGGGGTGGGGTTTCCGGGTCCGTATAATTATTGTTTGTCTATGTAGTTTGAACAGGAAGCACTTATTCAAAGTCCAAACCATGATATGGGGACTGATATATATATATGATGTTTAAGTTTAATTCACCAAGGACAAAACACCAAAGGGTTGCCAGTCGTCAAGCTCCAAGTGCTATCTGCTCCTTTGAACTCAATTCATTGTCTATACGGAGCTTTTTCTCTAGTTTTACTTGCAAGTGAGCATGCGGTGAGATTGGGCCCCCAAAATTACTCGAAGTGCGCATAAGCTGATCCAGATATCTAAGTTATCAAAAGAAATTCTTCAAAGTCCAAACCATGATTTAGGGACTGTGATATGTGATGTTTAAGTTTAGTACACCAAGGACGAAACACCAAAGGGTTGCCCAGTCATCAAGCTTTAGGTATTGTCAGCTCCTTTAAAGTCAGTTCACAGTCCATACAGAGGTTTTCTCCCGGTTTACTTGTAAGTGAGCGCGCCGTGAGATTAGACCCCATAAATTAGTTGGAGTGTGCATAAGTTGGTTCATGTACCTAAGTTATCATAGGAAATTCATTAAGGATAATATTGGAGTTGTCATTGCAATAGAGGGTTAGGAGATGACAATGAGAGGGACATAGGGAGGGGGTGGAGAAATTGTTTTGTTTTTTGTTTTTTGTTTTTTTTTTGTTGAAGAAGGAACTGGTGAAGGAGAATTTAGGACTTTGGACAAATACAAACTTTGAAGCTAATTACAAGTCTAAAACAGTTGGAATCCAATAATGAAAAACGGTGGAAGTTTTTGTTGCAATCTTCGGAAATTTTTGTTTTTATTATCCATTTGTTGAGAAAATTTTGCCATTTTTTCCCACTTCAAATTGACCAATCCACCTTTACTTAAAGACTTGTTTGTTCTTATTTCAAAGGACTCAATCAGCAACCTTTTTTTCTCAAAGAAAAATGTATTCTTTTTCGGAATTAAAATATTTTAAAAACAATGTACATAAAATTTGCAACCAAATATACTGAATCTAAGGCACAGCTTCGTATGCAGGACTATTTGACCAAAAGGGAACCGCTGCTAATGCGAGCAGAGAGGACAATAATTTTCGCACTTCGAAATTTACCATATGCAATCCAAAAATGAAGTGCTAAAATCTATCTGTACATGTAACTGATTTTCACACTCCAATTTTAGACTGCAGATTGTAAATTTAATTTGTCAATTTCCAGAAAAAAATTGTCCCATATGATGTGTATAATATGATTTAAAAACTAGTCTAGTTTGAATTCAAACTTGTTTTCTTCTTCACCGTTCTTTTTGGTCTTGGACGGTGTTAGACCCACCAAGACAAACTCTCTCTCTCTCTCTCTCTCTCTCTCTCTCTCTCTCCATATGTATATGTAAGTATGTAGTGAAAGTTGCATGCAGCACAAAGTATGTCTAATGTAGTGGCACAAATGTGTGAATAGTCCAAGGATTTTCCCAAGAATTACACTTTAGAAGTACAATAAACTTTTGTTGAACCAAAAGGGGAACCACACCACCATCTTTATTCCTTCATGCGTTGTAAAGCCCAGCGTGTCTTAGACCAGTTTCCATACAGTATATGATCACACCATATCCATAGTTATATATAAACACTCATCGTTACTTATATAATACTATATATACCAATATACACAAAGGATCAGACTTGTCATTAACTTAATTTATCTCTGTTTGTCTCTTTGTGATAATTAGGTGGATGATAGATGAGTCGGGTTGATCGATAATGGACCTGGGCCTCAATTTGATCAAAGTTTTTGGAGTTGGTGAAAACACAATTGGAGAACATTTTGGGCCTGATTGTATATTGAGCACGTGCTCCTACTTGTATCCAAAACAATTGATAACCATAGAGCGAAGTTTATTTATATTGATAGTTAGATGTTCGAGCCAGTTTTCGTGTACATTTACTAATCACAAGACCTTGAAATTAAATTAAAGATCGAAAAACCTGCGGTAGTCCCCGATGTCTTATTGGTGGCAAGAAGAAAGAATCTACCAACTTATAGGATGATGAACCTTTTAGGTGTTATCATGTCCTTATTTGAGTAAAAACTTGATTCATAAAGCAACTTTTCTATTGATAAGACTCCATCTGCACCCTTCTAATGCATTATGAAAGTGCATATTTCTGCTTTTTCTTGGATGCTATAAAACCCTAGGGGCTAAGCTAATACCATCATTATCCTTTTATCATTATCCATTTTTCTAAGGTTGGAATTAATTAATGGGGGGCACCAATCAATGTATTCATGGCTTTAAACTACATAGTCCAACCACAATTATTATCCACAAAGCACGTTTATGAGTAGCAACTCGTGGTCATCAAAATGTGAGCATAAGAAAGGTATAAAAATAAAAATAAAAAATTGAAAAAACCGTATGCATAAATACAATGACAAGAAGAAAATGGCTACTAATTTTGCCTATGTTTGAAAGAAGGTTGCTTAAGGGTACTTCTCTTTAGAATTAAGCAATATGGACTTCTTTTTTTTTTGAAACAGCAATATGGACTATTGGTACTTGAAAATTCATTTTTATTAATGGTTTGGGAACGACTCAAACCATAATAGGTCTTGCAGGCCAAAGCGGGCTCCCAGCTAGCTGCCTATTAAATCCTTAGTTACCACCTGGGGATATTAAACCCGTTAGAACCACATGTTGATGTTGGACTACCTAAAACTACCCACAATGAGTCAACGGGACTACCTAAAAATACCCAGGATGAGGTTCTACATAAGTATCATGTGACAAAATGCGAAAGTCGATTGAGGAACTGGGGACTTTCTGTGAGTTGATAGGACAACAGGGTCCATCCCATTTCCTCAACTCACTGCAGAATCCACAGTTCCACCATGTTCCAGCACTAAGATAGGAGGACAATGATTTTCAAATAGAGATTGGGGATCCCATGCCGTCCTTAGTCCAAAAACTTGAATACCATATGGAACAGGACGACATATCAAATATTTCCTCAGCCTTCAGTCATTGAATGCAAATAAACGTCATAAGTTAATTGTGAAGTTTAAATGAACATCTTCTTTTTCATAGTTACATCTCTGCAGTGTTGGTAACAAAATTGGATAAAACTTCGAACAGCTAGTAAAAAATTGTTTTCTACAAGATCTCTCAACAACTGAAAATATGATTCTCCAGATCTAAAATCAAATGCACAGACAACTAACATAATGTTACAGGGATACAAAAAAGTGTTGAGAGTTATCTGTAAATGGTTTCTTCAATGGGCCCAGGATTACCTTTGAGCACATCCCTCAGAGCATAGTAGTGGCTGTCGCATTTGTGGTCCGAGATCAAGTTGTTCGAAAGCAATATCCGTTGGAAATGCTCACCCGGATCTCTCCTCCACAGAGTGAAATACTTCCTTCCAATGTTGCTGTTGTCGACATTTTTCTTTAGATAATAGAGAGTCCCTGGTACAAACAACTCCCCTACTTCTTCCTTTTTAACAAGAATTGCACTGTCTCCCGTTGCATTAGAGATCGAGGAGCCTCCAGGAACCAAGGGGGAATCCTTTATGCTGCGTACATCTGTCGTTAACAGAGACAAAAGCATCACTAAATGAAGTACATGTGCAAAGTTTGGCGAGTTAGTAGAAAGTAAATCTAAAATACGAACTTACGGCATAATGGTTCAAAATTTCAAATCCTTATGGATAATAACGTAGCAAGCAGGTTTCAAATCCTCTTATGGATAAAGCAGGTTTCTTTTATATGACTACCAAAATTTCCAAATCTTTTGGAGAGATATTATGAAATCAGTTAGTTAATGTAGAGATATTATGAACTAAGGAGAGGTGCAATTCTCTTCTTTTTTTTTCTTTTTTTTAATTTTACTTGAAAGAAGACTGAACAATTGAGCATGAAACTTCTCATTTCAATATACTGAGTACCTATGCAGATTTTTCCATTAAGTGTTGTTATAGTGGTGTCGTTTTGAATTAACATTGAATACAATAACATCAGAAAACAGGAGGCAAACAAGGCCTTACCAGAGACATTTGTCTGGCCCCTAAACTTGGCGTAATCCGCAAGCTTCCGAGCTACATCTTGCACTGAAGCAACAACTTGCTTTGCATTTGTTACCAAACCTACAACATTTTTCCAGTCTTCCTTCTCTAAGATGGTCCTCCTGTAAAAGAACTGTTAAATTTCTTGGAGGGTTCCAACATTAGAAGAGATTTGACAAAACCACAAGAACATTTTACTATTTCTTAGTTTATCTTTGATGGATGCAGAATTAGCAACAATGAGCCAACATATACATAGTGAAAAAGAAAAAAGAGGGAGAGAAGTTTTTAACAAGTGTGTGACGTAATGTACAACTACAACTACAATAACATAACCCATTTAATCCCCAATAATTGGGGGTATAGGCGGGGGATGGATAGGAGACAGACCTAACCTTTGATGACGTATTGTACACAAAATGAATAATGGATTTGGACCCATAAGTGGGACTCTTGTCTTGTGGTGACTAATCTTCTTCTTTCTTTTTTTCCCATTTGGCGAATGTCAGTATTACATATGTTGCATATCTAGTTATTACAGACTTACGGTGCAGAAGCAGAAACCTACTTGACTACTGTAGTTCACTCTAAAGAACAAGGACAAGCTTACCCATCAACAACCCATGCACTAAAAAGAACAGCAAAAAGTCTGATGAAAATACCCTAGTGGGAAGGGTTTGACTGGACAGTGGACACCCAATAGAGTAACTCATTGTATGATAGATTCATAGTGAAACAGAATTCTTCTCTGTAAATCCCAAAGAGACATTCGAGAAACTATGGAATCCGTTTCCAAGCGGATGAAGGACCAAATAGCCAATCCATCCTGAAAGGTGATTTGGAATTCAATTGAACCCAGATAGGAAGAAAATCTTCACCCTTGGACCGTCTTTCATAAAGGCGATCCACGTTGAGAAGCTTTTGAGAATAAAAGGAGTAGATGGACTTTTTATCGATGCCGTAAAGAAACAGGGAAATCAGATCTTTTGCATTCGAAATGTATGCACATTGATGGATGTGCAGACAAGCTGCAATCGTGAAACCAAGAGGCACAGATGTCTTTTAGGGATTTCCAACCGTATTTTAAGGTAAGGGAGCAACATTCATCACCAGAGAGAGAAGCTCATCTACTTACCAATCTGTTTGCAGAATTTCGTTCCTCAATCTTGTTAAAGCAGCTGCACTTAACCTTGGAATGATATCATCCTGTAAATAAGAGAGAAGGAATCAATGAGGGAGGAAATACAAACAAACATACCAAAATTGTCCTTCCTGGACTAAAATACTCAAAACCACCGAGCAACCTGCATTACAACAGAGCTGACATAATCAGAGCAGCATTCAGCAAGTTCTCTAGACACGCATGGAGGGGGTGCATATCCAATGGCAGTAACAATATCAGGGCTAAACCCTAGCTCCTTAGATGACTTTTTGCGTAGCATTATTGCTAGCAAAGAAGCTGTAGCACCTCCAAGAGAATGACCCACTAGCCTCAACCTAAATCCCTGTAGATGAATTAGTCTCAATAATGGCAAAAACTTCAAAAGGATGTGAGAAGCAAGCCTGAGAAAAAAAAAAAATCAATTTTAACCACCTCGTGTTTATCCAAACACTTCTTTATGGTTCCCATCTCATGCCTAAGAAACCAACGAGCAGCCTCAGCAGTACCAAAGTGGGTGGAGTAGCCTTCAAATGTGACTTCTTTACTTGAAGAAACAACATCAGTGATAAGGTCGTAGACAGTCTGAGTTCCACGGATTCCAAGAATTACAAGTTTCTTGCGATGATCGACTCCTATATAATATCCAGGCTTCATAATGCTGGAATCTTTAACAAATTTCAGAACATTGCTTTCACGAAGCATGCTGTTTCTTGCAAGACCCGCAGCATTATCCCTATAAGCCCCTTTTGCTAATTCTAAGTGGTAAATAAGATCCTGAACCTAGATCAGAAAACCATAATCTGATAAGAAGTTAAGGGAGTAGACAAAAAAGAATCAGTGAACTGAAATTTACAGAATATGTACTGTGTAAATGCAGAGGGAACAGATATATTCAAATATGTCTCGAGTCTCTGCAATAAAGTTTCCAAAATATAAGGTTCCAGTGCTTACTATGGAATCAGATAAAATTTGAACACCCTTAACATCCTCAACTGAATTTTTGGATGCTTGCTGAAGGTATATAAGAAACAAGCCTATTGTAAGATCGCTGAGGCTCCAATCATGGAGTCCAAGCTTACTCTGCTGAATGCTTGCAACAACTTCCATAAGTGATCTAGTGGTATTTGGGGAATTGTTTCCAAATCCATTTCCTGCAAATTTGTAAATGAAGTCAGCCTAGCTGACATCCAATGTCCTAACAAACTATAAAAGGCCAATCCCCCAATAATTGTCCAAGAGAAATTCTAGCATAGGAGGAGGAGGAAATCTAGTAGGATAATGGGGATGGGAAAATCACCATGCAACATGAAATGAGCATTGGAAAAAACAATACTGCACACGATTTAGGGACAAGGACAAGCTGCTTATTATCCAACTCAACTATCAAGCAAATTAGTTGGACATGCCTCGTACATGATTAAGTTGTGCGGCAATCCATAAATATCCATCCGTTAAATTTTAAGAAACATAATGCATAAACAACACATAATATAAAACAGCTATTAAAAAAACTGACCTGTTGCCAGAGCCTGCCTACACAGCTGCAAGGCTGGTTCAAGAGCTTTGGTAAGCCAAGCAAGTTCTAAACTCCATTTTTGATCGCTCGAATCATCATCGGTGGAACTATATTTCGTAATTGGCGGATAAGGGCTCACATTATTGACCACTTTAGGCATTACAGGTACTTGAGCTGTATCATTTGTCTCCTTTGACACATCCCCTTCAACCTTTTCTGCCTTCGACCCTTGCGATTGATACCTAGTGAGAATATTGTATACCAACGTTCGATAGGACACTTCTTTGTTCCAAAATTTCCTAGTGAAATCTGCACCCAAAAGACAAACCAAAACCAAAATCAAAATGAAAACCAGGAGTTCTTTGTGCATGGCACAACCGTACAAGTGTTTATTGTCTGATTCTATGACAAGCTCAAATCAAACTCAAAGTCAGTGTTCAGTAGGCTCTCTTTTCTCTCTTTTCCAATTTCAATAAATAACTATCCAATGTAATACACAAGAAACATAACTCCACATTACAGGAGCCAGCTTATACTCCTTTGTTTACTCAATACCTTACATGGATATATTTAAATAATAAGATTTTCTATTTCGAAAAATAATTACATCTCGTAATAAATGAAATGTACTATAGATCATAGCAATAAATTGAACCGGCTAGACAAAGATGGATTGAATGCGCCCTGTGGGAATAAAAATTCAGTAGATGATATTGTGATCCAGTAGCCAGGAAGGGGCCTAGAAGTGCCTATTACTACACCACACTACACTTGGCTCTACACATTTACAGAGCTAACCCCTATTTAGTGCTTGGCAGAGCTAAGGAGGCTTCAATCCTTACTCCTTATTCCCATCTTCACCCTTGAAGAAGGTAACTAAGAGGAAAGACATCCCAACACGAGCCTATGACAATAAAGCAGAGCTAGAAGGAAAGTCATCCTATTTGCCTGTCCTTCTACTCCCCAATATCCCCAAGCGCTTTATAGGAAGATGACTAATCCCTCCTAGAATTATTTGTTCTCCTTATTTATGTCTAGTGGAATTTTAGTTTATATGTATAAAAAAATATTGATGTATTTTATGACATTAAAATCTGACAAGAGTTACATAGTCACGCCACCCCAATTTGGATAAAAAAAGTAATCGGTAAAGTCAAATAGTCTTCTTTCCAATCTACATACTATGACTAGGAATGCGGTCGAAGGAATTTCCGCCATCTCGTAGAAAAAGAATAGAACCAAGCAAAAGGTTTTTCATAATTCCATTTTTGATTATGACATAACCGATTGATGATTATGCTGTTAAGATTATTCAAGGTGGACTCCGAAGTGATGAGAAATATTAGTTCTCCATTTGAAATGGAATCGAATGCATTAATGACGTTGTTTGAGGAGGACCTTTCTAGAGGGAGTGATAATAGTAATTGAATAAAAAGCTTGAAAGTAAGGAAAGTCATTCATTTACATAGCGTAAGACTGCTAATTCGCTTGCCTATGGAGAATATGAACAAATCTACCGGTTGATAGAGTTGGATAATATGCAGTAGCAACCTGTATAGATGGAGAAAATCTTTTTTTGAACCCACAGACGGAAACTATGGGGATGAATTGTTAGGCCTGGATTCAGATCATAAGTGTTTCTTGCATGCTTGGAGCCCAACGTATGACAAAACTTGATCAATTATTAAAAGCACAAGTCAAGAGAACAACAAAATTGATTTTCTGAAAAATCAGGTTTTTAAAGTTTTTTATGACCCATAATTGAAGGGCCAGAACAAGTAGACAGAAGTTTTAGCCATCATAAGCTTCTTTGCTTTGGCATTTAAGCAGCAGCAAACGCCCCATCATAACATTCAACCTCAGCAGACTTTTCTTTCACTTCTATTCTCTATTTCTTTTCCTCTTTTTGTTCTTGGGTCAACATTGAATAGGATTCGAAATTAATCTCCTAGTACTAAATGTCTAAATAAATACTGGTTAAAGATAATACTGACGAATCTTAAACAATTTAGAACGGCAATTTTGTTTGCTTTTTCCGTTCTGTTTCAATCTCCCAGCTCCAAGAGTAATTCAATTACATCAATTCAAAGTACCTATTTTAAAAAAGCTAACAACAAGATGAATCATATTTATAGGGATATCAAATATCAAATTCACATCATGAAAAAATTAATGGGTTTCCCATTTGATACAATTCCCCAGTTGATTTTAGCAAATGGGAAACTTTAGCCATTTAAAATAAACAAAGATAAAGATAGTAAACCGACAAACTTCTCACGTACACTTCCAGACCAAGAAACCACCAGTAAAGATCGATAGTTTTTCCAACGAAAACCCAAGAAATCTCAAGAAAAAAACTTACCCATGTCGTAAAACAAACTCTTGACTAATTTCTTCGCCATTTGCGCAAACCGGAGGGATGAACCAGAATCTATTGATACGAATTACAGATAAATCACATAGAAGAGACGGAAAGAAAGCTGCTTTCTGTAGGGGGTAGTAACGTGGAATTTTATCTGACGGCGGTGAATGGCGGTTGTGTGAGATACTGACACAGGTTGCAGTGGAGCGGAAGTCGAATTAGGAAAGTTCTGGTTTTCGTACGGGAGATGATGCGTCCGGTAAATAATAATAGTGACACAAACTTTATGTCACAATGAGTCACAACCCCACTCACATGGGATGTGGGGTCCGCAAGTGAAGGCATGTGAGACCCACACTCTATGTGAGTGGGGTTGTAATTGATTGTGGCACAAAATTTATGTCACAATCATTTTTGGCGTCCCGTGAGGTGTTTATGTTAAATTTGGATTTTGAGTTTTGGGACTAAAATAAAGGATTTATTCTAGGGGGTTAAAAATGCATGAAATCTGTAAGTTTAGGGACTAAAGCTGAGTTTTTTTTGCTTGATTTTAGCAACTGAAAATTTAGGGACTAAAATAAAGGATTTACATAGGTTAGGGACGAAGTAGCTAAAATATACATAGTTTGAGGCATGAAAACATAAAAATAAAAAAACTCTTTGGTGGGAACCTCGTGTACTAAAAAATAGGATAAATTACACTCACCTCCCTTGAGGTTTCCAAAAATTACATTGGTCTCCTCTGAGTTCTCTTAAATTACTCTAACCTCATCACTTTTAAAAGTATTTATCACTATTCCTCCTTACAGTTAAATTAGGCCTAACACCGTTAGTTTTGAATACAAAATGTCGAGAATAAGTTTAAAATATTCTAAACTAGTCAACAATAAATGTTACTGAAAAAAAAAATTAGTCAACATTAAATAGAGTAAATTACTAAAATCCCCTCCTATATTACCACACATTACTTCTACTTTTAGTATATAATTTGCATAATTTTTTTTTTTAAATACTGATACAGCATAACTAATAAAAAATTGCGTTTCTATTTTTTAAATTTTAATGCTTTACTCCAAATTCTATGAAGACAGTAGAAACCAATTCTTTTTTAATCAGTTCTCACAACAATTACCGAAAATGTAAAAAAATTGAACTTAAGGTTAGTGCACTACATTAATTTTGAAATAATGTTTGTTGTCTATACAGAAGTTTTCAATTTAATATCAAGATTTATTAATTTTTAAAAAAAAATTTTGGCTCACCGAGAGCAATCAAAAAATGAACTATTTTGAAAAAACAAAATATATATAAAAATTAAAAATATTAGATTTGTTGATATTTCTATAGGTAATTGAAAATTTTTTTAAAAAAATGATATTGTCTTACATATTTGTAGCATAAGTTATTAACAGTGTATGTTAATATAGGTGGAGATGTTGGTGAAATTATGTTATTTGTTATTGCTTAGGTTGAGTTTATATTTGAAGCCATTTCGGACATTTTGCACTCAAAACTAATCGTGTTTGGCCTAATTTAACGGCATGGGCAAATCTTGATTAGGGATGGCAACTTTCACAAACCCAATGGATACCCGCTCCACCCCGGTTATTTGGAGGTGGATATTATTCGATTATTCATCCAATAAAAGTGGGTACAGTAGAACTTAAAGAATTTCCAGTTGAAAATGGAGCGGATATGATTTTGTGATACCCATCTCCGAATATCCATACCCGCCAAGTTTCAAATTCTATACATATTTTTATGAATATTGTATGTATGTATATATGCGGACATATATAGTAGTATATAAATGTATATTTATGTGTGTGTGTGTGTGTATAGCATATTGTTATAATTTATGTATATTGTTCTGAATTAAAATTATATATGGTTAAGTGTTAAAAAAAAGTTTAATAATGGTAGTTTTTTAAATTGTATATAATCTTAGTAGACTTGTTGGGAGTCTGATCTGTCTGAGGTTCTTCTTGTGTGCGCGCAAGCCCAATCCGTTGGGGGTATCCACAGAGCCCACCACATCACGTGGACCCAATATACATTGAATGACCCATATCCACTTAAAAGGCTAAGCCTTGTAAGTGGTGAGTCATCCAATTGTATATTAAGGTCTAACTCTTTTTCTGATTATCCAATGTGGGACTCCAATCTTTCACACATGTTCCTAACAAGACTATTATTTCTTTGCAACTTTCTATTCTATTTTGTTTTAAATGGTTATTTTTGTTAGCATAGGACACATAAATTAGATCTTAGACCTTATCCTCTCTTCTTCTTCTTTTTTTTTTTTTTTGTTCAATTAGTTTGGATATGGATTTACCCGAATATACCCGATCCCTAATGAGAGGCTGGTATGGTGAATTGTCCACTATCCGTTTGGGTATGAAAGTGGGGATGGGGAAGAACTTCCCAATTGGGGATCAGGGGTAGAATAGGGTCCCTCGATCCATACCCTACCCATTGCCATCCCTAATTTTGATATTCCCTTCGTTCCATAATATTGGTCTCTTACGAAACTACGTGCTATTTTTAAACTAAAAAAAATATACTTATGAACATAATTTGTTCAGCAATATGGATTTTGTTTAATTAATCTCATTGTGAACTTTTCAACGTTACAAAAAAAATTCAAAAATTATTTTATAGATGCATCATTTTTTAATTTGAAAATTGTATATAATTTTGTAAAATACCAATATTATGAAACAGAGAGAGCAATAGTTTTAAAAGTAACGAAAGTTAGATTAATTTCAGAAACCTTAGAAGAGTATTTGTCAGAGATCGCGGGGCAGGTTAGTGTAATTTATCGTATTACTTATCAGGGTTCCACCTATCACTCTACATTCTTCCGACGACTACCATCGCCGACTCGCTGAACCAAATTCAAGCGTTAAAGCCCATGAATCCTCGTTCTCTTAATAGGGTTAGGGTTTCTCACTCATCTAATCTGCAAATCCCGTCTTTCCCTCACCACACCAAATAATCATCATGAGTATTTTTTTTTTTTTTATCGTTGATTCATGTTATATCAATTGCAAGTATTCAGTTTTGTAGACGATGAAATGATGATTGAAATTTTATTTCCCTATTGGTTTGATTGCCGATATGATGGGTTTCAATTCGTATTAGCTCTATCTGATCATTCTCTCTGTCCCCTAGCATTCTTTATTGTTTCATTAATTTCATGCATCCTCAATTATTCTATTTGATTATTTTTCGTCTTTCTTAATAAAATTTTAAGTTTTGCTAATAATTATATATTTTTTAGATTCTTCTCGTCGAGACAAGCTAAGAAACCACAAAAAATTGACCGAAAAATATAAACAAATGCAATTTTTTAATAAAGACAAAACGAAAAAAAAAAAAAAAAAACCAAAAAACCAATTTTTTGGATTTAGCCAAATCACTCCGGTTGAGATTTGGGATGGTCATGTTTGCCCATTTCTTTTAAGGGTCCTTTGAATGTTGAAAGAGCCCTTACAAATATTCGATTTAGCTAATTTTTTACAATTGCTTAAATAAAAACAATTAAAAGTAACCCGCAGTTCAAATCATCTTTTTGGAACCTAAACTAGGCAAACGAAACTATAAAATTTTAGTCCCAACCAATATTTGGTCTGCTCCAGTTTTGACGCCAGTAGACAAAAAAACATGAAAGGGAAGGTGGAGTTAACAGAGTTACGGCTCGTTTGGATGGGGTCTTAGTGGAGGGCATAAATATGGGGTGCTTATTTATCTTCTGCCCACCTACCGTGGAAATGTTTTCTTACAAAAATAAGTAAAAGTGGTGTTATTTATCACTTTGAACTAAATATCACCCCCCGGGGGGTGTTATTTATGGACACCCTGCGTAGGCCCATATTTACGACCCCTAATACCCCCTGGAAAATGACCATTGTACCCCTTTTAATACCTCATCCCAATACCCCTCCCAAGACAATCGCATGTACTATGTTTTCTTTTTTTATTATTTGAAAATGTACTAAAAAATTAGGAGTATTATTTACCCAAAAATAATAAAACATTAATTAGTTTTTATAATAAAATAATTATAAAACCCAAAAATCTCGTTAGTATACATTCTTTACCCAAAAATCTCGTTAGTTTTTTGACATACTTTTTGAAAACTCCTAAAAGATGATCCGATTCAATAATTTTTATAATAAAAAGTAAACATATAAATTAATTTTTATAATAAAACAATTAATATAAAAATTAATTACAATTAAATCTTATAGCTTAATTAGTTATTGAGTTTCAATAATAAATAAATTAATTAATAGATTTGTCTAATTAAAAAAACACATAACTAATACGAATATTCAAACAAGGGCAAAAAAGTCTTTTGACAGTTTTTTACATCATCCACCCAAATTTAATACCCCTTCTCACAAAATCATCCAAACCAAGTACTACTTAATCCCCCCTCTATAAATGTTACATCACTGTGGGACCACCCTCCATATATATTACCCCCTACTATCTTTTACCCTCTCCATATTTAATACCCCTAAAACTATTCTGGCATCCAATCAGGCCGTTAGGGACTAAGGCTTGGTTTTCCAAAAGATAAAATGGACATTTGCTAAAAATCAAGGGGTGATTTTAGCAAATGTCCATTTTAGGTGATAAAATCTCCAATGAATCTGGACATATTCATTTGCTAAAATCAAGGGTGTGATTTTAGCAAATGTCCATTTTATCTTTTGGAAAACCAAGCCTAAAAGAAAAGGGGGTTAAAGTGGCTCTGGGTTAACGGTGGGATTGTAAACAGCGTTGGGGGCTGAATGGAGGAGGGTTTTTGTGTGAGGTGGCAGCATTTAGGGGGTGGGACAGCATTTCCGGGACAGAGGATCTGCTGCCCTCTATCTGATCATTCTCTCCATTTTCCTCTGAAGAATTGTGTTTGCCTTCGTACTTTTTGCCTCTTAAGTTCATGTTGGCCCTTTGTCCTAATTAAATTTTACGGTATTTTGGGTTTTCTCTTTATTTTTTCTAGATTCGGGTCAATTTTTTTGGATTAATGATTTGTTCCGATGCAACCAAATCCGAAGAGAATATAACTATGGACCATGGTTGAAAAGAATTCACGAAAGATGCGACGAAAAGTTCAAAATACAGTGTTTAACTCCTTGTTGCTGTTTGTGTTGGTTCTTAATATTTTTCTTTCAAATATGCACATCAGCATGACTTTGGGGCGCTGTGGTATTTTCCAAATCAAGCAAAACAAAATCCTCTGAAATTTCAGTAGAAGTCCATTTCAAGATTTTGCCTATTAATGTACCATTCTCTCCCTCTCTTGGTTCTTAATATTTTTCTTTCAAATATGCAATACTTTTGGATCCAGTATTTGTAATTGTGCAACGTTCGTTTTACGGATAAGTAGGTAAGTAGTAGTACATTGTCTATTTTACAGATATGATTAGGTGATAAGGTATAGTTCTTCACGGGATGAACTATAGTCAATTAACAAATAACAAAGACCAAGCATGGGAGTCGCGGGGGTTTAATGATATGGTTATTTCCATATGTGTGCTCTCCAAAGCTCCATTCCAAAAGTTATCTCACATGCTAACTTTGTGGGTCCATAATAGATTTGTATCAGTGGCCAAGTGCTTTACCCAAGCATGCTCAATTGAACCTAAATAAAAAAAAACTTGGTCCAAATGGAATAGAGTGTCTGGTCATCTGGGGTCAGTTTGTTAGCGGCTTTGGCCAGCCACATTGGAGCATTCATGCAGGCTGTAGCCGGTAACTGAAAAGGAGTAGAGAGGAAAATTTGGGGTAGAGAATTAGTAAGCAAATATCTCCATATGGAGACAAGGCAACAAGCGCTCACTATCCACCCAACAACTAAATGCTTGATCCAAACCTCGATCCTTAGTTTGGAAGATGCATAACTCCCAACTTACTTGACGTGTGATAACCTTCAGTGGAGCTCCCAAAATTGAAAAGCATGCACGAATTTTTACTCTGAATCTCCGTTACATGTGCATTGGAGATGCTCTGAGACCTCCAATGGGTTGTTGTAATTCCCGAAATAAGAGATCCTCATTGTGTTTTGTTTATATAGACCCTTCAATATTTTAGTAGCCCTTGGTGTTGGGTTCCGTTTAGTTAATTAAACTGATCACATTTTTTGTGATTTTAGACCTGCTAATGTTTATGTGGCCCTGCGTGTTGGGGTTTTTTAAGTTGATAACACTGTTCAATTGAGAAAAGAGGCACATATCGAAGGTTTTCAGGGTTATTGTAATCACCAGCCCCTGTTGAGCTCAAATTTTGTGCAAGTTGTTTTGTTGTCAACATTGGTAGACTTCTCTAGTAGTTCTTAGCTAGACGAACCTTCAAAGTTGACGTTAATATCCGTAACCTACGTACTTTCTTACGGATTGCATTTCTATATCTTAATCTGAGGAGGGGACGGAAATTTTCTAGTATTTTTATTGTTTGTTCTACTCACCCGATAGAATCTACACTGGATGAACACCATTGCTGATAGCCAGTTTGCAATGACATCTTTCACAATACTTTTGGCCATGATTCATGACCAAAACATGATTTGAGCCAGCCGAAGAAGGATACATCCTATATTGTTCGGTTTACAAACTGCCTTATAGTTGCAGGGGTCGATGCCCATGAAAAGGTAATTGTGTTATAGTGCCAGGATAGTGTTGTGCATGTTTAGCTTCCCTACCTTCTGCCTCATCATCTCAACGTTATTTAACTGTTTGCCATGTGAATGTGAGCACTTGGTTACTTTTGAACTCTTTTGACTGTTGCCCGTTTTATACCTCAAACACGAGCGCAGCCAGCTTGGTGGTTTTGCTTAGACTGATTAACCTTTCAAAGCATCAAGTTTATAGCAATTGCTGATTTTCTCTACCGTTGTTGAATTTCTCTAGATACGGAGTAACAACGTTCTACCTAGATGTGGCAATTCTCAACCCAACCGATGAACCCGTCCATATTCGCCCACTTAAAACCCAACCCAACCTGCCCATATTGTAATATGGGTTGAAAATGGATTGGAATAAGAAATACTAACACAACCTTGAGCTTCTAGATAATCAAACATAGGTTTAAATGGGAAAGCAAGCCTCTAAAGCAACCAACAGCATGGAGAAGAAATTCCTCCCACGTCAATCTTCTCTCTCTCTCTCTCTCTCTCTCTCTCTCTCTCTCTGACAGCATGGAGAACAAATTCCACAAGTGAAGTGATAGGATTTTGTAATTTTGTTGTTAACTTTAATGGTGGCTTACATCAATAGAGATATCATGTAATTTTGTAGAGAAAATTTTTGGTACCGAGTGGGTACCACGTGGTGTCTCCTCGGTCCAATCCTTTCTGGTTTAAGATGGTCCGATTTGGAGAGAGAAAGAGGAGAAAGAATGGGCGGATGAGAGGAGAGAATGTGTTTTAATATGAGCATTCCAACACACTTTTAAATGACTAGGATGTACCGAAAGGTACCCTCCCCATATTTCTATTTTTTTCAGAATTTTGTCCATTTGATTTCATGAAAAACAAAATGTTTAAAACTTGATTTGAACTATTAGCAGTGCTTGCCAATTAAGATAAAAATTGAATTGATCGAGTATTGATAAGCCCCTAATATTGTACATATCTGGGGCTTATCTGACTTATTTTGTTCACACACACGCGCGGGATTTCACGCCTTATATGTTTGATATGCATGTAGTGTAGTTTTTGTTAGTTACAGGTTAAACACGTGAATAAACGCGTTTTAAGCACATTGGAAACCGTTCCAAGTAACTGAGGGCCATGTACCCCATGGAATGCCAACACTAGGCCTCAAGGGCCACGAAACGACGATTCGGTTAAGGCCAAGGAAGTGAAAAGTCACCAAGTCAAGCCGATGGCTTGGAAGCCGTACTTCACGCTCACAAGGACTCCCAATATATTCCGGAAGTGAACAAGCACGCACGAGGCCAATGATCACCTTCCCCGAGGGTCACACCACCCATTTACGTACTTTGGAGGAAGACCGGAAGCACACAAGGCCAAGGGAGTGACCAAAAGAAGCAAAATGCCCATTCAAAGCATTTTGGATCGATCCAGGCCCAATGTGGATCTATCCAAATTCATCAATTTGCCACGGACCAATCCGAATTGATACAAGACAAATCTGGATCGATCCACAATCATCAGCAACCAAATAGAAGAATCTGGATCGATTCAAAATTAGTGCGGATCGATCCACAGTGCTTCAAACTTCAGCAGACCAATCTGGATCGATCCAAATTATGTGTGGATCGATCTACATATGCCCAGATTTTAATTTTCAAGCACTTTTTGTATTTTCTTTTTATGGCACCTTTTGAGTTCATGTGAGCTTTATAGATATTTTGGGAGAGAGAAAGTGGATGAATATATGCTCTCTCCTCTCTCCCTTTCTCTCACACTTTATCTTTATTTCTTAGCTAGTTATTTGCTCTCACCTCTCTCCTCCATGGAAGAGGCTTCAAGCTTTCTCTCTCTAGTTTTTCTCACGTAAGTACTTGTTTCCCGTTAATTTCTCGTGTATTAAAGTTGCTACTTTCGTTGAGATCGTTCTATTAATCTATTTTATTTGCATTTCCACAAGTATTTAGTTCTTGTGTTTTTCTAGTTTGTTCTTTAGAAAATCCTTGTTTTTAGTTGTTATTTGTTATTTTCTCAAGTATTAATGTTGTAAGTAGACTTAAGATCTTCATTAAAAATCAGATTTTAGAGTTATTTACCCTGTTTTTAGTTTTCTTCAAATTTCTAAGGTTATATAGTAGTGTAATGAGTGAGTAGTTTAATTAGTCTTAGTCATGGGGTGATTAACACTCTATTACTCGGGGTTTAATACATCAATCTCGTTCATTTAGCATACTTAGCTTGTTTACCAAAAATTTGGGGTTCACTTTTATGTATCAAAGAGTGGGTTTGTTAACCCTTTTGATCACATGTAGCAAGGGGTTTCACCTCTGGCACGTGGGATGCTTTTGGTGATGTCTACTCATCTGTTTGCAAAATGTACCGAAAACTCCTAATCTTTGGAAAACACATTTTCTTGTAAAAGGTTTTAAACTCTTAAATCTTTCCGTTCAGAGGCATTTAACGATGCCCTAAGCCAATTATTAAGAGGGGATAGATTAACCCGAGCAATGGTCATTAAATAGCCCTAGACTTTGCCTTAGTTTAATTAGTTTTTTAAAACTTTTGAGTTGTTCTTGAAGTCGAGAGAATTCCACCAAACAAACTACAAAACCACAATTTGCAGCTTTAAGGCTAAACCCTTCATTTGCAAGTCAATCATTACGCTCAGCGCATTCGGTCTCTGTGGATTCGACCCGATCTTGTCGGTTTTGATGCTACCGCTGGCCTAAACACTACGCTTGGGAAAACAACATTTAAATACAATCCACGATCACAAGCAAGTATATATAACACAGGAACAGAGTGGACGAGTAGTGTGATAGTTGTATGTAACACATTGGTTGGTTATTTTGTTAATTTTATTCTACCAAACAAGTTTTGATATGGTTGAATTAGCAATGCCTCGTCCAAGTCTATTTGTATGTCCATGAGAGAGAGAGAGAGAGAAGTGGAGGGTGAATCCTGATATTATAGGCTTGGAATTAGGACTCGGATTCATCCACCCAGTATTGAACGAGAAGAGAAAATGAGATTATTCAAGAAATGGGTTGGGTTGGATTTGACTTACCCATATTCAACCCAACCCATATTCAACCTTCGAACTATTGACCCATATCCAACCCAACCTAAATTCAACCCAATCCATATTTAACCAACTCAAATCCAACCTGCCCATTTTTTTGCTATGCTTAGAACTCCTATTGGGATTTTTAGGGTTTGTTTTTTTGCAACCTCTCTCCCTCTTTCACATCTTGTGAACGTAGGGTTTCTCTCTCTCTCTCTCTCTCTCTCTCTCTCTCTCTCTCTCTCTCTCTCTCTCTCTCTCTCTCTCCTTCCTTCTCTTTTCTTAAGCTCTGTGTGTGTGTGTGCGCGCGCGCGCGCTCTTTAGATCTCATTGCCACAAAACGATGGAGGATGAAGTGGTGTCGAGGCTAGCATCTTTCGTTCTCACGAGGGTGAGGATGAAGCAATTGATTTTTTTGCAGATGATGTGAAGATCAGTAAATAGGAATGTCAAAATAGCATCATGGGCAAAGTTATAACGTATAAAGGGGCGAATCTCGGAGGGTTGAAGTCGGCTATGGAGATCGCATGGGGTTATCCCAAGGGTTTTAAGGTTTTGGAGGTCGGTGGTGGGATTTACCAATTTATTTTTTATGATGATACAGATCTGATTCGAGTTCTTTCAGGGAGCCAATGGCATTACAATAATCAACTCATTGTGCACCAGCTTTGGGTTAAAGGAGTTAAACCAAACAAGTTTTATTTCTCTAAAAGCCTGTTTTGGATCCAACTCTGAGGCCTTCCACTGGAGTATATGTCTGTTGCAATGGGTTGGAAGATGATGGCAATGAGTGGTGATGTCCAAGAAGTCCATATTGCACAACTCAATGGAAATCAAGGTCGCTACATCTGTGTAAAGGTCAATATGGACTTAACCAAGGCGCTTCCAAGGGGAAAACGAGCAAATACATTAGATGGGAAACAACTCTGGGTCTCCTTTTGTTATGAAAAGCTTCCGCTCATGTGTCACTACTGCATAATGGTGGGGCATGACGACAAGGTTTGTGTGGAGAAATACAATGATGTTCATAAAGGAGTGGTGAAAGAAAATTACTATGGGGCTTGGCTTAAGGCGTCATCGACTAAGGTTGCATCCCGCCGGTGAGCAGAAGGTAGAGTAGAGTCATCGTCGGCGTCTTCGGATTCCAAAGGAGTCGGGTATGGAAGGTCTTTGATTCACAGGGACGATTTTCACAATCCCGATAATTTGGGGAAGTCCAAATCTGGTAAGAGGCGGATTTTATGGGATTCAATCCAACTAGCTGAAAATTCACGGGGTGAGGATCAGTCAAAGGCATTGGGTCCAGTTGGGATACATGTGGAAAAGAAGGATGGCCCAAGCAGTGAGCCCATTTTCTTTTCTAACAAAACCCCAAACATTTTGGAGAAGGAGGCCCAAAATTATAAGCAACCTTTAGGCCCACTAGACAATATGGAGGTGGATAATGGGGAGTTGGATCTAAACCAACAACAATCTGCTATTTTTCAAATGGGGCATATCTCGGATGCAGTACTTACGGAGAAACAAGAAGCTGTGAAAGAGAAAGAGCTTGCATGAAAGAAAGACCTCGTTGAAGCTTTTGTAGAGGAACGAAGGCTCTCCCTTTCATCCCAGGCAGTGGCGAGAAAACAGTCAGAGGTAAAGGAACTTGCTACCAAGCCTATAGGGGTGATAAACCTGAGTCAAAGTTCTTTGATGCAGCAAGATAAGGTTTCTATAAGGGGATTTTGGAGGATTACGAAAGCGAATGTTTCTCATATGATTATGCAAGAGGGGAACAAAAAGAATACGGGTAAATCGGCTAAACGCAAGAAGAATTTGGAACTGGTGGGTGAGAAGTCAGATGAGGATGAGAACTGAGGAGATTTGAAGAAACAAAAAACAACTTGCCAGGATGGGTATTTGTCTTTTGCGAAAGCTGAAATGACTGCCTTGCGGGGGGTGGAGACCAGCCCTATCTGGTGTCCAACCGCTCAATGATTGCCTGGAATTGTCAATGTGTGGGGAGACCCCTAACATTCGATCAACTCAAGGAGTTTGTTTGTCTCCACTCCCTCACTCTGGTCTTTTTTTATCGAGACGAAGAATAGAGTGTCCAAATTGGATTTGGTGAAAAGATCTTTGAAAATGCATAGCTTACTTCGAGTTGACCCAATTGGTATTGCTGGTGGATTAGCTCTTTTTTGGAAAGGTACATCTATGGTTATGCTAAAAAATATGTGCAATTGGTTTATTGATGTTGAGATTTTTTATGTCGTTCTTAATAAACCTTGGCGTCTAGTCATGTGTACTTTAGCTCGGAGGATACAGAGAGGAAGAATTAGTGGGATTCATTTATCCAATAAAAGGTTTGTTTGGGTCCTGACTGGGTTATATGGGGAGATATGAATGATATTACTTGTGCTGAGAAAAAACAAGGAGGGAATGCTCGCCCTTCTTGGTCTTTTAGGTGTTTCTAGAATTTTATTGATGCATGTTGTAACGACCCGTATTTTAGTAAATCCCAATATTTCGTTTAGCATATGAAATTATTCTATTTTTATTAAATAAAAATGATTCTGGTATTATTTTGACAAATAGAATATATATTTGGGTATTTTTCAAAAGCCACATCGGTATCAAAATCAACATTGCGGAGCGGTGTGGGACACATGTCGATGAGAGGAAGGAACATTGGCGCCCAAGCAAACATTTTCCAGAAGGTGGTGAGGTGGCTTCCTAATTCACCATAGGAACAATGAACCAAATATTCTACTTAGATATGCTGGAATTACGTATCTATGTCTAATTAATTGTGGGATTTACTTTAAAATTCTTAGATTCCATTAGGCTATTCTGGACATTGAACACTTAGTATAAATAGGTTTCCCATATTCACAGCATATATCACAAACACTGCGCATACAAAATAAAGAAACAAAAGAGGAAGAAAGGAAAGAAAAGAAAGGGAGAAAATACGGGCAGTGGATTAAGGTCTCTATTTAAGGTATTGGGTAGTGTGCAATACATTCCTAGCAAAATCTCTTGGCAAAGAGACTTTCCTTGATTGCCTTATATTTGTACTCCTTTGATATCTATGTTTATTTGCTCTGTTACTGTCACATATTGTTCTGTGACACATAAAATGTTTGGCTGAGAGCCATGGAACATATTGGTACACGTGCAAGTCCACGGGGTGGAATGAGTAAGGAGATTTGATTGATTTCCATGAGGGAAATTGGATGTACTGTTATATGGCCCAGAAGGGGGCATACGGTTTGACCCCGGTGGTACTTGGCGTGTTACCGAGATGGGCCAAGGAAAGAGGCTAATAATGATGAATCGTTTCGCAATGATTCAATTGATTTTGCTATCGTCAATTATTGAGAACATCCTTATTTCAAGCTATTTTTATTGTTCTCGTGTTGCACATACTACCCGACCCTTTTATATTTTTCAGGTATAGAGCGAGTTAGTGATGGCTTTGAAAGTGAGAAGTACGATGGGGTCGGATGCTTCTTTTTAGATACTTTTGTAAAGTAAATTAATAGTTGTAATTTTATTTTAAGAGAAAAGTCTATATTTTGCGTAATAAAGAAAGGTTTTTGTAACGGCTATGCAGTTCATTTATTTTTTTTGACGGCTCTAAAAATCAGGGTCGTCACACATGTGGTTTGATCGATTTGGGTTTTTTAGGGCATTTACATGGCGAAACAATCTAGTGGAACAAATTATGTGCAGGAGCATTTGGATAGGGAGTTAGCCACTCCTTCTTGGCTTGCTATTTATGGCCAAGCTGTTGTTACCCATTTGAGGACTATGGGCTTTGATCATAATGCCATCCTATTAAAAGTTAACGCTGCCCTGTCTACTTTTTGCTCCCCCTTTTGTTTTGATGCGAAATGGGCAAATGATGAGGAGTCTTTCGAAGTTATTCAACAAGCTTGGGCTACTCCAATCCAAGGGTCTAAATTGTTCTCAGTTTATAAAAAAAAAAAATGCAGGCTTGTCGAGTAGCTTTGTCGAATTGGAAGAAACGAAAATGCTCTAATTCCGGTCAGGTCATAAGGGAATTGACACAAAGATCACCTTTGCTCAAAATTCTAATACTGGCCCTCATGTGGACATGATTCAGAATCTCAAATGGCAACTCAAGCAAGAATGGGATAAAGAAGAGCTCTTTTGGAAGCGAAAATCAAGGGTCACTTGGTTAAAGCATGGTGATAAAAATACCAGTTTTTTTCATGCCTCTATGATGCAATAGGAGAACCTATAATCGCATTATGGGTATTGAGGATAGCAATGGCCTATGGACCATTGACTCACGGGAGGTACAATCTATTTTTAAGAACTACTTCTCCAACATTTTTTTAGTTGATCCCTCCCTTCATACTAATGGTGTTATAAACATTATTCCTGGCAAGATTATAAATGATATGAATATGTGTCTTACCAAGCCTTTTCTAAACTCGAAATACTAGTTGCTCTTAAGGAGATGGGGCTGTCTCAAGCCCTTGGTATTGACGAAATGACGCTTTTTTCTTCCAGACTTATTGGCCAACAATTGGGATTGATGTGTTAGCTGCTATTAAGAGTTTTTTTTTCATTGTTCTCATCTTTTGCGCAACAAAAATAAGACCTTGATTACTCTCATCCCCAAAGTGAACCGTCCAACGAAGCTGAATCAGTTCAGACCTATCAGTCTTTGTAACATATCTTATAAGATCAATACAAAGATTCTTGCCAATCGAATTAAATCTATTTTTCATGTTATTATTTTAGAAAGACAAAGTGCTTTTGTCGGAGGCCATCAAATTTCTGATGATGTTCTTATTGCACATGAGGTGATGCACTCGTTGAAGAATAGAAGAACTAGGAACTGTGGCTGGGTTGCTCTCAAGCTTGACTTGGCGAAAGCCTATGATCGACATGAGTGGCCCTATCTTGAGGAGATTATGAGCGAATTTGGATTTGCCGAACAATGGATTCGTTGGGTTATGGCTTGTGCAACAACAATATCTTTTGCCATTGTTATCAATGGAGATAAAGGAGAATTTTTTTTTCCCCTTCGAGGAGTATTTGATAGGGTTGTCCATTGTCCCTCTATTTGTTTATTCTATGTGCAGAGGGATTTCATTATTTTATCCAAAAGGCCATATCAGATTGTTCTCTTCATGGTATCTAAATTGGTCGTCATTGCCCTCCAATCTCTCACCTATTTTTTGCAGATGACTCTGTATTATTTTCGGAGGCCATAGTTTCGGGATGCCACGCTATTGATAACATTATCCATTTACATGAGAAGGATTCAAGTCAAATGATTAATAGGGACAAATCCAGCCTCTTCTTTAGTCCTAACACCCCTATTGATGTCAAGCAAGGTATTTCTAATTCTCTCAATATCTGTCGTGATAATTTGGGTGGCAAATATTTGGGGCTCCCTTCTATTACTGGTAAAAAAAAAAACGGGGGTTTTTCGATGTGTTAAGGACTTTGTTCATGGTAAATTGAAAAGTTGGAAGGAAATTACTTTGAATATGGCAAAGCGAGAAACCATGATTAAATCTGTTTTGCTCGTACAACCTAATTATGTTATGCAATGTTTTATCCTCCCGAAAAAGATTTGTCAAGAAATCTGTTGTGCTATTCGGAAATTTTGGTGGGGTTCCAAAGAAGGGGAGAAAAAAAATTAATTGGGTGGGATGGAATAAACTTTGTGAGAGTAAGAACAATGGTGGTCTTGGTTTCCGTGATCTTCATGCCATTAATCTAGCTCTTCTTGCTAAACAAGCATGGAAACTTATACATGGCCTGCATTCGTTATTTCAGCGATTATTTCAAGGAAAATATTTCCATAACTCTTCCTTTTGGGATTCTATTTGTCCAAGTACTGCTTCTTGGGCGTTGCGAAGCATTTTTGAAGCACGTGACATTCTCAAAAAAGGGTGGAGATGGAATGTGGGAAACGGAAACTCTATTGATATTTGGCGTTACCCATGGCTCCCACGTTCCCTTTCTTGTCGGATCCTGAGCCCTCCTCCAAATCCAGATTCTTCCCTTTCCAATATTTGCAAAGTCTCTGATCTTATTTGTACTAATAATCATAGCTGGAATATTCCTATTCTCCCATCTTTATTTTCTACTATGGATCAAGAGGCAATCTTATCTATCCATATAAGTTCCAAAAAGGCCAACGACCGAGGGGTATGACATTTAACCAACAATGGGATTTTTTGTGTACGATCCGCATATCATTTGGCTAAGTTTGATGTCCAACCGAGGCACTCTAGAGAGTATGGTGGTACAAGTTTTGGAGCACACTCCACTGATATATGGAAATCTTTGTGGTCTTTACCCTTACCCAATAAAGTCAGAATGTTTCTATGGCGATGCTTTCACAATGCTCTTCCTATTTTGCTGAATTTGAATAGGAGAAATATGGATGTTAATCCCCTCTTTCCTCACTGCAAATCTGGTCGTGAGTTGCTTGAACATATGTTGTTTCAATGCAAAGCTTCTAAAGAGGCCTGGCACTGCTCTTCTTTCTCTTCTATCACTTATGTTGCTCGACAAGCCTCAACTTTCAGGGAATGGTGGGATTCTATAGCTCTTTCACTCCTTAGCTATAAGGAGGCCAAAGAGATGAATGATCTTTTAGTTGTTATCTGCTGGTTTATTTGGAAAGCTCAGAACAATGCGTATTTTTGATGGCCTGGTATGGAGTGCTTCTATAGTTTTAGAAAAGACAACATCTCTATGTTCTGAATTTCAGGAAGCTAATTTACTCAAACCACCTTCTCGTGAATTGCTCAATCCTCCCGTGGTTCCGGTTTGGCATCGTCCTCCATCAATTGCCATTAAATTAAATGTGGATGGAGCTATTAGCAAGGCTAATGGAAAGGTGGGAATTGGTGTTGTGGCTCATGACTCCGTCGGACAGGTTATTGGCTTTCTTTCCTCACCAATCACTGGCTTTCTTTCTTCTAGAGTTACTGAAGCTTTGGCCTTCTGTGAGGCTCTCGTCTTTACTGCGAATAATGGTCTCATGGATATCATAGTAGAAGAAGATGCCCTGCAAATTGTCCAGGCCCTCAACAAGGGTGGAGACTAATTTTCAGATTGTAGCTCTATCATCTCTGACTACTTAGAATTTCTACCTTTATTTTCCACTTATTCTTTTAAACATGTGAAACGTGTTTATAATAAGAAGAAATTTGTTGGCGGCCAAAAAGTCCCCTATCTTGTCTTTAGGTTGGAGGGGGGTCCTCTTTGGCTTACTAACCTTGCCTTTAGTGATTTACAGTCCTTAGATCGTCTTTCTTCTTAATAAAAATACCATCTTTTCTGGGAAAAAAAATTAGAGATTTTTTAGGAGTTTTTACCTCACCCAAATAGAGATTTTAAGATTTTTTTTTCACTCAAGGGACTTGCAAGGGCTAATCTCATTGATTTTTTTTAATTAATCTGAAAAGTTAATATAATATGTGAGGATACTTGGAGTTGTGCAGGGCCGGTGTCACCCCTAAATACCGCCCCTGTTTACTGGCAGGTGGTTTTGGCGTAGCCTCTGTTTCAATTCAAGCTTCAGAGCAGCCTCTTGCGACCTGTCAAGATACTGGGAGGTTGTTTTAGCGTAGCCTTTCTTTCGCAATTCAAGCAGCCTCTTGCGACCTGTCAAGATCAAATTTGTGGCATACTAAACGTCAAACACTGTGTTGACTGTTGAGGCCAGGCTGTATTGTCTTGTCTTCTTTTTCAAGTTTTAAACCTCGTTTGGTTTAATTGCAAATGTAATATTTGGAATTTTCTCCAAATTGTAGCTGTCCCCCTTTGAATCATCCGGGAACCTCTATGTAGTATCGCCCCTGTTGAGTTTGTGATCGTTCTAAAACATACAAATAAAAGTTTGGTTCGAGCGGCGGTGCTTGAGCTCTCCAACCGTGTAGAGGTGCAGATTTGGAGGGATCCTGCAGCGGGCGTGAGGCCATGAAGGGTCCTTCAACCACCCACCTCCAAGACCAGGGTCTGGGTCAGACATCGATACTAAGCGGCCCTTCTTTTAATTTTTTTCTTTTTCTTTTTTTTGTTTTGTTAATGTTTGCTTCTTCTTCTTTTTCTGTATTTTGGACCGGTAGTATCCATTTTGTTTTCATTTGAATACAACTAGGATGATCTTCTCGGAAGAAAAAAAAAAAAGAAAAACCCAATGAAATTGACAATGAAGAATGAAAAGTGAACTTTATCATTTCCTTGAAAGACAGGGATACGGGGAAATCAAAAAGCGAAATTTATGACTTATAAATAATGTCGAAATTAAAAATAATTTATGCTAAATATGACAAGACCGGCCCTGAGATTTTTGTGGTCCCAGACGACAATGTAAATCAGGGCCTAGTATGTTTTTTCTTAAAGAAAAAAATTAAAGAACCAAAATTAATTTCAAATGATAGATACCATATTCCATGTTATTGCAATAAGTAGATAATTAATTGAAATCGGCAAATTGATGTGAACGTTTTATGAAAATGCACGGAGTGTTTTATTTATTTTTCCCTAATTACGATAGTGGCAAAGAATTTTTAAAAAGTTAATAAAGTACAAACAATAAGAATGTAGCGGAAGCATATGTTCATACAATTGAAAGAAGAGAAAAAATTCTTTGCACTGATTCGTGGTAAAGATAAGGTTAATTATTGCACTGAATTTTTTTTCTTATTTTTTTTCCTTGTAGAAACAAGGCCAAAACAAAATAGCATCAGAAAAGAATTTTTTATTTTTAAATTTTTTCCTTGTAAAAACAAGGCCAAAACAAAATAGCGTGAGAAAAGAAAAGGAAGGCATGGGTGGTATTTGATCCCTGACATTTACCGTAGCATACGAACAACTTTCCACCGGGCCAGTTTCTTCTTCGTCATATTTAGCGCTATATTATATATTTAGATTTTAGTATGGGCCGGTACAAAAAATAAATATTTATTACTATTAACTCTAATCATTCTTTTTAATTACTACTAATCTAATAAGGTCAATCACTCTTTTTTTGGGTTTCGGCACTTAGGACTTTCCTATTATAGGGTTTTAGTAGTTTAGGTACTTTCATAAGATACCCTAGGATTTTAAGCACTTTCATAAGTTAGCCTAGAGTTTAGGTTTAGACACTTTCATAGGGTACCCTAGGGTTTATGTTTAGGCTGCACTTTCATATTATAGGGTTTTTAGTAGTTTAAACACTTTCAAAGGGTATCCTAAAATTTTAGGTATTTTCATAGGGTACCCTAGAATTTTAGGCATTTTCATAGGGTACCCTAGGCTATAGGCATTTTCTTAGAATTTTGAGGTTTTAAAATTATATGTGAGAGAGAGAGAGAGAGAGAGAGAGTGGGTGGGAACTTACGGCACATGGGGTCTTGTTTCATGTTACATGTGGGACAACACATGGGAACTCACAGGAGAAAAGAAGCTAGAGCGCGCAGAACGGGATGAGCTTTTTTGGAGTGAGATGTGCAGCAGCTCCAAAAACTGGAGCGGCTGGTAATTGGCCCACATATTTATTACTTCTAACGGTTAATTGTTTTAAGGTCCAGAAGTGAGGGCTTATTGGGCATTTAGTTCATGTTAAAGTTTTACAAGGTCTAAGGTTCATGAATTTTTATTTTATTTTATTTTAGAATTTAAACAATTCAAATGGTACCCTAGAGTTTAAGTTTTAGGATGCACTTTCTTAGTATAGGGTTTTAGAAGTTTAGACATTTTCATAAGGTACTCTAGGATTTAGGCAGTTTCATAGGATACCCTAAGGTTTTAGACACTTTCATATGGTACTCTAGGTTTTAGTGTGCACTTTCCTATTATAGGGTTTTGGTGGTTTAGCCACTTTCGCAGGGTACTCTAAGATTTTAAGCACTTTCGTAGGATATCCTAGAGTTTTAGGCACTTTCATAGAGTACGCTAGGATTTTAGGCACTTGCACATGGTACAAACTTTTTTGCCACTTTCATGGAGTACAAACTATTTTTCGGTAAGGTAAAAAAAATGAAAACGAAAACAAAAAGATGCGAGCATTAGGACTAAATAGGTTGTAAACTTGTTTGATGGATTAACGGGGTTACAAATTCTTTGCTTAGGACTTTTGAACAAGTTACCCTCCTTCTAAACATATATGCATCTAATTGGGGCCTCAATTTTGGGTCAAATTTTGGTGGCCCCCAAACCCAGGCCTACTGGGCCAATGCCCAGGGCTGGGTCTACGAGTGAATGAGTACGTGAATGAAATTGTGAGTTATTATCAGATGGTCTGGATCTGAAAAGAGAAAACATTTTACACACAAAATTTTCCTCGAAATTGACTGCATTGTCCCACGTGCCCACGCATGTCTCCAAACAATGGTCCTAAACAGTAAAACATTGTGGCGCAATGTAGTTGATTTAGAGAAAACTTTTATTTATACTGACAACGTAAAAAATGTTTTCTCATATGAAATTATCCACTTTTATTTTATATCTATAAGAAAGGTTTCGTGAATGGAAATATTTCTGTGGATGGTCGTTTTCAGCTGCGAAATACAGTAGAATTATGCCACGAAACATGTAGATGATGGTGAATGGTGATCATAACTTGAAATTGCTACGCACACATTTTGACAATTTTGAATATTTGTTGACTGATTCTTCACAATGAATCTTGACAGATGCTCACCGAACACTTTGACAATTTTGTGCAACTAGAAATATTCATTGAAATTAAGTACACGCTGTGCGACAAATTTACGGGAGAAGGAAGGTGATTTTTTTCTTGTCGCTAAGTTAAAATCCTAAATGGTACTTAATGTAAACATGCATGTCAATATAATCAATATCGTCTTGTTGAAATTATATTTGTTTTCAATCATATTTTGGGCGCTTGAGGTTTATGGGCAAAATTATTGGTTGTTAAGGTCCATTCCACTGACTAAAAAAAGTCAAAAAGTCAACTTATTACGAAAACCAAGTGTAAAAGGCAAAAAAAACTAACATTAATTTTGGGCTCTTAATTGAGATCGAATTTGCTCAGAAGGAACCTCGATCTTTCAACACCTGCAAACTGTTACAGCACATTTGTTCTAGATGACAAAGGTCCTCCGATACTTAAGTTAGTACAGTGGTTTTGGAGAAAAGATATGGATGAAATGCTTGTAATTAGCGAATTACAGCTTACCTTACCTGTTCTTCTAGGTCTAGTTCTATATTTATAGCTGATCGCCTGGCCATTATTCGATTCGTCTTCTTTGCTAGAGCCCTTCTTTGTATAGGCTCTTTCTTGTTAGGGTTCGTCCCTATCGGGCAGTTGTATCTTTGTGATGTTGAATTCCTTATTTGAAGGACTACGTACATGGTAAACTACCATGTTATTTGGAAATCTTCCTGGAGTCTTCATCCCGGTTATGGGATCTCTATCTTGCTAGGATCGTGCATATCTTCACATGCATGGCGGTCAAGGATTATTCTTCGAATATTGTTTTCCCTCATTTATTTCTCAAGGCGGCTTGGGCCTTAGATAAATCTTTTCGTGATTGTTATTCGTGTAGTGCTAGACGAGCTCCTTCTTGCTCGTTTGGACTAGGGTTGTGCCTACGTGGCTGTCATTTGGTGTTTATTCATGATTCGTGGTAGTCGAGCTGATGTGGCGTTTTCTTTGTACATTTCCAAGTGATTTTTAGGATTTCTGGAAAATACTCCTCACACTGAGGCAGTTACTCTTTCACAATATATTACATAAAAAGTCGTGAAAAATCAATGAGTCAAAAAAAACTCTTTTAGTGGAACACCCAGCATTAGGCTTTTGGCCACAACCCTCTAGATATGTGACGACCCGACTTGAAACACCTCAAAAATAACAATCTTTCAAATTTCTCAAAAGTATACAACAAAGCTCCAAAAAAATTACAATGGCTCTAAAATCCTTCAAATAGCCTCTCATTTTGATTCTCCAAATAATGGCTCTAAAATCCTTCAAATTACAATGGCTCTAAAATCCTCAAAATGACATTGTAAGTTAGAGGTAGATTGGATTATTTGAAAAACCCTTCAAATAGCCTCTAAAAAATGATTCTCCAAATAATCCAATCTACCTCTAACTTGCTCTTTACCTGAAAATATAAAAGGATTGGATAGCATGTGCAATACAAGGACAATAAACATAGCTCAACATCAAGATGTGTACTATTAATCAACGATAGCAAATCAAAGTGAATCATAAATCATTTGCAGCCTCTTTCCCGGCTCATCTCAGTAACACGACAAACACCACCGAAGTTAAATTCTTGCGCCCCCTTTCAAGCCATATAAAAGTACATTAGATTTCCCTCAAGGAAATCAATCATATTTCCTTACTCATTCACCCGGTGGACTTGCACGTATACCAATCTACTCCATGGCTTTCAGCCATATATTCTCTTCGTCACGGTACAAGATGTGACAACAGCTGAATCAATAAACTTAGAGGTCAAAAGAGTACAAATATGAAAGAATCAAATAAAACTTTTTGCAAAGAGATTTAGCTAAGAATGTATTGCACACTATCCGGTATCTCAAATAGTGATCCTCGCCGTTCGATACATAAATGTTGGCACTGGGAGCTACATATCGAAACTCCATCTCACAACATCAAATGATCATGTCCACTGCCCCAATGAATTATGTCCTTCTCGACTCTCTCATTTACTTCCTCCTTTGGCAACTAAATTCTTTGCTATATAAAGAATACACAGTGTCATTTTATACACTTCTGAACCATTTTCCAACAGAAAGCACCGATTCAATTTAAATCCTTGACTCAGTTCTCATGTCAACACCACCAGCTTATTAGCCACGTGCCTCTAAAATGCATGGAGAAACCTAATAAACGTCCACTTGTAACCTCTACTCTATGCCACTAATTGACATCAACCCAAGCCAATCTTATCCCACGGTTCACACACAGTGCTAATCAAATGATTTCTTCTTCTTTTGTTTTTTTCCCTTCTTTTATCGTTATAAAAATACGGGGTTTTACAAGATATCTATGTGAACCATTGATTTCACTTTTGGGATAGTTTTTGGAGATACTTAGTATTTTTCAATTGGGAAAGGAAAATGCTGAAAAATGCTAAGTACCTCAAAAAACTACCTCGAAAGTGAAATAGGTAAGCTCCAAAAAGCTGAGCTCAATCATCATATTGGCAATTTCATTGACAAAACACACATTCACTACATCCCAATTTATCGAGTTGTATTCATTTTTCCTTTTTGTCTAGAGCATCAGTTTAGGTATGTGGATATGAATCGTTTACATTTGTAAATTTGGTGTTGTTTTTAGTGCAGTAACTTATAATCAAGAGGATTTGAATGCTTTAAAGCTGCAAGTTTAGCTTGAGGGCTTTCAAGGCTTATTGTCAGCAAAGTATTCTAATTGGTTTTGCAGGAGATTTTGCTTGAGCAAAAAGTCCAATAACAATACCTGAGTTCTAATGGTTATAGATACATGTCCATTAGGTTAGACCTAGGTGAGGCACCGTTCTCCCTCTCCTAAAGGCAAAAAGACCTAGAAAACATTTCTAGGGTTATTGGAGAGTATTTCTTCCATTGTGCATGGAGTATAGATATGATCTTTGTATCATGAAGCTTCAATAGATTTTCAAGAGTTTTATCATCAATAACTACAACTTTGAGAAAAGACCTAATTAAGGAGGATTTCTAGTCCTTGGTTGGATTTTGGGGCCAAACAGAAGGCTTGTGGATTCAAGGCAATGACAGTCAAAGCTTGGGTATGTTGAACGTGGATTCGGCAAGTACCTTTTAGGCTCTATTCTGAATTCTAATCGTAGGGTAAGATTACTTGTAACTACACATTGTATAGTGTTTTGATTCATTCCCGTGATTTTTTTTTCCATTTAGGCTTTTCGATGTATATTTTGGCATTTTTCGATTGTTTGCTTTCATTTCCTTGATTGATTGATATTATGTATTATCAGATATTCAATTAGGGTTTTATAAATAGCAAATACCTAAACCTAGGCTAGCTTGCTAGGGGTTTTCCCAATCTCGACTTCAAAAGTTGTGATTCTATGATATTCTTCATTTGAGGCCCTATTACACAAAATGTATAATTGTTTCATGTTTAACGCGTTAGATCTTTCTCCACATACACATTAACTAAAATACCTCAAAGCTCAAAAAAATCAAAAAGTCAACTTACAGGAACTAAGTCCTCATATCTATTGGATTAAGTAATTGATTTGTCAATCCTAGATATGATTAATTACTTTATATAATATGTATAGATGACGACATGTGATGGAACTTTAAAATATAATGGGCATGTTCGGTTTCCAGCTTTGCTCCAATTTTGGAGCATTTCTGTTTTGTTGACATCATTATTTTTCTCACTTTTCTCTTTATCTCTCTCCACTTATTACATCTATTTACATCATCAAAACTAAACTAAACTAAACTAAACTAAAACTATTAGCCGAACACAGCCAATTTCCTAAGAATGATTTTCTAGAAGAATTAAGTTGATTTTCAGAATATTATAATGTCTCCGATACTTTCCGGTCCATGTATTCATAATAGGATAATTATTATTTATTAGGAAAAAAAAAAATCAGTCGAATCCGTCAAGTCGACATAGTGGAAGCATATCTAAGGGAGTGCATGTGATAGTTGGTTGTTTTCTTTTTCCTTTTTATTTTAGTACTACCTCCGTCTCAATTTTATAGTCCCTCGTTCTATCCTAACCAGATAAAAAAACGATTATATCTTTCAATCAGTAATACATTTTATATGCAATATGGATTTTGTTTGATAGATCTTGATTTAATCTAATAAACTAAGGGTTCAAAATCATCTAAAATATTGTAGATTATAAGATATAACACTTTAAAAAGTGACACGAACTCCCATAAGGGACTATAAAATTGGGACGGAGGGAGTATAATTCAGGCGACTGAGTCCTACGGCGAAGAGGGCTGAATTATAAAATAAATTTTAGTTCGATGATCATTTCAAGAATAAATCCAGTCTCGAGTATTTATCGGACGGTTTTGAGAAACAAAAAATAATAATTTCGAGTATTATTGTTATCATATCATTCGACTATCACAATATCATTTATCATAATTTAGTGTTCTAGAAATAAAAACAGGCTTGCGGGTGTAATATTGATTGTCATAAAAGATTTAATTAAAACCTCTCTTAACACTAATGAATTTTAGGAGAGTGGAAAAACAATCCGACGCTTGATTAGTATTGCTTAAATATATGAAATGTATGTGCCCTGTTGTGATGATTTTCCCAATCTGGACATTGAAGTTGCAATCCTACAATTTTGGCTTCCCATGTTTTACGAGCTAGATCATTCTTCATATATACGTTAATTAAAAAACACCTTCGAAAGTTAAAAAAGTAAAAAGTCAATTTAGTGAAACAAGCTTCAAATATCTTTTGGATTAAGTAAATTGATTTGTCAATCCTAGGTACGACTAATTACTTTATAGTACAATACAGATGACGACACGTGATGGAACTTTGAAATATAATATAGGATCCTGACAATGATTTTCTAGAAGAAGTTGATTTTCTCAATATAACAATTAGCTGTGCAGTGTAAAAAAGGTCCGGTTGTCGGTTTCATTGAGGGGTATTATAGGACGAGTGGAATTTCGCAAGTACACACGGTGGAAGCATATGTAGGCGGGTGGATGTGATAGTAGGTTTTTTTTTTTTTTTTAATAATAATTCAGGTGT
The DNA here is from genome assembly GCA_022606695.1 of Vaccinium macrocarpon. NCBI lineage: Eukaryota > Viridiplantae > Streptophyta > Magnoliopsida > Ericales > Ericaceae > Vaccinium > Vaccinium macrocarpon. Next base: position 33,422,181 of record CM040176.1, on the reverse strand, counting down.
TCGAGCACTATGTTGGAGTTAGGGCAACTTCAATCCACCTCCATTCCTCCAAAATGGAGGGTGGATGTGACACATTGAGGGGAAATTTTGTAATTAATGCCCACTTTTCTTTAATTTTTGTACTTTTTAGGAGGGGCCCATCCTCTAAAAATAGAGAAAGGAGAACAAAATGAGATTTGGTCCTCCATATTTGGAGGATCAAAATAGTTTTGGAGGACCAAATCTCTAAAAAGGACAGTGGGTCCCTCCAAGATACTCACAAAAAGTACAAAAAATAAAGAAAAGTGGACATAAATTATAAAATTTTCCCTCAATATGTCACATCCACCCTCCATTTTGGAGGAATGGAGGTGGGTTGTAGTTGCCCTTAGGAAACGAATTTGGAGGGGGTCGAATTATAAAAAAAATCTTGGTTCGATGATCATTTGCAGGACTAAATCTAGTCACTCGAGTTTTTATTGGACGATTTTAATAAATTAAAAAATCAATTTCTAGTATTGTTGTGATCATATCATTCGATGATAGCAATATCATTATTGTAATGTATCATTTATCATAATTTAGTGCTCCCGAAATGAAAATTATTCTTTTTAATTATTTTAAAAAAAATTATAATTTTTTTCAAGAATATCTATAAAAATATGCAAAAAAAATTAGCGTAGGTTTACATTCATTGAGACGTTTAATTAGTAATTAGTATACCTCTTTCCTAGGTGTTAGTTTTCGAGGACAATTTGAAAAGTAATAGCACAAGTTTGCTGAATGGAATACACATTTCGTTGTTTGATTTCTAAGATTTGGTAGGCAGGACTAGAATATTTGATGCGTACAGTAAAATGGGTATATTGTAGTAGTACGGAAGATATATAGTCCGGATGTACCTATATTTTACTTGTTTTTGATAAACAACAATTTGTTTTTTTTCTTTTGAAGTCCGAGGCAGCATGTGTTGAGAGTTAGCTAGGGTGTCAACATTGTCGGAATGCATTTTTCTCGTTGTGTGTCGCATATGATTGCTGAGAGTTAGCTAGGGTGCCAACACAGGCGTAATGCGTTGTGACGTCGTTGTGTAATTACTTGCAAAGATTAATAAATTTCTTTTTTTTTTGTTAAAAAAAAAATTGTTTGAGATCATTTAAACATGTGGGTTATAAAATAGTCAACTGTGAACTGAATAACTTTTATTTAACAAAGAAAAGAAAAGTGAATTAAAAATTATCTAGAAGTTGAATAACTTAAAGCTAGCATAGGAAACTTCAGGCTTTCTTTTAAGGAGCCTGACTTCGTTGAAGTACTTTTACTCATTGACTAGTATTATTTTACTCGTTGAATTAACTTTTAAGAAGGAGAGTTCTCACTTCTCTCCTCTTGGGGATTTTGGGTAGCTGAGAGGAAACGACAAAAAAAAAGGAGGGTCTCTGACCAATAAATTGAATTCAAACAACATTAATTTACATTATAATTGTCCAATCTGTTTGTTGTCTGGAATATACACATGGTTTTATTAGATATATTATTTAGGTGTGTTCCGTTAAGAGTGTTTTTAGAATTTATTGATTTTTCACGATTTTTTTATATATGTGATGTATTGTAGAGAATGACATGTCTCGATTTAAAAAAAAAAAAAAATTTTGTTAATTGAACACTCCCTCAAAGTTAGTTTCCGCCAAAAAGATTTGTGTTCAGAGTAATTACAATAGATAAGTTGTTTCAGCTAAGCTGTATTTTAGTTAATGTATATAAGTAATTAAATAACTAGATCTGAAATTCTTGATAACACGAGAAGTCCGTCGCGATAATAAGGGAAACTCAGCCTTAATCTTATTGGATTGATAATAATAAACGGGTTTCTAGTCCCTGTTCCTCCCAATCCCGGTACAATCATATATGCCTAATTTTGAAGGAGCTAGCAATTCTTTCGTCCACTAGCGGGACACTCAATAAAAGTTGGAATGAATCACGATATGAACTAGTCCTAAAAATTTTATAGGATATGAGAAGTTTCCCAGTTATTTGGTTGTCAGTTTTGAGATTAAAAAAAAAAAATTTGTACAGGGTTGCGTAACTTTTAATCTTTCGTGAATTTTCTTATCATTATACATTTTGAATAGAGAAACGTAATATACATCCAAAAAGTAAAAAATAAATAAAAATTTTGACAAAAAAAAAAAAAACTAGAAACAAGAAAAACACAAATAGCGAGACAGTGAAAACTTTTTAAAATAAATTTCATGAGGAGGGTCAAACATCAGGACGGCCCAAACCTTGACCACCAACCGGCCTATCCTGAGCTGTGTATCACATTTGACATTTAACCTGCCATATAAAACAGTATTTCCAGAACATGTCACATATTAGTGAGGCCAATGTCCTTAATCTGACATCATCACAAACTTTAATCTGACAATTGAAATTAAAATGGGCACTTGTAATAACCCTATAAAAGGGATGCCTGGTCCCTTGTTCCAAACCCACATTCACCAAATACTCCTACAAAAAAAAACCTCACATAAAGCACCACAAGTTTACTCCCCTACACAACAACCCCATTTGCAACAATGGTCGCCACAACGATCACAAACCAACCCATAAACCCCGACTACGACTGGACCAAACAAGTGAAAGAATTCGACGAAACAAAAGCCGGCGTCAAGGGACTCGTCGACGCCGGCATAACAAAGCTCCCTAGGTTCTTCGTCCACCCTCCGGAGAACCTAGAAAACCCTCCACCCGAGTTTCCCTTCGAGCTCCCCACCGTGGACTTCGAGGGGATACTGGAGGGCGGAGGAGAGACCCGGCGGAGGGAGGTGGTGGAGGGGATACGGGCGGCAGCGTCCGAGTGGGGTTTTTTTCGGATGGTGAACCACGGGGTGCCGAGTGGGGTCATGGAGGGAATGTTGGAGGCTGTGAGGAGGTTTCATGAGCAGAGGAAAGAGGAGAAAGTTGAGTATTATTCAGGAGATAGTAGACGGATGGTAAGGTTGAATACCAACGTGCCTGCTAGGGAGTTTGATCCGGCTTGTTGGAGGGATATTTTGACCTGTGTTTTTCATGATGATCATCTGGATCCTCAAGCCATTCCTCTTGCTTGCAGGTACGTGTAATATTAATACGTACGACAATATTTGAGTATCGTTTGATGCGGTAATTTGCGTAGAGTGATGAAATGAGTTTTTCTTTTTTATCGGTAAATGGAAAAACTTCGTTATGATAAAGATAAAAAAGTTGAAATCATTACAATATGAAAAGAAATGAGTTACTCTAGATAAAGTATTCTATTTGTTTGCGTTTGTTGGTCCTTTTTTGAAGTTTGTGTTATTTTTTAATTGTTTATATCTTTGAATTAATAATGTTTTTCATCATTTTGGAAATTTTGAATTATAGAACTCATTGAGATCTATCAAATAAAATTCATATTGCATATTTTTTGATATCTGTATTAGAAGATATAATCAAATGAGAAGTAGTCCAAACTCTAAAAAAGATCAGCAAACACGGACAAAAAGAGTAATGATGTTGTGGTGACAACTCTCCCTTTTGACCGTCATTTTCCAGTTTCTTAGAGCATTCCTAACAAATGACCCCAATTTTTTTCTAAAAAAATTGTGAACAGTGCACATTTTTTATTTTATCAATCTATATCTCCAACAATTCCTCTCTATTATCCTCTCTATTATAATTAAATAATAATATTTAACATATATATATATATATATATATATATATACTCCTATTATATAATTGAGAGAGAGAGAGAGAGAGAGAGAGAGAGAGAGAATGAATAAACAATTGGGGAGGGTTTAAAAGATGGGGTGGCCATCCAATCAGAGTGAGGCAGAGGGAGAGAGAACGGATAAAAAATAGCCATGTGTGGACTGCTCACACGGATTGATGAAAGAAGGTGACCGGCTGGGGAAACAATAAAAAATTCTTTTGGAAGTGAACAGTGTCTCTCCAAATGGGGTGTGATTTGGAGAGTCACTGTAGACTTTGCTAATTTGTTCACTTATTTAGGGAGTCTCTTGGAGGCTGTTTTTGGGGTTTGGGTGAACAAAATAGAGATAGAGAGGAATTTGTTGAGCCTGTTGTGATTGCCCTTATGTTGATAGATGGGTGAAAAACAAGGTGGTACTTTTTTTAAATATAAATAATAGAAAAAGAGATCAAAAAGCATTCAGGTGGGGCTCTCTTGTAAGGGGTTCAAGCAAACCCTAGGTTCAAAAATGTCACTTTAATTTCGGACTTTTTCTTACTTATAATTTGGTCTTCCCTTAAGATTGTATATCAGTCAGTGAAAAATAAATTTTTAACCGAAATAAATATCTGTACTTTCTAAATATCTATGTTTCCTTTAGAGTTTTTCCATAGAAAAAATTCCACTACAGTTTTGTCACCGCATAATTAAAATCCTAAGGAGCCGACTTGACCCTAGAGCCATCCTTGATTATATATTTGATAGGTACAGACTAACGAGTCGTGATAAGTATCAAGTTACGTCAACTCAAATGAATACGAATATTGTCTTTTCAAAAAAATTAAAAAAAGAGAATACGAATATTTGATTGGTATTGTATTATTTCATTACCGGTACGTATAGCATTTTTGAAGAGAAATCTCGTCTAACAACTTTATATTCTTAAACGTTAAATCGGATTACAAGTGATTCTCAATATTGATCACATATATCGGTACAATGTGATGAATTAGATGAACGAATCATGTGCGGATGTGTGCTATGTGGGGCTTATTATGCATCATATGATATGAAGTATCACCTTATAATGATATCTAAATTGTGACACTTAAATTTCATGTGAAGTTTGTACCCTTTTTTTTTTTGTGTGTGTTTTTTTCCTTATAATGTATTTGTACTTTAGTTTGCGTGTATACACATATGTATGAGGTTAGTTCTAGAGACACAATTTTTTATACAAAATTAATCTGAGCCCCACACTATGGCGCTAATAATAACCAGAGCTGTTTAGTTTGTTTAAAACGGATTTTTGAAAGTTTCTGTAAAAAAATTATTCAATTATCGATAAGAATTTGATCGATATATTAAGTTTTTATAATGTCAAATTTGGAGACCAATATCAATCAAGCTCTTACACACACATCTCTTCTTAGATGATACTTCCTTTGCATGTTGGGATTTTCGTGTGGAAATGGTTAGATTTTTTCATCAAATAAAATATCTTTATATATAAATTACTGTTGACAAAAAATAAATCCAGTCCGTTTACGATATCTGGCATAATAATAATAAAAAGGACCAAGAGTGTGAAACAAGTAGCAAAATAAGGTTGACTTCTTTTTATAAATTTTTGTTGTGCTTGTTTAGTTAAAGTTTGTGGGAAGAAGTACTTGTCTTATAATTTATGAGAAGTCAAAAAAAATTAAAATCCACTTAATGAAACAAGACTAAAAGAAATCAGAAGAACAAGAGACGAGGAGAAATGAACAACCTTAAGACTCTGTTTGGAAATTGGAAAAAGATGTGAAAATTAAAGGAAAATGTTAAAATTTTCTTGAGCTTGTATGGTTCTTGAAAAAGCTTAGGGAAAATTTTAAATTCCAACTCAACTTTCCTCTCAATGTCTCTTTAACTTTCCCTCCCATTTCCCTTTCATTATTTTCTCCTCTTTTCACTTTCTTTCCCAAACTTTCAAACAAAGCCTAAAGCAGCTTTCCAGAATAACCGTCAAAATATTCTAGAACAACACTGGACACAAGACAGCCATATGATGTTGACCGTGGCTTTTTGTTTTTCTGTTTTGGTCTACTTAAAAAAATGTGTAAAAAGGACCCCTTTTTTTTTAGCAACCAAAACATATCATATCATATCCATTCCACTAAATTAATTAGTACAACGCTTGACTAAGGCATGAGTTGTCCCATTCCTTTATTGAAAGCCACTATTCATCGTCCCCACATGTTCCGACTTGGTTTTCTTTTCTTTTTAATTGGTTCAATTGTTGTTCCACAGCTTTGGCTTTTCAATAAATTAGTTTCGTCTTTCTGGTTTGTTAGTTTTTCATCAAATTTTTTTGAATTATTGATTTGTCTCGATTCAAGGAATCAGAAAGTAAAAAATTACGAGAATTAACAAATTCTTTTGGGAAATATTCACCTAAAACTATGAAAAGACAGTCGAACTGTCTTTAACTGTCTTTTTTTTAATAATATTTCGTAAAAAAATTGGGTGGTTCGAGTAATTTTTTACTTTTCCGATGTCTCATGTCAAGACAAATCAATAATTTAAAAAAATTTGAATAAAGACAACCACAAAAATACAAAAGACACTGGCTGTGGAACGGGAATCAATTCCTTGAAAAATTTGATTGAGAAATCACTGATTAAAAAGAAGTCATTCTCCATTACAAACAAACCAATTGTACTTCATTTTTCTAGGTCTAACAGTAAGATATATTATGTACTTTAATTATGGCACCATTTATCAGTTTTCTTTTTCTATATTTTGAGTGTCCGGGTCAACTAATTGTGGGGTCTAATTTCATCACTCACTTGCAGGAAAATTCAATTAAAGTCAAAACAAATCTCTTAAGTCTTGGATCTTGACTACCAAACCAACCCTTACAACTTTGGGTGTCTACCCCAAGTCCCCAACCGCCCACTAGGGCTCCCCTGATTAAGCTCGGAACAACTCTGAACGTCTACTAACTTCGAGGCTCCCGATTAAAGTCAAAACAAAAATCTCATATAGGCGTAAAACAAAACTTCCGGTCTTGAGATTTTGGAGAGAGAGAAACCTTTAAGTCTCAGATCTTGAACATCATGCCAACCCTTGGCATTACATATAATTAAGTCACTATTAATCCTTCAGCGTTACATATAATTAAGTCACTATTAATCCTTCAACTAGTTTCTTTGAGACGTAGGGTTCTCGTGATGTAATACGCACTATATTTCTGTTTTTTTTTAAAAAAAAATTGAAAACAGATTTTATAAATCTTAAGTGAAATAGATACAAGTATTAAAAGGGGCACGAGCACGAAAAAAATGACTATATATATAGCTCCATTACAAATAATCTCTTAACACATTCAATGTGTAATTTTCAGAAAAGAAGTGCAAGAATATGTGAAGTGCATGATAAAGCTGAGGGAGACAATGGCAGAGTTACTCTCCGAGGCTTTAGGGCTAAGCAGCGATTACCTATCACGTATCGAATGCATGAAAAGTGAAGCATTGGCTCAACTGTATTACCCAATTTGCCCCGAGCCTCACCTTACCTTGGGCACTCCCAAACATTCAGACACCACTTTTCTAACGTTGTTGCTACAAGACAACGTTGGTGGCCTCCAAATTCTTCACAAAAACCAGTGGGTTGATGTACCTCCGGTTCCCGGCGCCCTCATCGCAAACATTGGGGATCTCATGCAGGTACATATATCATATGTGTATATATCTAAACACAAAAACATGCATTCACACGTTCGGTTAGAACTAAATTCCATTTTCTTTTTCGTTCGGCCCTGTTGTGTGTAGATCATTTCCAATGACAAGTTCATAAGCGTGGAGCACAGAGTTTTGGCTCAATCCATTGGTCCTAGGGTATCAGTTGCATGCTTCTTCACTCCCAGCAGCAAGGCTGCAGCTAAACCCTTCGGACCCATAAAGGAGCTTCTATCGGACGAAAATCCGGCCATATACAGAGAGTTCCTAAGCAGTGAATACTTTATCTGTTACAAGAACAAAGGACATGTCAAATCTGTCCTTCCTCACTTCAAGCTGTGAAGTACCACTGCCGTCCGGCTGGAGAGGCTACTCAAAGTTATAATAATTTTGTTTATGTAACTGCTAATTTCTGATGCTGTTGTGTAGCACTTATCAAGTGGATCCCTGTTTGGTCCACCGTAGTGAACAAATAAAGGGGCTATTTTCCACTATTTCCATTTTTGTTGAAACAACTGATACGATTTTTGCAGTTCATACCAGTGGTCTCATCTGGTAATCTGTTCGGCAGAAACATTCAACTGTTAATGCTATAGATTTCATCCTGCATATATAGCTTGGAGGTCATTACAAGCCAGTACAGGGAATGTCTCTATAGATCGAATCTACGAATATACTCAATTTGTGAACGAGGTATACAAACGAGCACAACTGAATCGCACTTGGGAGTGTTTAAGATCATTGTCACAAGTCGAGTTTAAATAACCAAAATCGAGCTCGGCCCTATTCCACTAGATTGGAGATAGTAAGTTGACATCTTCATACTTGTATAATAACCATTAGCCAGTTCAGGGAATGTAAGAATGTCTATATAGCCCGAATACACTCCGTATCTGCAAAACAAAATTGCTGGTAAAAAGGATTTTCAATTACCAAGCCTCTCAAAAATTGATCCAAGTGGACAAACAATGTCAAAAAAAATCTGAGATACATGAAACAAAACAGATTAAAAAAGAAGAAGCCACCTCCATGCGCAACAGCAGAAAAGAAAAGGCAAAACTTTACAGCACTATCAACTTACATAGGGGTGACTAAAACTTCAAATATATTCAGGATCCACAAGGAGGTCTCTACGTTCTGCAAATGATTTGATATTCCATTTCAGTAGTAGTCGCAGCTGCTAAACCATTGTCTCGGACAAGGTTCTAAAACTCGCTAGGCGCTTCCAGGGTGGCCAGGCACTTTCTAGCTTCGAGGCCGAGTACTTGGTAACTAGTTGGGCATGGAGCCTTCTAATGCCTAGGCGGTGAGTACTCGGCCTTTTAGACCTTTTTGAATACTGGTCTTAGGTTGCAATATCTGCACAAGTGACCACAATACATCCATCCGATGCATGCTTCTGTTGTTCTGCCCCTGCAATTGCCACAAAATTGGAAACCATGTTAATGTATATTAACGAAAGGATTTCACAGTAAATTCGTTAGTGGAAAGCATGAAGTGAGGCATTAGACTGTTCAAATGCTGTCCACTCGTGCACAAACGTCAAGAAGTTATGGAAGTCGTATCAAGTAGAGTGAACATAATCCAAAATTTTAGACTTTGTCTTGGAAACCTTTAGCCTACTTTACATCCAAAAGGGATCTTCCCCATTTTTTTCTCTCACGGGAATGCTCCAAATTGGAAAAAGTCCATATGTTATATGATCAGCACATGTTGAAGCAGACATCAATGTCTGGCGTGAAGCACAGAGAAAAGACCAACTAAATGCATTCCTTCACAATTCAGTTATCTCATAGTTATGCCAATTTTATTCCTTAACTAGGCTACAGATACCCATCCAAACATAGGATTGTACCTCAACCACAAAACTCATTCGGGTTGTTTTCCCAGAAGCTTCCGCTACACCTTTCAAAATCGCCAGACCAATGCTCCTGATGGCTTCTGCAATGTCCAGAAAATGGCCACTTTCTTCACACAACATCTGCATGGATCCAGCAGAAATATTACTCCACATTTAGAATCAGTAATAATTCAAAGGCTTTGCTCTGAGATGCTGATCACTTGAAAGCCACATCTCTTATTAGCATTTTCCTTCTCTCATATTTAATCCGAGAAGAACTTGATGTATTTTGTACAAGACTATACCTCAATCAGCATTTGCCCATTCATGTTAATGTTCTCTACCATTATGGGGCAAACTTTCAGGTGACTTCCCAATTCCACTGCCCAGCTTGAACCCTGGTCATATCCAGGCAAGCCTCCTAAAGCTGTTTCGTTGTTGCACAACTGCAGAATCAACAATTCAAGGCAACAATCAGGAAAATCATGACAGAAGGTAGTAGGTTGACTCACTGTTTACTACTGGTGGACTGGAGGATAGTCAAGTTCAAGGTCTGAATATCAAATCCTCTGGTCTGAACACTCTTGTGAAATGAAGGACTGTGTCCAAGGCCGGCCCTAATGTTTGGGAGGCCCAAGCCCGACCCCCAAATTTGGTTGCCCACTTAAAAATAATAATAAAAACACATGCAAGTAAAAAAATAAATAAATAAACAAGGTTACATTGTTCTTTTAGCTAGAATTACATTTTTAAAAAAAAAAACCCACAATTTTTAACTATGTTATCGTAATTTAAATTATCGAAGAACTCATTTTTAATAAAGATTATAATCAAACAACATAATCTCTCTTGTGACCGGCAATGCGGCCCTAACATTTTAGGGGGCCGAATCAAACTCTCAACATTGGCCTCCCTACATCAAGAGTTACTTTAAAAAATTACAAAATTAAAAAAATGCAAACTAAAAGGATACAACTATAAAAGATTAGCTCGCTCAAAATTTTATTTTATTTTATTTCCAATTTTCCACAATTGGGATTATTTTTTTCAATCAAATGTAAGAACGTACTTGTACATTAGGGTTGTGTTTGTTAAATGCAAAATTTCTAACAAAGTAATTGAGTAATTTGATTTTAGTGATATCGATTAGGAGGGAAAAAACAAAAAGCCTATAACCGCACCAAAAATGCACACATTTACCCTAACACACTCATAAATTTGTGGGGCTCCCATATGCAACACCACCAGTTTGTGTGGTCAAACACAGTTATGTGAGTGTGTACATCTCGACGTGCATTTTGAGTGTGGTTATAGACTTGCTGGGGAAAATAATGGAATGAGAAATAAAAAAATAAAGAAAATAAAGAAAAAGGGAAATTGAGGGATCTTCTGATTAAAAAGCGAAAAAAGCAAAGAAAAAGAAAACTGTCGACAAAGTAAAAAAGGGGAAGGTTGGCACCTAGGACTCAAACTTGACTCAAGCGGAAAACAGACAGCACTTCGAGACTAGCAAACCCAGTTGACACTTCACATGTTTTTGGAAACTTTATTATATTTCTATATACCCAACGTTTTTTTTTTTTTTTTTGGGTTGCCCAAGCCCGGAGACTTGCTGGGCTTACCCCTGGGCCGGCGCTGATCATGTCCTGCCTATCACTACAAAAAGCTGAATATGACAACTAGTAGAAAGCATGTTCAAAATAAAAAAGCCTCGGAGGAAGCGCACAAAATGATTTGGGTAATTAGCAAAAGTTCTTATCTTTCCATTTATTAGTCCAAACGTTTCTATACGTTACCAACTGGGGGCGTGCGAGGCATGGATACCGTCAAACAATGCAACTGGTATTCAACTAAAAAAAAAGGATGCTGACAAAAGGAATGCTGAACCTCACCTTTGACACGAGGCATTTACTTAGTTTGTCAGCATGCTTGGTGATGCTTTGCATAAAGAGCATATGCTTGATTGTGCGCTCCAGAAGTAAATCAATACTGCACTGTAAATATTGCAAGAGTCGGCACATTAAATGTTAAAGAGAAAAGTAGAGAGACAGAGACAAACACCACATGAAAATTCAAAAGGTGAAAAAGAACCGTACATAATACCTTTGATCCATTGGGCACAAGCTCTCTCAGCTCCTTAATACGATCTTGGATCAGTTGTCTATCCCTTGGCCTTGGCCTACCATTTTCACCAGGTCTAGTCCTCTTCTTATTGACCTTACCTGGTTCTTGCGCACTGTCCGGCTGCTCACTAAAAGCACTATGACTCCTTGATGAAAAGCCCATGGAAGAGCTCACACCACATGACTCAGAGCCCAAGCAGTGCAACGTGTCCTTTTCTACAGATTGGTCATATGAGTACCCAGCTACGCTACCAGTAACTTTATCACAGGTTGGCTGTGACATTTTTTCAGAAGTCAACAGTGACTTTGGTGAACTATATACTGATTTTTCACTCCTAACGTCATTTCTACTACATACAACATTAGCCACCACTGCTTCAAGAAGATGCTCTGAGCCAGATTCTGCTGTCAACAGGCTACTACTGTCCATTAGCTCTGGCATCTCAATAACTGTTTCGGTAAGAGTCTTTTCTGACTCCCAATCACAAGTACTATTCTGTTTCCGAAAAGCTGGCCCAAGAACTTCATACAGCTCACAGTCAGTAGTAAACTTGAATGGAGTTTTCAATGACTCAACCATATCCATCTCTGTTGGGAAATCTATGGTATTTTCCAAAACATTCTGAAATTGCATGTGATTCGGATATTTCTGCTGCTCTGAAAAGAAAAATTCGGTACTTGATTGTAGTAGGTTGCTACTTTCAGGACCCCATAATGTTGATAATTCAAGTCCTCCATCTTTATTGCTCGCTTCAACTGTCTTCTTTAGCAAATCACCAGGTGGTGATTCAATGAAAGAAAAATCATGGCTTGTAATCGAGGAAGATGTACAAGACGTTATTGTCTTTTCCTTGTTCACAGGTCTACCAGTGTTGCTCACGGAATCACGAAAATTTCCAGAACCTGAACTTCTTGCAGATGTATCTGACTGCAGAACGAAAGAGAACAGTAAGATACATCTGGATTCAGGAGATGATTTCAAGTTCAACAGGTGTGTTCGTGGAGACAAAGACTTACCAGACATGAGGAAGGCCCCATAGAATAATGAAGTATGCCACGAGCAAACTCCAACTGTGAATCTTGAAGTGCGAAGAATGCATCTCTGATATGGTTCACTAGCTTCAAATCCTCAGGGATCTGTTCCTCTCAGATGAAAGAACAGAACAAAAATACAACGAGCAATTGGTGAGCGGCCATAACTTCAGAAAGTTAATGTGAGATGCACATTTTAACAGCCCACTAAATGGAAAATAAAATGGGTAGGGTGAAAAAGACGTGTTCCATGGAGTTAAGACCAAGTAGATATAACACTGGAAGTAATTGGAAAAATCTCGCATAAAATACATGAGCAAGCAGGAAATTTACGAAATAAATTGAAAGATACAACAGAACAAAAACAATACTGGAGAAGAAGGTTAAGTGTTTCCCTATATTTGAGTGAGCAACTTAACAGAACATAGAGACAACTTGTAGACACCTTGTTAAAGCTATAGTAAAAAAAAAGATGGCAGTTGGTAAAAGAATTCACTGATAATTGAAAACCACTATGAGACTGGGAGAGTACAAAAAGCGGCTGGAAATATTCACATGGGGCTGCTGTTTGATAACTAGTTGATACAATCCAACAAAAGCATTTCATGATTCGTTTTGTGAAAGTGATCAGGTGTGCACAAATATGTGTTCACTAGACAATTTGATTCGTAAATTCTCCTACTGATATAAGATCCTCTACTATAATTAGGAACTTATCAAAAAAATTTAGGTCAATGTGTCAAGACACATGAGCGGGTTTGGTTTACTTTTAAGTGTTTACAGATGATACTGCAATGAAAAACCTAATACAAACACATAAATTCCAAGATTTAAAGGGATACAAGAATAATAAATGTAGGACAAAAAACTACTAATCTATAATTGATTCTATAGCCAAACATGAGAGAACAAGGAATGCTGACCTACAAACCTAAGTTTAACTACAATATGAAGCACAGTAATGACATCAAGGTTGTCACAAATATAGTGAATGGAATTGACTGTATCGCAATGGAAACTGTCATACTTTATTCATAGAGCCAAGTTGCACAACACCATGTGGAACCACAGCCACCAGCACAACGGTCTGCAAAACAAAAGACAAAGAGCTGTAGTCAAAAAACATGTCAGATAAAACAGATAATATGAGGACCAAAGCATATTAGCTGTAAATAAAATTCTTCTAAAATTAGTAGCTTTAGAAACCAAGTTCCCAATAACGGTTCTCTCTTACAGAATCGACTCCGCGACACATGCCAAACAACACCCATTATCACATGATACATATTGTTTTAAGGGTGTGTGCAGCACCAAGTCGCTTGCCTACACCATAGCCTAAAGCCCAACAGAATTAAATCACAGAACCAACTACCAATTAGCAGTTCCAGTGGAATTTCACCAAGGTGTTGATTTACGAAGCCAAGTAACTTCAACTTAATGTGCAACTCACAAGTTTGTACCTGTACTGAACCCGACCTATGTTAAACTTGAGTCAGTCCGATGTCAAAATTTGCATAGGGACCCTAGGGTATGTAAATGGATGATATCATAGGCTAGCCTTTTGCAATAAAGCCGATGCTGATAATAATGGTATCAAAGTCAGTTGACCAACCCGCGTTCATTGAGGTACACTAAGCACCACATTCGGAGACTACATGGAGAGTCCCTGAAACCAATTGATATCAGAGGGTGGAACCCGTATTACGATCAAATTTGAGATCCAGAATGATCACTGGTTTACTAGGGAAGATCATTTTCAGTCCACAGATTATCAATTTTGTGTGCTAGGACTAATATCAGTTTATAAACTTTAAGAAGGAAAAAGGATAAGAAAGCACACCTTAATCCCAGCTGAAAACTGAGTTTGCCACCCATCATAATGCTGGAAATCACCAATATTATGAAATAAGAACAAATGAAAAGTAAACTAGATAAAAGAGGTGGCGTAGAAGAAATAAAAATTGGGGGTCCTTTCCACGTGGTACAATGCATGTGTTCTACAGTACAGTGTTATTGCATCTCCAAATAATTTCTCACCTCAAATGGTGAGCAAGAATCTGTCACAAGGTTATCCGCAAAAATCCACATATGCTTTCCGGTAACTGCCACCTTTCCAATGAACCTGTTCAAAAATTCAATTAGTATGGCATTAGACAGAAATTGGTATACTTCAAGAATTTTTGTTTCAAATTGATTTCATAACCACAGGAAGGTTTTAGGCCCACAACCATAAGGTATGTTGAAAGAAAGGCAAAATTTTCAAAAACTCAGTTAATTTTAGGCAAACTTCACCAAAAAGGCGGTGCACAGAGCGCTAAGCATGGGTTGGGGTTGAGGTCCAATTACAGTTATAGAAAAGATAACTCCAATCAGTTGTTAAATTTCATACCCTTCACCAAGAGAGTAAACGTGGCATGACATCTTTGCCACCTCTAACCCAAGAGGATCACGTGAATGCCAATCACTCAGGTTATCCCCCATCCAAGTGAAGCAAGTGTTTTCCGGACAATCATGCAACTCATGGTTCTCATAGTAAGCATCCTCCCAAGTCAGCACTCTACCAGAAATCCCACATCCAGAAGAACAATGAAGATTATTAAGTATTATCGTTACAGCTTAGAATGGACTAACTTTAAATGTAAATTGCTACACCAGGCAACAGGGAAGACAAAACACAATATTTTCTTACCAAATTGAGTCACGAAAAATTCATAGTTTCATACTCCATAATAATTGCTTTCCACAACAGAAGTGACAGTAAGAAGAAATTAAGGACCCATTTATTTCTGCTCAATTTTCTTTTCAAATTCAATGGTAGGGATCACAACCCACAATATCAGAATGATTATTGAGCTTTTCCACTACTGAATGACTTTGTTGACACAGAAAAGTGTACAAAATAGAACGAGAAATATAAACAAGAGCAAGCCAGTATTCAAATGAGCACATACTTTAAGGTATGGTATTAAAGAGGCCAATTACAGAAACAATAGGTCCAAATTCAAATTATTCAAAATTGAGAGTCTTGACCTACTTAAAGATGCCTTCACGAAATTATTACCCAAGTCTAAACAACCAGGGCCAGTTCTCAGTTTTCCGGGGTCCGATGCCAACTTTTTTAAATGGGGCCCCTTGTATAATTCACAAACAAATAGAAAATACTTCAAAGAAATACAACAACCATTCAATTAAAGAAAATAATACAAGTGTTCATCACCCTAATAACAAAAAGCTGGATAATTATTCTATTAATTCGAAATTTATCACTTAACCATCACTCTTGTCGCATTCTTTGAGGGAAAAATAGATAAAGATCTCATATTCTAGTTAAGCCACCATCTTTTTGTCAATGTATATTATAGCTAATTCATTCAACCTTTCTTGCAACATAATTAACCGGAAATAAGATTTGATCAACTTTAACTTGCAAAAGAGTTTTTGTTCTGAGGTAACTGTAATTTGTACAGTCAAATTATTTTATAATCAATCCCCGCATTTGAAAAACAATCACCCATTGTTTTTACATAATTTTCAAACTTTCTTTGACTTATTTCTTTGACATTATTGTTTCTTTGGGTAAACATTTTTACGAAAGCCACGATTTTGATTCTTTAAACAAGTTAGGACAAATATACTATTGCTTAGGGCCTTATTATTTTACTTCCACTGAAATTGGGCCAATTAGCCCTAATTTTTATTAGATATTTTCCCTCTAATTTTATAGTATACATATGCATAATATAAGGACAAAAAAATTTTGGGGCCCCCAAAAATAGGTAAAAATTGGGGGGCTATGCAGTTGCATCCTCCGTGCATCCCCAGCAGCGACCTTGTAAACAACCACCATAGATCCAATTACATTCAAACTATTCATAACGATATAAGTAGACACGCTATAGTAGTATGGCAAAAGAATGCTAAAGGTGCCAAATCATTTTCTAAGGCAAAAAAACCAAAGGAAGTAGAAGTAGAAGTAGAAGGGAATGAGATTACATTCGAGCTCGATGTTTGAGTTTCCAAAAGACAGCATACTTCCAGTCAGTGTTGAGGCAGATGGCCCTGAGTGCTTGGTGTAAGTGAGTACCCATCTGTTCTATTCAAAAGAATGTTAATCCAATTCCCCTAACCACTCCTCACAGGACAAAACCCTAATTCCGACTGAATTCACCACCACCACCCCCACCCCCACAACCCTAGCCTAGCTACCTCTGTAAGAACCTCTCCCTGCCTGCTTCCTTCGCAACCCTGCTCGCCGCTTTATTGGTGGTCCCACAGTTTGAAGCAGGAGATCATCCAATCCCATCCTCAACAGGAACTAAAACCCTAACCCCGGGAAAAAAAAAAGGGTCCAAAATCTTGAAAAAAGCTCAGCAACACCAGTAATTTATCAAACTCATGATATCAGTTCTAATAAAGGTAATAATGCCCTCATGTACTAATTTCTTATAACATATGGCCATTAAATTCACGAAGTCGTTGAAATGGTTTGAAATTTGGAGTCTTTTGAAACCCTAAGGCGAGTCTTGAAGAGGGAAAAACTAAAGGCAAAGACAAAAACGAAAAATCTAAGATCTTGAAAGAGCTCACTGACCCAAGTGACCAATCAGACTCGTGAAATTAGCTCCCAGAAACCCTAAATGCAAAACTGGAATTAAAACATCCGGCATTAAAGTTAAGAAATCGTAGAATTGCTGGAATTTTTGAGTCTCTGGAAGGCCTGAGGAGAGTGTTACATTAGGGAAAAAAAAAATTAGGAAATTTAACTTATGTCCGACGACATTGACGACGAGAGGTTTCGAATGGAAATTGGGTTAGTTGCTATACTATCGAGGGAGAGAGATATGGTGCAGTGTATATCAAGGAGGAGAGAGGGCTAACAGAATTTACTGAATTCAAAAAGTTTGAACTTTCCATGTTTTATATAGGGAGCAGCTTTCGTAGATGAGAGAGAGAGAGGTAGTTTCGGTGTATCCAACTATCTAAGCAGTGTACGTGTTTTCAAACGGCTCGAATAGCAATTTGCATATTCGAGTCTTTCTATTGTCAAAATAAAATTCAAGTTAGTATTTATTTTGAAACTCACCGTTCGGATGGGACACTAAATTTGTCCACTAGCACGCTCCTAGTACTAAAGAGTAGAAAGCATTCGTTGTGCTCTCTCCCTCAGGCCTGGTTTTCCTTAATAATTCAATTCGCTTATAAAAGCTCTAAAATTACTAAATCCGAATTTTGAGACAAGTCATTTTTTCACAATATTTTTAGAAGCAAACAAAAAAATTAGCCTAATCCACTAGCACACACAAGCAGGAGCCTGAAAACGTTGGAAAATGATTTTCACACCCAATTATTACCCAAAGCATTTTTCCAAAATATTTCAAACTACTAAAATTGGACCTGGGGTGGGGGTTGTCCCTTCAAGGATAGCATGTGTGCTGGCTGATCACGGTCATCCGTAGTCGGTCATAAGCGATTCAGATCACATCTTGTTCAAACAAATCTGAACCGTCCACTGTCGAACAGATCTAAGCCGTCTATGACCGATTATGGATAGTCGTGATTGGCCCAACACTCATTTGTCCCCAAAGCGACAGAACCATCCCACATTCCACTAAAATTCGTGAGTGCAACGACTAGGAGTTTGAGAGCACAAATGCAGAGCGAAAATTTGGGAGCCTGAGCATGGGCAAAGAGCCCCAAAGGATTATGTGACTATTAAAGCTCTCTCCCCGCCGCTTAGGGTTTTTGGGTTTTCCCACGCCTTATACAAGTCGTAGGAGCATCCCTAATGGCATATTCAAAAAGAAAAATACTCAAATTTTGACATTTGGATACTCAAAAAAAAAACTCACAATAACATTTGGATAAATACTCTGAGTTAGCAACATTTTTTTTAGAAATACTCAAATTTTAGCATTTGGATACTCAAAATTAAATTACCAAGATTTTCTCAATAATCAAACTTGGATACTCAAAACAACCAACATTTTCTCCTCTTTTAATTATGGACAAAAATGAACCATTGTAGAGCTTCACATTGTTAACTTTAGAAACTCATTAAATGAGTACTCAAGAGGTAATGAATACATGTGGCAAGATTTGAGTATTCATATTTAAGTATGCATTAGTGATGCTCTGATAGTTGCACGTAGTGCTAGTTTTGGATAAACAATTATTGTTAGTTTTAGTTGCATAATCTTTGAGTAGGGCCACCCGCTCTCGTTTTCAATCATTGTTTAGTGGATCACGCTTAATTTCTATCCTCATTCTCATGAATTTCAATAGTTTCGAAAGGTACATATTTTGAAAGATGCTGTAATATCCCAAAAAAATTTTAAAAAAAATTTATGATATTTGTAAATACTAATTTTCCTAATTTAATTTTACCCAATTTTGACTTTAATTGACTATTTGTGGGTCTCTTATTTATTTATTTTTCCTTTAGACGAGTTAGTGCTCGTGGTGCGCAGAATGATTTCAATCGACTTGTCACCAATGGACCCGGACGAACGGCCAGAATAATGTGTGTGATGCGGAGGATGATTTTGAGCTATAAAGATGACACTAAAGACGACTACTACTGGTTAATGGGGACCCGAGTCAACCCTGGATACGCCACCTGCTGAAAAAGATCATAATATCGTGTTCTACTTTCAAGATTTTTTCAAACGATTACGGAAGCGGTGACATTCTTTTCACGATTTTCCAAGTTAGATACGAATATTTTGGTAATTTCTTTGAGGCAAACCCGGACGGTTCGAATCTTCGCTACGAAAGTAAAATGTAATGCATTGTGCCGCATTGCGTGCCGTGTTCATGCTGCCCCAGCCCCCAATCTAAAAAATCAGATCCCCTCACCTTTTCTTCTTCACTCAACCACCCCCATCACTTCCCCATATCATCCCATCATCACCCTACATGTTCTTGTACACCCATACACCCCATCTTTCCTCCAATACACCACCTCCTCCAATAAAAACCCCCCCCAATTGCCCATTCTCCTTCCCCATTAATTCAGTTAGAGAAAGAGAGAGTGAGTGAGGAGTCCTACCTGGCGAAAGAAGGAAGAAAACACTTACCCATTTTCATTTTCGTCCATATCACGTACCTAATTTTACAGCCATTTTGCTCATAGTTACAATCGTTTTTAGGATTAGGTTTCTTCATAGAAGTTGTAGAGGGCGTCTAGAACTTCGATTTCGACACAAGAATCATCCAAATCAGTTGAATTTTGAGTGAGTTATAGCCAATCAAAATTCAGTAAAAAAATATCGGGTACATTTTCCAGACAGCTCACTGACCTTTCACAAATCTCCATTTTTCTCCTCGTTAAAGTGGATTTTGGGTTAGGTTCCTTCACAAAGATTGTAGATCACTTCAAGCCCTTCGTTTTAGGTCCAAGAATCACTCAAAATGGTTGAGAAATGACCACGTTATTGTGGCCCGAAGTTTCTAGTTTAGTCAAACCGAGCAGCTCGCTGGACCTTTACAAATCTTCATTTTTCTCATTGTTAGAGTGCGTTTTAGGCTTAGACTTCTTCATCAACATTGTAGAGCACTTCGAGAGCTTCGTTTTAGGCACAAGAATCACTGGAAATGGACGAGATTTGAACCTGATATTGCAGCCCAAAGATTCTGTTCGCAATGGACTTCTTCATTGCCACTCGAAATACCACCGGACTTTACCGTCAAGCTTTTCATCCGGACCAAAGGCAGAAACTTGTACCCAACATATTCCAAGCTTTTGAATGTGTTATAATAGTCTAGGAGTAATTTAGAGTTGATGGGTTAAAGCCCAAAGTCAAGGGTTTCACGAAACCCGAGCTAAAACGTGATGTACGCGAAACTTTATTTTCATGCTTAGTAAACTCTAGATCCATCGTGGTTCATGTTGTTAATTATTCCAAGCATGTTTAATACTTTAATAACTGTTTATATGAGTTTCTCCATAAATTTATTGTGCTTAACCTTATTCTTAATCGTTGTGTTAAAGTTAGAGGCTTAAAGTGTAATTTTATGAAATTTGGCGTGCGCACTATG
The DNA here is from genome assembly GCA_022606695.1 of Vaccinium macrocarpon. Classification (NCBI taxonomy): domain Eukaryota; kingdom Viridiplantae; phylum Streptophyta; class Magnoliopsida; order Ericales; family Ericaceae; genus Vaccinium; species Vaccinium macrocarpon. Next base: position 33,401,733 of record CM040176.1, on the reverse strand, counting down.
TATCATTTACGAAACCTATTTTTATCAACTAAATGTCACTACTGGAAATTTAGAAGTGTAACAAAATGACCAGAATGCCCTTCGGGTGTAAAATGACTATTTTGCCCTTGTGTTTGTAAATTACACAATATGTAGTTTTGTACTTAATAAAAAGATCAAGGAATTGTGTTTTGTGGCAAGTTAGGACTTTATTAACTAAAATAAATTTGTTTTTACGTATTTACCGTTGTTGGTGGCAAAATTACCTTTTGCCCTTGTATTATGTTTATTTACAAAAAGGCCCCTAGAGTTTGTAAATTGCACTAAAGACCCTAGAGTCGTGAAATTATGTTGGGCACCTTTGTACTTACTTAAAATGACGTTGGCGACCCATACTTAAATTACATTTTGACCCCAATAGTTTAGTAAATTATATTTTGGCCCCTGTAGTTGAATTTATTACGTTTAGACTCCTGGTTTTCAATTACTAGAATTTTATGAACTTGTGAATCATATTATTTGATTTTGTGACCCTTAGAATATTGTTATCGCTTCGCTTCTACTGTTAAGTGCATTTTTCATAAATGTGTTGAATGTTAGAATGGACAACTAGGTTCCCGGGTTGGGTGATCGTGCGCGGATATCACATAGACGATAAGGTTAATGGAAAAGTGAATTGAAATCGATTATTGGGGAGTCATCCCAAGATTTATTGAATGGCAGTTAGCCAAGTGATGAATTGATTATGGGGAGTCACCCCGAGATTTGTTTAATGGCAGTCAGCCAAGTGATTTCGTTTTGGAGGAATATTTGGTAGACTGCTAGGATTTCGCAACCCTAAGATATGACAATCTGTGATTACTTCATTTGAATTCTAAGGTGTTAAAAGGGTGGATGTATTATAGACCGAGTCACAGCTATATACCTACAGGAGTTGACAATTGTCACTCGTAGCCCAGTGGTACAGTCAGTCCCTGGGAAATTGATCCTTGTGAGGCGATTGACGGTTGGATTGAGTAAATAACTTATACCTTTCGTCGGGGCTCCCAGTCAGGGCAAGCAAGGGGGGAGTATATCACAGATTGGTCATAGTCCTTAGTGGTTATTTGGGAGGAAAGTTCTCTAGGTGAGAACTTAGATGAATATGTAAGTTAATGGCTAGTAATGAAATCAGCTATATGTTTAATTTCTGCTTTACGATTTATTTCATGCTTATTCCTTTTATTACTGCTTTTCAATCATATATGTTGTACTTGTATGTTTAATAAGGATTGGGAGGGTTAGAGTAGCTATTGAGTGATTTATCGCTCACGGTGTTACATTTCGTGTGACCCTGGTATAATACTATGATATTGCTTTGCGACTCGGACGTATTATGCTAGACTTTGGAGATGAATAGGAGAAGCACTACAGTTTGGAGGTCTATGGAGCTAAGGAGGACACCGCCAGAGCCGACGACCATACCACATAGTAGAGATAAGCCTAGCATACCTAGTAGTGAATAATTGTACTTGGCAAGGAGATTAATGTATTTTTACATGGTGGAATATTGTTGTAAAATTTTATTATTTCTTTTTAATAAAATTTAACGTACCCAAAAATCGGGGTCGTTACAAATGCCTTTACGTTCGTGCTCACACTTTTGCCTGTACAATCACATTATTTTTTAATAGTTGCTAGTTCAACTAGGTAACTTAAATTCATGGTGATAAAAAAAAAAATAAAAACATAGACACACACACGAACAAGCTTGAAAATGTGTGATTGTTGAACGTAATTTTTGTTTCATAATGTAGAGTGTCTTGGGCAAATTTGCGCGCACCTCTAACTAAAACTAAAGCGTAAAACTTCTTTTGTTTCTAATTCTATTTCCAATACATCCTCACCATGTGAAAATGCTCTTTTTTGGGGCAATCCATTGATGTGGCAAACAACATGATTTATGGTATGGAAAATTGCTTAATTCCTTTATCTTTCCATCATCTTTCTGACTTACATCTCCCTTATCCTCAACCCTGAACTTGAACTTAATTAGCCTCTCAAGGCCCTTGCCATCAATCATTTTAGCTGCTAAAAGGTGTCACCCCTACACCTCTCAATTGCCAATGTCCCCCTCTCTTGTTGTGTGCCCCCTTATAGTTTCCAGTCTATTTTCATCAAGTGACATCCACAGCCTTGGTTTGATATGCCCAAAAAAGACCAACTTTTTTCAAAAATTTCTACTATTTTCCTGAAGTTTTCGTTACTTTTTAACCTTTTTGACTCTCCTCTCGACTAGAGAGTAATGATTAGGAAAAAACTAATCATAGACAAAAAGCTAAAAAGCTTTCCAAAGAAGTCTACTGACATAGAAATAAGCAGTCGACGTGCGCATAAGCTGATTTGGAAACTTTTAATTGTATAAAAGAAAATAAAAAAGCAGAAATAAGGAGAAATGGGAATAGATTTACATAATTTATATAAACCAGAGGAATCGAAAATTGTAAAATCAAAACAAAACTTAACATAATTTAAAAGATGTCCTGCACCCTTATGGTTTCCATCTTATTTTCATCAACTGGTATTTTTCCTTGGTTTAATAAGTCTCAAAATTCCAACCTTTTTTCGAATGTTTTTACTAGCATTTTGATAACTATCTGTTTAGCTTCTGTTTTATTACTCTACTAAACCAGAAATTAAATAGAAAATACGAAATTAAATTCCCAGACTCATATTGACTAGGGAAACAATACAAAACATATATGGGTATAGCATGTGGTCCAAGCCGTGCATCTCTTCAATCAATGGACAGAATTTGTTAAAAGTATCATAGAGTAAATCTAGACCATTAAAAATGCTTTCAAATGGCTGATCAAAAAACAAAATCACTTTTGGATTCTGGTTTGCCACCCTCCAACCCTGTTTTCCAGGCAAAATTAAGGCCAATTCAATGCTCAACAGCAGGGAAACAGGGTGGGTGTTGTGCACTTGGGTGCTATGCACCGTGCTGTGCACCCGTGCTGTGCACCCCTCGACCGTCTAATTTGGTTTTGGACAGTCCGGATGTGTTTTGATTTTTAACCAATAAAAGTAAATCAAAATTAAATTAAAATTACCGAATGCATCCAGGCCAACCAGAACATAATCGGACGGCCGAGGAGTGCACAGTACGGTGCATAGCACCCATGTGCACAGCACCCACCCCAAGTCACAACAGCAGACATGGCAATTAGTAGTGTGATCTCTGGGTGATTATTGCATTGATCTCCAATCATTTCTCATATTTTCTTTTTGCCTCTCTTCACCCTGGATCTGTGAATTCATTAGTCATAAAGAGGTAAAAACAAAAAAACAGGATTGGAAAAGGAAGGCAAAATGATAACAAGATCAATCATCTAAAATGATTCTCAATGTATTTGTATTGAAAAACTTATAAATGGAGTAAATCCGGTTTGTTGCTTTTAACCCAAATACTGATTCCATTTGTCGACAGTGTTAGATTACTAGATTACGATATTTTACTGGCAAAAATCATAATTTTATTTTTTTATTTTTTTATTTTCAGTTACATGTGCATCTCACTTGGTTTAGGGGGTGTTCTACTAACAAAAAACAGGTTTTTTTAAAAAACCGAGGTAGTTAATTCTCTCATAATACATCATATTAAAAACTGTGAAAAATCAATTTATTCTAAAAACACTATTAGGGGAACACCCCTTAGCTTTAAATATGAGGATTATGTAAGCTACAATTAGTAACTTAGGCTTATGTATGTTAAACCATGTGGTTATAATATTTAGGCTCCAACAAGTTATTGAATCAGTAGTCTACAAGAGACACAACAACGGGCCACAATACCATTCACAAAAGCCTACATAGCAGCGCATTAAAACTACCTCTTAACCACCAACCATGTAGTGCGACGTAGGTTGTGTGGTTTGGGGTGTATATGGTCCAGTTTGGACTCGTTTTATAGAAGTCTGGGGGCTGAACCATATCTTACGATTCTAAATAATTAAGAACAATAACCAAACCGTTATACATATAGAACCAAACTATTAGACCGATCCGGTTTGGTTAGGTTTCCGGTTCTAAACCATGTTAGCATTTAAAAATTGCAAAAAGAAAAAAAAAATGTTCACAAATAGTTTGGTTAGGTTTCCGGTTTTATGAAGAAATTGTTGCAATTTCTTCATAAAACCACTGCCATTAAACCAACCCACAAATAAATTAAGAACTCCAACAATAACTAAAAAAACTATTAGAATACTATCGTATATCATTATTGATATGTGTGGCGTGGCAATGCAACATTAAAACTTAAAATTGACAAAATTATCAAGTGTGTGTGGGTATATATGAGTGTACATATTATATTAATGGAAATGACTACAATACACACCCCTTATTTGGGTGTACCATATGCACCTATTATATGATCCAGATTATGCCACCTCATCGACAATCGTAACAATTTTTAGTTTTTTGTAACTTTTCGGCAATATGATTCGTAACATTTTTGTGTGTCTTGTAACTTTTACAAAAAAAATTTGTAACCTTTACAAAAAAATTCGTAACTTTTCCAAAAAATTCGTACCTTTTCGCAAAAAATCGCAACTTTTACAGGGGTGCATAGCATACACACCCAAATGAGGGGTTTGTATTGTATCATTTTCCTTATATTTTACGCGCACACACACATATATAGATCGGTTCAATTCAAACCATGGTTTCTAATTATGAAACCAGGGACCAAACCAAAATATTAGGTTCTCAATTTTTAGAATCAGAACCAATCCAACTACTCCGGTTCAGTCCAGTCGGTCCGATTTCGCAGTTTTTTATTTTATTTTCTGGTACACCCTAGTTGTCGTTGTGACCAGTTATTGTGTCCCTAACATTGTTACGCGAAATACTGATTTGAGCAGAAAGTAGAAGATTGCTAAGTAAATGGGGTTTCCATAAGCTAATGACAGTAATGATTTTTTTTGGGTAAGTAATGATGTTAATGATTGTCCATAAACAAAAGAAGATGGTTGAAAATGACTGCAACGGTCTTCCGGCGAGGAATTTGGAAAGACCTTCAGTGGAAACACCAACTCCCCTTCATGGCCACCAAAGTATGAAACAGGAACCTCCGGAAAAACTGATCAACAGTCCAGTATTTTTGGATCCCTCGATAATGGGATCGCTTATCTTGTAAATCTCGTCGAAAAGACATCAGCCGCCTGAAAAATTTGTTATTTGGATTCGTTTAATAAGTTTCAAGAACACATCTACGTCAAGAAAAATAAGTTGTCACCTTTGTTGCTATCTTTTTTTTTTTTTTTAATCTTTCACTTGGATCTATTCTTTAGAGAAATTACAAGAATTGGAAGTTACTAAGGGTGAGTTTCCAAATGGATTTTATCAAAATCTGATATGCAAATATCTATGATTTTATCAACTCTCTTCACGAATGGATAAAATCAAATGTTTGATTTTATCAGATCTAGATAAAATTCATTTAAAAACTCACCCTAATACTATTTATGCTGGTCAAACAAATTATCTACACAGAATATCAATCGTTAGTACGTAAGATCATATTTATTTTTGGAAAAAATGAACCAGCTACTTTTTAAATCGCATTTGTCGGCTACTTTTTAAATCACCTATGTCGTCAATTTTTTAAGACTTGTGATCAAATAACATGCTACAATGTTCAACAAACTTGTCTTTTTCTTTTTTTTTTCTTCAATGATATCGTCAACAGACCTTGTAAAACGAGCGATTGAAAATGTAATAATTCGATTAAACCATCAAATCCCACTTACAAGCAACAATTCTGCATGTTAATTTCCTTACAATCCAGTTTTCCAAACAAAATTCACTTGACCTTTTGGGCTTTATTTTGTTGTCTTTCTTCAAAAAAAAATTCTGCCTTTTTTAGTTCAGAAAATCACGTGTAGGTATGAAAACAAGTCTATAATTCATTATAAGGAGTACGCACATTTTTAATTTCCTGTATGAATGGCCCTTTGTGTAAAAATTCCAAAATGCCCATCACTCAACATGTCGCAGCTTATGAATTTCACTAGATCACAGCTTCAGCTAGTGAATTTCACTATATCACAGCTAATGAATTTCACTAATTTCAGCTAAAAGAATTTCACTAGATCTCAGCTAGTAAATTTCACTAAATTACACCCAATGAATTTCGCTAGTGGTTGTGGTCTTGGCGACTCGATTTTTGCTTGGTGGGAAAATTTGCTTAGATAGATGGAAGGGGGTAAATGGGGCATCTGGAGGAGTGGGCAGCAGTTGGAGCAATTATCTGGAGACTCTGGAAGTGCAGAAATGACGTCGTGTTCAACAATACAACTTGGAGACTGGACGTGGCATGCAGCAAGGCAATTTTGGTGGCATCCGAGTTTTTGAGGGCTGGCATAGTCTCCAAGGAGATTAGAGGAGAAACTCAAGGTGATCATGTTCCGGAACAGACAAAGTGGGAAAAACCTTTGCGTGGCTAGGTGAAAGTAAATTTTGATGGAGGATTAGACAAAATAAAAAAGACAAGTGGACTGGGCATGGTAATTCGTAACGCTGATGGACTGGGAATGGTAATTTGTAACGCTGATGGGTCCTTTAGGACGGCAAGAGTTGTTCATGTTGGCAACTTGATGAACCCAATGGTCCTTGAAGGGATGGGATGGTAGTGAGGGAAAGCTTAGTATTTGTGAAGGACCTGGGTTTGCAAAAGTCCATTTGGAAGGAGACTCGCAAGGTGTGATCCAATTGATTCAAAAGGAGGAGGAAATTAATACCGAAGTAGGCACACAAGTTGAAGAGATTCATCGCTTGTGGAAGGATTTCGAAGGGGTCAATGCAAGTTTTGTGAGACGGATTAGCAATTGAGCGGCACACTTGATGGCCAAAGATGCAGTGAGAGGGAACGAGATTCGCAGGTTTGATGTACTTGAATATTCTCTTTAGCATTCTTCTATGGAATTATTCCTAAACTTTAGCAAAAGAATATAAATAGGAGTAAATAAATTTCACTAGTTTCAGCTTTATGCATCATGTTTAAACCGCTCGTGTAGCTTCCTCCGGCCATGGAACACGGTGGCGATGGCACCCCTGAGATCGTCTCCTTGATGCAAAGAGAAACCTGGGCTCAAAACTATTTTCAAGTAACTCCGATCTTGGCCAAAATATACCAGACTTTCAACGTCACCCGTTGCTATTTTTTTTTATCAGCAACAAAAATTTATTAAAACTCAATAAAGAATATATCGAGATAGATCTAGGAACCTACCCGAGCACAAGTGCAAGAATATGGCTAGGCAATACATCCAGCAAGAAACTCACTACTGAAAATTACACATTCAGTGACCAGTTTCTATGACTAACCGCGTTCTGGTCACTGAAAAAGGCACAATTAGTGACCAACTGCATTTTGGTCACCGAAAATGATACAATTAGTGACCAAATATTATTTACTCACTAAATGTGAGACAATTAGTGATTAAAATTTTTTTAATCACTAAAGCCTAATTCTATAGTGACTAAATTTTTTGTAGTGACTAAATTTTTTGTAGTCACAAAAAATATTGGCGCCATCACCAAAATTTTGCACCAAAAAGTCAAAAGAGTTTTTGTGAGTATAGTAGTGTTTGGTCATTAAAAGTATACTTTCGGTGATCAAATACTTTTGGTCACCAAACACATGGTTTCAATATTTCTAGTGAGCACTTGTTTAGTAACAGAAAAGTATTTACTAGAAATTTGCATCATGATGAAAGGGTTTTTTAAACCCGATCAAGCCAAATATTCACATGAAGTATTCAATCAAGAAGCACACAAACAAGAACGATTTTGATCGTTGTGATTGTGTTGTGGTCGTGTGGCTACAGTACATTGAACTAGTGCAAAATATTACTCCCTCCGTTCCTTTTTATTTGTCCTCTAAGAAAAGTCGTGCCACTTTTCAAATGAAAAAATAAAGCGTTTTCGTGTATCATTTTTGAAAATTTTTTACACCAAATTAAAGTACTCATCGTGTACTTTAATTCGGTGCCAAAAAATTTAAAATATGATACATGGAAGTACTTAATTTTTTGATTTGAAAAAAGATAAGAGAGAGAGTGTGGGACAAATAAAAAGGAACGGAGGGAGTACTTTACTATCAGTCGCATCCCGATAAATTAGATGCAAAGCCAAAAAAGAAATCGCCCAGTACTATTGGCTTAAAAAGTTAAGTGACTTTTTACTATTCATTTTTTTTGTCTTTATTCATTTTTTATTTTTTATTTTTAGTTTTGCGTTAAACTTTTGCGACCTATTGATCCGTCTCGACGAGAGGAATCGGAAAAGTTAAAATTTTTGACCGAAACTCTTAAATTTTTTCAAAAATACAGAATAAGTCGGTTAAAGCAGCTTTTTTGGACTTATTCTGTATTTTTGAAAAAATTTAAGAGTTTCAGTCAAAATTTTTAACTTTTCCGATTCCTCTCGTCGAGACGGATCAATAGGTCGCAAAAGTTTAACGCAAAATTAAAAATAAAAAATAAAAAATGAATAAAGACAAAAAAAAATGAATAGTAAAAAATCACTTAACTTTTTAAGCCAAATTAGGCCTAAGTTCACCTCGTACAATGGTTGGACAGTGATCGGAAAAACAATAATGGGATCGTTTCACAGAACTGCACAAGTTCAGTCGAATGTTTTACAATTTTAATTTTGTTCAGAGAAACAGACAGAGCTTCATCACCGGTGGATGGATTCGGTTCTAACCATTCGCCAGATGTGGTCGATTTCTACAGCAATAGAAAACATAGAAGAGTAGTTGGAGCTGATACAACAACAATAATATAACCTATTTATTCTCCAATTATTAGAGGTATGGGAGAGAGATTGATAATTGGATACAAATTTAACCTTGGAGGTAAGAGAAAGGATAATATTGGTATAAAACAACGTGCAATCCTTAGAGGTAAGCCACATGGAAAAGCAAGTGACGGAAATGATGCATCATTTTTTCAACATACAAAGAACTTTAGGGAACAAAATGAGTGAAATGATGAATGCAAAGAGACAAAGGCCAATGATATATTCCTCTTCCTTTCTCTAATAAAAGGCAACAAAATCAATTCCTCGTTTGAGTATATCCATTTATATTGTTCTCATCCATAAGTACATCTAAGGGGGTAGGGTCCTAAGGGGGTTTTAGTGAGCCCATCTAGCCGTGCATCTCAATAATGAACGTTTAGATTTTAATTCAAACAATGAATGATTCGGATCATTTGGAGTTCAAATTAAATCCGACCCATTGGTGCCGAGATGGACGAGCCAGTGAGACTCACTGGTTGTGTTTTGTTAGATAGTTTAGTTTAATTTTGATGATGTTAGCAAATATAATGAGTGGAGAAAGATAGAGTTAAATGAGGGAAATGAAGAAAATGATGAGGTCATCAAAACTAAAATTAAACAAGAAAATGAACAAGGCCACTACAACCCTGTAGTGAGTCACTACAGGACCCCCGCTAGCTTCCCATCTAAGGCTGTGCAAAACAAAATACCACTCCCTTCGTCTGGATTTGTTAGTCAACAAACATATTTTTTTTTCGGCCCTTAAAGTTTATCCATATTTGAAAGTCAATAATTAATTGTGTCAATTTTACTTTTTATCATCATCTTCAAATATTTAATTAACAAATCAATCATTCATGATTGAATTTGGAAAGAGAGAAATTGTACAAAACAATTATGATGTTTCCAAAATTGTTTTGAAATTTTCAAAATAGACTGACAAATACGGACAGAGATGGAGTAATAAACAAAGTCATGGTGCGGCAATTTGTTATAGTATTTCCGAGGTCATCATTTCCCTCATTTCCCATGAATTTTTCAGTAAAAAAGATTTGACCTCGAATTCATTTTTCGGTGCATGCATTTTTGTTTATCTTTTTGTTTTTGCTCTTGTTATCTCTCAAGAAAAGGTTAGCGAACCAACATATAATCCCCAAAAGATATTGGCCCTGTTCGTTTTCCAATTTAGTTTTAACTTTAGTTTTGATAACATCATCATCTTCCTCATTTCTCTCTCTATCTCTTTTCACTCATTACATTTGATGACATCATCAAAACTAAACTAAACTATATAACCAAACACATCGCACGAAAACAGAGGTGCATGCATTTTTCGGTACAAAAGATTTGACCTCGAGTTCATTTTTCGGTGCATGCATTTTTGTTTGTCTTTTGGTTTTTGCTCTTGTTATCTCTCGAGAAAAGGTTAGCAAACCAACATATAATTCCCAAAAAATATTGGCCCTGTTCGTTTTCCAATTTAGTTTTAGCTTTAGTTTTAATGACATTATTATCTATCTCATTTTTTTCTCTATCTCTTTTCACTTATTACACCTTATAACACCATCAAAACTAAATTAAACTATCTAACCAAGCACATCGCTTGTAGCTTAACTTTTCACTAACATGTAATCTTTGACAGTGACTTCTTGGCCCAAAAAAGTCATGACTAATGACCGATAATTTGACTGTCAGAGTCAATTAACATGGATGGGGAGGAAATACAGTGAACCATTTTCGGCTAGGGATTTTTTTCCATGAATTCGAGGTCAAATCTTTTGTACAGAAAAATGCATGCACCTCTGTTTTCGTGCGATACGTACCGTCACTTTTGGATACGTATGCTGTCCTTAATAAGCAAGTAGGCCTGGTTTGGTTGAATTAAAAAAATTGATTTTTTAGTTTTTTTAGTTTATTTTTATTCAAGAAAAATTTGCATTTGTTAGTTTTCGGTCGATTTTTTGTGGTTTCTTGACTTGTCTCAACGAGAGGAATCTAAAAAGTACAAAATTATTAGTCAAACTTAAAGTTTTGTGAATAAAGACGAATCTTGGCTTGTCTTGACGAGAAGAATCTAAAAAGTATAAAATTATTAGTCAAACTTAAAGTTTTGTGAATAAAGACGAAAAATAATCCAAAAACAAGAAACCACAAAAAATCGACCATAAATTAACAAATGCAACAAAAATTTAAATAAGGACAAAACTAAAAAAACCAAAAAACCAACAAATGCACAAAAAAAAATTTGAATAAGGACAAAACCAAAAAACTAGTTTTTTAAATTCACTCAAACCAAACCGTAAATTCGGACGTCTTGTATTTGATTCGAGATCGTGTTTTATCATTCTATAAATTCGGGCTGGTTGAGTCTTACCCCCACTATCACGTCAGATGTGATCGTATCTTACTAGATTTTCAATTCACTCTAATGGTAAATTAAAAAATGGAATTTTAGGAATAACATATCACGACCCACCCACTTTGGATTGTATATTTCTGCGATGAGTGCATGGTATTAGTGGCCAATTGCTCGATAAAAATATTCCCCATTTAGGAAGCAAAGTGAAGAAAGCATGCATAAGAGACAGGTGGGATTTACTACTCCCTCTGTCCCAATTTGTTTGCTCGCTTTGAAAAACGTGTATTTTTATAGATATTAAAAATATACTTTTATTTAATTTTTTAAATTTTTTTTACACCAAATTAAAGTACTCAATGAGCACTTTAATTTGGTATAAAACAAATTTAAAAATAATATAGAGAAATATATTTTGTAAGGGTTTGAAATTGCACGTATTTCCATTGTGAGCAAACAAATTGGGACGGAGGGAGTATTAAGAGTAAAAGATATACTTCCGCCCACCATTCTTTAAAAAGAGTAGTGCATTTCATTCTTGGTTATTCCTAAACAAGTGTAATGTTGAAAAGTTAGCGGATAAAAGTTGATACATTTTTTATTTTATCCTAAAAGATAGATTCATTGGAAAGTGGCTCAACTGCAACCCATTGTTCATCTTTCAACACTTAAAGCCCAGACACGTCCCCTTGGCTAAGAAGAGTGATAAGGTATGGATCACAATGTTTGGGCAAGCCCAACACCAAAGCTGGGTCTGGACATGGTGGGTAATGGTTAATACTCATCAATTGGCCCTGGCTGAGTTCTCGCCCAAAGTAGCCTGCTTCGAGGCCCAATCCTTCGCCGATTAGGTCTAAAATCCGCAAACCAAGGTTTCTTACCTCCACTGCATACTGTCCAATCACTTCCCTGTCAAAACCCCAATAAAGAGAGAGCAAATTTGTCATGATCAAAGAATGCTAACATGCAGTTCCTATACAGCAATAATCTCTTCTTGGTTCTTATACAGCAATGCTTCCACTAGAAAGATTTGAAAGCCATAAAATTGAGGATGGTTCAGGCGTACCTGTAGCGAGCCGGATTTTTGGGCTAGTGCTGAATATATTTCTCCAAGGGGTGACAAGGGTGCCTCAAACTATCTCTCCAGAAATGAACCTTCTCTTTGGCAAAGTCAATGCTTGTTTGGAGCCTACAAGACCGATTTGGATCCTGAGTGTAGAACCTCTCCTTCTCCTCCACAGGCAAATCAAAAAATTCCTTGGCCACCACCATAACATCCTTCATCAGCTCCTCCGACACCCCATGGTTTATCAACTGCAATTGGTGCATGTCCCAGCCATACTTAATAATTAGTCTACTGATATTTGACTAGAATATGTGATCATCTGTTAACACACTTGCTCCTCTGACACCCCATGGTTTGTGTTTGGACAGTTTTTAATTCCTTCCTCACTTGCATCCAATTCTTTGTTGGATGCTTTATCTTTGTTTCTGGTTGTTTCTCTAGGCTCATGGCTTGTCATGTATCCTAGTGATCTTCCTTTTTTTTGCTCGATGTACCCATTGTTGAGTTATCAATATATATTATTTGTTGCCTTTTCAAAAAAAAAAAAAGTCACTAATGCCACCCAAATCGCGGCTGCCAAAAAAACGCCAATCCAAGAGTCACAACCTTGGAACACTGCCAAGGGAGAGAAACATGCCATGCTACCACTGCAACCGACCACCATCTTCAACTACTGCGGATGCCATGGCCGACCAGATCACCAAAACACCTTACCGGCAGCTTGCTCTTATCGGAAGTTTGATGTCCCGCCTCCACTGATGCAGTGCACCACCGGAGAAAAACCGAAAAGAAAAGAAAAAAAATAAGGGAGGGAGAAAGAGACGGGCCAGGGGGAAGGAGAGGGAGGAGATGAAGTGCAATTGGATAAAAAATCGTGAAAGTCGTTACACAAACATATTTCTCTTATTTTCTGCATAGATCGAGGAAACTCATTAGTCATTACCCAAAAATGATGCTAAAAATCTTTGCATAACTAACGTACGTAAGACGAGACAATACTTTGAAACAGTGAATTTTTTTTTCACCTGAAAGAATCCATATTCTTGGCTAGCCTTGATGATGTCCTGAATCACTTCATTCCGATCACCGTCAAGATCAAACACCGGAATAATCTTGCAGGGATGAACAACTTGCTTACCGGGTCTTTTCTCCGGTGGCAATATATAAGATTCCGGCACAACCGATTGGATATTGCACATGGTTGAGATGAGTTGCCCCATAGTCTCTCAGTTTGTACTTTCAGAGAGTGGAGTGCAAGTTTGCCTTATTTGGCAATATAAGAACATCCACATTGGCATAACCAAAACCAAAAAGTTACTAAAATTAGCAATATTTGTTTAAAAAAGTGCTCACATTGGAATAACCAAACTTAGCAACCTCTTAGCAACTAACCAAATTTTGTCACTTGGATAACCAAAACTAGCAACCTTTTGCCAATAACCAAATTTAATAGACCCCACATCTACCCAATCAAGTACACCCACCATTACACAAAATGACAAAAACCTTCTCTCTCCTCTCTTAACAATGTTTTCAAAAGTTTAATTTAAATTTTTTTTTCTTTTTCAAAAGTTTAATTTTTAAAAACTGGTTTTTTTCAAAAGTTTATTTTAAAAAACTGTTTTTTTCAAAAGTTCATTTTAAAAAACTGTTTTTTTTTTTCAAAAATTCCTATTAAAAACTGTTTTTTTCAAAAGTTCTTTTAAAAAAAACTGTTTTTTTTTCAAAAGTTCATTTTAAAAACTGTTTTTTTCAGAAGTTTATTTTTAAAAACTGTTTTTTTTCAAAATTTATTTTTAAAAACTGTTTTTTTTTTTAAACCGTTTTGTACTTAAAGAAAATTCAAAACTATTTTTTGTAGTTTGAAAAAGTAATGTGGCAAGTTTTGTTTATCATTTGAATAAGTGATGGAGGGTGTCCATTATTTTTGGTTATGGACAAAAAACACCAATGTGGGGAACGGCATTCTTAACTTTAAGAATTTCCCAAATGGATAACCAAAAGCATGTGCAAGTTTTTTTGGTTATCCAATTTTTTAATTAGGCGGGTTGTGGATCTTCTAAGGGGACAAGGTATTGTTAAGTACTCCGTATCATTTTCTGAGATTCTGCCATTGTGGTCTCACTTGACTTTCTAGAGTAATTTTTTTTTTTCCTTCGAGCGGTATACATCAGCGTATAAGAGCGTATGTAAGAGGGTAGAAAGTTTGTAAATTAAAATCCACAAAGAATCCAAAGTTGTTAATAATAGCCTTGAATCACAAACGCCCACGACGGGGTTCGAATGTACCCTGGCTTCCCACAAAGGAAGGGCCGGAAAATGCCATTGGGCTATAACCCTGTTGGCTTCTATATTAGTTAACTGTAGTAACATAATTCGAAGAAGGAAAACTTTACGTTTTAAACCCTAAAGTTTGGTGTGCTTTCTTAGATTCAACCCTATAATTTTTATTATTTTCAATTTAAACCCAGTATTTATTAGGAGATCACAATGTAGACCACCCATCCATCTCCGTTAGCTATTCTAGATTGATGATACGAGTTGCATTATGATTGTTTGTAAACTATTCAAGACTGTAATTATAAGAGTGATTATGATTGGATGTGATTAAGTTAGCAATGCATGTCAACATCAAGTTACAAAATCTACCAACATATATAATGCCATGTGGTACAATTATTTTTATGTCTCACCCTTCTACTATCCCGCTAAGTCGTTTAATGGAGATGGGCGAGGACACACGGACAGCACATACGTACGTATTGTGCTTCACGGATCAACATGATGCCCTTATCCGATCACTAATGGAGATGGGCGGATGGCATACAATGTGATCTTCCAATGAATATATATAGTGTTTAAGTTGAAAACATTAAAATTATGGGGTTGAATTTTGGAAATGCATCAAACTCTCGGGTTTAAAATGTAACATCACCGGATTAATTGATGACCGCATTAACTATATATCTGACTGTTTGATTTGTTTCATTTTCATAAGATCATAAGGGACAATTAAGTTTTTTAAATATTATTGTATTAAAAATTGTTAGATTACGATATTGGAACTTCTGTGAAATATCGGCAAGTTAGAGTAATAAGTCTAGTATTTCTACGGATTGATTGGGATATGTTGGACAGATATGCGACATAAATAGATTCATAAGCATCTATACTTCATTATTAGATTAATTTACTTAGATCATGTAGAGAAGTCTAACCGCTGCCATTCATTTTTATGCAATAGATATAACCGGTATATTTATTTTAATGCAATAGGCAACAATAGAATGAGAAGAGTTTTTTTTTTTTTTTTGGTGTGTCATTAGCCTTTTTCTATGGATCCATATGCTCTCCATTTCATTGGTGGATTGGAGATCTCCATTACATTTTAGGTGGGTTTGACATTTCCATACTTAGTTTTTAGTCGATGTAATAAGATGATCTTGAATTTTTTAGTCAAATACAACAAGCAGCGAACCCGTGTTATGTAACAGAATAGTAGAAAAATATACTTATACAGTATTCGTAAATGACCACGAAAGTTTCACATTGCTTACGGCTAAAAATACTCGCAATAAGGGAGATAATTAAACATTATTAAAAAATCATATCCCTTGACTCATTGATTCCCTTGACACATTGATTATCCACTTTGTGCTTTTTTTGTTTATTTGTTTGTTTTTTCGGAGATAACTACGATACAAAAAAAGCAATTACGTAATTAGTTTTATTGTATAGATAAATAGGGGCCAGCAGCTCTCTAACATCAACTAAAGAAAGGTTGGATAGCCACTGGGGTAAATCTTCCCTTCTGCTGTCCGTCCTAACATCTAATAGAGAATGCTTAGCCAACAGATGAGCTACTCGATCTGTTACCACAATGATTAACATGGGAAAAAGAATAAAACGAAAATGTCAATGCAAGTTTAAGACAATCCAGTGGAATAGTATCACAATCCATCTATCCTTCTCCTGATTGAGTGCTCGGACAACTTGCAACACATCCCCTTCAACTACGATTCGAGGGAAATTCCAGTTCCCTAGCCATCGTAAAGCATGACGAAAACCCATAGGTTGGCTAGTGTAGCAATAGCATTGCGTAGACTCTGCCAAAGAAAGTGTCGTACCTTATTTGGGATTGGGAATGTCCAGATTTCTTTCCATTTTGTGCCATTGGGATCACAGAGCTTAATGTTATGCCCCAAACAAAGAATCAAACCAAAACCAAACACAAATTTGAGGAAAAACTCCGACTTTATTCATAACGTAAATAAATCATGAAAAAACCTCTCAAAGCTAAGCTTTACAGGATCTCACACACCCTCACTTAGCTATCTCACTCATACCGAGATACAGATTTTCAGAAACAAATAACAGTAACTAGTTATTACAATGTTCCGATGCAAAACACAAACAAACGTGAGGCTTCTTATAGCCTTGGAACTCAGATAAAGAAATAAAAATAATTTACTGTGGGTATGGAAACACCATTCAGATCAACCTACTATTCATATCATAAAGGTAAATCAATGTGCCAGTGGGAGGAATGGGAGCCACCACCCAATTATTCATCACTTAGTTCTCCCATCTCATGAGACCTCCTATTTATAGCAAGATTCTTGGCCACAAAGTATACTGATCGAACGTAAAGAATCCATCCTCTGTGTAGTGCCACAATTCCTTATCCCTTACCCCTGGTTGTAACCAAACCTTCCTTCAAGCAATGTAAATCACCATCAATAAGGTCGGAGACCTTCTCTATCACCTTTGGTGTTGGACAATCTATTAAAGGTTCTAGGTGTATAAATAGAGCCTAGATCACAGCCATTTGGGACACAGAAAATCTGAAATGCTACATCAGTCTTTTTAGTCGCTTTCTTGTATTGTTAATCCGTAACTCTACAGAAATAGATTTATCAATCACTTGGTTCGTTTGATTCCTTTTTTTGGTTCGGTATGTTGTATGTCCTTCATTTGAACAATGCAAGCAGAAGATCATTAGATCGGGCTTCGTTGTATTCTTGAACAGATTTGCTACAACCAGGTGTCACCAAAAAGTGGGGCAAATATTGTTTTTGGAAAGCAATATGTAATGTGACTCGAAGCAAGTTTTTCAAGGCATTCAAATTCCAAAGATCCCAAATTCTACACCGGCATAGACTATACTGCTACTTCTACAAGAGTACAAGGTAAGATTGTTGCATCCTAGGAGAAGGGCACCATTACAAACTTGTAGCACTGCAGCAAGGGCCAATTTTGTCTTAAGGAGATTCTATCGAACAAAAGCCTCGATCAAAAATTCTTCCAAACCTTTCTATGTCAAGTACCAGTTTCATACTTTCGGCTTTAGAAACTTCATTATCGTAAATTTTGTAACCTCTAAGTTTAATTTAATTATCCATTTGATTATTTTGGGCATAGTTCCATACAGATTGCCTAACACATTAAGCTTCAAAGAAGCTGAATATAGTTTGGTCTCATTATTCTTTGGCAAAATCTACTGTCCGCCCAATAGATGGACAATAAGACCGGTCATAATGTATTTTTATTGTCCGTTCATTGGGTGGACACTAGAAAGATCCTTATTCTTTTCATAATTTGCTCAAAATTAGTTTCTCTAAATTTAGTTCTTCTCTAGAAAATTCATGAACCGAACACACAGGATCAAGGAAAAACAGAGCAAAATAGCTTCAACATGTGATTGATATTACCCACAAAGGCATGTATGAAGATTGAGATCATGATTCTGAGGGGTCATACAAATAGTGCCCAACAGATGATTGATATTAAAGGCATTTATGAAGATTGGGATCATGATTGTAAAGGATCATATAAATAGTGCCCAACTGCATGTATCGCAAAGTAAAAAATGGAACAATCCAATTAAATTCTGCTTGCATAAATCCTAATTCCCTAAGCCAAGGAAAGGGTAAAATACCAATTACTCTAAGTTTATTATACAATAATATGTGATGACATGAAACAATGATGATTGTTATTCAACTGGTTTATTCTCTCTTGGGCATGGTGAGCGAAGAATTTTTTTTTAAGACTGGATCATAAGGCGCTCGAGTGGATCTTTTCCTTCGTGGGATCAGTCAAATAAGTGCGGGTGAAATCTTCGAATGTGAAACATTTGTACAATGGGGGATTCGATTCGCTAACAAGAGATTTTGCTGGTTCAATGACGACATCTATGGAAGGACGTATGAAACTAGCAACTATTGTTCGAGCAACATTTGAACTGGCAACAACCCTATGATCAGCACTCTTCAGCTTCCCATTGCCGATTATCTACAAAATGGAATGGATTACAAATAAGTGAAACAAGTACTTATAAATTTCATTTTTCTCCATAAAATTCTTGAACCAAACATAGAATCAAGGAAAAAAAAGAAGAAGCAAAATACCTGCAACATGTGATTGATATTAACCACTAAGGCATTAGGAAGTGGCTCAACTGCAACCCATTTTTCATCTTTCAAAACTTGAAGCCCAGGCACATCCCCTTGGTTAAGAAGGGTGATAGTGAATGGATCACTATGTTTGGGCAAGCCCAATACCAAGGTTGGGTCCGGACATTGTGGGTAATGGTTAATACTCATAGTCTGGCCATTGCTGAGCCCTCCTTCGCAGTAGCCTGCTTCGAGGCCCAATCCTTCGCAAATTAGATCCAAAATCCACAAACTAAGTTTTCTCACCTCCACTGAATATCGTCCAAATACTTCTCTATGAAAAGCCCAATAAAGAGAGATGAAATTTGTAATGATCAAACAAATCTCGAAGTTCAAAAAAAGAAGGCTTAAAGTTGACAGTAAATTATCAAGGTAATTTCCTGCAAGTTGACAAAGTAAAAAAAGAAGTACGAAAAATCTTGTCTGTAATTAAAAGTAAGTAAAATTCATATGTACCTGTAGCGAGCCGGATTTTCGGGCCATTGCTGAATATGTTCCTCCAATGGATGACAAGGGTGCCTTAAACTATCTACCCAGAAATGAACCTTCTCTTTTGCAAAGTCGATGCTTGTTTTGATTCTACAAGTTTGATTCGGATCCTCAGAGTAGAACCTCTCCTTCTCCTCCACAGGCAAATCAAAAAATTCCTTCGCCACTACCAAAACATCCTTCATCAGCTCCTCTGATACCCCATGATTTTCTCAACTGCAAATTTGTTTTTTCAAAAGTCATTATCTATTAGTCTGATTTCTTAATCTTACGTAGAATATGAAAAAGATTTTTTTTTTGGTGACCAAATATCCGGACCAGCTTGCGAGGTTTTTATTTAAAGCCAAAGCAAAATTTCGGACTGAATTTGAACAAGAGTTAGCATGTTGAGGTAACAAGCTACATGGGCCCCATTGTATTTGAAGAACCATGTGAGAGACCAACATGGCCCCCAATTGCCCAATTGCAGTGAAATGGAATAGTGTAACTTTTATGCATTATCAATGTGTTTAGGAATAGAAAATTTGTGGGATCTACGTCGGCAACATTTTTGCACATAATTGAACTGCTAACCAGGTTCTCTTCCATTTTTTTATACTAAAAAATTAATAGGTGAATGATATTGAATTTTTTTTTCCCTTACTTTACGAATTCAAATAGTGTACAAGTGGATAATCATTACCAACATAATTTTTATTTTTTTCAGCTGCAAAAAGGGTGGAAGAGGGGCGACTTGTCACAGCAATCCTCCCTTGGCCCTGAGACACTATAGGAACTCCAGGCCCTCGTCATGCCCAGAAAAGAAACAAAAAGTCATAGCAACTACCATCGCACTAGAAACTAGTGGCCGGACCACAGCCAGGCTTCATATGGTAAAAATCCTTCCATAGCTGAAGTAAGACTAGATAACATGAAACCATGACTTTTTTTACCTGAAAGAATCCATATTCTTGGCTAGCCTTGATGATTTCCTGAATCAATTCATTGCGATCGCCGTCAATATCAATTACCGGAATAGTGCCGCAGTGAGGAACAACTTGCTGACCGGGTCTTCTTTCCGGTGGCAATATGTAAGATTCCGGCACCACCGATTGGATACTGCACACGTTTGAAAGGAGTTGCGCCATGTCGAAATTTGATCGTTTCAGAGAGTGGAGTAAGTTATCCTTATGATTGGTTGGTTTGGGATTGAGGCTTTTATATATGGGGAATAAGTTATCCTTATGTTTCCTTTTCAAAGAGTCTGGTCTTACTTGTCATCCCAGAGTATTTTATCGTAAATAGTACTACTATTCAAAGAAGCTAAAATTATCACATTTTAGAGAAATGCTACAATGTACACCCCTCTTTTAGGCTAAAAAATGAGATTTTGTGATAACATATTTATAGCATACACACATATTTATAGCAATACTACATCATTTATTACTCACACAACAATTCAGTATTCACCAGCCACATCTCTTCATGACCAGAAAAGAATTGGGGTTTTTTTGGCAGCAACCAAACCTATGGCCATAGTGCATAATTTCTTGATTTTCTTACGAATTAGAGATCAGATCAAGAAATTATGATGTGCACTTATCACTAAACATATGGTTGATGTGCACTTATGACCAGAATTGGGGGTTTTTTCATTCATACATAAGTGAAATAAAATCGGGTGGCAAGGATTTGAACAATTGGGAGTTGCTGGAAAAAAAAAACCCCAATTCTTCTTTTCAGGTCAGCATGAGGCAGAATTTTTATTTTCCGAAAATAATTTGCCAAGAAGCTGATGGCAAGGACTATCATGTTTTGCAAACACGACTAACTTCCATCCCGAGAGAGAGAGAGAGAGAGAGAGACCTTCGTGGGATTCGTCGGAGGAGGAAAGCTGGAGTTGGTAGAGGTGGGATTCGTTGGTTGGGCTAATCGACGAAGGTGGGAGGAACGCTGGGGCTGGGGTTGGCCGACGACGGAGGATGCCGGTGGTTGTCGTAGTTGCCTGCCGCCCTCTCCCTTCTATGTTTCGTGGAAGAAGAAGATGTACTGTAGAAGAAGAAGAAAAAGATGGTCCTCACGTTTTGAGGGTTTTAAAACAAAAAAAAAAAATTTTGCCAAAGTGGTGGGCCCGGTGACCAACAGGTTCCCAATTTTTTTATTTTTTATTTTTCAAAATTTTTCTCATATGGATATGAGATTTTGTGATTCTGTTTATTGCATTTTGATGCTTCAATATTTATTTTTGTAACTCGTGATATGAGTTTTTATTTTACAGAATATGAGATTTTGTGGGGTTATATGAGGTTTTGTGGCTACTCATATGAGTTGCACACCAAATGCCAAAAGCTTGGTTGCACATTGTAGCAACACTCCACATTTTAAACCAGATACATTTCCCAAGTTCAACTTTAACCCTATAGTTATCATAGGAGATCACAATGTAGACCGCTTATCCATCTACATTAACTATTTTGGGTTGTTGATGAGAGTGGCATTATGAGTGTCGGCCCATTCGGGAGCTTATTATTTTTTGCATTTTTCAATTTGGATTGTGAATTGTAGATTACTCCCAAACACTATTTTGTTATAAAATTTATCATGTACACATCTCCAAAATACTCTACAGATCGATACATAATCTATTCGTACCACATAATCTACAATTCACAATCCAAAATGTAAAATGTAAAGAGTAATAGATTTTCAAACGGGCCCTAAGTTAGCAATTCATGTTAAAGTCAAGTTACAAGACCAACCAAGATAAGACCACATGGCCAGTATAATATTTTTTTTTTTTTGCATCCCACCCTCAATTGTTGTGTTAAGCCTGTTAACAGAGATGGACAGTTATGCTAAGTCTGTTAACAGAGATGGACAAATGTTCTATATTGTGATCTCCTAATAAATATATATAAGGTTTAAGTTGGAAAAATTAAAAGTATAGGGTTGAATTTGGGAAACACATCAAACTGCAGGATTTAAAATGTATTTTTCACTTGAAAGAAAAGAATTGCATCACCGGATTAAAAAGATGACCACATTATAAGATAGGACAAATGAACTGCCTTTTTTTTTTTTCGGGGAACTGAAATGGACAGCTTTGAGAAATACCCGAAGGATGGTCAGGGGCGCAGCTATTAATGGAGGGGCACAGGCTAACTCTAGGTCCTAACCTCTCATTTGTCATCAAAAGGTAAACTAAAATAAATGGATTTTGGGTAAAACAATTTTTTTGCTTTTCTCTAGTAAGATATTAAATATCTATGATTTTTTAAAACATATATATTTGAATTTAATCAAATAAAAACATATCATTTATATTTGCTCTGTTCAACGGATCCACAATTTTTATTTTTTTTGGGGATGCTGACAATGTATCTGCAACTAGAATAATCGACTAGCTGATGTACAAGTCCATTGCTTGTATTGTGGGACTTTTAGAAACTAAAACTAGAGTTTATATATCACAACGCATCCAATAGAAGAGATAAATTAAACCCGTCATCTCTCCCTCGGCAAAGAAAAACAAAGAAACAGGAAAAGAAAAAAAAATACTAATTATTGTCATTAAGTTGTATTTGGATGATGATTTTGGAGAGCAATGTACAAGGAGAAAGAAAAATAGTACGTATAGTAGGCAATACTTAACTGTTTATTAGGGGGTGTTTGGCTGCCAAAGTACTCCATTTTGCATTATAAGATTTCGTATTTAAGGGGTTTTGAGAGGCAATTACGTAACGTAATACATTGTGTCAAAATACATTCTCAAAAACGAACTGTGAAAAATTCAGAATTCAAAAATCATATCTGGAAGAGCTATTTGACTATATTTTCACTCATGGTACAAAATCTATTCGTCTAATATCATCCTGAGTTTTACAATTCACTTTTTAGCATTTTAAAAAAAAATAATTAACACCCAAACATCCGATTCTTTCACTTTTTTCATTTTCCTTGATAAATCCCTGGAGAAGTTCATGACCCAAATAAAACCAAAAACTCTTAGCTTGTGTTCTACAAGGCAAAGGAGATACGAAAAACAAAAAAAGAAGGAAAACTTTCTTCGCTTTGCTATCCTTTTTTATCATTTCGTTTTCCTTTCCAATTTCATTCCCGTAGAGTAGGTGACGCAGGGCGCCTTATATATGAACTACAGAAAAGACGTGCAACAATCGAACACAAACAAAAAAGTTTAGAGAAAACGCTCCCTAGACTCTTTTATCATTCAATAATACTCAAAAAACCGTCTTGCCCTTAAAGCTTACAACTTATTATATAGGAAACCGGAAACCCTAATTGATTTGTTCCGAAAAGGAAGCCAGATCAATAAAAACGCAAAATTACCAAAAATGAAAAATTCGAAAATAATAACAAAATAAAAAACAAGAGAAAATTCTAGAATGTTTCCCAAAAGCGCAGCTTAATTCGGATTTTCCTTGCCTAAGTAATTGGTAAGTCAAATCTTTCCTTAAACGGCAAATTTGGCCATTCGGAGCCCTAAACATAGGGGCGGATTGGGGTACGAACCAAACCGAACCAAACTGAACCGAATCACCAGACCACTGCCCCCAACCGAACCGAACGGGTACCCAATCTGAATTTTTAATTTTTGATGTCTATGAAATTTTAGGAGCATTTTCTAGATTTCCAGGAGCATTTTCCTTATTTTAAGGCACTATTTTCCAGATTTTAGGAGCATTTTCCAATTTTCTAGATTTCTAGTTCAACTTTCAATTGTTGCCAAACATTACATAGTCCCAAATACGTAAAAGTCTAGCACGATAACATCACCAACAAACATAAAACAAAGTCTCAAATACGTAAAAGTCCAGCACGATAACATCACCAACAAACATAAAACACAGTCCATAATCAAGTCTAACACGATAACCAATAAACTAAAGTAGTCTAGAAACTTAAAAACTAGTCCAGAATCATTGAAGTCGATCACCAAGCTAAAATCATAGTCCATGCTCCAACCTTCAAGCCTTCAAGTCCAACTTGACATGCCAACGGATTTGTAGAATTCAAACCTATTCAATTAAAGCAAAAAAAGTTAAATTAATAGTAACGAAGTATAATATTCAAAACCACACAAAACATTAAACAATACCAATTACCTCACGAGTCACACATGAATCCCCTGATTCCCTATCATCATAGATAGTGGCGTACCCCGATGATGATTCGCCTAACAAAAGTAAAAGTAACAAATTCATAAGTATTGTCTTCTTCTTTTTCCCCCACTAAAGTAGAGCAATAGAACAAAACTAATTTATTACCTTTCATTTCTGCAGCCCACAACCAACTTTGAGCACACATCAAGGCTTCCATCGTATCGGGATGAAGTCTACTCCGATGTGGACTCACCAACCTACCACTCGCGCTAAATGCGGACTCAGAAGCAACTGTGGATACCGGAATAGATAACAAATCCTAGCCATTAGTTGTAAAACCGGATATTTGGGTACATGTGATCTCCACCAATTCAAGACATCAAATCCTGGGGTTCTTGGTAAGACCTCCTCTGACAAATAATGATCCAACTCCGTTTTTCCATAATCAATGGTCTTACTTCTCTTTGACTGAAGGATAAAGACATCAAACTCTGATAGTGACTCAATATCCATGGAACTTGAATTGGAAGAAGAGTCACCAATGCCCTCCATCAAGTTTGGACTTCGACAATTGTATTCCTTAACAAAGTGCACGAACTTTTTCAACTTCTTCCCTATAATCTTCTCCAAACAGTTTTCGAAAGTAAAACTCCAATACTTTGATCTTGTACCTAGGATCTAACACCGCAGAAACCCCCACAACACCATGTATTACAGACCAATACTTGTCAAATTTTTCAATCATTCTTTTGGCCATTTCCTTAATCACTTCATTTCCAGAATAGAGCCAATTTCTCAATGCAACTCTAATCTCACATATATTTGGAAAGCATTGATTAGTAGTGGGACATTTAGTTCCAGAAAACAGCTCAGTCACCTTAAAGAAAATTTTCAGTCTATCACAAACATCTTGAGCAAACGCCCACTCATCTTCAGTCGATAGTGATCGATATAAAGCATCTCGTTTGCTTAACCGATAAAACACTTCCTTATAAAGTAAGGCTGTTTGAAGCATCAAGAATGTTGAATTCCACCTAGTTGCACAATCAAGTCCTAATTTCTTAGCACATGACACATTCAATTGATGAGCTATTTCTTGAAATTTTTCCTCTTTTTTAGGTGATGCTGTCCAATATTCTACACTATCCCGGATTTTCTCAATACCCTCCTTAATAACATCCAGCCCATCTCTAACAATCAGATTAAGAATATGGGCACAACAACGAATGTGAAACAAATCTCCACCCAACATAAGAGACGTACAGTCAAGTTTATCCTCCAAAAGTCCAACAATGGCATCATTGGTGGTGCAATTATCAATAGTTATGCAAGAAATCTTTCTATCAATGTTCCAATCTATCAAACAGTCTAACAATTGCTCACAAAGAACTTCTTTCGTATGTGGACATGGCACATAGACAACCTAACATGCGACACTGATATTTAATTACCACTACAAAAATGAAGAATTACATGAAAGCAAAAATTAACGATAACGACGTAATTTAAATGTCCCTCAAAATGCGATTGTGCAAAGTCCAAGAATCATCAATAAAATGAGTCGTGACAGCCATGAAGCCTTTCTTTTGGTTACTAGAAGTCCACATGTCGGTTTAGGCTAAACAGCAACAAAAGCCCAAAAAACGACGTACGCCATGGCCATAGGCGATGGGTCTTGATTGTTAGGTCGTTTCGGGTCCAACCCAAGTGGGCCCAACGCAAAATTCCACAGCAGCATAATTATGATTTTGCCAACCTAGGCTTAAAACGCCGAAAATACTCTTCCTCCATGGCTACTGCATTAGTAGGTTCTTAATCAAATAATTTCAACTTGGAGAGGCAAACAATAACTAACGATTAAGCAAGAAGTAAGAGAGTATGTAAAGGGGTGAAAGAATATTAGGCCAAATACACAAAGAGAGAAGGCAACAGTATTTAATCTACTCCCCTTTAGATTATCATTATCCTTATGTCACAGCTTTAGAAGAAAGATGGGCTCGCGAGCACTAGCAAGAATAATGTTCTTGATTTTAGAGCTCTGAGTCACTTTCACCCCTTTAGAATTTTTGTGCCTTGGGGATGAATCAACCTATATGGGAATTTATGAAGGAATGTCCCATATTTATAGGAATCTGCAACCCAATATATTTCCCTTATAATATGATGACACATGTTATCTCTGTATACCTGGGCAACGTGGGTGACGTCACTGGCTGTTAGGAAGATTCCTCTGACTTATCTAGTGTGCACTATTCCATTGCGACGATCCCTAATCCTTTGAAGCCACCAAACTACTTGTATCTCCCCTATTCCCGCGTGTTAGGCATGATCGTGAGTCCTTTGGTTCGCGCCAACACCTCGCTCGAGACTCTCAATGACTTTCCTACCCCTGCCTTATGGCCAGGTACAGTCACGAGCGCAGGTACAGTCACGAGCGCTCTCTCTCTCTCTCTCTATGTGTGTGTGTGTGTGTGTGTGTGTATATATATATATATATAGGATCATGATCTCCTAAAGGATCCCTTATTTAAAATTACGTGTGGACCTAGCCTTTTTTCAACTTTCCAGATCAAATTTTGACGATCCGAACCGCTCAATTTATTTTGAAGATTTCCTGCGTAGACCCTTGAAAACATCTTCTGAACACATTGGATGGATGAGATTTTCAAAAATAATTTGCAACACAAAAAACCATTTTATTATTATTTTCGGGAGGTGTGGATTAGAAGTTTTTCGTGTATATATTCCACTTTCCCTCCAAACTCCCGTAACTTGTTAAATTTCGGACCTCATTGATCCCGATCAAATTTTGATGATCTGAACCGTCCAATGTGCTTAAAAATGTGTTTTTTAGGGTCTCCATGAGAAATCATCAAAAACAAAAAATACCGGGAAGGGCTTGATCCAAGCCATTTTCACAAAACTATACATATACAGTTTTTGTGAAAAACAGATGGGATCAAGCCTTTCCCGATATATTTTTTTGATAATTTATCGCGGAGACTCAAAAAAACACCTTTTAAACACATTGACAGTTCAGATCATCGAAATTCGATCGGAATCAATGAGGTCCGCATTTTATTAAGTTCAGGGAGTTTTGAGGGGAAGTGTGGTGTGTGTGTATATATATAGGTTAAGCTTCACATCCGGACTTTTTATCCAAATTTTTTTTTGACGATCTGATCCGTCTAATGTGTTTAGAAGGTGTTTTCAAGGGTCGATGGGGAAAATTTAAGAAAAAATACCGGGAAGGGCTTGATCCAAGCAGTTTTCGCAAAAATATATAAATACAATTTTTACGAAAACTGCTTGGATCAAGCCTTTCCCAGTATTTTTTTTGAAGATTTTCTGCATGGACCCTTGAAAACATCTTCTGAACACATTGGACGGATCAAATTTTCCAAAAAAAAAATTGCAACACAAAAAAACCTATTTTTTCCTTATTTTCGGGAGTGTGGATAAGAAGATTTCCGTATATATATAGTCCCGATCCAGTCAGGGATCTCGAATTCAGGACTCATAGTTCTAGATCAAATTTTCACGATCTGAACCATTCAATATGTTTAAAACGTGTTTTTAAGGGTACTCATGTGAAATCATCAAAAAAAAATACCAGGAAGGGCTTGATCCGAAGATTTTTTTATAAAACTGTATATGTACATTCTATGGGAAAAATTGCTGAGATCAAGCCTTTTCCGGTCTTTTTTTATTTATGATTTTATGTGTGAATCATTAAAAACACGTTAAAACACATTGTACGGTTTGAATTATGCAAAAATAATTTCTAAAACCTCAAAAGCACCATTTTCCCTGTAATCCGAGATCATTTACTGGATCATCAGTGTGTGTGTATATATATATATATGTATATAATTGTGCTCTTTTCTCCTCTGTGTTATCTAATTCGGATGTTTAAAAATCTTTGCATAGCTGAGGTAAGACTAGATAACACGAAACCGTGACTTTATTTTACCTGAAAGAATCCATATTCTTGGCTAGCCTTGATGATTTTCTGAATCAATTCATTGCGATTGCCATCAAGATCAATCACCGGAATAGTGTTGCAGGGAGGAACTACATGCTGATTGGGTCTTCTTTCCGGTGGCAATATGTAAGATTCCGGCACCACCGATTGGATACTGCACATGTTTGAAAGGAGTTGCGCCATACGTACGTACCCTCAGTTCATAGTTCCAGATCTAGAGAAAGGAGTACAAGTTTTGGTTTATTTGGTATTAAAAAGGCTTTTACATATCGTATATATTGGGGATAAGGCTATAAGCTATCCTTATGTGGACAGTGGAGTACAAGTTTGACTAAAAGTATGTTTCATTTTCGGAAAATGATACAATACACACTCCTTAATACTATAGTTAGGAGATCACAATGTAGACTATCCATTCATCTCTGTTAACTATTCTGGATTATTGATATAAAAGAGTGGCATTACGAGTGAGCCTGTTTGGGAGCCTATTATTGTTTCCATTTTTTTTTTTTTTTGGATTGTGAATTGTATATTATGGTCATAATAGATTATAAATTCATTAAGTGTTTGAGAGATGTGTGAAGAATAAATTTTGCAACTAAGTGATTGGGAGTAATTAATGGAAAAAGAGAGAAATTCGAACACAACTCATACTAATCACAAAATAACAATCACAAAATAACTCAATAATTCTTCACCCAATCCCCTCATTAACTCACCGAGCATGGCAGCTCATTTTATTCTTTTGCTGGCCCCCCTTCTCATTTACTCCCATCTCCATCTTTGTCTTTTTATCCCTTAACCAAATCACAGCCAAACCCCACACACTATAATCAAGATTATCTCTCAGCAGTAATTACCAAAATAGATTATAATGAATTTTTTTTAAAAAATTTAGAATGCAAAACGAGAATACACAACTACCTTTAAGGCTTATTATCAAATTGTGCCTCCATTGTGTAATTTTGGGAATGTATTTTTTCCTTGGGCTCCCATACACCACAATCCGAAAATGCAAAATTGACAATGTGAAAGGAGACTCCCAAACAGTGATAAGCACACAAATATGTAAATATTAGTAGGCTTAAGTCTTCAAGTTTAATCTTATTATCATGTTTATTATTATTTTTTATAAGATATTGCACATAAAGTTTGTTTTGAGTGTTTCAAGAGAAAACGGGATAAATATGCTGCATTCAATGCCGTGTGAAAGTGCGACGCGCCATATTGGATAATTTTCCAACCAACCTTGGCAATAACTTCAAAAATAAGACAAAAGAGGAAGGAAAGTCAGAAAGTGGTTGGCTGGCGGCTGGGGAATTGAGAAATGGAAATGAATATCGCGTCGGGATGATATTAGATTTTGTCCTACAAAACACATGCCAAGCACATAAATGGCAAGAGTTATATTATTCCATCATTGGGATTAAAAAAAGAAATTTGACTGTTACTTCACTTTAATTGGACTCCATTTTAAAAATTAGTCGGACTCCGTTTTGAAAATTAGTCAAGAGCATCGCAAACCGAATCAATACACAAATGGTTCCCAGTGGTGTATCAGTGTCAAGTCTTGGGATATTAAAAGACCCATGTAATTATCCAATTCATTGACCAATTGCGTTGTCAGAATCCTCGTGGAAACCAATCCGAAGAAAATCAATCTCCCTCTCTGCCTTTGTTTTATTTCGTAAAGCTAAAAATTCACCCTTTAGATCGATAAGCTCTTTTTTCTCCATAAAATTATTCCCCGTAGATTCAACCTCGGACTTATTGAGTTATATACATATAAGCGATACCATAGCCCTACACTTGGGGTTAAGCACTTAGAAATACAACTTTTGGTACCAAGCAAACAGCCTAACTCTAAGAGTAACAATTCTAGATTGGTGATAAAAGTGGTTATAATTGGATATGATTAAGGGGTGCTTTGGCTTAAAAATCATAATCCACATTATTGAATTATTCGTTTTGTCTTTATTCAATTTTTTTGCACTTATTAGTTTTCCGTCAAGATTTTGTAGTTTCTGAATTTCTCTCAACGAGACGAATTTAACAAGTATAAAACAATGGTCAAAACTTAATTTTTTTAATAAAGCCAAAATATTTGGATTATTGGCCAATAATCCAAGTATTTTGGCTTTATTCAAAAAAATATTTGATTTGACTATAAATTTATACTTGTTAGATTTGTCTCGCCGAGAGGAATCCAGAAACCACAAAACCTTGACGCGAAATTAACAAATGCAAAAAAAAAAAAAATTGAATAAAGACAAAACGAAAAAATCAAAAAACCACAATCTACTTTTTAGCCATAAAGCACCCCTAAGTTAGCAATGCATGTTAACTGCACATTCCTATGGGGCTTAGTCTAATGTATGGTGGATAAAAGGTATTGGGGCATAACATGGTGGTGTCCCAAAACCATTGAGTAATTGGTCGTTAAGAGGATGCCATCAGAGCCGGCGTCGAGGTGAAATCAAAGGTGTGACAGCCTTCGGCCCATAATTTAAGGAAAAATGGTGGCTCATTTTCAACAGAAGTTGTATGGTACATGTAAATTATTATTTATGAAATGGATATTGAAATCAAGAATTCCAAAAGGTTTTCCATTCCATATTGCATAAAACTTTCCAAAGAGGCTAAACAGACCAAAAATACCCGGCCACCACAATGAAAGAGCCTCCCCCTTCCCCTCACACTACCCAAGAACCAAAAAGGTACAAAAAAACCAATGAGAAAGCCAAAAGACAAATACCTCTCACCTAACCAAAAGGCACAAACTAAAGGTGACTTTTCGTCATCGTCACATGACTCATGTTTCTTTTCAATCGATTGGAGATGGGAATTGAACCTATGACCTTCAGCTAAGGAAACAGACTCAATCTGCTGAGCTAAAACACATCTAATTAGGGGTTCTCTATTAATAAAAAATTATTTTTTAAAAGAACTGAGATAGATTATTTTTTTACAATACATCACATAAAAAATTAATTTATTTAAAAAACTAACTTAGTAGAACACCAATCACCCTTTATGAAACTTGAAGAAAAACTTGCCTATAATAAACATATGCAGTATTACTTTGACTTCAATTTTGCCCCTGAGTCGGCCTCCTTTGGCCAAATCCAAAAAAATTGGTTTTTTTTCATTTTGTCCTTATTCAAAAAAAATTGCATTTGTTAATTTTTGATCAATTTTTTGTGGTTTCTTGGCTTGTCTCGATGAGAGGAATCTAAAACATGTAAAATTATTAGCCAAACTTAAAGTTTTGTGAATAAAGACGAAGAATAATCTAAAAAACTAATTTTTTGGCTAAATTTTTTGTCTTTATTCACAAAACTTTAAGTTTCGCTAATAATTTTATACTTTTTAGATTTTACTGCGTTGAAAATGCCTACCTAAAACCACAAAAATCTAATCGAAAGTTAACAAATACAAAAAAAAAAAATTAATAAAGACAAAACGAACAAAAAGAAAAACCAAAAAACTATTTTTTTGGATTTAGCCAAACCTTTGTGCTTCCAAATTGGAGCTTATCCGTTAGATTTTACCCGATAATAATGATCATGGTATTGGTTTTTTTGTTTTTAGTTACGAACCTATGGACTATGGTGTTGCTTTGCCTTCCTCGTATGAGAGAGAGAGAGAGAGAGAGCAGGGTGGGGTGGTTTGTTCTTCAAAGGGGACAAGAGACTCCAAAGTCCAATCATTCACAAGTTTTTCGGGGGGCGGCGGCAAGGATTGTGCTCTCTCCATCCCAAATTGTTTTCTTACGAGAGTAATTGAATTTTGAATGTAAAAAATAATGTGTTTATGAAAACTTTTTTTTTTGAAAAAAAAACACTAATTTTTATTCTCAATCAAATCTTTAGATTGGGGTAAACTTTATTGAAAAAAATTAATGCTTATACATTACGTTTGCGTTCAAAATACACGTACTCCCAAAAAAAACAAACAATTTGAGACAGAGAGAGTAATAAGTTTTTTTTATCTTCAAAAAAGATCGTGAAGAAGTCTCTTTCTTATTCTAAGGGGGTGTTTCATGAAAAAAAAATTGGTTTTTCATAGCTTTTCATGTGATGTGTAGTATGAGAATGAACTGTCTCGGTATTTGAAAAAATAGTTTTTTATTAGTGGAATACCCCCTTATTCTCTCTTGGAAATGCTAGCTAGCTAGTAAGTAAAGAGACTTTTTCAAAAAATTGGTTTTTCACAGTTTTTTATCTAGGTTGTGAGAGAATGACTTGTCTCGGTGTTGGAAAAAAATAGTTTTTTAGTAATGGAATACCCCCTTATTCTCTCTTGGAAATGCTAGCTATTAAGTAAAGAGACTTTTTCACAGCTTTTTATATGATGTGTTATAAGAGAATGATCTGTTTCAGTATTTTAAAAAAATAGTTTTTGTCAGGGGAATACCCCCTTATTCTCTCTTGGAAATGCTAGCTAGTAAGCGAAGAGACTTCTTCAGGGCAAGGATTGTAACATTGCCCATGTACTTTGGGCAAGGTATAAATTATAATACATCACTTGACCCCTCTTGCCCGCCCGTTTTCTCGTGTATGTTTTTGTATTGAAATTAATTGTTAATTTTTACCCAACTGCTAACTCTATTTCAAACTTCTAAACTCAATAATGATACTCCGTTATTATTTTATAAAACTGAAAATTAAAATTTGTAATTTCAAGTCTTATACAAACTCACAATTTCTAATCTTACTTCTAAAACTTTTTAGTTTTTGATTGTTTTAAGGAAAAATTCTGAATTGAAAGAAAAATGTCAGATATAGAACAATTAAATGCTCCCCTCTAATACAAATATTATTATCACTGGAAAAATGAAGCAATATAAGATAACATTGAGACCATCACGAAACAAAATTAATCAACTCATATTATCATATAATCGAAGCACAACGTTTCTTTTTTTGACGACTCCACCACGGGGAATAAAAAATGCTTTCCTTCATTCGAAAACTCCGAGGGAAACTACCGATCGTACGGTTGTATTTTTGTAAGTGAAAGCAAGGCAAATAAACCTAAACCCGGTGTAATAAAAAAAGAATCCAATATTTTGAGTGCAAAGAGACCAATTGGTATGTGAATAAGTTTATTAAACATGTAGGAAATAACGAGGCATAATAAAATTGATGCAGGTAAACGTATTGAAAAACCAAGATTTTTTATATCAGCAAGGATGTATATATATATATATATATACTTCCCATCATCCACCTATCAAGATTACAGAGCTTCAACAA
The DNA here is from genome assembly GCA_022606695.1 of Vaccinium macrocarpon. Lineage (NCBI taxonomy): Eukaryota > Viridiplantae > Streptophyta > Magnoliopsida > Ericales > Ericaceae > Vaccinium > Vaccinium macrocarpon. Next base: position 33,368,214 of record CM040176.1, on the reverse strand, counting down.
GCGACTCAAAATGAGTAAACAGAATAACTATTTCTGAAACATAGTAATGAGTATTTCTTGAAAACTCCATCTGCATCAAACATGTGGATGATGACATGAAGCAATGACGATTATTATTCATGTTTATTCTCTCTTCGGGAATGCTATTAAGCAAGAGACTTCGATCACAAGATAGAATGTTTGGATACTGGCTGGGGAAATCTTTTTAAGATCGAATCATTGGATGCTCCAGCGGATCTTTTCCTTCGTGGGTATCAGCTATATAAATGTGGCTGAAATCTCCAAATCTGAAGCATTTGTACAATGGAGGATTGGATTCGCTAACAAGAGATTTTGCTGGTTCAATGAGGACGTCCATAGAAGGCTGTATGAAGCTGACAATTGTCATTCGAGCTACATTACTGGCGACAACCCTATGATAAGCACTCTTCAGCTTCCCATTGCTGATTATCTATAAAAATGGAATGTTAACATATAAGTGAAACAGGTACTTACAAGTTACAAAGTAGTCATCAGAAAGAAAATTGACTGAAAACCACAGAAACAAAAAGGTAGGCAAGAGTTTATAGCAAAAGTAACATGAAGTATAACAAACAAACAATTTTTTTTTCTTTTGAAACTAGTAATTAATATGCTGTAGAATTAAATTTGTTCACATGTTTAAATTATATATAACCACCCCTACAAATACCTAGACCTTGAAAAATGCCTAAAATTGGTGCAAATTAAAAAAGTACCCTCCCATATTATGAACTTTTTATTCTTTGAACTGGATATTATTATAAACCTGACTTGTGTATTTTTGTCCACCAATGTAACACCGTCTTCATACTAAACAAGGAAATAATAATATCAAGAACCACGGGATGTTCCTACAATATACCATAAAAGTTCAAATATTCTCAATATAGTTTAGTCTCGAACTTACCTTCTTCTCATTTTTTTACAAGAGATAACATTATTTACACCGGGCGGTGTAAATCAAAATATCCCCAAATCTATTAAATTGTGCCATGTGTCTAAACAGAGATCCCAAAAGGTACAACATGGACACATGGCACAATGTAATCGAATTGGAGAAAACTTTAGTTTATACCGCCGGCGTAAAGAATATTTTCTTTTTATAACTTTGAAAAATTAGGTTCTTTCACTTCTTTTAATTTAAATTTTATTCATCACCACAAATTCATGAACCAAACATTGGATCAGGAAAAAACAGAGCAAAATATGATGAGGGAGAAAAAAGAGCAAAATACCTGCAATATGTGATTGATATTAACCACAAAGGCATTAGGAAGTGGATCGACTGCAACCCATTGTTCATCTTTCAAGACTTGAAGACCAGGCACATCCCCTTGGTTAAGAAGGGTGAGAGTAAATGGATCACCATGTTTGGGCAAGCCCAATACCAAGGTTGGGTCCGGACATGGTGGGTAATGGTTGAGACTCGTTGTGTGGCCCTGGCTGAGCCCTCCTTCGCAGTAGCCTGCTTCGAGGCCCAATCCTTCGCATATTAGATCCAGGATCCGCAAACCAAGATTTCTCACCTCCACCGAATATAGCCCAAATACTTCTCTATGGAAAGCTCAATAAAGAGAGAGGAAATTTGTAATGATCAGACAATGCCGAAAGTTCAAAAAAATAATGCTGAAAGTTGACAGTAAACCTTACTCCATAAGAATCTCTTCTTGGTTCTTATCCGGCCCACAATGTTACAATTAGAAAGCTTTAAATGCCATAAATAAAAAAATACGATTCACTCCCTGAGAATTCATCATACGTCCTAATGTATTTCACGACTATATTTTCCATTTACAATGCGAGAAAACATTCTTTACACCGGTAGTGTAAACCAAAATTTCATCCAAATCTATTACACTGGGAGTAAAATTCATGTGTACCTGTAGCGAGCCGGATTTTCAGGCCACTGCTGAATATGTTCCTCCAAAGGGTGGCAATTATGCCTTAAATTATCTCTCCAAAAATGAACTTTCTCTTTGGCAAAATCAATGCTTGTTTTGAGTCTACAACCCTGATTAAGCGGGTCCTCAGAGTAGAACCTCTGCTTCTCCTCCACTGGCAAATCAAAAAATTCCTTGGCCACCGCCAAAACATCCTTCATCAGCTCCTCTGAAACCCCATGGTTTCTCAACTGCAAATTAGTTTTCAGAAGTCATACTTTTGTTTTTTTAACTCAGAAAAGGAAGAATTTTATTACTTACTAATAGAAGGACCAATGGCCCAAGAATCCTCGAGAGCTAGGACAGAAAGCCACGAGGGAACAAGCTCCCACCAACTTTCTATCCTAACAACCAACACGGATCAAGGTAAATGGGTGATGCTATTGCAATCACGTTTCACATGAGTAAAAATGCAAGAAGAAAAATCAGACGCAAGTTTGGTACAATTCATAATAATAGCATCACAATCAGCATAAGTAGCTTCGCCTTCGATAGCTTGAACCACGTGCTTGGCATAGCTTATGCCACAACGTGTGTGCAAGAGTCGGTGCAAGCCGAAAACCCATGGCTTGATCAGCCTAATTTATTGATCTTGAATTCCAAGGGGTTGTCAAAGTAGTCATGATAAATTAATAAATGCTTGACTCTATACAGGATAGCCAATGGCGTTTATTTTGATAGAATTAAGGTGTCCGTTGTAACACATCTTATGGATTTGATGAGAATCGCCACTTGGTTTTGAGAAACCAAGAAAACAAAGAGAGATTATGGATTCATGAACCAAGGTTACGATGAGGGGAAGGAGTTAGGCACCCATCTCCGCCTAGCCACAAAGGCTAGTCCGTACTTACTCAACATAAAGTTAAACTATTTTAAAAGACTTTGCAAATAAATTAATTAATTAGTCATTAAACAGATATGGATGCCAATAGTAAATAAAACACAGGGTGAAAGGACAAGGGATCATGCAGTGCAACATATTAAGTAAAAATAAAATTAGCTACGTTGTATGCACATAATAAGTCGGCCGCTAAGTAGATATGTTAGCTGGCAAAATCAACAATTGCAAAATCGATAAACCAGCCAACACAACAATGTCCCGGCCGATATGTCTCTTCCAATACTAGAAACAGAAAACACAAGCAACTAGATATGAGTAGAGGAGTTAATAAATACCAACAAAAATAAATAAATAGGATACGATCAGTCGAGAGACTGTGTGAAAATCCAGCCTCGATACCTCATTTGCTCGATTATACAATCAAGCTTGATTTGCGCAGTCTTTGTAGATTAAAGGCACGGAAAATCGATGAACAGTGAAGAAGACTTTTGAGTTTGAAAGTTTTGGCTACTCTCTTGGTGTTTTCACTCACAAAACTATTAGACTATGGATATAACTCAAAGTTATGTTGGTTTTATGTATTGTTGATGCAGTTGGGAGTTTGTACGAGAAGTCATTGAAGACAATAATTGAGCAAATGATTTGTTAAATATTAGGACTTAGGAGCCACATATGAATTATTTTAGGAGCCCACTGTGGATGCCCAGATTTAAAATGAGTTCGAAATAAATTGGACGCGAAAATAGAAAGAAAATGTTAATGTCATTTTCTTTCATCATCAACTATTAGCCCAAATATTTTTGTAGAAATATATTATTGATTTTGATGATAACAAACATTTATAGTTAAAAGTGAAATATAATTAAAATGGACATTTGATACTCACTTGAATTAATTGTGTATTTGTAGGATTTGGTTGAGGTACACATATGGAGATTCTACACCAAATCACTACTCCAATAGTCAAGATTTAAATTGAAAGGAGAAGATTAAGGACAAATCTTCCTCCATGTTTAATCGGATACAAATGCTGTCAATGGAAGCTAAACGGCTAATTCAAATAGAGGAAATGTTGGTTGCATGATGGAAGTTCCAAACAACTAGCGGGATTCTAATTTCTACGATGCATTTGGCTTGCAAAGAAATGGAAAGTATATATTTGATGGCTATCAATTTATTGACTAAAGGACTAACGGCTAGTTTGGGTTTCAAGCATGTATACAATGCCAATGAAGAAAAATGATAGGCGCGTGGAAAGCTTGCTTTTGAGCGCCAAAGTAGGGTGGTTTAACATGTTGGACGTGCGTTTTGAGCTTTATTTTCCGTTTGATATATGTGCGTGGTGTTTTTGTGTGTTGAGCATAATTTGGAGGTATTCTAGGGATGTGAGTGCAATTTCGTGACATTGGGAGTACATGCACGTAGACCAATAGTGGGAATTGAACTGATTTTGCATGGAAGTGATCGTGACCCATCGGGAGGGCTACTCCATTTCTCTGGAGCGCTCAAAATTGGCACAAGAGGGCACGAAAAATCAACAGAAGGATCTTGAGCGCTACATCAAAAGTGATGTAGCGCTACCGATAGGTTTTGTGGTCAACGGTGGGATGATCGGATCAACCGAGCCAGCAGGGATAACCACTCGGGAGCGCTACATAAGAACCCTAGTAGCGCTACCGAGATGCTTCAAGTCAACAGTCAAACAGCAAGTCAGCAATCAAACGGGGCTTAATAGGCTCGGTAGCGCTACACCTTTTCTTAGGTAGCACTACCGCGGGCGTTATCTCGGCTATGAAACGCAATCATTTGGGTTAATTTTCTTGTATTCTCGTTTTAATTATATTTAGCGATAATTCTAGTATAAATACATTGTTAACAGACGTGATTAGGGTTCCAGAATTTTTACCTAGGTTTTATCGTTCTTCGTTCGGTGGCTACAATTTTCGGCATTCAGATTTTCAGCATTCTACTCGCAAGTTTATTCAGATTTTCAGATTTCCGACTTTGAATTGATGTTCTGGCGTTATTAATCAAGTTTATTCCTTTCTCGCAAAACGTGGTATTAACTTCTGTTTTTATTTTTTATTCTTTAATCATGTTTAGATTCAGGGTTTCGAATATAAATGTTTGGTTCCATTGCATGATGAGTGAGTAGTCATATAGGGGGCGGTCGCGGGACGAAGGTGTCCCGTGGCTAGGCTAATCTATGTTTCACCTCGGGATCGAATTAACTTAATTGAGGAGCAATTTTACAATACGAGAACTTTTCTAACAAACAAAACCCGGGCATTGCCAGATTTCGAATGAGCGCGAAGACTGGTGATAGATGGTGCGCATTTGTTGGGGATTACTTCTCCTATTTTAAAATCAGTTAAACGGATAATTGTGGCTCGAGTGAACATGGATTAGGCTAGTCGTGAGCACTGTAGTGCCTATGGCCATGCTCTCTTTTTAAGTTAATATTTCATCAATCTAATTAGTTTTTTTTTTAGTTAGCAAATCATCATCAGAGAATCAAGGGGTGGCTACCTAAGAGTCAGGTTAAATTGCACTTCCACACTTTTGAGTCAAGCACTGTTAGTCGTCTCTGTGGTTCGACTCCGGTACTTCCGGATATTGTGTTGCACTGGTCTAGAGTCCTACACTTGGGACGCGTCTTTATTTAGTCACCTGGTCGGTCAAGCAAAAAAGAATAAGAATGATTTCCTACCTAATAGGTTTCCAACGGCTAATGTTAAAAAAGTGATGGATTTACATCAATTAAGGCCATCATTCATTGGCTATTTCCATATGAAGAGGAGCCTTGCCAACGTTCATTTTATTGGTGAATAAAAGGACCATTTGTTGAAGAAAAAGGGGGACATTGAATTGAAAAGGAAGCCTCGGCAATTGAGATTAAAAGTTGGTTATTTTTTAGGGAGAAAAATCGAGCTACATATTGTTTTTATCTACTTTTGAGAGTGTTTAAACTTGTGAGATTTTATTGTAAAAGGGATTGTACACCCTTGTGAGAATTTATCTTTTGTGAGTGATTTTTGTGTGAGAAAAAATTACTCGGGTAGATGTGACTAGCACCGGAGTCAAAACTAATTGGAGCAATTGGGGATAGATTGCTCGTTGTAAAGGTTTCTCTAGTACCCGCAAAGCTAGAAAGTGGTACTATTGGAGATAATGCAGCAAATCCCGAGTTGGACACTTGGGGAGTGGATTGGGCCGTGGAGTTGCGGACTGAACCACTATAAATCCTTGCGTTCGATTTCTCTCTTCCTTTACTCCTTATTTTCTGTCATCTATTATTTCATTGGTGCTTGAATTGATTTAATTTTATAATTGAGTGTTGCACTTAGTTTTTTTTTAATTTCGCATTATTTTTCGAGATACACAATTCACCCCCCCTCTTGTGCAAAATGCAAAAGTTTTACCAAAATTTGTTTGTGAAATCAAGTTCTTCTAGTCATTCTCATATTACTTGCAATTATTGTGGAATGAATGATTATTTATCATATTCTTGTCCTATTCGAAGAAATATTTATGTTGGAGTTAGAAAAATGTGGATTCCTAAGCATCTTGTTACTAACCTTGTCGGACCCATGAAAATGTGGGTACGAAAAAACTACCAATGAGATACTTTTGTAGATGGATGTGCACTCAATGGTGAATGATGAGACATATACTTTCTAGATAGCGAGAAAAGTGACTTTTTGCGATGGAGTTAGCTCAATAGATTGGTAAAGTAACCTCAAATATTAATTCATGTGGTATGATTATAAATTAGCAATTTTATTTGCCCAAAGTTTCTTATAAATTCAAAGGTACTAATTTTGATGAATTCTCAACAGCTAATTTACTCTTACAAATTTGAAATGTTTTTTTTTTAGACTTGCTCTAAAACTTTTTGTGGAAATATCTTTTTCTAAATATTTTTTTAAAATGGAGAATTCTTTTTGATTTTCTATCATGATTAATTCTCCTAATTTTGATTAGAATATTGCTAATATGCTCTTATGGCATACATTTTTTTTAAGTGGAGATAGCTAATATACTTGGGAAGCTTGAAAGTTTTAGTGCTATGAAGAAGGAATAACACATGTGAATTGGCAAGTGTGCCTTATCACGTAGAGTCCGGAACACAATCCCAACGTGTAAAGTTGAAAGGGAGTTTGTGGAATATCAAGAACAAAGTTTCCCCAATTTTTTGTTGATGACAAAGGGGGAGAAATATTGTGGAAGCTAGAGGGGAGAAAAAGCTCAAGCAAAAGGATGCACCAATTAAGGGGGAATATCTTCTCTTTTTTTGTTCTAATTATATTTTTGAATTTTATTTGAATAAAATCATTAACGGTTTGTCATCATCAAAAAAGAGGGAGATTGGTATCAACAACCGTAGTGGACCCCAAAATAAACGATCTTCTTCTGTGTAGTGGACGATACTCTCACTCTCAATATATGTAAATATAGTTGTGTTATTTTCTCCTCTGTGTTATCTAATTCGGATGTTTAAAAATCTATGCATAGCTGAAGTAAGACTAGATAACATGAAACCGAGACTTTTTTGTACCTGAAAGAATCCATATTCTTGGCTAGCCTTGATGATTTCCTGAATCAATTCATTGCGATTGCCGTCAAGATCAATCACCGGAATAGTGTTGCAGGGAGGAACTACATGCTGACCGGGTCTTCTTTCCGGTGGCAATATGTAAGATTCCGGCACCACCGATTGGATACTGGACATGTTTGAAAGGAGTTGCGCCATACTGAGTTTGATAGTTTCTGAGAAAGGAGTACAAGTTTTGGTTTATTTGGTATTAAGGCTTTTACATATGGTATATATAGGGGAAAAGGGCCATAAGGCTACCATCTTTATATGGAGAGTGGAGTAAAAGTTTGAGTAAAACTATGTTTCATTTTCAAAGAGTCTGGTCTTACTTTGTTACTTGTCCTACAAGAGTATTTTACTCTAATATTAATATTCAAAGAAGGAAAAATCACATATCAAACAAGATACATTTCCATGGATCAAAAAAAAAAAACAAGATACATTTCCCAAGTTTCAACCTTATACTGTTAAAAATTTTAGCTTTAAAATTCTTGTATCTCGGATATTTGATTAATAAAATCTTTCGCTTACAAAAAAAAAGAAGCTTTAACACTATAGTTATTAGGATATCACAATGTAGACCATCCATCCATCTCCGTTTTAACTATTCTGGATTGTTGATATAAAGAGTGGCATTATGAGTGAGGGCCTATTTGGGAGCCTATTATTGTTTGCATTTTCCTTTTTGGATTGTGAATTGTACATTGTGGTCAAAATAGATTATCAATTTATAGAGTGTTTGAGAGATGTGTGCAAAATAAATTTTGTAACTGAATGTTTGGGAGTAATTACCAAAATAGATTAAGATGAGGTTTTTTTTTTTTTTTTCAAAATGCAAAATGAGAATACACAACTACCTTTAAGGCTATTATCAAATTGTGTTTCATTGACACATCACAACATGAAAATGCGAAATCCAAAATGCGAAAAGGAGACTCCCAAATTAGCAGCCTAACTCTAAGTGTAACAATTCTAGATTGGTGGTAAAAGTGGTTATAATTGGATGTGATTAAGTTAGCAACGCATATTAACCACGCATTCCTATATATGGGGTCCAGTCTAATGTGTGGTGGATACAGGGTATTGGGGCACCACACAGCGGTGCCCCAAGGCCATTGAGTAATTGGTCATTAAGAGATGCTATCAGGGCCGACCTTGAGGTAAAACTGGAGGTGTGACGACCTTAGGCCCATAATTTAAGGAAAAATGGAGGCTCATTGTCAATAGAAGTTGTTTCTATGGTATATGTAAATTGTTTCATAATTTACATACTTATGAAACGCATATTGAAATCAAGAATTCCAAAAAGTTTCCATATTGCTTAAAAGCTTTACAAAGTAACAAAAACCACCACAAAGAAAGTGCCTCCACCTTCTCCTCTCACCACCCAAATAACCAAAAAAACTAACAAAAAATAATGAGAAACACTACAAGAAAAAACACATTTGGCGACCAAATTTGGCGACCAAATTTTTTTGGTCGCCGTATGGCACCCCTTTGGCGACCAAATTTTTTTGGTCGCCGTAAGGCTCCCCTTTGGCGACCAGATTTTTTTTGTCGCCTATGCGATGGCTTTGGCGACCAACTTCTTTTTTGGTCGCCGTATGGCACCCCTTTGGCGACCAAATTTTTTTGGTCGCCGTAAGGCTCCCCTTTGGCGACCAGATTTTTTTTGTCGCCTATGCGATGGCTTTGGCGACCAACTTCTTTTTTTGGTCGCCGTATGGGCACCCCTTTGGCGACCAAATTTTTTTGTCGCCTATGCGATGGCTTTGGCGACCAACTTCTTTTTTTGGTCGCCGTATGGGCACCCCTTTGGCGACCAAATTTTTTTGTCGCCTATGCGATGGCTTTGGCGACCAACTTCTTTTTTTGGTCGCCGTATGGGCTCCCCTTTGGCGACCAAATTTTTTTGTCGCCTATGCGATGGCTTTGGCAACCAACTTCTTTTTTTGGTCGCCGTATGGGCTCCCCTTTGGCGACCAAATTTTTTTGTCGCCTATGCGATAGCTTTGGCAACCAAACATCGGCTTTGGTCGTGGAATGTTTAGTACCAAAATCTATACAACGTGAAAAGATAATATATATAATAAAATATAGTGCAATACATAATTTATGATAAATAATGTTATACATTTGTCAATGTAAAAGGAATATCTGAAAAAGATAATACATATAAATTGTTTCTAACAAATGGAACATAAGTGCAAAGGTAGTCCAGTGGTTAGGTGTTGGGTGTTCAATTCTTGGCAGAGGCGCATGTGGTACGTTGAATGCAAAGGTAGTCCAGTGGTTAGTGCCAAAAATATATATAATAAAATATATTATAATAATATATATAATAAAATATAGTGCAATATATAATTTATGATAAATAATTTTATACATTTGTTAATGTAAAAAGGAATATACAAAAAGATAATACATATAAATTGTTTCTAACAAATGGAACAGAAATGCATAGGTAGCGCAGTGGTTAGGTGTTGGGTTAAGAGTGGGGAGGTCGTGGGTTCAATTCTTGGTAGCGGGTAGCATGGGATTTTTTTTTTCGTATGAACCTTCGGCGACAAAATTGTTTGGTCGCCGTCCCCGTTGGCGACAAAATTGTTTGGTCGCCGTCCCCGTTGGCGACAAAATTGTTTCGTCGCCGTCCCCTTTGGCGACAAAATTGTTTGGTCGCCGTCCCCGTTGGCGACAAAATTGTTTGGTCGCCGTCCCCTTTGGCGACAAAATTGTTTCGTCGCCGTCCTCTTTGGCGACAAAATTGTTTGGTCGCCGTATGGCTCCCCTTTCGCGACAAAATATTTTGGTCGCCGTATGGCACCCCTTTGGCGACCAACCAAATTTTTAGTCGGCGTATACTTTCCCAGACGACGTTTCGGCGACAAAACTGGGCGACTAAAATATTGGTCGCCAAAGTATTAGGGCGACTAAAAACAACCATTTGACGACAAATTTTTTGGTCGCCAAATGTGTTTTCTCTTGTAGTGAAAGCCAAAAGACTCTAAAAAGACTATCATCTCATCTTTATTTGATACACAAAAAAAAACACAAATTTAATCTCAAAAACACATCTTATATTTTAGCAACTCACTTTTCAAAAAATTCAGAAAATCAGACTCTCTATTCAAACTTTTACTCGTCCCTCCCTCCTCTTTTGGTGAGTGAACTGGAAGTCGCCAAATTTGTTAAATTACTATAGCAAAGTTAAGAAATCTTCAAATTGATGAGTTTGTTTGGTAAGACTGATTTTTGAAGTTTTTGAGGAGTTTCCTATTTACTTTAACTTAAAAGTTAAATTGTTAACCTGCATATTGATGCTCTAAGAGCATCTGATTTAGCTACCTATATTAAGCTAATATAGGAAACCAAAGCCTTCAAAATCCTCAAAAATCAGCCTCTTTATTCTCCCACCCCAAATTAATTTTCAGTAGGCACTGTTCATGCATCTCTTTTTTTTACTATCAAAAATGTTAAAGATACATACTTTGTATCACACTCAACCACACCCCAATTCACATGAGATGTGGAACCCATACGGAGCCCACATGTGAGACTCACACCTCATATGAATGGGAGTGTAATTGAATGTGACACAAAGTATGTGTCTCTATCATTGTTCTTTTACTGGAGTATATTGTTTTCTCGCGTGGGGTCACGGGGAAAGCGGAACAGGAGAGAGAGAGAGAGAGAGAGAGAGGGAGACCGGAGCAGGAGCGAGAGAGGAAGGATAATAGCACTTTACGGAAAAAGTGGTTGTACTTCACTGACAACAAATCCTCCCAAGGCGGGGAGATCAATAATGTAGTGGAAATGTTTTTTTTTTTTTAATATAGATTTAAGGGAACTAATTTATTATATTGTAATAAAATATGCATAGAGAGTCTAATTTTTTAAATTTTTGATAAAATTTTTTCTAAATTATAAAAGATATTTTTTTTGTTAAATTTGATACTTTTTCGTAAACTTTATAAGATGCTCTTAGACACCCACACCTAACCAAAAAGCACAAACAAACATCTAGAAGAACCCCACACCCGCCCCCGAGGGTACACAAGGACTTTTCATCACTCATATGATATGACTCATGATGAATCTGACTCCCTTGTTGAACCTTTTTCATTCCAACAATGATACATCAAAAATGTCGTGGGTATTTCAAAAATGCACTCTAAATATACATTAATGTCCATTTTGGCTAAATAAGTAAAACAATTTTTTATTATTCTTTTTTTTTGTCTTTATTCATTTTTTTTTAGTTTTGCGTCAAACTTTTGCGACCTATTGATCTGTCTCGACGAGAGGAATCGGAAAAGTAAAAAAATTTGACCGAAACTCTTAAATTTTGGACTTATTATGTATTTTTGAAAAAAATTAAGAGTTTCGGTCAAAAATTTTTACTTTTCCGATTCCTCTCGTCGAGACGGATCAATAGGTCGCAAAAGTTTGACGCAAAACTAAAAAAAAATGAATAAAGACAAAAAAAGAAATAGTAAAAAGTTGTTTTACTTATTTAGCCAAAATGGACCTAAGTGGGTTGTGTGGTGGAAAGAAGCCTCGCGTGAAGCCTACCTAAAAATATAAGTAGCTCTCTCATTGTCACATCACCTAGTGTGTATTTGGAGTGTATTTTTTGGGTATCTATAGTATTATTTAGGCAGAGTGTGATAGAGAGAAAATGTATGTATTATTTTTGCTTTCATTTTCATTTCAATCACGTTGGGTAGGGAGTGAACCTACGACCTTCCGCTAAGGAAACAGACTCAATCTACTGAGCTACAGACGCATCCAATTAATCACCGGATAAATGAAGCAAATACAAGAGGACATTGCGACCATCATGAAAGCACAGTTATCAAGTGAAGCAAAAAACAAATCAACTAAACAAAATTAATCAAGTCTTATTATCATATAATCAAAAAAAAAAAAAATCTCTCTTTGACGACTCCACCATAGGGAGTAGAACAATTAAATGGAAGATGATTTCCTCTCGAACAATTTCCTTATAAAAAGCACATTCTATGAACCTTGGTTTAGACTCTATCTTGGACAATTTTCTAGATTTGAGAGAACGTCGAGTTCCATTATAATGGTTGTGTTCGGTTGTACAATTTAGTTTAATTTTGATGATGTAAGCAAGTGTAATAAGTGGAGAGAGATAGAAAGAAAAGTGAAAAAAGTGATGATGTAATCAAAACTGAAACAGTGCCAAAACTGCCCCAAAACCCCCAAACGAACACATCCAATAGAACTTGAAAATCTATGTTGGTGGATGTTTAACTTTTGAAAAATACATGTACTCTTTGTGGGCATTATGTATGGTTAATCTAAAGCATACATGTACTTTTTGTTGGTATTAAATATATGATCTCTTTGAAGGCCACCTCCATGTTCGATTCCTGACTCTATTCCTGACCGGAATAGTTTCTCAAGAAGGAACAACTTGCTGGCCGGCCAGGTCTTCTTTCTGGTGGCAATATGTAAGATGTTGCGTCATAGTCTCAGTGTGATAGTTTCAGTAGGGTGGAGTACAAGTTTGGTTTAATTAGGATAAGCTGATCATGCCTATTTTTCATTTTCGAAGAGTCTGGTGTTAGTCTCTGTTTGGCTTTTTTTTTTTTTTTTGAACTACGAGAAGAGTGGAAAAAGGCGACAAACGTAACAACCCCCATGGATGTGACCATTGGGATTCCCGATCCGTTGTTCGGAAAAGAAAAAAAAAAAAGAGTATGGTCTTACTTGTTTTCCAAGAGTATTTGACTGTAATGATTTTCAATTCGCCATTACAATTTTATTTTATTAGGAGATCACAATTTAGGCCATTCATCCATCTCCTTTTACTGTACTAGATTGTTCATAAAAGTGGCTTTATGATTTCTGAGTGATAATAAATATTAATCTAGATTGTTAATAAGAGTGGTTATAATTAGATGTGGGGTACATTAGCAATGCATGTTATCGTTACGTTACAAGATCAACTAACATATAATGCCACGTGGGCAGTAAATTTTTGTTGCATATCATTCATCAATTGTTCTGTTAAGTCTCTTAATGGAGATGGACGAGTGGTATACATTTTAATCACCTAATTATGAATATAGGTTTTAAGCGAAAAAAATAGTAATTTTAAAGTGTTGGTTTTGGGGAATGAATCAAACTTTAGGCTTTAAAATGTAATTTTCCATCCAAAGAGAAGAATTGGATCACTGATGACCTCAATTGACTATTGTTTTGTTTCCTTTTAATAAGATTGGACAAAGAAGTATTGTTTCAAACTTTAGGCTCCAAAATGTAATTTTCCATCCAAAGAGAATAATTGCATCACAAATGACCTCAATTGACTAAGAAATAAGATAGGACAAAGAAGTACTGTTTGTGCAATATACTGTACTGGACACCCAATAAGAGTGCATTGCTTTTCGATAGGACCTCATTGACTATTTGTCATCTATTTCTTCCGATGGCGTTCGGAACAGTAATTTGGGAGTTGTTTTTAACGGCGAGAAACTTTAATTTGAAGAAATTGGTTGAATTAGAAGAGGAGAAAATTGCTGATAGGGAAAATGCTTTCAAGAATTTTGAGGTAAAAGAGGGTGAGATTTTTGATAGGGAAGATGATGGCTCTCTTTCTTTGGACTTTTAAGCCTTCTATGTTTTGGGGGTGTAAACTTTAGGTCTCTTTGGAGTTTTAAGCCTTCTTTGGAGTTTTTGGGGTCTTTAGGTTTTTTCTTTTATCTTTTTGGGGTTGTAGGGGGTTAGGTCTTGTTTAGGAGGTTGATGTTTTTCCTATTTTGGAATATTAGCCATCTTAATTTATTTTGGGGGTCTATGCGTTTTTGTGTGTGTGTGTATGGAGTTTTTGGGGTCTTTAGGTGTATCTTGCTCTAGTTTTAGTTGGTTTCCTTCCTTCCTTACTAGTTTTTGGGTGGCGTTTTTAGACGGTGTACGTTCGTCCCATTATTTTTTGTTTATTTTCTTCAAAGATCAATAAAAAAAATTGCTGAGCAAAACAAATAAAAATAAAAATAAGAGTGCATTGCATCACTGATGACCTCATATGTTTTGTTTCCTTTTAATTAGATAAGATAGGACGAAGAAGTATTCTTTGTGTAATATATTATTTTGACAAATGAACCACATTGAGAATGAAATGACACCCAATACGAGTGCATTGAATTCCCATGGATATGTAGACATTAAGTCAGCAGCTGTGATACATACACAAAAAAAAAAGAAAATGGCCAAAGCAGCGTCCAAGATTCACCTAAAAGCGATTATCTTTGGGTGAATCTCCGACGCCGGATGTGTTTCTTGGTCATTTTCGGGGGCTTTTTTTCTGTGTATGTAGACTTTCCGTTAAGTCAGGGTCGGCTCCGGGGTAAAGTAGATAATGATAGTGACAATCATTTTTGATGTGTCCACTTTAAACTTCCAAAATTTAAGGCTTGGTTTGGCTAAATTGAAAAAATTAATTTTTTGGTTTTTTTGATTTTGTCCTTATTCAAATTATTTTTTGTATTCGTTAGTTTTCGGTCTATTTTTTGAGGATTGGATTATTTTTAGTCTTTATTCCCAAAACTTAAAATTTGGCTAATAATTTTATACTTTTTAGATTCCTCTCGTCGAGACAAGCCAAGAAACCTCAAAAAATAGACCGAAAACTAACGAATACAAAAAAAAATTTGAATAAGGACAAAACCAAAAAACCAAAAAACTAGTTTTTTCAATTTAGCCAAACCAAGCCTAAGTAAAGGTTGGGACCGCTTTAAACTTCCGAAATTTAAGCAAAATTTGGTGCCTACTCGCATATAAGTCAAATATATATTATCAAGGCCGACCTGAATGTTTGGGTTGTCCAAGCATGACTCTTAATTTGGTTGTCCACTTAATATTAAGTCACAAAAAATAAAAAGACATACAAGTAAAAAAAATATTCGAATTACATTTTGTTCTTTTACCTTGAATTAAGTTAAGAAAACCCACAATTTTTAATAGTGTTACCGTTCCTTAGCTTATCCAAGAATTCCTTTTAAATTGAGATTTTAGTCAATCCCCCTAATCTCTCTTAAGAAAAGGTAGTATGAAGGTAAGTTTTTAACAACCTCAACTTAAAAAACTATTCTCCGCCGAAACAATTATAATCAACTGTGCGGCTCCAACATTTTAGGAAGCCAAAATAAATTCTCAAATGTTGGGCACCCTACATCTTCAAAAGTTCTTTTTAAAAATTTACAAAATTACAACACTACAAACTAAAGTATAAAACTATAAAAGATAAACACAAAAAGATATAATTGTTTTTTTAGGAAATAAGAAAGTATCCTCATATTTTAACTATGGTTTGTCCGGAAAAAAAAAACGTATACATTTTGTTAGCTCGATTGATTTCTTTTTCAATTTTCCACCATTGAAATTTTTTTAAATCAAATGTAAGAGCATATCTGTAACGCCCCACATTTAGGAATACGTTAATTATTATTACAACCGAATATCTTAAACAAAAATAATAATAATATAAAGTTTAATGTGAATAATATGTCCTCTGTAGATTCCGAAAAGGCAGACTGGGTAAACTCTACGGCTCCGAAAATTCCTCCGCCTAGTTGATCTCCATCTCGGCAACTCCCCCAGCTCCATGTTCTTTGTAGAGGTCCTCCTGTCCATCATGATAATCTAGCATAAGACGTCGGAGTCGTGAAGCAACATCGATCGTGGTATTACGCCAGGGTCACACAAATGCAACATTGTGAGCATGGACGCTCAATAGATACCCTACCCCAACCTTAAACTAGCAATTCTAGAACAATATTGTAGGTAGCAGGTAAATAGTAAAGTCATGCATGTTCAAATATCAGAGTTTAAACAAATCAAGTGTAGCTTTACAAATCAGTGTCTCGTATCATTTCCAAAATCAGAGTGCAGTATCAGTATCTCGTATCAATTTCTCAAAACAACATTCTTCTTCAAATTTCAACCATATCAATATCTCACATCTCTCGAAAGTTATTGGCCCGTTCAACCACCACTTTCTAATGGTCACCAACCTTTCCGTTCGAAGTCCCGGCTACCCATAACACTGACTACTCGTAAGTTATAAAGTTTGTTCACCCGGACTCACACACGACGTAATCCCGGCTACCCATATCACTAGATTCAACAGCCTGTTTATGAACTCTGCTCACTATGTGTTGAACTGAGTGAGCTTTGATCGCCAAATTCACCTCGTGGAATTTAAGGTGGGACTCCAAACAGCACTATTGTATAGTTCCGTTGAGCTTTGGCCACCAGTTCACTCCGGGGAACTGAGGTAGGACGCCAACAGCATTAACGTCTCAACTTTCATCATATCATCATTTTCATTCTTATCTGTATTTATTCTTATGAAAACAATCAATCATTTTCTCGAAAAAAACATGTCGTATCGTCTCGAAGAACATGCACATGCCATAATTTCATAAAAATTCTCCGTTCAAAATCATTTCTCGATAATCTTTCCATTTGAAAATCATTTCATGAAAACCATGTTACTTAAAGACAAAAATTCTTTCTTCCAAGAATTTAAAACAACATTAAGAATTATGCTCGCTTTTGGATTTGCTGGTGTGTTTTAAAATCTGCTCTTCGGATCGCCACTTGGTTTGGGCTAAACCAAGAAAGAGCCTGACTAGACATGCTAATCATAGATTCTATTTGTTAGTCTAAATAGATTTAAAATATTTATTTAGTAATTTCAGGAAATCTCTTTCCATTTGAAAAGCTCTTTTGTTCAGAAAATCAGTTGGGCATTATAACTGCGTAAATTTGAAAAATCGATTTTTATTTGGGCATTATAACTGGGTATTTTGGGTTTTCAAAAGTCAATCGGGCATTATAACTGGATATTTTCAAAAGTCAGTCTTAAATCGTGCATAGTAACGACTAATAGTGTTTTCCAAAGTCTAATATCTCATTAAACCGCTAATCACCAACATAATCACTTTTAATCATAATTAAGCACGTTTAAGAAAAATAATTCCATATTAAAAATGAACTAGAAAATACTAATCTAGGGTTAAGATAAAGTATCTACCTTAATTTTTGATGTTTAGTCGGAAGCCAATAAGCTAATTGGATTCCGACAAAGTAACGGCTACTCCAATGTTTTCCTGCTAACTTACGCTACTCTTCTAAGATCTAGGGGTGGTCAAGAGTGGTGGAATGTGGTGATGGAAGGTTGAGTTTTAAGAAGAACTTGAAGAATTCGTGGTTTTTCTTCTTGAAAATCTAGTTTACTACAACGATGGTGAGGATAGTTTTTGGTGTGGGAAATGAAGGAACATGAGGAAGCTATTTATAGTGAAGCAAGTGAGCTCCTCTCCCTCCCCATTAGGCTGCCCCTCTCTCTCCTTCCATATAGTCCAAAAATGCTTTATGAAATAGTATTTTGTAGCCTTTTAAGGCTAAAAGATATGATAAAATGTGTTTTCCATAATAGGTAAAAGCTTGGGGTTCAAGTATGGGTTCCTGGATACTATGATAAGACATAATGTGTCTACGTTCGTTATATTGGGGCGTAGTTGGGTAGTTTTGGGTATTAGTTATACACACGAAACTAGTCACGGGGTATAATACATATATATCTATACATATATACACATAACTACTTTATAGTAAAAGTAACTCTATAAATAATAGCCTTATAAGGCTAGCAATAATAGGATAAAAAGTGTTCCCCCATTAATTGGGAGATAGAATCCCCATTGTTGGGACGAGAAATACTCCGTACGGTTGGTCTTGTGTGCAAAAAATACAAACTAGTGTACCGCGAATAAAAATTGAAGAACTACTAGTTTTAAGAAAATAAATAAATATGATAAGAAATTCCTAGATAGTCTTAAGAGAATCAAAAAATATAATGCTTCGGAATTTAGAAGAAAAACGGCGCTGAAATATGCGCGAACACGCGTATGGATACCCGTCCATAAAATTATACGGCGAGGGAACAAATATCTCACCCATTTTCCTTCCCAAACCGCTCCCTCTCTCTCTAGCTCTCATTAATTCACAAAACTCCAAATTAGGGTTAGTAAAAGTAAAGTCAAAATTAGTAGAAAAGTCAAAATTGAGCACATGCCTAATTTGGGTTTTTCCAAAAATAGAAATAGGCCTAATTTAGGTTTTGAATAGGATAAGGCTAATCATAATAGGACGAAATAGGAGTTCGGGGAATTAGTAGGGCTTTCGAACGCGATGTGGTGAAATACCCGGTGTGCCCGAATTGATATACAGCGCGGAAAGTATAAATAAAAGAAATAAACTAATAAAATCTAATTCGTTCAAATTAATTAAACCAAATAATAAATTATATTTATTTAGTGATATAAAAATAAATAATCGAATTAATAAATCAAAATTTTCATTTTACGAAATTTCAAGTTATTACAATATCACTTGTACATTATTTTTGTATTTGTTAACTACAAATTTTTAACTAAAAGTAATGAAATAATGTGATTTTCATAATATTGTATGTGGGTTGGTAAGGAAAAAATATAAAGTCTAGAACCATGCAAAAAATGCACATATTTACCCAAGTCCACAACACAATTAGTTTGTGTGGCCTCACACATGTGACACATTATTTCGAGTTTTTCTACAATGGAACGAAAAATATCAAAAAAAAAAAAAAAAAAAAGGAGAGAGAGGGCCTGCTTAGAAAGGGGAAAGTAGGGATGTCAATTCAACTCGCCTCACTCCTAACCCGCCCTGATATGGTAGGGTTTTTTACGATTTTTTTTGGGTAACGGGTAGGACCAGGAGGTGATTTTGAAAAATCCGCTAGGGTAGGGTAGGGTAGGGGTATGGTCACCCTGTCCCGATATTACCTACCCCGACATACATATATATGTATAACTATATTTATACTCTTATATGTAGGGTTGCTCAAAAAAACCGGTGAACCGTGAATCCGGTCCCGACCGAACCGATCCGTACCTTTTGAATTTTAACTGTGGATTAATGGTCTAGACATGGATTCAAAAAATAAAAAACTGTGACTTTTGGATCGGACACGGATTTTGATTTTGAAACCGTGAATTAACCGATCCGGACCGTAAGATTTTTATTATAATAATTTTATAACTTTTATAATTATAGTTATATTGATATTGTTAATTTAGCATACTTACGGTTTGGTTGTACTGTTATAGAAGTTATGGTACAAATATTGTTCTCTCTATAAAATCTAGAGGGGTAAAGTATTATAAGTGCTACTATATATACTATCTGTTTGTGGGTGAACTGGAAGGAATTATCTGCTATTGTCTTTGTGAGTGAACCGGAAGTAACTTTCTACTATCCTTTGTGGTAATATAAGTTTGTGCATTTGTTTGTTCAATTATACAACTATCTGCCTAACTGCCTTTGTTATTCCAACTTTGAATTTTTTATTTGGTGCATTTGCTACTTGCTAGTGCCTTACTAACTTTGTTTGTTGTTTTTTCCGAATATGTTGAAAATCCGCGGATTAATCCGGAACCGATCCGTGACTCGCGGTTCGGATTAGACCGCAAGCGTGAGATTTTTTGGATGGGACGGATTGTATTTTCAAGTCAAAACCGTGGATTAGGATTGGATTAAATGCCGTCTGAATCGATCCGAAGCAAAAGACCCCTACTTATATGTATATGTCAAATTATATCTTCTCACTTATATGCATTAAATTTTATTTATATTCTTATAATTTTACTTTTACAACTAAAATACAACATTAGATAGTAGATTTTGGTTAAGTTGTAAAGTTATTTTGTGAACTTTTATCATTTGTACTCACTAAATGGAGTTTAAAATATACTTAACAAATGTGTGAAAAAAAAAAAGGGGCGGGGCGGGTAAAACCGATACCTGATAGGGACGGGGGCAGGGGTACCCATAAATTATTTGGTCAGGTTAAGGGCGAGTTAGGGGTAGATTAGGAAATTTTAGAATCAGGGCAGGGATCATCAAAACTCGCCTCAACCCACCCCATTGCCTTGGGAAAGAGAGAGAGTGTGTGTCGAACCTAACCGGTCCTCCCCCATGCGGGAACTTGGATACCAGGTGACCAACGAACCAGAAGATGGTCATATTGTACTCTTTTTTACTTTTTGAAATGACAAGATTACCCTTGTGTCTTATGTGGTCTCTCCCTCCCTCCACCCTCTCCAGCCTCCAGTTACTTTCCTTTTTTTGTCCTATTGGTTGGCCTAACATATTCTTTGGTGAATTTTTTTTTTTATCACCAGAATTTCCTTTATTTGTTTTGCTTTAATTTTTGTGATGGAATGGTTTATCTCAGAAAATGAAATTGGGAAGTAAAAAATTACTATTAAAATTTTACAAAACTTAATGAATTTTATACTCACTTTACAATCATACCCTTTTATGCTTATTTTGACTTATGACACATACAATCTTTTTTTCTTCTAGAAAATTAATACTCACTCACTATATTTATCTCCAAACACTTTCACTCTCTTAGTTTTTTTTTTTTTAAAAAAAAAAAAAAACTCAACCCGAAGGAATTCGGCAAGTGATCTTGGCCTACCTAAAGTCTCAATTTCAATTCCTCTTGCAACTCTTGGGCCCATCTCACCACACGTGTAAGTGTGTGAAATGATTGTGGGAAGGGATGTATGAATTAGTCAGAGATGCTCGTAAGCTGGCCAGGGATATCCTGTATTTTTTAAATAAAAAAAAAACTCTCGCTCTCCTAAAAACACACTCTCTCTATTTCTTGAGAATTTTCAATGCCTCTGGGATGGGATATGATTAAACATGATTCCTGAGTACACATGTGTGGATGCCATTTGTGTGGTCCAAAATTGTGGTCAACCATGCCCTATGGGCATTGAAAACTCTCTCTATCTTAACCCCATCCCACAAAATATTTTGATATGTGAGAGACCGTGTCATGCATTTTATCCTTAAAAAATAAATTATTTTCAGAAATGCCTATTTATTTATTTTTGTTGAATAGTTCAAATAATCTTAAAAAGTACTTTGAATAATGGAAAAAATAAAAAAATTGTTTTTTGAAAGAACATTATTTTTTTGAGGTCAAAAAATCCACCCAACTCCACACCACATTTCCAGACTTAAGCCCCTAGTGAGAAATTGAAATATTGGATCAATCACTTATGCATATTCAATTGAGATGAATTTTTGCAAAAACACTCAAAAATTTATTTTAAAATTAATGAGCAGTTCGAATTATTTGTATGAGACCAAAAAGTAATCCTTGCATGCCGGTGTACATTTTCAGTACCCAAATGGCTCAGTAGCCTTAGCATTTTTTGTTTTTGACGCCTGTATTTCTTTTTTTCTACCAGAGTACTCAAGGTTTAAACCCTTCTTTCTAGCACCATTTTTTTTTTGATGGGCAACAAAATTTTATTGATAAACTCAATAGAGGGTACATCGAGAAAAGCCAAATTCTAGACTCAAAGACTGAGATATAGAAAAAGGCAGGAAATTAGAAATAGATGTATGAAAGTGGTTTATTTTTTAATTATGAAAAAATGAATTTGACAAAGAACTAAAATTATGAGACAACTGGAGTGACAATTTTCATGTTCAAGTTATGCGATCTACCACTAGAACCGGATCCTCTGTCTCACCAACCCTATCTGACCTCCCTGTTCCACCTATCCACGCTGTCCATTTGAGAAATCAACGGCTCGGATTCACAAGTGAACATGGATGGCTTAGATCTGTTCGGGGCCGAGATGGCATCCAAGTCGTTGATTGCTTGGATGGATAGTGTGGATGGGTTGGACGAAGAGGTCGGACAGAGGTGTGCAGGACAGAGGATCTTCCACCCTGCTACCACTCGTCCTCCTAGCTTCATGCTATTTCCAAACCAAAAAAAAAAAACCTAAAAATAAATTTCAAAGTTTCATTACTATAACCTTTTTCTTGCCCTTGGTAAATGCAATTTATTACTCCTTCCGTCCCAATTTTATAGTCTCTTTTAAGAGTTTGTGCCACTTTTCAAAGTGTTATATCTTATAATATACAATGTTTTAGGTGATTTTGAACACTTTATTTTTTAGATTAAATCAAGATTTATCAAACAAGATCTATATTGCATATAAAATATATTATCGATTGAAAAATATAATTATTTTTTTATCCGATTAAGATAGAACGATGGACAATAAAATTGGGACGGAGAGAGTACAAAACAAGGAAGAAGCGGGTGACAAGCGGGGGATTTTGACCTTAAGCCAAAACGTCGCCCGTAGAGTGTCACAGCATCCCCGGCCGTTCTTATTTGCATCATGCAGTGTAAAATACAATCATACGTTCCAATTTTCAATCGAGAAAGTCAAAATAAACAAAATCAGCAACTCGATAAAACTAACAAGATCATTCAAGCGCTTAATTCAACCATCCCCGCGTACACCATGCTTTGTAACGTTCTTGCCAATTCCGTGTCTAAGCAACTCGACAAATCCAGCAAAAAATTTCTCTGGGGTTCCACTGAGGAGAAAAGGAAGACTCGAGCTGTTAAGCGGGATAATGTCACAAAAGATAAGACGCTTGGCGGTCTGAGCCTTCGTGACACTATTAATTCAAATCTGGTGTCCATGGCCTAGCTTCGTGACACTTTCCTGTTATTGTTGTTGATGATTAATTGTGAATTCTTCTTCACTAACTACAAACATAGCACAATGAGCTTATTTATTATATATGCATGTATGTAATAACGAGGCACAACATGCAACATGGAGATCACGACATGACACGACAACTTTGTAATACATTTTTACTCTCTCTTGTAGCAAGTTATTAAGCAAGAGATTTCTGAATTGGATATGATGTTTAAGCTCCGAACACAGAAACGTACTTAAGATCGGATCCTAAAGCTCTTGGGAATAATGGACAGAAAAATCTTTTTAAGATGGGATGATAAGGCACTCGAGTGGATCTTTTCCTTCATGGGTATCGATTATGTAAGTGCGGATGAAATCTCCGAATGTGAAACATTTGTACAATGGGGGATTGGCTTCGCTAATAATAGATTTTGCTGGTTCAATGAGGACATCCATAGAAGGACGTATGAAGCTAGCAATTGTCGTTCGAGCTACATTTGAGCTGACGACCACCCTATGATCAGCACTCTTGAGCTTCCCATTGCTGATTATCTACAAAAATGGAATGTTTACAGATAAGTGAAACAGGTAGTTACAAAGTAGTAGGTAGAAATGGGAAGAAGTCATATATTGCAAAAGTAACATGACGTAGATATTAGAGATGATACATGATGAACCCTATTGGATAATTCAATGAGCAAAACAAAAAATAATAATTCCTTTTTAAACTGGTAATGTGATGTAAAGTTAAATTTGTTCACAATTTTAAATTATAGAACCACCCCTACTGATATTTAGACCTTGAAAAAAATGCCTAAATTGGTGAAAATAACAGAAATACCCTCACAAGATATTGATAAAATGTCTTGTTAAATTGCTATCCTTATTCAATCAATTTTACGAGATTATGAAATACAATCCTGCGATGCGTAGGAACGTCTGTGTATGCAAAATGAACGAACGCATTTTAATCATTCCTTTCAACAAATCAACGGTCTAGATTTTGAACACTCCTTGTTAACTAGTCAAAGAGCAAACGACAAACCAGACCATCGAAAATACTTTTGGACGGTTAAAGATGCACCGTCCGTGCAATATGCGTATGTGGGTGTGCGTATGCACAACATTTTATAAAATTATGTGACTGGTGTACTTTTGTCAACAAATATCACACCGTTTATAGTCGATAACAAGGAAACAATAATATCAAGAGCCACGGATGTTCTTACAGTTTATCATAAAACTTCAAAGAAGCTCAACATTATTTAGTCTCATAGTTATCATGCATGTACTCATTTTCATAATTTGCTCAAAATTAGGCCCTCTCACTTCTTAGAAGATTCATAAACCAAACAAAAGCAAAATACCTGTAACATGTGATTGATATTAACCACAAAGGCATTAGGAAGTGGTTTAACTGCAACCCATTGTTCATCTTTCAAGACTTGAAGCCCAGGCACATCTCCTTGGTTGAGAAGGGTGAGAGTGTATGGATCACCATGTTTGGGCAAGCCCAATACCAAGGTTGGATCCGGACAAGGTGGGTAATGGTTAATACTCATCGTCTGGCTCTGGGTGAGCCCTCCCTCGAAGTAGCCTGGTTCAAGGCCCAATCCTTCACAGATTAGATCCAAAATCTGCAAACCAAGGTTTCTCACCTCCTCTGAATATGATCCAAATACCTCCCTATGAAAAACCCAATAAAGTAAGAGCAAATTTGTCATGATAAAAGAATGGATTAATGACATTTTGGTCCCCAAAGTATAACTTCAGTGCCGATTTGGTCCCCAATATATCAATTTGATTTTTCTAGTCCCCAACATTCCAATTTTGCGATCACTTGGTCCCTCCCATTAATGCCATTCGCTCTCTCCGTTAAAACTGGGGGCACCATGGGTATTTCAACCCCCACTCCTCAATCAAACCCAGCCATTTTCCCCAAAAATCAAACACCCAAACATTTTCAATTTCTTGGATGAGGTTATAGAGGAGGAGAGAGGTGGGTTTGGATTGTTGGGGGATAATACGGCTAGTGGATGCCTTATTATTACAACATCCCCATTTTCACTTCAACTTCCCCTTCACCATCTTCTTCTTCTTCAATTTCATCTTCATTTGCATCCACTATTTCATTCCCTCTGTTATCCACATTCTCCAATTTAACCGATTCGTCAAAAATTTTGACCTTTCTGCAACACCCAGACCGGAAAAACCCGACGCATTTGCTCAAAACGGAGCAAAATGATTTGGGTTTGATTCGCTTGACAAAATCTGGGCAGAAGAGAGTGGTCTTGACCCACCAGCAGGTGCGCCGGCGGGGGCTGATGGGTCGGGTTTTTCTGGCTCGTTTGGCGGTAGGTCGGTGGACTTTGACCCGGCCGATGCAAGTGACTTTTGGGGAGGATGGTTCGTGGGTGATCTAAACCGTTGCTGTGTTCTTCTTGCGAATGAACATGGGGCTTACCTCTGCTTCTTCCGCCGACATTGCTCCTTAAGAACCTCACATCAGTGGCTTTGTCGAAATCATCTTCTTCTCTCTTTTTTTTTTTTTGAACTGGATCATCTTCTTCTCTCTCTATATCTATTTCTGCATATATATAAAAAAAACCTCTCTCAGAGTCTCTCTCTCTCTCTCTCATCTTCTTCTTCTCCGTCCAGTTTTGGTGTTTGATTTTTGGGGAAAATGGCTGGGTTTGATCGAGGAGGAGTGGGGGTTGAAATGCCCATGGTGCCCCCAGTTTTAACGGAGAGAGCGAACGGCGTTAATGTGAGGGACCGATTGAACGCAAAATTGGAACGTTGGGGACTAGAAAAATCAAATCGATATATTGGGGACCAAATCGGCACTGAAATCATACATTGGGGACCAAAAAAGTCATTAAGCCATAAAAGAATGTTGAATGTTTTTTCTTTTGAGTAATGCAGGGTATCTCATGCCAATTTATGAACACCTCAAACTAATTTGTACAATTTCCCACTTGATTGCATTGCATCATGTGTGCAAAGAGAATCGAAAGAATGTTGAATGTTGACACTAATTTAGGAGCTCTCACAAAAGACACTAATTTAGGAGAATAACATTTGTTACACCTGTAGTATAAATTAAAATTTCTTCCAAATTGATTGTATTGTGTCATGTGTCCATGTTTTATTTTTTGGGACAATTGTTTGGATATATGACGCAATGCAATAAATTTGAAAGAAACTTTGATTTACACCGCTAGGACCGTAAAGAATTTTCTCTCGTAATTTAGACGAGGTTTTCGTGCAACCCTTCTCCATGACAATCTCCTTGCTATTTTCACACAATGTTAAAATTAGAAAGCTGTAAAAACCATACATAAACAAGATATGTTTTAAATTCCCGGTCGTGCTACTGGGTCTTGAATTTAATATGTGAAATTTTCAAGATTCTCCCCACATTATACGGGGAATACAATTGGACCAATTACGAAAGTCTTTCCAATGAAAAAAGAAGAAGGAAGGTACACAAATCTTGGGTGTAAGAAAAAGTGTATAAAATTCTTGGAAAATGACTACAATATACACTTATTAAAAGTATGTATTATATGTACCTATTATATAATGCATATTGTGCCATGCACCTCATGGCAAATCGTAAGTATTTTTTAGTGTCTTCTCGTAACTTTCAGTAATATGATTTCTAACAATTTCTCTATGATTTATAACATTTTTTTGTGTATCATAACTTTTCATTTTTTATTGATAAGAGGTAATCGATTCGGAACATTATTACGGGTGCATATGTACCTGTAACGAACTGGATTTTCGGGCCACTGTTGAATATGTTCCTCCAAGGGATGACAAGGGTGCCTTAAACTATCTCTCCAGAAATGAACCTTCTCCTTGGCAAAGTCGATGCTTGTTTTGAGTCTACAAGTCTGATTCGGATCCTCAGAGTAGAACCTCTCCTTCTCCTCCACAGGCAAATCAAAAAATTCCTTCGCCACCACCAAAACATCCTTCATCAGCTCCTCCGACACCCCATGATTTCTCAGCTGCAAATTTTTTTTCCCGAAAGTCATTAACGGTTAGTCTGATTTCTTAATCTTACTGAAAATACGAACATGAAATTTTTTTCAATGACCAAGTATCTGAGCCAATTTACCCAATCTCACCGCCTATTTGCGGGGACCCTATTTAAAGTCAAAAAAAAAAACTTCGTATATAGACTGATACCAAAGAAATTGATAGCACTAAGGAGGTTTCGAACCTAAATCGTTAGGAAGGAACAAATTTCTAAGTCTCAAACCTTCACCACAAGACCAAACCTTTGGGATTGAATTTGAACAAGACTTATTTCTAAATCTTGGCATATATGTTGATGTCACAAGCTACGTAGGGCCCACTATATTTGAAGAATCATTTGTGAGACCCCGTTCGTGGGACTCTTCGGGGCAAAGAAACGTTTAAATATCTTGCACTATCAATGTGTTCAGTAAATAAAAAATTGTGGAATCCACGTCGGTAAAAATAACCCCTCTCTCTCTCTCTCGTGACCACTAGAGGATTCCAAACCCACAGCGTGCCCAGAAGAGACCAAAGAGCCTATCGCCCCACCAAGAACTAGTGGACCACAGTCAAGCTTGTTTCACCGGAAGATCAAATTTGAGATGGCGTCGTTAGCACGACTCAAGCCCGTAGTCTCCTAGCCACCCAAACCCCTGTGGGAGCGAGCCATAAGCCACTAGGATACCACATGGTCTAACCTGAACGTTTTAGAAATCTTTGCATAGCTGAACTGCTGAAGTAACACTAGATAATATGAAACCTTGAATTTTTTTACCTGAAAGAATCCATATTCTTGGCTAGCCTTGATGATTTCCTCAATCAAATCATTCCGATCGCTGTCGAGATCAATCACCGGAATAGTCTCGCAGGGAGGAATAACTTGTTGGCCGGGTCTCCTTTCCGGTGGCAATATGTAAGATTCCGACACGACCGATTGGATACTGCACATGTTTGAAAGAAGTTGCGCCATATTCTCGATCAGTTTTTGATAGTTTCAGTAAGGGGGAGGAGAAGTTTGGTTTATTTGGGATTGAGGTTTTTTCATTTTCGAAGAGTCTGGTCTTACTTGTCTTCCTAGAGTATTCGACTGTAATGATATCCAAAGGAGGAAATATTACGTTTTAAACCTCAGAGTTTGATGCATTTCCCTGATTCAACACTACAATTATACATTTCATTAGGCTATCACAATTTAGGCCATTCATCCATCTCCTTTTACTGTACTAGGTTGTTCATAAGAGTGGCATTATGAGTGATAATAATAAATCCGGATTGTCAATAAAGCCTCATTCCACTATTAAAAAAAGACAGCTTATTTTACAATCAAAAGCTATTTCATTCCGCGAACTAAAAAAAGTCAAAAAAAAAATCAACATACTTCACTAACCTTATAAAAAGCCAGCTTATTCTTATTTTTTTTAATCCCCTAACAAGAAAAAAGAGCAAGAAAAACCAAAAAGTTGCTAAGTGAAACACCCCCTAAAAGTGGTTATAATTGGATCAGAGTATGTTCGCAATGCATGTTATCATTGCATTGCAAAACCACAAACATAATGACTGTGTTTGGTTGGGTTCTTGGGAACTTGGTCCTGAGAACTCCACCTGAGAACCCAAAAAAAATCTACTATGGGTCCCTCCCTAGGTTTTCTACAGCTATGACCCCTAGCTAGAGAGAGAGGAATAATAGGGGCTGGGTTTTCACCATGTTACCCGCAGGTTTTCCCCATCTGGGTTTTCACAACTATTACCCATAGGTTTTCACAACTATTACCTGCAGGTTTTTCTCACCTGTTCCCAAACCTCCCGAAAAAAGTGTGGGTCCCTCCCAACGTCTGACGCTAAAAAAAAGGCAGAGGTGAGTTTTTTTGGAAACCAAAGGGTGGTTTTAAACCTGTTCCCAAAACCCAACCAAACAAGGCCAATGTTACATGGGCAATGCAATTTTTTTTTGGCATCCCAGCCACCAATTGTTCTGTCAAGTCTCTTAATGGAGATGGACGAATGGTATACATTGTAATGACCCTATAATTATAGGGGTTTAAAAGGTGGAAAAAATAAAACTGAAGTGCTGGATTTAGGGAATGAATCAAACTTTAGGCTTTTTTTGGGTAAACCTTTAGGCTTTAAAATGTAATTTTCCATTCAAATGGAAGAATTGCATCACTCATGACCGCATGAACTATCAGAAACAAAACCTGAGTTCAACCAACCCACTTTCCCATGCATATAAAAACATTAAACAAACTAAACTTTGGTACCATTAGAGATTTGTCTTCATGTTAAATTTGTTAAAGTTAAAGTCATAGAATTAATTAGGATGCGCGCAAATTTACTCAGACATCTAGTTGTCAACAAAAAAAATAGAAAAACATTAAGTTTTACGATGAAAAAATATACTAACTAGTTTGTGCGCGTGTAATTGATTTTTTTCTAGTTTGTGCGATTGATTATTTTTTCATTATTTAAGTTAATTTAATTCCGTGACTCGATTAAGGAATTTCACTTGGGAGTACTCCTCAAGATCTAAGGTTCTATTCCTACCCTAGCTGTAGAGTTGTTCCTTCGTGGAAGAGAACTTTTCCATGGAAGAGTTTTAATTAAATTCATACCGTTGAAAATACCTTTGGTCGGCTGGATCACTCCATTACACGGTGTAGCGAATTTGCTGCAATGCAGGGGCTCTGAATCCGGGACTTGACCCAAGCCAAAACGTTGCCGTAGAGAGTCAGAGCATCCCCTGCCGTGCTTATCACACAGTAGGGTACCCAACTCCGTAGTATAAAATACAAACATACGTTCCTCTAGCTGGCACCATGCTTTGTAATTTTCTTCCCAATTCCGTGTCTAAGCAACTCGATAAAATCAACAAAAAAATTCTCTAGGGTTCCACTAAGGAGAAAAGGAAGATTTGTGCTGTTAAATGGGATAATGTCACAAAAGATAAGGCGCTTGGTGGTTTGAACTTTCGTGACACTATTGATTCAAATTTGGTGTCCATGGCGAAGCTGCATTTGCATCTTAGCAGGGACTCGGAATTTTCTTGTCATTGTTGTTGATTAATTAAGAAATTGTTCTTCGCTAACTACAAACATAACACAATGAGCTTATTTATTACACATGTATTGAAATAACAAGGCACAGCAACATGGAGCTAGATTATGACATGACACGACACGATGACTTCTTTATACATTTTTACTCTCTTATAGCAAGTTAGTAAGCAAGAGACTTCTGAGTTGGATATGATGTTTAACCTCCGAGCATAGAAACGTATTTAAGATCGGATCCTAAAGCGCTCAACTGGATCTTTTCCCCCGTGAACATCAAGGGCGTAAATTTTGTCGAAATCTCCAGATGTGAAAGATTTATACAGTGGTGGACTCAATTCGCTAATAAGAGATTTAGCTGGTTCAATGAGGATATCCGCGGAAGGAAGGATGAAGCTAGCAACTGTTGTTCTTGCAAAATTTGTACTCGTAACCACCCTATGATCTGCACTCTTCAACTTCCCATTGCTGATAATCTACAAAATTGAATGCATATAAGTAAAGTAGGCAATAACAAAGTTGTCATTAGAACGAAAATTGACTGAAAATCACAGATGCCAACGCTGGGAAGGAGTTTAGGAGTTTACGGCACAACATGAGTAAATACTCCTGGATTTATCAAAATAAATTAGTTTTTTTTTTTTTTTTTCCGAAACCCTCATCTACTTTAGAAAGCTTCTCTTTAGAGATTTGTGACAAGGAATTAATGTTCTACATACGCAATTTTAAAACACTACTCCGGACACCACCATGAGATGCATATGGGGCCCATAGACATCAGATTCGTGTGGTTCCAGATCAAGTTGTGTCCGGAGTTGTCTTTTATGACTTTTTTTGTGAAAATCCCCCATTTCTTGGATAGTGAGACAAGAGAGTATATATAAGAACAAGCATCTTTTTAAGTTGTATATGTGTGGTGGCCTGAATCAGATGAACCCTTAGAAATGACTCTTTTCCACCGTTGATGATCCACCTAGCTCTATTAGTTCTCTTGCACAAATAATATCAGCCATTAGCGCCCAATCTGGCATGAATTTGGCCAGGAAAAGCACTCTGACAATCTAGTAAGGATACTTAGAGAGAGAAGTACCAAAGAAGAGTATTGAAGTGGAGTGTATTGAGTTGTGTACCTTCTAGGGGTTGTTTATCTTCCTTTACACAGGCTCTCCTGACTTGGGCTCCAAGCTCAGGGGCAAATTAGTAATCTGGCTTAGATGACGTCACTCTACATCACGAGCCAAGTCTGTTATGATTGCATGTGCATTCCACAAATCATAGCACAACAAATGTTGTAACTGCTCGGGAGTCGTCTTGATGACATATGAGGGGCACGGTTACGTGCATGTACTCGTCACAAGCTAGTCAAGAAGAGTGATATGATAGTATAGTGGATAGTAGGGCTAGGGGAAGAGGAAGACCTAAATTGACTTTGGATGCCGTCACACGATAGGACTTGAGCTTACTAAACCTAAGTGCATGAAAACGTCGCCCTAGACAGAGCTCAATAGGAAAATAGATTTTATGTAACTGACCCCTATTGATTGAGACATAAAGCTCAGTTTGGTTAGGTTATTATCTACTTCAAGGTTCTTTCACTCCCTTTAAATGTTCTTTTCCTCCACAAATTCATAAACCAAACATAGCATCAGGAAAACTGAAGTATAAATACCTGTAACTTGTGATTGATATTGACCACAAAGGCATTAGGAAGTGGCTCAACTGCGACCCATTGTTCATTATTCCAGACTTCAAGCCCAGGCACATAGCCTTGGTTAAGAAGGGTGATAAGGTGCGGATCACCATGTTTGGGCAAGCCCAATACCAGGGTTGGGTTAGGACATGGTGGATAATAGTTAGCAACCATCAGTTGGCCCTGGCTCAATCCTCCCTTGAAGTAGCCCGATTCAAGGCCCAACCCTTCGCAGATTAGATCCAATACCCGTAAACCAAGGCTTCTCACCTCCTCCGAGTATGGTCCAAACACTCCCCTATGAAAAGCCCAATAAGAGAGCGAATTTGTCACAATAATAGAATGTTAGCAATAATTGAGTGAATTAGATGTGGTTTTCCTGCCAGCCTTCTCCATAATGATCTTCTCTTTTCTATAATCTCAACATCTGCAAAAATAATTTATCGCGCGTAGGCATGCAACTTGACTGCAGTTAAAAGTGAGTGTAACTTATATATACCTGTAGCGAGCCGGATTTTCGGGCCAATGGTGAATTTGATCCTTCAAGGGGTGACAAAGGTGCCTTAAAGAGTCTCTCCAGAAATGGAACTTCTCGTTGGCAAAGTCAATGCTTGTTCTGAGTCTACAACCCTGATCATGCAGGTCCTCCGAGTAGAACCTCTCCTTCTCCTCCGCAGGCAAATCAAAAAATTCCTTGGCCACCACCAAAACATCCTTCATCAGCTCCTCTGCCACCCCATGATTTATCAACTGCAAATTTTTTTTTTTAACTAGATTATGTGATGTGGATAAACCACTCAATAAAGAAAATTTTGGGCGATGAGAGGGTAGCATCTCGCGAGGTGCTCCTACGGCACATCCAAGCCATCCAAAAGTGTATTGGACGATCCGGATTTGGAGAGAGAAACAGCTGGACCGTCCAATACACTTTAAGACGGGCCGGATGTGCCGAAGAACACCATGTGATACCCTATTTACACTCAAAATTTTCTCCACTCAATGAATTCATCTAAAGGAGCCTGGGTTTCCAGGATAACTTGGTTGGTTAGAATAAGAACTACTCCTTCCATCCCAATTTCATAGTCCATCGTTCTATCCTAACCAAATAAAAAAATGATTGTATTTTTCAATCGGTAATACATTTTATATGCAATATGGATCTTGTTTGAAAGATCTTGATTTAATATAATAAACAAAATGTTCAAAATCAACTACAACATTGTAGATTATAAGATATAACACTTTGAAAAGTGGCACTAACTCCCAAAAGGAACAATAAAATTGGGACGGAGGAAGTAGTACTTATTTTTTCTAGCACACGTAAAGGTCTCAGCATATTCCCATCGCAAGCTACAGGCTTATGGGCCCCACTATAATTCAAGAATCATGTAAGAGATCCTCTAAGAGCATCGCCAACCGCATCGGCATCTTCTCATCTATCTCTTTTTAAGTGTCCAAATTTGTAATTTCAATTTGTCAAAGAGTTGGAAAATCAAGCTTTAAAATTTCAACCGCATCATAATTATATCTTTCACATTAAATTTTATCTCAACTTTTTAAAATTATCCTCTACTTCTACCTGTTGACTTTTCAAAAGTATAAAACAATAATTACTTCATAATTCAAGCTTTAAAAGAGTTGGAAAATCATTACCCAAACAAACCAATGATGTTATAAGTATAATAAAAGTGGACGACACAAATTTCAACCGTTTGTTTCAGAAGTAAGAGAGAGTACTCTTACCATCTTACCGGTCAAACAATATTTCAAATCCGGACCGTCAAAGAATACTTTTGAACAGCGAGATGTGTTGTTCACTTCTGTTATACCTATAACTTATTTGCAAACCTAATTCTCGTTTTCCTTCCTCTGGATTATCTAATTCAAGCTTTAAAAAACCTTTTTGGGTTTCATGCGCAGATTTTGAGATTTTAACTTTTAAAAAACTATTGTAAATGTTTGTAAAAAATTGTTACAACAAATTTTGAGAAACTGCGGATTCTAATATACAAAAATAGGAAATAAATATCATTTTTTAGAGAAGTTAGGTTTGAGGTTTGGAAACTTATTCCCAGTTTTTTACACTAACTTTTAGCACAACTTAATCATAATCTCACAATTATAGCAAACATATATATATCTGCTTCAATTAAAATCTGAAATCTTTAATCTTCAAAAGAATCTGAAACTAGAATCGAAAACCTCTATCCACACGGCACATGCCCTTTGGCTGACACCACACCGATCCCATCAAAAGACTTCAACTTTTTGCAAATCCCTTGATTTGAAATCAGACCATACGAGATTCGGACATCACCATTGCATAAAACTGAGGTAAAACTAGATAATAATAGTATGAAAGATTCAATTTTTTCACCTGAAAGAATCCATATTCTTGGCTAGCCTTGATGATTTCCAGAATCACTTCATTCCGATCGCCTTCGAGATCAATTACCGGTATCGTCTTGCAGGGAGGAGCAACTAGCTCACCGGGTCTTTGTTCCGGCGGCAATAAATACGTTTCCGGCACCACCGATTGGATAGTACACCTGGTTGAAAGGAGTTTCGCCATAGTCTCAGTTCTTGAGTTTCAGAGAGTGGAGTAACAAATTTGGTTTATTTGGGAGCTCTTTATTAAGAGGGGATAAGCGTTTCTTATCTCCAGCCACTTGCACTTGTGTGTACTGTATCATTTTCTGAGATTTGGTCCTACTTGTCTTTCTAGAGTAACTGACTGCATGGTAAACGAAAAGAATTGTATTATGCGTGAACAAAACAACCGTCAAACTATAAATTTAATCCAAATCGAATGGTTTTGGTGGTTTTAGTAATATGGCTTGGCATTGGTTTCAAAAAATCAGAAAATGTGTTGATTGGTTTGGTCTATGAATTTACATTAACGGTTCTAGTTCCAAACCGACTCGAACCTTACGTGAGAGAGAGAGAGAGAGAATTACATTTAGATTTATATATATTATATAAACTTTTTTTTAACAGTCAATTAATTTTCTAATCTAATCCTCCATTCCGCCTCACCTACTCCTTCACTTTCAAGATTAAATCCTTAAACTTTTATAAATTATAGCATATTCCTATAATTTCAATAAAATACTACACATTCCGGCCCCGATTGGATGCGGGATATGTTTTGTTGGGATTA
The DNA here is from genome assembly GCA_022606695.1 of Vaccinium macrocarpon. Classification (NCBI taxonomy): domain Eukaryota; kingdom Viridiplantae; phylum Streptophyta; class Magnoliopsida; order Ericales; family Ericaceae; genus Vaccinium; species Vaccinium macrocarpon. The sequence continues at coordinate 33,333,272 of CM040176.1, read as the reverse complement.
AATAGTAAGGAAATAAGATAGGAAGGGGTATTATTTAGTAAGAGTGAACCAACAATGATGTGACATTTATGAATGAGTGATTAAATAGTATGTGGTTTCGATGAATTTGTGATAAAGGGAGATAAAATTGGGTAGATAATGTAAAAACTTAACAAATGACTTATTTGCCCTTGAATAGTCATATTAGATTTAATGATTAAAAAAATACATAAACACAATAGTAATTAAATTAATTATACTTTTTAATAAATAATTCATTTTATTAGTTATATCTAAAATTAAAATATTCAGTTATTATTTTTTATTATTCCTCTAAATAATATTTCAAAGTTTAATTTTTTTCCTTTTTTTCCTTTCTAGTTATACGTGTTTAATAATAACTAATTAGTAATTTTGATTTTATTCACCAACAATGTCAAATTCTAAAGTATAAAAAAAAATTTTAATTTTTTGTGTATCAAGTTAAATATCTCAATTTCTAGTTTAATTCGGTGCCAAAAAAAAGTTTAAAAAAATTAATGTGAAAATACTTTTTTTTTTATCCGAAGGATATTGCAAAGCAAGTCAACAATGTCAAATTCTAAAGTATAAAAATTTTCAAAATTTTTTGTATCAAATTAAATATCTCAATTAGTAGTTTAATTTTGTGCAAAAAAAAATTAAAAAATTGTGCACAAAAGTACTTCATTTTTTTATCTGAAAAAAATCCCAAGAGTTCATAAAACATTTAAAATGTCATTCGGTTTCTTTTTAAAACAACAAAAAAAAAAAGACTGAGGGTAAGGGGAGGGTATGGGGGTAATTTCGTATGGGGTATAAATTAGTAATGGAGGGGGTTATTAATTAGTGAGGGTTGAGGGGTATAAAGGAGTATTAAAATGGTGGGGGTATAAAATTATCCGAGTGCATTTTTGTAAATATATATTTTTTGCAAAAACTGTTTGGATCAAGTCTTTTCTGATTTTTTTTTTTGAAGATTTTTCGCGTGGACCCTTGTAAACACCTTCTGAACACATTAGACGAATCGGATCATCAAAAAAATATTTTGATCATAAGGTCCAGAAATTAAAAGTCTGGATATACATATATACATATATATATATATATACACACACATAGATTTTCTAGTCCACACCTCCCGCAAAATAAGAAAAAAATAATTTTTTTTGTGTTGCAAATTATTTTTGTAAAATCCGAGCCGTCCAATGTGTTCAGAAAATATTTTCAAAGGTCCATGCTAGAAATCTTCAAAAAAAATACCGGGAAGGGCTTGATCCAAGCAGTTTTCACAAAAACTGTATATATCTATTTTTTGCAAAAACTGCTTGGATCAAACCCTCCCCAGTATTTTTTTTTTTTTGAAGATTTTCCGCAAAAACCCTTGAAAACACCTTCTGAACACGTTGGATGGATCGGATCGTCAAAAAAAAAAATTGGATCATGAGGTCCGGAAACGGGAAGACCGGACTAGAAGTGCCCTATATATATATATAGGATAAACTTTCAATAAGGGTCCCTTATTGAAGTTAAAATGCGAACCTCACCTTTCCGAGACAAATTTTGATGATCCGAACCGTTCAATATTTTTAAAAAGCATTTTTAAGGGCCTCCGCGAGGATTTTGTCCAAAAAAATACCCGGAAGAGCTTCATTCGATCAGTTTTGGTTAAAAACACTATATATAGCAGTTTTAACCAAAACTGATCAGATGAAGCCCTTCCGGGTATTTTTTTTGGACGAATTCTTGGGGAGGCATTTAAAAATGCATTTTAAAAACATTAAACGGTTCGGATCGTCAAAATTTGGTCTGGAAACACAAAAAAAGGCTAGGTCAGCATGGTATTTTTCAATAAGAGACCCTTATTAGAAGTTTAGCATATATATATTACAGTAAATCCGATACGGCATCCGGTATCAGTACCGTACCTACCAAGAGAAAAACCGGTACTCGAGCCGATATAGTATTCAGAGAACCTTGTTCTCAGTAAGGTGTTCCTTCAAGTTCCAGATCAGAACACAGTGATATTGATGCAAAAACTACAGAAGTACTCCTCTTCGTAGCTACGCAGTCAAATGCAGGCTATCATTTGATACTACGTTTTACCATCGAAGATGGCATTCACACGGAAAAATTGAATCAGAAATGAACATGGACCAGACAAAAAATCAATCAAAATTGAAAAATCTTCCATACACTGTACCTACAAACCTATTGGCTATTGCTCACAACACCAGAGAGAGAGAAGATTAGAAAAGCCAATTGACACTAATGTTGCCGAGCCAAACAAAAAGTGGGAGTTGTGCCAAAGCGATAAAAAGCAAGAAGTAATGATGCCTGCTCGAGTCGAAACTCCTAACCTCTGCAAAAAGAACTCTCTTCATCGTTTTCACCAAGAAGATGCCCATGCACAAGCATGTCCATGGCATCAAAAAGTAGTATGAGTAGCTCCACACGATTTTCCCCAGAACAGCCAAACACAATCCAGTGAAAGTATATCCAGCGTATGCGACAATGTCCAGCAGTGGCGCCTCCCCACTACCCAATGAAAACAATGACATTTTCAGCAGGGAAACTTGAAAACACCAGCCCACCAACCCCTTGACGAACAGCCAGTTCAGAGCTTCTGGGCTAAACCTGGCATCAAAAGTCACATTTTAGAATAAAAGTGTCAAACACAAAAGCACACCAACAGAGGGATAGATAGATGATGGTGCGAAATTAATCCATGTAAGTTTGGTATCATTTTGTGTTTTATTAATTTGTTCATGAATTAACAGTCAGCAATCAATAGTTAGAAGTGTGAAATTATCATAATCTTGACTTTCTTGACTGAAAATCCACATTAGAGTTTTCACAAGCAAAGCGAAGGGAATCAAATGGTCTCATTTATTTCCAGATCATATGACAGAAGATTCAAGAACGAAAGCAAGTGGGTCAATTGCAGTAACCACTGAATTAATAACATTAACTTCTGAACAGAAGTCAAGGGTTGAGAACACCAAAGTGACCTCATTTCAAAAAAGTAAAAGGTCGCTTCTGATGCTCTCATCTTTCCAGTACACGGAACGTGCCAAACTCTTAAGTTCCAGCAAGCAAAATTACTTTTAGAAACAATTTGCGATGCATTAGTTGCAGCAAAACTTTTACAGAAACAAAACCTAGAAATGGTATCACTTGTGTCGCATCAAAAACAAACTGCCAATGTTACAATATAGGCATGCTTTAGGGGCTAACCAAAGCTCCCTTTTGATGTGATCATGGCAAAAGTGATGTTAATTTGGTCCCAAGGACCAACTAAATGTACTGATATAAATGTATGGAAATCCACGAAACACACAGTGATACTATAACTTACTTTCCCTGGAGACCCAGTGAGATGCCAGCAAGAACAATATAGGTACCAAATGCCATTAACGGAATATACAAGTCTGGAGCATTTATATCATAGATTGGGGGCTTATAGGAAAGCCTGCCCCCCACCGGCTCTGTTATCCTTGTCCAATGTCCCTGAAGGATTGGAGAAAGAGAAAAAGATTACTATGCAGGAAATAATTAACCAACTAGAGGGTGAGAAAATAGTGGATAAGGAATTACCCGGTGCAGAAGTGGAAAGAGGACAACCTTCAATTTGTTCTTCACATACTGGTCATTAACTTGGAAATAGTATTGGGGATCGGAAAGGAATCGGCTGATCTGTCCATTTAAGGGAAAATGGAAAAGGTAGAAAACCAACCTCAAAATCAAATATGACCAGAGAACACATCATTGATAAAAGTCATCAAACCAATCTCTTAAAAGGTTGACATCATTTCGTCAGTTGTTTAAATGCAGTTACAAAACAACCAATACAAACATGCCCGTATCATCCTATGCAAAACCCTCGTGCATTCAGCTCTCATTTAATTATCAAAACATAACAAAATACATAGAGAGACCCATCACATATCATGACAATTGGACAAAGTACAGAAATTTCTATTGCAAAACCTCATTGCTGCCGTCTTTCGGTGATTATGGTGATATGCTTATGTTCCATATTATCCACTTAATTTTCGTATTACAATGGAAGCAAATGGACAAATTCAAGGTCCCAAGCAAGTTCACCTTCCCAAACACCAAAGTTGCAACTAATCCCACCTCCCAAGCTCAAATCTCCACTACCCAATGACAAAGTTGATGAGGTCACTATGTCATTTTATTAGATAACATGCTACAGGGCTTTCCCTCGAAGCCCATTACATGTCTGAAAGATATAGGTGTCCACGGACTTTTGAAACAAAAAGTACATATTGAAAGGTCTTAATAAGGGAATGAAATGTCCCCTCTATAGTGAGTAGCATAAAAGACCTACAAAACAAAATAACGAATCACATAGCTAGAGACGGTTATTCAACTGCCACCATCCTTTCTTTTACAGCATGACCAAAGTACGAGTTCAGAATTCATAGCCATGGCATGCTACTTACATTGCTTTGCACATACTCAGAGCTTGATCCTAAAATTTTCTCTCCGTAAGCACCGAGTCCACCTCTTATAAGCCCTGAACCAGCTCCAGAAAATGCATTCCCAAATGGATTTGGCTGTGGTTGCAGAGGTGGTCTCGGAAACCCAGGCTGGGCTCCCAAATTATCATACATTTCTGCAATGAGATATGAACAATGGAAGAACCATTAGACCACCTTGGCCGTAAAGTAAAAGTATAACTGCCTTTTGGAAAAAGATAGAATCTGAAAATGTTGCATAATCTCTTCTATGAAAGGGAAATACAGAACAGAAGTCCGACATGTAAAGAAACATAACTACAGTAGTTTTTGTGCTAGCATGCTGTGCTACATAGTTGCAAATCCTTAACTTACCAAATGATGTCCAAATGACAAACGAACTTGTCAAAACAAGAAGCTGACAATGACAAATGCAACAATCAATACTTCGGACATGTACCTAAATTTTAAAGGTCAAAAGTTCCTCATAACCCAAACGTTGCAGGCAACAAAAAGCACCTCTAACTACAACATGCTTTCCCCTTTTATTGTTCTCAAGTTTCTATCTTTTTTGTTCCGAGGAAAGCAGGAACAGCATAAATGAAGTGCAATGAAAGGATTGCACTCTAAGTACAAGCAACTAGCAAGGAATACAAAAGATCAGATAAATTAACCACTCAACTCCTAAAGCCTGATAACCATACAAGCTTTCATATTAATATTAACAAACCAGTAAAAATTTAGAGAAACTCCCTCAACATCAAATAGGAAATGTTTGGAAGACGAAATTAACATTTTGTTGCAAGAAACTCTTCTCCCTCCAAATGTGACAGAGAAGAATAAAAAATCACAATAGCTTCTCAATCATAAAGCAGGTAAACAAAATTCTGGCAATTTCTATATAGCTTGTTGATCTATCTTTCGAGTTGATCAAATGATAAGCAGCTTTAAAGTCTAAGGCATCTGATCATCTTAAAACAGTTAATCTCTGCAATGTTTAGATTGAACCCCTGCTCAACAAAGATCAAAAAAATTGTTCCAACTTCTACCTTCCAGCCTGAAATCAGAAGATTGAGTGAGAAGCTATTTTGAAACAGATCTACTTCCAAAACCCCTATTAACTTTCTAATGGTGTGAAAATGCATCAGGACTTGGAAAAAGCTAGTCCAGAGGATTCGTCTATAATGTCATACAAGTGTAATGTTTAAAATATTAATCTGCTCAACAAAAGTTTTGGAAAATGATGCTGCAATGCGGCCAACTTGTTTGAATATTGTAAATGGAGAATGCACTCAATTAGGCATAAGGACCAACAGAGGACATGTATGAATTCACAGCAGAGAATCCTTACTCATCTCTGACTTCTTATTAGTTATTTCAGACATAAGAACACTTCATATCAATTCAATACTCCATTCCATAATCCATTTGAACTATAGATTCATAGTGCGAATTCTTACCAAGAGCATATTCATCTCGAAACTAAATACTCCCTCCGTCCCATTTTGTTGGACACTCTTTGGAAGTCAACTATTTAAGGAAACATAATTATTACATTGTACTTTAGTTATTTTTCCAACTTTACCCCTTGCTGGGATGTTTTTGAAATCCAAACTTATTTAAAGTAAGAGAAAAGTAAGGACAAAAATGAAATGTTATAGTACTTTTTTGGGAACTTTTCAAAATGGACAATCTTTTGGGACATCCCAAAATGGATACTGGACCATCTTTGCAGGACAGAGTGAGTAATTAATTTACCTCCATCTCTCATAAGACGTTGCTCAAGAACCTTTACATGAAAAACTTGATATCTAAATACAGGATGGATTGTCAAATATAAATTCTAATATAGAAAGGGAGAAAACCTAGGCGTGATCAAATTATTGAAAATGTCACAAAAGTGATTTCCAATATTTTCCCAGACTCCCAACAAAATACAAGTGTTACAGCTACTATAAAACGAATTACTGTTATGGTAAACTAGCAAGGGCGGAGCTGTATTGGGACGGAGGAGCTCTGGCCGCACCTATTTTTTCAAAACAAGTAAAAGAAATTATCTTTTTGTATAAATATGTATATTTGCATCTTTAGTTTAATCTATATAGTATAAATAATTTAACATCACTTCATGAAATTTTGTGAAATAAATTTGTTGACAAGAAGTATGTACAAGTGTGTTTTAGTTACCAAAAAAAGCATAAGAAATTCACATACTTATTGCTGCATTGGACCACAATTATCCAACAATATTGTGTATAATACTAGAAAACAGGAATTTAGATAAACATAAAGAGCCTATTTTTCCAAACAAAAAAATTCTCTTCAACGGCCCCCTCGAATCGAAATCATGACTCCACCACATGAAGTAGCAAAATTACTTGAGTTAAACTACCCACTTCCACAGCCCACACATTCACACACGCACACATGGACTTTGTGCCCAACCTCTAGCATACTAGAACGCAAATAAAAAGTAAGGTATCCAAAACTGCCGATCAAAAAAGGCATCCAAATTTCATCATAAAGAGATTATATACAGAATTTTCAATCATTCAAGGCATCATAAGCTAGTGAATTCAGCAAGCGAATGTACAGAGCGAAGAAATGCAAGCAATACAGGCCTAATTCAAATCTTGAAAAACATAAAACCATGTACAATGCTTAGACAAAGGAATCTGATTAACTGGGATGGAAATACAATACAGATCGTAGAAATAAACAAATAATCCAACCAAAAACCAGCGAGATCAAGTAGCGATCTGATACGTATCGTATGCCAGTTGAAGAAAAGGAACGTAAATGCACCCGTTTGAAACCCTAGATGTTACCTTTTTAGGTTTCTTGGAGATTCGGCCACCCTGCTTTTGAAACCCTAGAATCGGATTTATATTTTATCTTGGTGCTGAAGAGAAGAGAATTAGATAAACAAAGAAAGAGAGGTCAGTTTAACTGATTACAGTATATCGGAGAATTCAGATGAATAGAGAGAGAAGAGGGACAAACCAGATGGAGAGAGAAAGAGAGAGACAGTGGAGAGAGTCGATCTGAGGATGTGGGAATCTGATCTGTAGATGTTTGAGAAGAAGAAGTTTACATTTTTGGCTGATTAACATTTGCGTTTCCTTTTATAACTTTATTAATTAAAAAACGCGTTTTGGGACTTTATTTCCAAAATATGTGAAAATGTTTTTAGCAAACACGTTTTTGTGAAAATGTGATTCTGTTTCACTTTTCACGGTGGTTTAAGACGGATTAACAAAAAAAATTAAGTTGATCCTAATTGAGCTTGAAAACATGGTTCGAAAACACGTTTTGTGTAGGTTATAAACGAAAAAATAAAAAAAATAATAGTGAAAGCGTGTATACCAAACACTCTTTCTAACAGCGTGTTTGGTAAACACGTTTTCTCATTTTCCCCCCCTCCAAACGGCCATTACACCTTTGACAAGAAGGTTATGCATCCAATTTATAACTTATAAAATGTTACTCCCTCTGTTCCATATTTGTTGTTCAGTTACACTATTCACTAGACCTCAAAAAAATAGTTATATGTCCAAATGTATAATGTTATATATATTCAATATAGATCTTGTTTTATAGTTCTTAACGAGTACTATTAAACAAAATTTTCAAAATTGTAAAAAACATTATAGATTGAAAGATATAAGCGCTTACCCGTAAATGGACAACAAATATGGGACGGAGGGAGTAATTTTTTTTTTTTCAAAGAATACACCCCAAGCTAACAACTTCACAAAATACTTGTACCGATTTTCCGTATCCGATTGAGGTGATTTTAATTTGAGTGTGTTTAACTAATATTTTGAACATCCATTTAAAAAAATTAGCTCAAATAGCTAACAATAAGAGTGTTTTTAATGGCCTAACACTTATTATTTTGAACGTTTATGTAAAAAATCAACTCAATCAGATATTAATAGGGGTGTTTTATTAACAGCCTAACATGTACAAGTAAGAGTATTTTATTGCCAAAACCAACTCTGGCCAAACGCTGTTAGTTCCGTCCCTTTCCAAATCGGATACCGAAAACCATTAGAAGTATTTTGTGAGTTTGTTAATAGTACCCCACACTTATAAGTGTCAGGATGTTAAAAAAACACTCCTATTGTTACCTAATTGAGTTGATTTTTTAAATGGACGTTCAAAATATTAGTTCAATACACTTGAATAAAAATCAACTCAATCGGATACCAAAAACCAATACAAGTAATTTGTGAATTTGTTAGCCTTGTAGGGGTGCTCTAAAAAAATTCACATTTTGTAAGTTGGACCTTGGGCGCATACCCTTTTTGTCAAAGGTAATGGCTATCTGGGGAAAAACTGAAAAAACGTGTGTGCCACACACACCTTCTAATAGCGTGTTTAGTTTAGAAGGCGTGTTTACTTTTACTAAAAAAAAAAAATTTGTGTGTGTTTTATCAAGCCCAATTAGAATTAACTTAATTTTTTTTGTTTAATCCATCTTAACCCACTGTGAAAATGTAAATTGAAACCACGTTTTCCCAAAAGCGTGTTTGCTAAAAACGTTTTCACGTACTTTGGAAATAAAGTTCCAAAACGTGCGTTTTAATTAATAAAGTTATAAAAATAAATAAAAAAAAGCAAATCTGTTAATCAGCCTACATTTTTAACATTTTTGTTTGGGGATTAATTTTGGCACTTGACTTTTTAAGAAATGCACTCCATTTCGTGCAGTTTGAACTTTGAACACTAGAAGATAAATATAGGCATGTGGTTATCAAAATATGGAGTGCGAAAATTATTTGCCCTTTGTTTTTATATTTTTTACTTTATGAATTTTGGCCAAAATGTATTAGTAACATATAAATTCTCTGTGCTTGAAAAAATATGTGCAGAGCTTTTCGCAAGATATGTAATGTTAGAATAGATTCTATAAATTTTTTTATTTTAATCAGAATGAAAAAGTTTAAAAAATGAGAAGTAAAAACAACTCATCAACCATACTTCTTGCTTCTCTTCCTTAAGGTCAAACACGGAAAAATGAATTTCGAAGAATACATTTTGCCCGTGGAGAAGAATAGAAGTGGAGAATTGATGCTCATTTACAGAACTCAGAAGTAGCAAATAAAGATTTTTCTAACTAGAAATTCAATGAATATTATTTTGTGAAAATTGTACTAATTCATCAAAACTCGACAGGAAAATCACACTTTGCTATCTTACATTATATGGAGAATAAACTTTAATAGTTTAATGCTGCATTTAGGCCCTAGTGGTCATGTCCTCTGATTTGGTTCTGTAAATTTCAACTTACCAAAAAAGAATGTCAATGTTGCATTCCATCAATCTCTTCAATTTTTTTTCTTCATTTTTTTACGGATTTATTTGTCTTACAATCAAGAGCATAATGTGTCACAACACGTCTTGAGAGAAGATAATGCTATCTCGAAAAGACAGGCATTTGGCTGAACGACTTGGATCATTTCTGCATCAACCTATCCATGATATTAACGAAACTTGTGAATAAATCCGAGGGGTTAATGTAATCATATCAGATGGTCAATAAAAGCAAAGGGGCTTGAAATTAACTGGGGATGAGCCAATTACAGACTGCTAAATACATTTACAACTAGACCAGAATGTATAGAGGCATCATGAACAACATCATCTCATGACTAACTTATTTTCTTGAACGGATCTTTAAATAACCTCAGGATGTGAAATTTCCAGGCCTCGTTCTCTCACTTTGTTTTGACCAGCTTTGCACCAACTCCGGACTTGATATCGTATTTATGCTGTGAGAAAGCACAGACTTCAAAATCAAACAACTAGAAGTTGTAAAAAGCTAAATCGTTTGGATTCAATGGAAAATTCGTTCTTGCATTCTATCAACCATCATATGGAACTCAAGAGTCTACATATAACCATATAAGTACAGGTGAAAGGCTCACCATACTAGAAGATCACCGGTAGAGGCCATCTTCTCACATATCGACTCTGGAACAAGTTCTCGCAACAGTTCAAGTTGTTCTTCAACTTCTCCTGTGAACACAGAACAAAGGCCTTAGCTCAAAGATAACTCAAATGATAGATAAAGTGTCAATATTGCTGATGTCAAGTATCAAGGCTTACTTCTATCAACAATATCTAGGTGATTGGCTATTATCCTATGCATAAGCTCCTCTTTTGTGATAACAGAACGCTTAATTGAGTGAAATAAGAAACGGATCACGTCAAAGAGTTTGGGTAAGCTGGCAATCATCTGTTGCCGCCTCTCCGCTTGTGAGATGGCCGGGTCTTGCTCCTCTATTGCTTTCTTTTCTTTCTCTCTAATCTGCAGAGATACAAGGCAGTCAGTTTCTTTTACTTATTTATTATTTATTTCGACTACTATACATTTAGTGTAATCACAAGAATTGGTATCATTCTATCCGGAGCAAAGATTTAACAATGTTCCTCTCCAGACTCCAACAAGGCCTAAGAAACAGAGAAATTATACCTCAAAATGCTAAAATTTTAAACTAATTTGGACAAGCCTCCAACTACAGATATTATATCCATCACTTTACCATTTGTTCATTTTTCTTCTTTTCATTATTTTTTTTTTTTTTGGGGTGCTGAAAGTGGGCACATGCACCACTAGTAAATTCAAGAGTATAAATTGATGATCGAATCAATTACAAAACTTGTAATTACAGCATCACACAATAAGTCTGGATAACAAGACAATGAAATCTACATTTAGTTAGTGCAATTTACATCAATGGCTAATGATCCAGAATCATGGGAAAAATGAAAGATCAGAGACGAGTTCAGAAAAGGAATATAAAGCATGAAAAATGCACCGTAGGCTTACCGATTGCAGAAGATTCTGAGGAAGAATTTCAAAAACATCGTTTTCAACTGATAATACTCCCATACTTTTGGCTTCATCCTTGAGCTTAGCATTTTTCACAGGATTATCAAATTTCAACGATCTTTTGAGATGTGTACGTCTAATTAATTTACTGGGTGGCATGGTTGAATCATCACGTGGGCTCATGTGAACCCTCTTCTGTGGTTGGAATGCAGGTGAGATATTAACCAGCTCTACTGGAGATGAAGTCAGTTTTGAAGGACTTTCTTGGATGGTAGGATTTGCGATAGAAGAACAGATGTCATTGGTTGTGGAATCTATCTTTTTAACAGGAGTTGCAGGTAGGTGATATGGCTGCACACTAGTTTCAGAAGCCCCAAATGATAGCCATTCTTGACTTGTGGTTGGTTGTGAAGAAAATTCACTAACAGATGATGGATAAGAGGAGATCTATTTAACATGTGGCTCTGAAATGGGAAGAATCAAAGGCTGTGGAGACACAACTGATTGTTCTTGGTAAGCAACAACTTCCTCATCGCATGAAACATGGATTGAAAAGTGTTTCCGGAAAGACTGAGATAGATGGGATGTTGCAGCAGGCTGGGGTTCTGCAAGTACAGCAGTTAGTGTCTCGCTAAAGGATGAATTTGAGGCCTTTGTGGTGGGTATATGCCCATCTTTGTTTGACTGATTGAATGGCTCTGGTAGTGTTTCTTCGGGAACTTCTCCCTGAATGCAGAGAGATGATGTCAATTATACAGATTACAAGGTACGCCCAAAGAAAACTGACAGCAGTGAGAACAATCCAGTGCGTTCGGAATTCAGATGATATCAAATCTTCCAAATGCCAGCAAAAGCAATTTCCAAATCTTTCTTACATCAAAGCGAATGGGTAACGAAGTATCTAAACTTCATTTAGTGTCACTAATTCTGAATATAGTGTTCTAATAGCATTTCCACACATTACGGTAGTATAACAAGCTCAAAAATTTACGGCTCATATACCAGATAGGGCTCAAAATGGCAAAAAAAGAAGAAGTGAAACTCAATTTAGATAACAATGCATGTGCATCTAATCAGTGTCAAGTACCATTGAGTTTAGGACAACAAAAAAGAAACCATACACGAGCAGGGCTGCAGCAAACACATTTTGGCATCCCCAGTTAAAATACTTATAGCAAGTAAAAAGCTTGTATACCTCAGGATGAGCTTTAACGAAGTCCAAAAGCCTAGCACGAAAGACATTCCTCATCTGAGAATTCCAACTTGTTGATTTTAGCTGCCCCTCATCCTTAATTGCATCAATATTCAATGCAACATGGAGATCTGGCTTCATGCAACTAGTTCGTTCATCGTGAATTAAAACCTTATTTATCTCAATCACATTGGGTAAAAGAAACTTCAGTTGGGCTAAATGAGCATATGAGAACCTCCTACAGAATACATCAACACATGTGTTAAAACAAAAGATAGAACAATTGAATGGGAAAAAAAAAAGATCCCACCATTCATCTGAAAAAATAAAGAAAATAAATGTTGCATATAATCTACCTATCCATAAAATGTTCGACTTTGGGGCGAATATTTGTATAAGTGGACATAGTGCCCTTCAGCTGAAGCAGCCGAATCGAGCTATCCAAGCTATCAAAGAATTTGCACAAGACCTCAAACCTGAAAACAATGTCAACTGAATCAACAAAATAATAATTGATGCTTGGTACGGAAAGGAATATAAGACCACATTGCTTGGATAGGAATATAAGCCCATACCAGTTACTATAAAGTTTCACTTTTCCCCTTAATAACATAAGGTTTTGAGTTGCACATAAAGTTCCCACGTGATATCAAAGTGGGCCCATTCCCCGCATTTAAAACTTAAAAGTAAATCCTTGGAGGGAACTGCTTCAACTTCATACGTGACTTACAGAGTTACAGTAATGTTTCAGAAATTCTAAAGAAAATATGAGCAACCCCAAACTTTTGGGAAACGGGGACCATGGTACGTGCTCCCTGGTGTGTGGCATCTGAACAGTGGGATGTGTCTTCAACTGTCCTAATTTTATCTAGGCACTTTGCAGATTCGAGTCATCCATTGCCAGCCAAGATGAAATCCGAGCCACATGCGGCCACACACCAGCACCCCGGGTCGAAACTTTTGTGACCATAAGTAGGGAGAATTAAATTCTTTGGAAAGACAACAATGGCCAACTGACCAAGCCACATTCAACAAACCCACACAAAAAAACAGGACTTAACAGCACCCAGAACGTCTCAAATGAAGATCACATAGTTCACCAAGATCCATAGAAACCATATCAACAAAAAAACAAAAAATTGGTAAGTGGTTCAAACCCAGATTATGTTTCACCCACAGTTAACTAAAAAGGTCCAATAATGTTGTCACATTAGCATCAAACTTACTTTTCCGGAAACATTATCGGCTCATCAACCTTCTTCTGAGGTCTACCGATTGCACTTCTATCCAAAGAACAGTTTGTCGCGTGATCTGACTCTAACGGCTTTGACAAGGAGGAGGAGTGGGGAATCTTCCTCGACTTGAACGAACTGAACAGTGATTGATCTGACATTTTTCTGCAGTATCGGAGATGTGGTACTCGATGAGAGATTGAGGTGGGGAGAGAGAAAGAGAGCGGCGATGATGCATAGCTAGGGTTTTTGGCGCGAGTGCTGAGGTGGGTGCCTACGTGTCGTGATGCCACGTCATTATTCCCGCCCATTTTCTTCGCAGGTGAAGGGTTGGTAGTTGGGGATCGACGGAACTCGTTCGCAATGAGGAAGTCCGAAAAATGCTATAGAGTCCATGAGCTCGGATTGCCTGTGCCGAAAAATCTCGCGCTTCGTGGCCGGATAGTTTTTGGTAGTTAGATCAATTTCAAAAAGAAAAATAGAAAAAAGATCTTTAAAAATCACGCATCGAATAATCGAAAACCACTCAAGACAGTATGATAGAACTTTAAGAAGCGTAGGATCTCATACCTAAGTCTATAGACCAACAACGAAAAACTTTCATATAAGATAAAAAGTTAAAGACACTAAAATTGATTTTTTATTTTCAAAGAGGATGTCTAACTAAATGTCTTAAAATTTTTAAATTTGTAATATATTTTAATTTTTTAAAATTTCTCTCATCAAGAATTATGATTAATTCAAAAAAATTATTCACATATAGTTAACATTAAAAAAATGGGAGTTAAATAGGGGTCCTGTTTCATAGACTTATTTAAGTCCACATTCTATTGAGTTTGAACTTTGAATATTTCTGTTTTATATCTTGAATTTCAAATAAGACCAAAACCACACTTTATTTAATTATAGCCATGTGATTTATTTTCCCATTAAATTATTTATAGGGTTTACCAACTATTCACGCCCTTAATCTAGTCCCGTCATAACCCCGAAAATCAAATAGCCAACATCCCATTTTGAAGCAACCCATTATCTCATTTAAGTGGGAGATGTCATGGCAAAATAGTGAGTTTATGCAAGGGACATGGTTTATTAATTAACCATGTTTACTGCAACCTAATGTCAATACATGGAACATGTACTATTGATTAACCATCCATCACTATATTACTGGATTATTGATTAACCATGATCATATAAGGAAACATGGTTTTATATTTAACCATATTTATTTTTATGAAATAACACAATAATGAATCAATAAATATTTAACCATATTTATTTTTATGAAATAACACAATAATGAATCAATAAACCATGTTCATTGTATAATCATGGTCAATCAATAATCCAACAATGTGACCTTGAAGGGAACATGGTTAATAAATAAATTCATGTTTCATGCATGAACATTAGTTTACATTAAACATGGTTAATCAAGAAACCATGTTCAACAAAAAAAATACTTTCAATTTTGTCAAAATATACCTTCTATTTTCTTGAAATATTTCCTCAAATCATCCATGAAATTGATAATAAAAAAGAAAAGAAAAGAAAGAGATCCAACAACCCAAATTTGTTCTCTTTTTTTTTTTTTCTCATCATTCCTTATCCCATATTCCAAATCTAAAAACCTTACTACATTCTTTACCCCAATATTTGTACAAACTTAAAATATCGTAGATTAGACTCAAATCACAACAACTACAAAATTGAGAAAATCAAATGCACTAGTTGTTTCTCTGACTCACGTAGATTTTACTGAGGAAAGTGACGGCGAGGATGAATTCGGAGCTTTTCTGATTGAGGGTGAGATTAAGAGAACTGGTGGAAGACGAAGATGAAAAGATCCATTTGCCTTCAACGTGATTTATATGGGCGACGCAGAGAGGAGTGAGAGATGGATGAGTATAAGGAGGAGGATAGTTGAAGAACTCAAAGTACTTAACCTCACAGTGTTGGTCTTCAATGGCGATTATCGTCTTCCCCATGTAGTCACTAAGCAATGCTAGTGCAAGAGTTGGAGATCCGTGGATGGGTCACATGCATGGTTGGATGGGGTAAGTCGTTGCTAGTCATGGCTGTCGGTTTCGGATCCATAAAGGGAGGAGAAAGACAAAGTTTGTTTATGGGGCATTCATGCCTGCAGATTTTGAATCAATAGAGGGAGGAGGGAGAGAAAGAGGGGGTTTGCTTATGGTTGTGCTTAATTAGGTTTTATAGGGAAATGGTTGTAAGGGTACTATTGGGGGTTTTCAAATTTTAGGACAAGAACATAAATATTCAAATCCATCAGGATGAGAACTTAAATAGGATCCCAAATAGGATGCCTATTTAAATTTCTCCAAAAAAAAATGTCAAAAAGCACCCAAAATTTGGGCCGAACACCCCCTTAGCCGATTTAAATTGGACCGTCAAAGGGGTACAAATGTACAATCATTTTATTGTGTGCATTGGAAGCAATTTGAAACCCATCTGCCCAGTAGCGTCGCATTAAATTTTAGAAAACAATTTTGACATCCGTAATAATAATAACGATTCAACTCATTAATCTACTAAAAAATATCAGAACTGTCGAGACCATTTGAAAGATTTTTCTTTTGTGGAATTTTATCAATTTCATTTGTTTTTATGCTTAGTTTGTGATGTATTTAAACCATTTTTCTTCTATTTAATTGAATTATCTTCAACACGCTTAGGCAAATAAAAGTCTGCTTTAGTTTTATTAAAAGAGTTTTGTAAATTCCACAAGATAGTTATGGAGTATTTGGTTAGATTTTACTCCGTATTTGATTATTATCTAGACTAGCTGTATGGAAGTCGGCAATTAGAGACAAGATAAATTTTGCAAATCAATTAAAAAGTGTCAAATTATTAGATATTTTACCACGTGTTAACATTTTTTAGGTTCAACTTTCCAATGATAAGGCACATTTTTTTAGGTTCAACTTTCTTGTTTGTAACTCTTAAAAATACTACCTTCTCCCTGTGATGTATGTAGAAGGAATCGTAAAAATTGTTGGAAATTGCAAGCAAGCAAGATGTCCATGTACATTTGTATCATCTGTAACAACTGGATTCAACATGGCAAGGGTGGACCAAAACATATCAGACGATTTTGAATACCATCTGTATTAGTGGCACCTAAAAAAAAAAAAAACTTCTCTCCCCCTGAGGAGGAGGCCTCTTGAAATCGATAAAAATATAAGGAATTGCTATCCATATTAGATTTTTGTAACATTTATAGTCCACCTCATATTTCCATAATACCTCTAATCCACCTTTTTGCATTTTCTAAGGTGTAAGGTCCACTCTCCATTTTTAACAGAAAAATATACCCTCGCATTAAATTTACTACATAATATACCATCGCTGGAAAGTTGCCGGGAAATTTTGCTAGCACTGGAAAAGCCGCCAGAGAAATTTCACCAGAAAAAGTTGTCGGCGTCAGAAAAGTCATCAGCACAGATAATCATATCTGAAATCACAAGATATGGTTCTCTACAGTCACAAGATGTGGTTATCTAAAATTAATATACTCTTGCCGGAAAAGTTCACCAACACCAAAAAAGTCGCCAAAAAATTGGATTTCGTCAGAAAGTTTGCCGGCGCCAGAAAGTTGGACTTTGCCATAAAATTCACTAACACAGATAACCACCACCTTGTTTGGTTAGGTTTTCCAAACCGGTTTTTAGGACCCATTTTGCAAAAACCCTTGTTCGGTTCTCAAATGGTTTCCACTGTCATATTCAGAAAAAGTACGAGAGAGAGAGAGAGAGAGAGAGAGAGAGAGAGAGAGAGAGACAAAGTAAAAAAGGTGGCTTACCAGTTGGGTTTTATTATGGGGAATGGGGTGAGAGAGAGAGAGAAGGGGAGAGGGAGTGTATTATAGAATGAGAACCACATTGATAGGCGCGCAATATCACAGATATAAATGCCTAAGTAGGGTAGAATTAGCGCGTTAGACGAGCGATTAATCCTCATTTTTCATTTAATGCGTGCACGTGGTTGGATTTTGTGTTTGTGTTTAATTGCAGATATTCGTGATGTTCTGGCGCTAATGGAAGGTACCCGTAAAGGCTGTGATGGAAGTTCGAGAGTGAGCAAAGCTGGGGTCCTGTGGAGACTAAGCGTTGAAGTTGATTTTCGAGTAGAAATGCTCGAAACCCATCGGGAGCGCTACACTATTTCTCTGGAGCGCTCAAAAAAGGCACAAGAATGAACAGAAGGTTTTGTAGCGCTACCTAAGGGTTTAGATGGGTCAACGGTTTAACGGTCAACCAGTCAAAGGGGGGAGTTAAGGGAAGCGGTAGCGCTACACCATTTTCATGGTAGCGCTACCAGTTGGTTAATTCAGCAGTGGAACGACAGCATTTAGTCTTCGCGCAACGGGTTTTATGTTTTCTTCCAATTTTTAATTGTAACTAGGAGGGATTAGTATAAAAAAAAAACCCTCTTATAACTCGGAATTAGGGTTCCAGAATTTAGAAACTACGCTTTATTTTCTTAACTTTGGCTGCTGTTTTCAGGGTGATTTTGAGATTCAAGTGTAATTCAAGTTCCTTAGCATTTTCAAGCACTGAATTCTTGATCTTCCTCAGTTATCGAATCTGTTTTTTCTTCCGCATTCTGTGGTATCATGTTTTTCTGTTTTCTTTTTCTTATTTTAATTGTTTGAAACATGTTTAGATCTAGGTTTAATGTTATGGCTGCATTTAACAAGGTGATGAGTGAGTAGTCGCGTAAGTATGGATGCGGGGTGATTAACACACCGTGGCCAGGGTTGGGTATGTTCTTGCTCCTATTTTCAAAATTTATAACGGAAAAAGCAATTTTAGGTTATTAAATAACTTTCGCTGGACGAATCCGGGCATCGTCGGAGCCCATGTAACACGGGGAACGGGGGACCAAAACTTGTTCTTCGCTGTACATGGGTAAACGATGACCACAAGGATTTGCATCTTTCGGGGTATTTTTTTCTCTCTAAAGTCAAATGTTTTTGTTACACTGAATGGAGCGGATATGTCCAGGCCTGGTCACCAATGTTAGGAACCCTACGATCGTACCTTCTTTTAAGTAATTTAAGGAAAACCAAATTTACTTTAGTTTAGTTAATCATTCCCATCATATTACAAGGGGTGGCTACCTAAGAGCCGTTTTAAATCTCACAACTCGAGTTTTTAGTTAATCACTCTCCACCGTCCCTGTGGAATTCGAT
This sequence comes from Vaccinium macrocarpon, assembly GCA_022606695.1. Lineage (NCBI taxonomy): Eukaryota > Viridiplantae > Streptophyta > Magnoliopsida > Ericales > Ericaceae > Vaccinium > Vaccinium macrocarpon. Next base: position 33,314,308 of record CM040176.1, on the reverse strand, counting down.
TCCGGTCTTACCGGGTATTGTGCTACACCGGTCTCAACCCTACGCTTGGGGCAACCCATTAATTTAGGTCTAGGATTTGGTCAAACACACATATTTTCTAGTTATTTTTTAAAATGGGTTTAATGGTGTGAGGGATCCACCATGGGCCTCCAATTTTGAAAACTGGGAATAGAAACCTAATCGAACATGGCCCACATCTTCTGAGCCTAGATATCCACCTCTTGTGGATCTAGATAACCATATCTGATCCCAGGTAGGCTTAAATATATATATATATATATATATATATATATATATATATATATATATATATATATATATTATAGATATAGGTCTAGTTTCTGTAGGGATCAGATTGGAAAAGTTGTCAGTGCAAATAACCACATCTTGTGAGCCCCAAATAACCACATCTAGTGATTCCAGATATTGTGGCAGTTGTTATAGGCAGTGTTCTAAAAGTTGGACAACTCGGCTGTCTAGTCGTCGAGTAGTCACTCCTCAATACCCAACCAAGGCGACTATACCCTAGTCGGTGAAGTTAGTTGGTGGAAGGTTTAAGTTAGAAATTAGTCAGTGAGTCGCCGCCTCGGGTTTAATTGCCGACTCAGCGAGTTGGGAAAAAGATGGGCCAGTCGGGAAAATTTTTTTTGGAGAAAATCGGGTGAAAATAGAAATTATACAAATTTTAGGGTGCTAAGTGGTATTTGAGTTACCTTTTATACATAAAACGAGTAACGAAGCACCTTAGTGACCTAAATCAAATTATTTGAAGAGAGGCGCCTCTCTCTCTCTCTCTCTCTCTCTCTCTCTCTCTCTCTCTCTCTCTTTCTCGATTAGTAGCGATGCACCTCACGATCGGCTCTCGATCTCTGCTCATCTCGATTTGTCGTCGCCGTTAGCTCAATGGTCATCTTCGTCATCGTTTGCTCAGACTTACTGCACTGTCGATTGTCGTTGTCGTCTCTCTCTCTCTCTCGTTAGCACAGGTGTTGATATTCATTAGTTATTTATACCACAGTTGCACAGGTGTTGGCCTGTGGGGTCATTTGCTGTTGACTGTTGTCTTTTTTTTTTTTCACACATAAGTGGTTTCATAGTTACTAGTTTTTTTTTTTTTTAACTTTTTAACTCCAAATGGCAAATGTTCAATACTTCAGTTACTTTTAATTTGGTAACTCTGTTTTTCTTTTTTCCCCCTTATGGTCAGATCAAAGAACTTATATATAAAACTGGTGCTAAGTTATAAACTATAAAAAAATAAAACTCTTGTATTTATAATGCAACTATGCAAGATTAAAAACTCATAAATAAACTATATACAAAATAACTTTTTTTTTTTTACTTTGCTAGGCACTTAGGCTTAGACAGTATACAAAGTAACTATATACACTTGGAATTTTTAGTAACTATATACACTTAGAATTTGTAGTAATTATATACACTTAGAAATTTTAGTTTATTTTTTTAATGGTATGTTTACTCCTAAATTGGAATTCATAGTATGTGTTATGTGTTATTTTGTAGGGCTAGTATCAAATATCAATGACTCAATCCCAATCTTCGGCAGTCTCTACCACTTCCGAGTGTAATGTTTTGAAAAGAAATTCAAGCAATGTTGGATGGGAATATGCCGTTCTTGTGAATCCTAACAATAGGGATAGAACAAGATGTCTTTTGTATTCAATGGAATATAGTGGAGGGATTCACAGGTTGAAAGAACACATTGCTCATATTAGGGGTAATGTTACTCCTTGCCTTAAGTCAACCAAAGAAGATCAAGAGAAGTGTAAGTAAGCTCTTTAAGATATAAAAGGTAAGAAGAGATAGAAGAAGGAGGCAGAAATGAATCTTAGGAAGGAAATGCACATACTAGACGAAGAAGATGAAGATGATGAAATTGAAGTTCTAGGATCAAAGAAGAAGCCCCATCATGTTAGTCCCATAGATAAATTTGCATCTGCCATCGATCCCAATTTGAGTGGAAGTAAACAAATGAAGCAACAAAACTTAAATGATGCAATTTCAAAGAACAAATGTCATAAGGTGAGTCAATACTTGGATCGATGGGTGTATGAAACGGGTATTCCATTTAATGCTATCAGCAATGATAGTTTTGAATGGTTTGTTGAAGTGGTTGGTAATTTTGGCCCGGGGTACCAACCTCCAACCTAATACCAACTAAGGGAGCCATTGTTGAAGGAAGATGTAGAAAGAACCAAAACCTTACTCAAGAAGCAAGAAGAAGAGTGGGCTTCAACAGGTTGCTCTATCATGACTGATGTTTGGTCCGACCGACAAAGGAGAAGCATTATGAACTTATTTGTTAATTGCAAGCAAGGAACCTCTTTTATTTCTTCTAAGGGAGATTCGGAGACATTGCACATAGCGGAGTGTATCTTGGATATGTTGACAAGTTCATAGATGAGTTTGGCCCTAAAAATGTTGTTCAAGTTGTGACGGACAATGCATCCAAAAATATGGTGGTGGCGAATTTGTTAAAAGTCAAGAGACCTACCATATATTGGACCTCATGTGCCACCCACACTATAAATCTCATGCTTGAAGGAATTGGCAAGCAAAAGAGTTTCAAAGAAACTATTGAGAAGGCAAAAAAAATCACTATATTTGTGTGTGCTCATCACAAGACATTGGCTTTGATGAGAAAATATACAAAGAGAAGAGACATAGTGAGGCCAAATGCTATAAGATTTGCTACTGCGTTCTTGACTTTGCAAAGTATGATGGATAAGAAACATGACTTGCGGCATATGGTTGGTATCAAAGAATGAGAGGATACTAAATGGGCTAAAAAAGGAAAGAGGCAAATGCTATCATTTCGAGTCCGGGATTTTGGAATAAGGTAAACCTATGCTTAAAAGTGTTTGCTCCATTATTTAAGATTCTTAGACTTGTTGATGGGGATTGGAAGCCCTCAATGGGCTTTGTGTATGGAGAACTCAAACAAGCTAAAGAAGCTATCAAAGAGGTATACAAGCCACATGAGGCTAGCTATCGGCCAATACTTGAGGTTATTGACGAAAAAGCCTTTGACTAGTTAGATAGGCCATTGCATTTGACAACCTACTTCTTGAATCCTTTTTACTTATTCAAGGATTCTACCATGAAAGATCATGCAAATATTCTAAATGGGGTTGTTGATTGTGTGAAAGCTTTCTTTCCTAATGATTTTGATGATCAAGATCAAGTTATTAATGTAGAGTTGATCAAGTACAAAAACAAAGAGAGTGCATTTTGGAAAAGCTAAAGCCGCAAAGGGATGTGAGTCTAAGCATGACAACTATGATCCAGGTAAATGAATAATTACTTTCCTTGATATTTTTTTTGTTGTTAATTTTTATCAAGTAACTTAGTGCTAATAGAATTGTGCTTACTTTATGTCTAGTTGGATGGTGGCCTAACTATGACAATCACACACAATTTGAAAAAAATGGCCACTAGAATTCTCTTTTTGACTTCAAGCTCATCGGGGTATGAAAGAAATTTGAGCACTTTTAAGGGAGTAATTATATTAACTTAGGATTTTTCTGTTGTGTGTAGATACATACAAAGAAAATGAATAGACTAGATGCAACAAGGTTAAACAATCTAGTCTATGTCCAATTCAATGCCAAACTCATCAAAAATAAAAAGAGGAGGAAGGAGAAAAAAAGGGACGTCTTACTTGCTAATGAAGCAACACATGCACAATGATGGATTGTTGAAAGAGGTGATGATGAAATTGGTCCAATTTCGGGACTTTCATATGAGTTGATTGGAGAACTCATGAGAGTAGATGAATACCTTGAACCTAGAAAAAGTGGTAGAAATGTTGGAGTACGAGAGCTACATGAAGATGATTTTGTGTCCGAAGATGATGCCGATGCTGATGAAGATTTTGAGTGTAAGGATGATGAAGGCCATGTTATGGAGGGATATGGAGAAGAATAGGAGATGGAGGAGTAATTGCTTACTAGTTTTGTGCCACTTAGTTTTATTTAGTTTTTAACTTTGAACTTTGTAATTGACTAATTATTTGCTACTACGTGGTTTTATTTGGTTTGAAGTTGAACTATGAAGATTGACTAGTTATTATGGATTGACTACTTATTTGGTACTTGGTAGTATTTACGTTACAATTTTACATGTCTTAACATTGTCTATATAAAAATAAAAATAAAAATAAAAATAAAAATAAAAAATCAAGTAATTTCTCGAAGGTCGAGTACTCTCAGACTACTCGAGCTGGAAGCTCAAAGGTCCCCGGCTGCCTTAGGAGCACCTAGTGAGTTTTAGAACCTTGGCTATAGGGATAAGATTGGAAAAGTCACCGACACAGATAACCACATCTTGTGAGCCCAATAACTACATCTGGAGATAGGGATAATATGGGTCAGTTGTTATAGGGATCAGATTGGGAATTTGCTGGCGTAGATAACCACATCTTGTGAGCCCAGAAAATCACATCCGATGATTCCAGATATGAGACCAGTTGCTATAGGGATTAGATTGGAAAAATCATTAGCGCATATAACTGCATCTTGTAGATAACCACATATTGTGATTCCAGCTATGGGGCCAGTTGCTTTAGAGATTAGATTCGAAAAGTCGTTGGTGCAGATAACCACATCTTGTAAGCCCAGATAACCACATTTGATGATTTCCAAATATGGGGCTAGTTGCCATAGGGACCAGATTGGAAAGTCATCAGCAAAGATAACCAAATCTTGTAGATAACCATCTCTGGTGATTCCAGATATGGGGCCAGTTGCTACAGAGATCAGATTGGAAAAATCGTTGGCACAGATAACCACATCTTGTGAGCCCAGATAACCACATTTGGTGATTCCAGATGTGGGGCTAGTTGCTACAAAGATCAGATTCGAAAAGTCGCCGACGCAGATAACCACATCTTGTGACCCTAGATAATCACATCGCTAGTTGCTATAATGATTAGATTAGAAAAGTCGTTGGCTCAGATAACTACATCTTGTGAGCCTAGATAACCTCATCTGATCATTTCAAATGTAGGGCCAGTTGTTATAGGGATCAGATTGGAAAAATCACTAGCGCAGATAACCACATCTTGTGAGCCCATATACCCACAGCTAGTAGATAATCACGTCTCCTGATTCAGAATATAGGGCTATTTGCTATAAGGATTAGATTAGAAAAGTTGCTAACGCAGATAACCACATCTGGTGATTCCAAATATGGGGCCAGTTGCTATAGGGATTAGATTGGAAAAGTTGTTGGTGCAGATAACCACATCTTGTAGATAACCATATATTGTGAGTCTGGATAACCACAGCTAAATATCTACATCGGTGATCCAGCGATATTTCGACGACTTACCTGATGCCGAAGAAATTTTCCGGTGGCTTTTCTGATACCGACCATTTTTTCCGACGTCGGCGACTTTTCCAGTCCCGTCGACTTTTGCGGCGCCGGCGATGTACTTCACATGTAAGCGAGGGGTATTGTCATACTTTGGATGCATGGGTGGACTAGATGTGTTAGGAAAAAGTTATGTGGACTACAAGTGTTACGAAATAGCTATAGTGGACCTTATAGCAATTGGCCCCTAAAAATATAGGTACAAGAATTTTAGAACATAAAATAGAAATTTTTGTACATAAAATGTACTCCTATAAATCAGTTGGTTTGGGACCACTCCAGGTCCTATACGGATGATCGGAGTCATTCATGTTTTTTAAAATAATGATACTAGCATCCCATATGTCGCGCCCAGAATTTTCCGCTACGAGGGTTTCCCTAACTTCGGGAAAACGGTAGGAGAGAATACTTGACAAAAAATGCGATGATTGTATTAATGAAATTCTGACAGTAGTGACTTGCATTTCAAAAATCAGAGTCGCTACTTAGCAATGAGTTTGAGTGTGTTAAGTCACCCCCTAAAGATATTTTTAGAGAAAAACATCCTTAGGAAAATATTTCGGCGATTTTGCCTTTTCGGTCTAAAAAAACAGAGAACGGATTCAGGGATTTATTGTTATGAGTAGGGAAGGTCTCAGGCACCCTACATCGCCCTTTCGGTACTTTTTTCTTTCTTTCCAAAATTGACCCTTTTTCAAAATCATCTCTAGCTGGAAAAGATAAAAGATAGAGAAAATTCCATAAGAACGAAAACCCGAGTGTATGGACGGCATAATGGTGAGATTGAGTTTTGCCGATAATACCCTCAGCCTTGTTTGCAATTCTGGACACTATGGAGATTTCGAAGCCAATTTATACTGAACCGGTTAATGAAAAATGACCGTGAGGGCATATTTCATTTTAGGCACCAAGCGCGATCTACTTAATTCGACGGCGCCTATGACTCTCAATTCAATATAAATTAACCTTGAATTTTTTGAAATAAGTAAAGCCAAAATCGATTTGCATTGATCCGGTTAAATGAAAATACACACGAATGTGCAAATTCTATTTTTTGATATCGACGATAGTGTACTCAATTTCAACGGCGCCAATATCCTCGATTCAATGCAAATGGATCTCGAGAAGGGAAATGGGAATTTTTGCATTTTAAAATACATGGAATTAGCAACAGTGGAAGGAATGATAAAAAAACTATGGTGGAGAATTAAGCGCAGACATCTTTTTCCTTTGAATTACATATTGTGAACAAGGCACATATCCTTTCCTTTTTAGCTTGCGAGTCAAATTCTCATTCTAGAAAACGAGAATGAATCATATTCCTGGCATTTGGTGACATCCTCCAACTGCCAATGATGTTGGATCAGTTTCCAAGATATGAATTTAACTCCAAATAATAATTTATATCGAGAAATCCAAAATGTGTCATATTCCTGGCATTTGGTGACATGCTCCGATTGCCAATGACAAGGGACTAGGTTTCGCAATATAAATGATGACTCGAAAACTGGCGGGTGATTGTGACTATACTACAGCTTTTCAAGTCATTTGAAATGAGCTTTTTAAGAAAAAAGGATATTTATGATAATTCGAGACAAGCTTTTATTGTCAATAATTCGAAAATAGGCGGGTGTCAATTACCGTACAACAATTTTCGAATTACAGGATCAAGCTTATTTTATTCTAATAATTTGAATATAGATAGGTACTCATAACCATACAACGATTTTCAAATTACCGGAATGAAACTAGAATTATTTTTCTTTCAACGGTAAAGGATGACAATAACAACTTCGAAATGAATCTGGAAACCAAATCTTTACGTACCTTAGTTGCTCTAGAATTACAATGAAAGTGAAGAAATGTGTTTGGCAATTGAAACCATAACCCAAGATAGCGACATTAAATTTTCAAAAATGATATGTTTACAACATTTGGTTCCAAATCAGCTCCAATAGCTGACGTGGCAGTGTGACCCACTCATTTAACCCAGCAAAAAAAAAACTGAATTTTTTTGAAATACCAGATCGTCTCCCTCCCCCGCCCCATTCCGTTCCACCAGAGAGAGAGAGAGAGGGGGAGAGAGGGCGCCACCACCACGCACCACCACTGGCGACCCCACCGGCAGTCCAGATCTCCGGCCTCCCTCTCCACCTCCGGTGACCGCCGCCGTTGCCAAAAGCCCTCTGAAACAGACCATCGGTACCGGTTCAAACGCTCAAAAAAACTCCACACACTGTGTGTGTGTGTGAGAGAGAGAGAGAGAGAGAGAGAGAGAGAGAGAGAGAGAGAGAGAGAGAGAGGGAGGGAAGGAGGGAGGGAGAGATCAACCTGCGGTGGTGGGTTTTTTTAGCGTTTGAAGCTGGAACCATCGTCTATTTCAGAGTGCTTTTGGCAGTGGCAGTGGCAGTGGTAGCCAGAGGTGGAGAGGGAGGCCGGAGATCTGGATTGCCGGTGGGGTTGCCGCTGGTGGTGCGTGTGGGTGGTGGTGCACTTGCCCTCTCTCTCTCTCTCTCTGTGGTTTAGTCGACTGAGGGGTAGTTTTTCATTTGCTAAAATGAAAATTTGCTAAAATTAACCACTTAATTTTAGCAAATAAAGTGAGGGAGAGATTTTAAGAATAAATGAATAATCAACATACATACGTCCGCATTCATTATCTTTAAAATCTCTCCCCTTCACTTCACTTGCTAAAATCTTCCATTTGATTTTAGCAAGTTCTCATTTTAGCAAATGGAAAACTACCCCTGAAACAAAAATGGGGCGGGGGAGGGAGACGAGCTGGGCATTTCAAAAAAATTCAGTTTTTTTTTTTGCTGGGTTATGGATCCCACTGCCACGTCAGCTGTTGGAGCTGATTTGAAACCAAATGTTGTAAACGTATCATTTTTGTTAAATTTTCTATCGCGAGTAACGCTAACATTACCGCGCAGGAAGACCTTCTTGAAATGGCCCGAGCCTACTACCTTCCTTACTACCTAAGCCTCCTGTCTATTCTCTTTTTGAACCAACACTTCTGCAAAGCCTACAACACAAAACTCCCTTCCAAAGCTTACTGTTGAAGTTTTCTTCGCTCAAAGGTTACCTCCAAAAATTTTCTTTCCTGGACCTATTCTCCTCCCAAGATTTTTCCAAGTTTTCTCTTTCTTTTTTCCGGATTTCTTTCTCCCCAAAACTCCTCCTTTGAATGCTATACGGACCACCTTTTATAGGGGTGATGGGGCGGTTAATGGCTGACAATTTGTGGCCCTATGTGCCTCGTTTGTAGATGGGGCCTCTGAGCCTCGTTTAAAGATGGGGCACATTAGCACATTATTTCATTCTTTCGGTTCAATGGTTACCATTTCTCAATGCCTAACCATTTCTTAATGCCTAACCACCCTTCCGGAAAATTGTAATACCCGTTCGCACTTTGAGACGCGTATGGATGCCTTTTCGAGACGCGTATGGCTCCGAACTCCGAACTCCGAAACATGCATCGCTTCCTTTTTCGAGATGCGTATAGTTATCCCACCGATTTTTGCAAAACGACGGTCAATTGTCTTTATGAATTTTCCAAGTGATTTTTGAATTTTGTAATATCCTTTTGAGGCTTCGAATTGCTTTATTTTGCGCACAAAACACCAACTTTATTTAATTGTGCTCTAAAATATATTGTTGCATTTGTATTGTCGTCCATATCACCATGGTGAGGGTATCGAAACGCGAACTGCTACTTCCGAAGAATTTCTTTCTAGTGCCCCGCTTTATTTGGAGCGGCGAGGCAAAAATGGGGTGTCAACACCACAATTAGTTTAATCGGATATTGCCATATTGATAAACGCTCTATTAATTTACCTAGGTTTTGACTTTGAACCAAAACCTGGATAAATCGATCGAATATTTACCAATATTTGATTAAGTTAATTTTTTACGAAAAATGTTATTTTAAAAAATATGAAAAACTATGTTCATCCGTGTGAGACGGCGATTCCAAACCAACTAACACTGGAAAGGTTTTCCAAGGGTTTAAGGACCGACGTAACGACGCTGCAGAACCCCGCAACCAGTAAGAACAGCAACAACCGACTTCTCCTCTCCCTACCACCAGCCATGAGAAGAGCTTCATCCAAAATCCTTCTCTCTCCTCTCTCCCCTCACCACAAACTCTCTTTCTCTCTCCTCTCCAGAGACTTCATCAACCAAATCTCCACTGCCGCCGCCACCACCACTGACCCCAACCACCACCCAACCCTAACCCACCTCAAACCCAATGGATTACTCTCATTTAAGATCAAAACCTACGATTTTCAGACAAACCCGTCTCACAATTTCAACACCCTTGTGGACCCACAACCTCCACCGCCTCAGATTTCCTCAAGACAGAGAAAGATCAAAGAGAAATCACAAATAGAGGAGGCTTTCGAGTCGGCCGAAACTGCCGAAGAAATGCTCAAAGCATTCAAGGATATGGAAGCCAGGTTTGATGAAAGGGAGCTTGGTTTGGCTTGTTTGAAACTAGGGCTCAAACTTGATCAAGAAGGTGAGGATCCTGAAAAAACCCTTTCTTTTGCTAATAGAGCTTTGAAAGCATTGGATAGAGATGATAATAAAGTTACTTTACCTCTTGCTATGGCTTTACAATTGTTGGGTTCCTCTTGTTATAGCTTGAAAAGGTTTAATGATAGTTTAGGGTACCTTAATAGGGCTAATAGGGTGTTAACTAGGTTAGAGGGGGAAGGTGGTTGTAGTGTTGATGATATTAGGCCTATCCTTCATGCGGTTCAGCTCGAGTTGGCGAATACCAAGACTGCAATGGGGAGGAGAGAGGAGGCTCTTGATAATTTAAAGAATAGTTTGAAGATTAAAGAAATGACCTTGGGGGAAGACAGTAGGGAACTCGGAAATGCCAACCGGGATTTGGCAGAGGCTTACGTTTCTGTTTTGAATTTTAAGGAGGCGATGCCGTATTGTTTGAAAGCATTGGATATACATAAGGGCCAATTGGGGAATAATTCGGTGGAAGTTGCACATGATAGGCGGCTTCTAGGTGTTATTTATACTGGGTTGGAGGAGCATGAGAAGGCGCTGGAGCAAAATCAGTTGTCGCAAAAGGTACTGAAGAATTGGGGTCTTAGTTCTGATTTGCTTCGGGCTGAAATTGATGCAGCCAATATCCAGATTGCATTGGGGAAGTACGAGGAAGCCATCAATATTTTGAAGGGTATTGTTCAGCAAACTGATAAACACAGTGAGGACCGAGCCATGGTCTTCACTGCAATGGGGAAAGCTCTGTGCAGTCAAGAGAAATTTGGTGACTCAAAGAGATGTTTAGAAATTGCTTGTGGGATTCTAGACAAGAAAGAAGCAACCTCCCCAGTAGAAGTTGCTGAGGCATATATGGAGATTTCCATGCAATATGAGACCATGAACGAGTTTGAAACTGCTATTTCTTTGTTAAAAAGAACACATTCAATGCTTGAGAAGCTCCCACAAGAGCAGCATTCAGAAGGAAGTGTTTCTGCACGCATTGGGTGGTTACTTCTTTTAACAGGAAAGGTGCAGCAGGCGATTCCATACTTGGAGAGTGCAGCGGAGAGATTGAAAGAGTGCTTTGGTTCCAAGCATTTTGGTGTGGGGTATATTTATAACAATTTGGGTGCTGCCTATCTGGAACTTGATAGGCCTCAGTCTGCCGCACAGATGTTTGCAGTAGCCAAAGACATCATGGATGTGTCCCTTGGACCAGTTCATGTGGATTCCATCGAGGCATGTCAGAACCTTTCAAAAGCATATGGCGGCATGGGAAGGTTAGAACCTAAGATGGCCTTGCTTTGTTTCTAATGTGTTCTTTTTATCAGATAATCATTGGTTCTTTATAATTTTTTGCATTGCAAATCTAGTCGGTTGATTGATTGGTGAATGCACTTATATCACGTAGGTATTGTGGGATAACCATTTCATTGGTCGTTTGTTTTGTGCTGCAACTATAGTCAGTCAATCAATTAGTTAAAACATGGATACATACATTAGGATACAGAAACATGGAATCATTCCTTAAAATTGTTGTCAAGTCACAGTTATATTGTAGATCCCCCCTAAACTCGTGAAATACCTGATACTTAGACAAACAACTTGTACGTATCTTCTGGATAGGACATAGGTATGTTCATAAGGTTATGAAATAAACAGGAAAACGGAAAAAAAAAGAAAAAAAGAAGAAGGATCTGATTTAATGAGGTGAAATCTTTACCTTTTCCCTCTCTCGTTTTGGAACATCAATATGAGATGTGTTTTGTTATTATTAGAAAGGAGTGTGAGATGTGCTTAAGTGATAAGATTTTAGCCTTGTTCGTTTTGGGTTTCAAGACTCGGTTTTCTCAATTATTATCCAATCATTACCTCTATTTTCAAATATTATTCTCATTTTTCTCTCTATCTCTCTCTAATCATTAACCCCTATTTTTAATTATTATCTCTATTTCTCTCTTTAATCATTACCAAAAACCAAAACCCAAAACCCATACCAAACACAGCCTTCAAGTTCCAATTCACTATGAAGTATGAACACTCCGACACTGGTTAAATCCTAAACTCTCTAGTCTGCCTATTATTGCAGCTACATGTACTTCATAGCCCTAGAATGGATCTTAGATTTTGTTTCATTAGGGAACAAAATAACAGATAATGAGAACGGATGTAGGAGCTATCTCTTAGTTGTTATTGTTCTTAAGCCTAAGCAACTAGAGCTAGCCCAATTTGCTGGAGTCCTTCCACCTTATCTGAAGGTGAAGTGCTTTAGTTTTTCCTTAGACGTTATCCCTCTCCCTACGCTACGTCCTGCTCTTCTTGCAAAAAATGCAAGGTACATGTTCTATGATGTCAACTAGCTGATTTAATCCTAAAGTTCAATGATTCACAAATAGTAAAAAGAAGGTTGGTGGCTGATTTGATCATGAAGTTTGCTGATCAAGGGTGAGTTTCACCTACGGTATTTTCAGTATTTTTTGTATTTGTGGACACCAAGTTGTCAAATCAGTGGATGTACGTGAAGAGAATCAACTACGGTATTTTCAGTATTTTTTGTATTTGTGGACACCAAGTTGTCAAATCAATGGATGTACGTGAAGAGAATGACTTTGATTTGACAACTTGTAGTCAAAGAATACCAAAAATACCACAGTGGAAACTTAGCCCAGCTGAACAATCTCTCTCTCTCTCTCTCTCTCTATATATATATATATATATATATATATATATTGACATTAATTTTTTGCTGATATAAAAAAAAGAAAAAAGAAAAAGAAGTTTGGTGATTCACAAGTACTAAGAAAGTTGGAGGACAAGGTATAATAGCTCCAAAAGATGCATTCATCACCTTCAAATATTTTGCTTTACCAATAACAGACAAATGTATTGTCTAGAGGTGGCAAATGGGTGGGTTGGGTTGGGTTTGAGTGGGTTGGATATGGGTCAAGCCAAACCCAACCCAACCCAACATGAACTTTTTATTATTATTATTTAAGATTATGTGCTGTTTAAGATCAACATACTTATATCTTGTGGATCATACTAGGAAATTATTAGTCCAAAAAAATTATTATTGCTCTAGTTTGTTTACGGGAACAGAGGGAAAAGAAAGAAAAAATGCGAATGTCCTTTACTTTACAATGTGTTTGCAATAATTGCTACTCTCACATGAACCGCTAGATGCCTAGATCCCAATGTCCTTTATAACTACAGTTGGTAGTTATTATATTCATACATTGTAATAATTTCAAATACGGTTTACGTACCCCGCAAATATGCTTAGGCCTTGTTCTTCAACCCATTTTATGGCATAAAATGGGAGATTTTATGGCATTGTTTTCTCAATACATAAAATGACATGTCATTTTATGACCATTCCATAAAATGCATTGGGAAAACTACATAAAATGTCTACATAAAATGCATTGGGAAAACAATGTCATTTTATGACCATTCCATAAAACCCCAACTAAAATGAGAATTCCCATTTTATGACATAAAATGTATTGAAGAACAAAGCCTTACTCAAAGGCATTTTTTAATTTTTTAGTTAAAACTCCTCTTCTCTCGATTGCCAAAGGTTAGGTCTGTCTCCTATCTATCCCCTGCCCATACCCCCAATTATAGGGGACTAAATGAGTTATGTTATTGTTTTTATTGTTGTGTAGTTAAACTCCTCCTCTCGATTTTATGTACTGATTTTTGAGTCCTCCAATTGAATACTCCCTCCGTCCCAAATTGCTTGCCCTTTTTGAGTTTCTGTGCATTTTGCCCGCAAAATCTTTTGTATTAGCATTCATTTTTTTTCAAAATTTTTTATACCAATTTAAAGATCTCATTGAATTGAAAATTTTGGTGTAAATTTTTTTTTAAAATAATTCTCATGAACACATCATTTGTTGTGTGCAAAATGCACGCTTCTCCAAACGGGGCAGGCAATATGGGACGGAGGGAGTAATTTTTTCATGTCAAAAAAAAAAAAAAAAATCTAAGATGTCAGAAATTTTAGAGCCATTTACTAATTCACGTTCGATAATCGATACAAGATCTGCCTTTTCAATAAAAAATAAAAATGAAGACGACCAAAAACCTAGTTTCATCCCCACATTATTCCTCTATAAATTCCTGTGACTTGGAAAAAACACTCGTTTTTCTGCTTAGATTGGTATTTTGAATGTACTAATCACGTCAATTATAGAGGTTTTTTTTGTTTTTTTTTTTTTTCGGGGCTCAGCAAAGAAAGAGAAAAGATAGAAGAGAGATACAAAGAGTTAAGCTCCTGTAAAGTGAAGAGAGAGGAAGTGTTAAGTTTTACAGAGGGGATGGAACAAAGAGGGAGAGACGAGAGATTCAGTGGGTAAGAGAGAGAAAAGGTCAGGAAGTAAATGTTTAATATTTGGTCCAACACATTTTGAACCCATATTCAACCCAACCAAACCCATGTAAATTTGGGTTAGTAGGGGTTCAACCCATGTCAACCCATATTACAATATGGGTAGGTTGGTAGGGTTCGGTTATAAGTGGACAGGTTAGATTGGGTTCATGGGTTGGGTTGTCAATTGCCACCTCTAGTATTGTCCTCAAAATATTAACGTATTGAACGTTCTTGTGGTTCACCAAAAAAGAGAAAAAATGGCGGCTATCCCAAGTCTACAAAAAGTGTCTTGTTATGGGATTCATCAGATGATTCCCTGCGAGGGAATTTAAACCTTGAGTGTTGGTTCCAATTTGAAAAAAATATGACTGTTACAATGCAACACAGAAGCCAGGGGTAAAACTCGAAGGGTATTTTGATTGAGTTTGTTTCTTGGATTTTGCAGCTACGCCCTTGCAATTAAATTCCAGGAGCAGGTAATTGATGCTTGGGAAGGCCATGGTCTAAGTGGGCACGACGATCTCAAAGAAGCTCAACGAATTCTTGAGCAATTAAAGAAGAAAGCTCAGGGAACGTCCTCAAAGGAACCTATGGTGAGGGCCTTGCCCTTGCCCCATAATCGTCAAGTCTCTACAAGAAACTCCCAGCCAGCTGTTTCTGTTAGGGAGAAGTTACCAGGTGTAATTTAGCGTATTATCGCGCAGCTGCACAATCAAGAACGATGCTGTTTTCTTCTCGAAATTGAGGGTTATTTGTTTTAAATCTTGAAGAGATGCGCTTTTACCTCATTTTTGCTGATCTGCTCCAGTGGAAGTAATTGGGTCTCATTTCAAGCCAGTGGGCTAAGGTATTGCCATGGTTCTATTTCTTTTGTCAACAATGAAAACGCCCCTGTGAGAGTCTGGTTTGGTTTGCTTGCTTTTAGTTGCTTATTTGCTTAAAATAAGCAATAAATAAATAAGGTCGTCTGGTGAATCTTGGTTGCATATTTACTTTTTTTAAGCATATAATTTACTAAGCAATACTAACAGAAATGGTGCCTAAATAGTGGCGAACAAATAGCAATGACGGGCAAGTGAGAGCATGTGTATGATGGTGCAGAATCTCCAGTCATGAACTGTAAGCATTTTAATGTAATTCTGCTGATGACAGATGGAGCAAATAGCACTCACCTAGGAGTTTGAGATGGTGTTCAAATTTTTATTTTATTTTGTCTCTTCTGTATTTCAGAATTAAACTTTTGCTCTGATGGTTTGCAACAAGTACATTTCAGTTCATGGTGAATTGGTTTTGGAGAACTCATTGATATTTCTTTGTTTTTCCATCCCATGTTTGTTTACAATGGTATTGGTGGTTTTTTGTATATGGGTATGTATCAAGGGATAATTTCAAAAATGATGTATTCGTATCTCGAGAGCTTTGTTGACCTATATATGATGTCTTGTTGAAGAGAACAGTCGAAAACTTTTTTTTGCTTCATTTTCTACTTGAGATTATTTGTAGTGTTGTTTCATTTTAAGTCGTCGCGCGCGTATATATTCATGGAAAAATGTTCATCTTGGTGCTACCTGCCCCCCTTCCAATTTTTGTCTAGAAGAATGCAATAGACACGGTCTCATTAATTTTGGAAAAGTAATATTCAAGTAGGTTCAAGTAAATTGATTTGTTATTTTAAAACCGTGAAAATAAGTCATTGTCATGATATAGATGACATTGACCTATCTCAATTGTTAATAGAAGGAGGGGGAGAAAGTTAAATCAAGAGAGCAATTTGCTGAGTCACCTCACCAGCATGTAGCCCAAAATCCAAAACTAGCTATAGTTTTTTTACTATTTTTTTTCTTGTCCTTTTAGTGGTGGTTTTTTTTTAATTAATTGATTAATATTTTGTTATCGGGTCCTTTTAGTGGTGTTCCTAGTCTCCCTCAACAAGATATTACACAGATTTGGTGGATTAGAGTATTGGGGCATTCTACTCGAGTTTGATTGCGTATTTGTGATATAGTTCTCGTGAATTTCCCTTTAGTGGTGTTTTTTTTTAAGTTATGTTGTTCCGATATAAGTTGGTGGTTTTGGTTCGTTCCTGAATTGGATGACGAAATTGCTATTATGCATTTGGATTGGAATGAAATTTGCCATGTAAAGAGAAGAAAGATATCTAGTCCAAAGACCAACTATAGCGGGGAGTATTTCCACCGTCAACTTGATTAAAGCCCAAGTAAAACTCCACATAGACTGACTGAACACAGAAATCGAACCTTAAACGAAAAGCTTCTTGATTCCCTGGTTGCTAGGTATAACTACCACAGGCCATTCCAAGGGGTTTTCTGAGTTGTGTTATTGGACGTAAAAAGGCCAACAAAGTCTTATTTTCGTTACATGGCTGCTCTTGGGATTGTGTTTTACGAGTTTGGTAGAGGTAATGGCATTAGGCCTAATGGGGACAGCGTTGAGGAAGACATTTATATTAGAATAAATGTGATTCTTTCAGAGAAAAAAACCAAAATATCAGATAAAATCCATTTTGGAACCTTTTGCTTACTGATTGTGAATGAGAAGATTGCAAGCCATTATAAAACCCTGAGTTTATCATCGCTTCTTGTCATCAAATTTTGTTTTCTGGTACTCGATTTAGTGGTTAAGAATGTCGACACTTCTTTCAAACTGGTCTACAAATGCACAGTCCGTGCCAGCAAATTATGTGTTCCCACAGGACAAAAGGCCCGCAGGTGATATCGCAGCTCCTGTATGCAAGGATATTCCGGTCATTGATCTATCACAGCTAGAGGGTCTTGATCGCGACAAAATAGTTAAGCAAATCATGAAAGTTAACCAGGATTTCGGAATGTTTCAGGTTCGTCCTCCCTTCTTTGTCTCCTTTTTTACATCAAACTTTTTGATACCATAATTTAGAATCTGATAGTTCTTATAATGACCTCCTTAGTATGAAATCTTGATTGTACAATGCATTAAATTGTCACAAAGCAGGTGATCAACCACGGAGTATCAGAAGAACTAATGGATGACATGATGAATCTGTTCAAGGAGTTCTTCAACATACCTGCAGAAGACAAGGCTATTTATTATTCTGAGGATGAAAACAAGGGTTTTAGGCTCTATACAGGCACTCTGAATTATGTTAAGGATAGGATTAACAAGTGGAAAGATTCGGTGAAACACACTTGCCACCCTTTAGAGGATTACATTCAATCTTGGCCTCAAAAGCCAGCTAGATATCGGTAAACTATTACGGTTTCTTCTTCTTCTTCTTCTTCTTCATTTTTTTTTTTGGTACTTGAACCTAATGAATCAAGGCTTGTCGAGTTGACGGTTTAAAAAAATTTGGATATTTTGTTTCTTGAAATTATGTTTGTAGAGAGGTGGTTGGGGCATATTCACTAGAAATGAGGAAGTTAAGCTTAAGGATTTTGGATCTGTTTTGTGAAGGACTTGGGGTTGAATTGGGGCATTTCGCGGATGAGCTGAGCAAACAACAGGGACTATTGGTTCACCGTTACCCGCCATGTCCAGACCCAAGTTTGGTTTTTGGAGTTGATGGACACACGGACTCGAACCTTTTAACCTTGTTGCAGCAGGATATTTATGGACTTCAGATTTTCAAGGACGGGCAGTGGCTTGGGGTTGAGCCAATTCCTCATGCTTTTGTTATCATCATATGTGACCAACTTGAGGTATCTAACTCCACCCCTTGAAGTTTCATATTTAGGCCCTTAAATTTTGTTCAACCACACTTTTCTTACTCAAAAATGCCCTCTAATTAGCTCTTTGAAATGTTATTGTTCAAGAAACTTAGTTAACCAAGCTTACTGATGGAGTATAATAAGCATCTTTTAGTAATTTTGATATTTTGAAGCATATGTAGTACTATAGTATAGAATTTTACATGCTTTGGGCACTGGATAGGTCTAGTTTTGACATTTTCGGATCAATCTTGGGCCCACTTTGATGATATAAATCCTTCATTTTATAGAACTCGATGAGAAGTTTAACTGTATGAAAAATTGCATTCAAGTTTAACAATACGGAAATTCACTCTGATTGGATATCCAAGCTTTGAAAAAAATGAATGATTTCCATCATTAAAGTGGGTACTAGAATGCTCTAGGCTCTGGTTTGGTGTGTGTTTAAACTTCATTGTCTGTTTGTTTTATCTCCTCGATAAGCTTTCTAGGGATGGAATTTAATGTTATATTCATTTGGTTTGGATGTAGATAATCAGCAATGGAAAGCTAAAAAGTGCCCTACACAGAGTAGTGACGAACACCAGCATTGCTCGGACATCCGTGGTCACTTTTATAAGTCCATCTCTGGAATCCATCATGGAACCTATAAAAGACCTTGTTACTGCATCCGAACCCCAACTGTTCAAGTCCTTTCGATTCAAGGAGTACTTTGATATTTACACTGCCTATCTTCGTGATCCTAAAGGTCCTACGGCACTAGAGGCTTATAAGCTCTAGGACTATAAAAATACATGGTAAACTGGTTTGTTGTACGAAAATGTATGCCGGCTATTTGTCCAAAATAAAAACATCAGTATGTACTCGAACTCTGTGTTTTGGAATTCTATTGTTGCCGAATGCTATTTTCAGCACATGTTCTTTTCGGCCCTGCATATCAGTATTAAAAGTATCATAGAACTTGCAAAAGTGGTTGTTTGCAAATTCAGTCCCCAAATCTTCAAACCCTATATTTATATGAATTACATTAAATGTGAAAGAAAAGGTTGAAACAATAAACGATGGATATGGTAGGTGACGTTTTAACATGAGAACAATACTTAGATGTGTGAAATAACTCATCCCATGCCCTTGCGAAGAGTGCTTCAATTAACATGAGATGTGAATGACATATATGTGTGATGTCAAATATTTTTTTTTTAGTGAAATATGCTTCGTATCATTGTCAAACGTAGGAACTAAAAAATAAGACGGGAGAGATTTGTGCGATTTTGAAATTCAATTTATTTATCTTCAACGGTTATGGTATTTGTGAGGGGTGGCTTTGACATGTACGCCTTGCATCTTCTGTAGTATCAGTCTATCAGATATAGAATGGATGCAATTGTCGAAGCTGTCTGTTTGACCCACTCCATAAAATTTCGAGCACATTTTAGTCATCAGATTGACCTACCTTTTAGTATTATTTTTTCCCCCATTGTGACGAAGTCTATATCATAGTCATTAGAATCAATGTAAGGGAAAATTTCAAAATGTCCCCCGAAATTTGAACTCAATGTTTAATAGACAATCAAACTTTAATAAACATCAATCAGACACCGAAATTATGAAGCCGTTTTTCAATTAACACCTCTCTCTCTCTCTCTCTCTCTCTCTCTCTCTCTCTACTATAATTTCCACCAATGATTCGGATTCCACTTGATTAACTATTATTTTCAACTGCCACAAAACAGCACCACACTCTTCCACCAACCACCGCCTCAGTTGATTCAGATCACTTAATTTATTTCTCATGAAATGTTTCTTATTAGAACCACACCCTCTTTAGACTAATTCCAATCTTCTTGAACTAAAGTTGCACACTTGTGTACCCTTCGGTGGATTCACACTCTACCCACCAAAGGGTCAAAGCATCAATAGGCGTTTTGCTTCTCATTTCATTAATCAAGCTCAAGTAAATTCATCGTTTCCATATGGCCTTTCATCAGGGCCGGTCCAAGGGTAAGCGCAGCAAGCCCTCGGGCTTGGGCAACCCCCCTTGGCAGGGGCAACATTAAAAAAAAAAAAACCGTAAGTTGGTATAAAGGGAAAAATTCAAAATGCCCCCCAAACTTTATACCAAATGTCTCATCGCCTCCCAAACTTTCAAAAAAATCAATTTTACTCCCAAACTTCCATTCCGTTATCAAAAATCTGACGGTCCGGATCACTTAATCCACGGTTTCAAAATCAAAATCCATATCCGGATCACAAATCACGGTTTTGTATTTTTTGAATCCGTGTCCGGACCATTAATCCATAGTTAAAATCCAAAACGTGTGGATCAGTTCAGTCTGAACCGGATTCACGGTTCACTGGTTTTTTTGAGCAGCCCTACCTCCTAGGTGATATAAGCTTATTTTACTCAAGAAATTGTAATATCCTACATCACGCAGATTTCTTATCCCAAGAAAATTAAAAATATTTGTCACACTGATTTTTTTTATCTCATTTTTATTTCTTAAATGCGGTTTACAATGAGGGAATTCGGTGATAGCTTTTACCTAGATTTTAGATTGTTGATTATTAATTTTGCTTCAGATTTTAGATTCTAGATTTTAAAGAAGTTATAAAAAGTGTTTACTGTAGCTTTGGGTAGTGGGTAAAATGTTATAGAAGCTAAAGAGTAATGTTTGTAGTTTATGGTGCAAATTATATTTTCATTTTGTGAATTTTAGGGATTGTTTTCGATAATTATGGATACAAATTTTAGATTTTAGCTTCAGATTCTTGTAGAAATTCTAAATTTTAAATATTAGCACAACCAAATAAGCATGTTTATCATAGTTGTAAAACTACGATTTACTGTAGTAAAAGCAAGTGTTGTGTAATGGAAAAAGCTAAAAATCAGCTTTTATAAAACTTAAAATCCGGTCTGAAAATCTCAAAAAGCTGCCAAATCGAGCTTTGCAAATTTTACAATTTCATTTCTTTTTTAACTTTTCAAAACCTGCGAAATCAGAGAATCTATTATCTGGAATTTTCGGTAAACACTTCAAACTAATACTGAAAAGTTAGAATCTCAAAATCTGCAAAAAAAAAAAAAAATCGTAAACATGCACTAACTATATCGTCCATGAAGAACGGATAAGTGTTAGTGTTAGAATGGATAATACTACCATTTTTTCATTTTTTAATTAGCTGATCAAAGCCATCTTAGGATATTTGTGCAAACATCACATCGTATATTCTAAAAATCGATTTTTAGGCCTCAAAACAGGGACTTGGAGACTCTGCCGTCCCATGAAACGGGGGATAAGGGACAGCATGGGCCATGTGTGAGGGCATGGCTTGTAGCGGATTTTAAATCGCCAGAAATTAAACAAAATGTAAAATTTCAAAATACCCCCCAACCTTTAAAAAAAATTAATTTTATACAAACTTTTATTCCTTTGTTCAACAAGACTCTTGCTGTCTCAATCCGTCAAATTACTAACGAAATTTGTTGAGGTGGATTTGGGGTTTTTTTTTTTAAAGAGAGATAAAGTGGCTGAAAGTCTGCAAACCATGGTCCGTAACCCAAATACATAGCCTTGTGGAACTATCTCACAAGGTGAGGTGGCAAGCCGTTCAACTCCAGCTACCCAAATTAGGGGTGAACTGAAAGGGCTTGACCCGGAAGCCTACCCCCATTGACAAACAACTGAGTCATTGATATGTTGAAGAACTGATTCACGTCAATGCCTTCCTCGTAGGGGTGCATACCAGCCCGGTGGCCTATCCAACGTAGCCCGATTTTCTTAGGGCTTGGGATAAATATTAGGCCTTTAGGGCCGCACAGAGTTGAGATTTTAAGCCCATTTGCTAAATGGGATGGGTTTTGGGAAATTCCTCTGAAACCTAGCCCGGCTCAGCCCGATTTAAATAATATTTTATTTTAATACTATAAACATGTTAGTATGTTACCGCTGGAATCTAACTGCTTAGGGTTAAATTATCTTGATGAAGAGATGCATCTCCTCATTAAGTAAGATATCCTCATCTCTTATTCAACGATCAAATATTTTTAATATTTTTGTAAGAATTTAGAATTTTAAGTATATTTTATGCTTGTGAATTGCAATTGTGATCGTTATGGTTAATTAATTTATGTTTGTTATACCATGCTTTAGGAACATAATTGGGCTTTTTGGATGGTTTTGGAAAATTAAATTTTTTTTTGAGTTGGGCTTAATTGGGCATATTAAATAATGCCTGATTATAAATGGGCCGGGTTTGGAATGCACAAATCTTATTATTATCTAGTACGAGCCCGACCCAAATCTAGCCTGACCCAGTGTATGTCCACAGGTGCCAGAAATTAAATGGTTTAACTTTCAGAAGAACAAAGAGGATAGGAGATGAAAGATGTTTATTGATGTGATTTAGTCATCTCTTTAGTTGTGTTCATGCCTGTGTCACCCAGAGAGAGAGAGAGAGTTGAGGTATATGTGTCACATTTTAAGTTGTATTGGATACCACACAAGCATATTTAACAGAACTAAACATCCACCTGATCAAATTCCATTACTAATTTGATAGATTGAGAGGTAGGAGTCTCTTTGAGTAACGTAAGAAAAGTTAAGGTAAAAAATTGAAGTTTTTAAAAGTTTGGGTATCATTAGACATTGATGTCAAAGTTTGAGGGGCATTATGAAATTTTTCCTAAACAAAATTAATGATTCACACAACTTGTTTTTGTTGTTAATAGAAAGCGTGATTTCTTAATTAGTTGCTGAAGTATGCTTGTAGGGAGGTGGTAGGGGCCTATACAGTGGAAGTGAGGAAGTTAAGTTACAGGATTTTGGATCTGATTTGTGAAGGACTTGGGGTTGCATTGGGATATTTTGGGGATGAGCTGAGCAAAGATCAACTACTGGTGGCCCTCCATTACCCATCATGTCCAGACCCAAGTTTGGTTTTGGGAGTTGGTGGTCACACTGATACAACCCTCTTAACCTTACTCCAGCAGGATGTTTATGGGCTCCAGATTTTTAGAGATGAGCAGTGGCTTGGGGTTGAACCACTCCCTCATGCTTTTGTTGTCAACATATCTGACCAACTAGAGGTATATGATCTCAACCTTTTGAAAGTTTCATAGAAAGGCTCTAAAATTTTGTTCAACCACACTTTTTTTCCTTCAAAAAAACCCTTTTGTAAATTTTGTTTATTTTATCATTCAAACTACTCCCCTTTTTTTTGGTGTTGTTAAGATGATTCTAATCAATTGAGGTTGGTGGTGTTCCAGAAATTTAGTTTACTATGCTTATTGCAATGTGCAATCGTAAAAAGTTATATCTTTCCCACCTTTATTACATCCGCAAAACTACCAACTCTAAAAGGTACGTTTGCAGTCACCGATACTTTGCGACATCACCATGCCAACACAGTTACACAAATGACTTTCTGACACCTCATTAATTGCATCTTAATTATTGTTGAAGATAAGCTTGATTCATATTATTCACGTGGGAATTAAGAGTCAAAGATAGGAGTGCAAACGGGAAAGATTTTGGATTGGCAAGGCAGTGGATTTTGTGGACTTCGGAGATTGCATTCACACCTCAATCAACCACCTTATAAATTGAGTCTATGCAATTGTATTTTGTGTGGGAAAATAGAAGAGAAAAAGAGACGAGAAAGAGAGTGAGACAGACGTGGCAATCCCCTTGGGGGGATTTCCCCCCACCAGTAAAATGAGTGTGTATGTGAGATTATGTAAGTGAGTGAAATATATGTCTGTCTACTAGTTTTACAAATTAATAGAATAGAGTTATGGTTTGTGTAATTCTCTTATTTTCCCAACAATTATTAGGGTCGCAAATAGCATTTGCGACAGTAGAATAACTGAATAAGCATCTGCAACGGCACCTTGGAAATGCAAAAAGCTCCTTCTAGTAGGGTATGTTTTAAAACATAGCCATAGCCATGAATGGGGATTTGAACTTGTTTCTTCAGGACTTTGAATTGTTTATTTTAGGGGGCATGATCCTATCCAGTTTGAAGCAAAAAAACTACCACGAAATCTTGTTGATTGGATATAATCATTTGTTGAACGATTACTCATTGAAGTGAACTAATCTAGTTTTGACATTTCGGATCCATCTTGGCACACTTCAATAATGGATCGTTCCATTTGTAGAGTTTTACAAGAAGTTTAATCATACCACAAATTACCTTTGATGGGATATCCATGCTCTATAAAAATGACGATATTGTTATCAAAATGAAAATAAAATAACGAGACACAAGATATCTTTCAAGGATAGTTTCTTCAGGAACTATCTAATCAAAGGTTAGTCTTCTAGACTAACAACATTTTATTGCTAGAATTCGCCATTATTTTCTTACAACAGCACATGGTTCTGAGCTTTTTTCTCCCACTAAAATGAGAACTAGTTGGCCCTATTTATAGGAGAGGTTCAGGGGTAGAAAGTGTAATTTACAAGGTCTTGAGTGTAATTTGGTACACTATTCCACAGCCTTCTTGAGCCTTCTTTCATAAATGCTACGCTGATGTCGTGCCGTTGATGTCGTGCTGCTGTTGTCATCGTATGTTATTCATCCAATCATCTTATGTTATCACACTCCCCCTTGATTGGATGATCGTACACTAAGAAGATGCCTCATTAAAAACCTTGCCAAGGAAAACCCAGTGGGAAAAAAAACCTTTAGCGAAGGAAAAAAGAGTACACCATTCTTGTGTTTTTATGAAGCAACTACGGGGTCTACAAATTGCCTCATTAAAACCTTGCTAAGGAAAACCCAGTGGGAAAAAAACCTTAGACGAAGGAAAAAGAGTACAATCGACAAATGATCTTTAGGTCATTGTCTCCCCCTCAACTGTGGTTGGTAAATCTTTGAGCTGTCGCATCCCAATATTATGAACAAGCTTCTTGAATGTTGCAGTTGGGAGTGCCTTGGTAAATAAATCCGCTAAATTGTCATTAGAACGTGATTCATTTGGACATTAATATCACCGTTCTTTAGGAGTTCGTGCGTATAGAAGAATTTAGGAGAAATGTGCTTGGTTCTATCACCCTTGATATAGCCACCCTTGAGTTGTGTAATACATGCAGAGTTATCTTCGTGCAATATAGTCGGGCTATCCTTGATTGAAGATAATCCACTCCTTTCCCGAATACGTTGAATCATAGATCTTAGCCATATGCACTCCCGACTTGCTTCATGAATTGCTAGAATTTCAGCGTGGTTTGAAGAAGTGGCAGTTAAAGTTTGCTTCACTGAACGCCAGGATATGGCAGCACCGCCACAGGTGAATACATACCCTGTCTGAGATCGAGCTTTATGTGGATCAGATAGGTAACCAGCATCTGCATATCCAACTAGCTCTGGCTTTGATCCATTTGAATATAATAAGCCCATATCGGTGGTACCTCGAAGATAACGTAGGATATGTTTAACTCCATTCCAATGCCTTTTAGTTGGACAAGAGCTATACCTAGCCAATAAATTTACTGAGAATGCAATATCCGGTCGGGTACAATTGGCAAGATACATAAGTGCACCAATGGCACTCATATACGGTACTTCAGGACCAAGTAACGCTTCGCCTTCTTCTGGAGGACGGAAGGGATCTTTATTCACTTCAAGTGATCGAACAACCATTGGAGTGCTTAGAGGATGAGCCTGATCCATATAGAAGTGCTTCAGGACCTTTTCTGTATATGTTGACTGATGCACTAGAATTCCACTTGGCAAATGTTCGATCTGTAGGCCAAGACAAAATTTTGTTTTTCCAAGATCCTTCATCTCAAACTCCTTCTTTAAATATTCAGCAGTTTTTATAAGCTCACCTGGGGTTCCAACAAGATTTAAATCATCAACATAAACTGCAATGATAGCGAATCCGATTTCTGATTTTCTAATAAAAACGCATGGACAAATTGGGTCATTTATAAAACCCTCCTTTAATAAATATCCACTGAGACGATTGTACCACACATGCCCAGGATTGCTTTTTTAGCCCGCATAAAGATCTTTTGTAGCTTGATAGAATAAACACTTCGGTTTATTATATGATTGTGCATTTTATATCCTTCAGGGGACTTTCATGTAAATATGGGGTATCTAGTGATCCATATAGATATCTTTGTAACCACATCCATCAAGCGCATATCTAAGTTTTCAGTAACTACCAAGCTAATCAAAAATCTGAATGTTATTGCATCCATTACGGGTGAATATGTTTCTTCATAATCAATACCAGGTCTCTGCGAGAAACCTTGTGCAACCAATCGTGCCTTATACCGCACAATTTCATTTTTCTCATTGCGCTTTCGCAAAAATACCCACTTATAACCAACTGGTTGTATCCCTTCAGGGGTTTGGACTATAGGACCAAAAACTTCTCGTTTTGCAAGTGAATTTAACTCTGCTTGAATTGCCTCTTTCCACATTGGCCAATCATCTCTTTGTCGACATTCTTCCATGGATTGTGGTTCACTTTCATCATCACTTCTGGTGATATCGAGGGCAACTTTATACGAGAACACGTTGTTAACAACGATTTTGTTTCTTTCCCATATTTCTCCTGTGCTAATGTAATGTATTGAGATCTCATTATTTTCAGGTACCTCCTCTTCTGGGGTTAACTCTTCAAGAGATTCCTCTTCAGGGGTTAATCTAGGATAAACTTTGGATATGTCAATTTTATCCTTTTCAGGGACACTTGCAGTTGCAGTTGTGGGTATAGGTTCTTCAGGAGCATTAAATTCATTGTCTTGGTTTCTCCTCTTCCGGGGATTTTTATCTTTTGCACCAACAGGTCTGCCACGCTTCTGGCATGTCTTAGACTCATTTGATGCCGCACCAACGATTCGTCCTACGGGGACCTTAATCCATTCTGGGACATTAGCGGCAGGTATATGAGATTTTATGACTTGTTTCGTGTCAGTGAATGCATCGGGTATCTGATTTGCAATATTTTGCAAATGAATAATCCTTTGAACTTCAAGTTCACACTGATTAGTCCGAGGATCAAGATGTGATAACGTCGGGACATTCCAAGTGATTTCATGTCGAACTTCAGGCTGCGACTTTTCTCCCCCTAATGCCGGGAAGACTGTTTTATCAAAATGACAATCTGCAAAACGTGCCTTAAAAACATCACTTGTTAAGGGCTCAAGATATCTAATAATAGATGGTGAGTCAAAACCAACATATATTCCAAGTTTACGTTGAGGACCCATCTTGGAACGGTAAGGAGGGGCAATTGGTACATAAACAGCACAACCAAAAACCTTTAGATGACTAATGTTGGGTTGTTGACCATGAACAAGTTGTGATGGTGAATATTTATTATATGCAGTGGGTCTAATACGAACAAGAGCTGCAGCATGCAATATGGCATGTCCCCAAGCAGAAACCGGCAATTTTGACCTCATAAGTAGGGGTCTAGCAATTAACTGCAGTCTTTTTATTAAAGATTCTGCTAACCCATTTTGAGTATGTACATGTGCAACAGGATGCTCAACTTCTATTCCTACAGACATGCAGTAATCATTAAAAGCCCGAGAGGTAAATTCTCCCGCATTATCAAGACGGATAGTATTAATTTGATGATCTGGAAAATTTGCTCGCAATTTAATTATTTGAGCCAAAAGTTTAGCAAATGCAGTATTACGAGTTGAAAGTAATGCAACATGTGACCATCTAGTGGATGCATCTATTAAAACCATAAAATAACGAAAAGGTCCACAGGGAGGATTTACCGGCCCACAAATATCCCCTTGAACTCTTTGCAAAAATGAAGGGGATTCAATATCTACTTTCAAGGGAGATGGTCGAATAATCAATTTTCCTTGTGAACAAGCACTACAAGGATAATCACTTGGCAAAAGAATCTTCTGGTTCTTAAGCGGATGCCCATTTAAATTTTCAATGATCCACCTAATCATCATCGCTCCCGGATGTCCAAGGCTTATCATGCCATAGCATAAACAACTTTGGGTTAGAGCACTTCTGGTACGTAACAACATTTGATTCAACTATCTTTATCGTTGTATAATATAAACCAGAAGAAAAGGAAGGGAGTTTCTCTAGTACCAACTTCTGGTTGGACACCATAGAAATGATATTGAGATATTCATTTCTTCCTTCACTTATGGTTTCGATATGATAACCATTACGGCGTATATCTCTGAAGCTCAACAAATTTCTTCGGGATTTAGTAGAGTATAAAGCCTTGTCAATACATAATTTTGTTCCATTTTGCAATATGATGTTGGCTCTTCCAGAGCCTTCAATTAGATCTGCAGGACCTGATATTGTATTGACACTAGCTTCCTTTTTCATTAAATTGGAAAAATATTTGGCATTCCGAAGAATAGTGTGTGTGGATGCACTATCCACTAAGCAAATATCTTCCCCGTTCATCTTCGAATCATCAGTTGTTTTCATTTCGCTTCAAACATAAACAAAAGTAATTATTTATATAAAACAAGCACTTTTTATTCGAAAGCAACAACATGACTACTACATTATGAAGGTAAAACACACCACCCCTGACGGGAATGAAGTACACCACTCCTAAAGAAAATAAAACACACCATACTTAAACATAGTAGATAGCTTAATTGGTTTAGGCATCCCTATCACCAATTAGTCAATATCTTCCATAAAGTCAGAAATTTCAAGATTTTTCAGATTTGGAAAATCATCTCGCGGAAATTAGTCTCCATATCCATTCCATCCGCGTGAAATTTGTTTCAGCCCCTTTTTCCTTTTCCTTCGATGCCTTATAGAGATCCACCAAGTGTTTGGGCGTACGACAGGTACGCGACCAATGGCCTTTTCCACCACAGCGATAACAAGTGTTATCAGAATTCTTAGGGTTATTCCTGAAATTCTTTCCCCTTGATGTTGATGCTTCAGGATCATTATTTCCCTTTTGATGGAAAGATACATTCTTCTTGAAAGATGGTTTGGATCCGCCACGATTTTTATAGTGATGTTTTCCTCGTCCACGACTACGGTTATGTTGGCGTCTATTGAAATTGACTCCATTTGCTTTAGGAAATGGTGTAGAGCCCGTAGGTCGAGCCCGATAATTTTTCATTAACAGCTCATTGTTTTGTTCAGCTACCAAGAGACATGAGATCAGTTCAGAGTACTTTGTGAAACGGCGTTCTCTATACTGTTGTTGCAAAAGCAAATTTGTGGGGTGAAAAGTAGAAAATGTTTTTTCAAGCATTTCAGCATCAGAAATTTCTTCACCGCACAATTTAAGTTGAGAAACAATTTTGAACATTGCTGAGTTATACTCTGTAACTGATGGGTAATCTTGGAGCCTCAAGTTTAGCCAATCAAAACGAGCTTGTGGAAGGATGACTGTTTTCTGGTGTTCATACCTCTCTTTCAAATCCTTCCACAGTTCAAGCGGATCTTTTACAGTGAGGTACTCTTTTTTCAGGTCCTCTTGAATATGACTACGGATAAACATCATAGCCTTAGCGCGATCCTTCAGGGATGCACTATTCTCATCCACAATCGTCTGCCCAAGTTCCATTGCATCCAGGTGGATTTCCACATCGAGTATCCAAGATAAATAATTTCTTCCAGAAATATCTAGTGGTGTGAACTCCAAGTTTTTGAGATTTGTCATTTTCTAAAAGTATCAAAAATTCAATTCATTAGTCATGAGCAAAATTAACTAAGAGAAGAGCAATACTAAAATTAACTCATTTTATGCATTCATCTAGAAAAATGACTAAAAACATGTCGTAAGTAAATTTGCTCGTGCATGCATAACCACTAGGTTTACTCAGTAGCCAAATTCATAATTTTTCCCTTAAAGAGATCATAGGCTCGAGGCTCGGCGTGGTCGATTCAACATATGAAGAATCGTCCACCCTTTTGCTAAAAATACTTCAGGTATTTTTATTTTACCTTATTTCATTTTATTTTCTAACTTCATATTGTATGGGTAAAGTAGTTCGGGTGCTTCCCATTTCATAGTTAACAAACTTAATAAAATCCTTGACTATCTGTTTTAGACTCAAACGAATTATTTGGTTTTTGATAAAGGAACAAAATTTAAGCCAAATAGGATTAGGATATAGTTCCATTATTTTTCATTTGTTTATCTGTTTCTATGCTTTCGAAAGCATTATATGACTCTTTATAAAAAAGTAAGGAAAAATTAGGAAGTTAGTATCTTGCTAATCGTTACGGCAATGGAAATGATTATGATTATTATTTTTCATTACACCGAACAATCAAATACGGATTGTTCTTAAGGCTTTCACCAGAAACTCTAATAGGAATAAGTCTTTTGGACTTAGTTCGTGTTCTTCTGGAAAGAGAATTGGAATAAATCTTATAGATCTATTTATGATTTCCATGATATGAGGTGGCATCCTTGGAGACTAAGTATTGGATTAATTGTGCTATGAGTTGGCATGTATCTAAGTAATGGCTATGTATCTAATTAATTGGCTAATTAATTGATTCATGCATCTTACTTCTCTACATATACATGCATGTTAGGGATAAGCCTACTATGCATCTATGAAGCCAGCCAAAGGTATTGGTGCCTAAGGCGTGATCAAAGGCTCTCTCCTATTCCACCATATTTGTCTTAATTGTTACAGAGAGATATAAGTCTACTGGACTTATATTGCATTGCCATATAAAAAAAACTAGATAATTGTAAATGACAATATAAAATTGACAATACATATTATATATAATAAATATGACACATCAAGTATCATTTTTTTTTTAAAAAAAAAAAAAAAAAAACTTCAGGTGGTTATGAGTGATGAATACTTTTGGTATCAAAAACAAAAATACTTTAGATATTTGATCAACAAACAATACTTCAGTATTGTACAAATACTTTCGTGTATTTGAAATCTAATAAATACTCCAAGTATTTATAATTAGTGAAGTAGCAGGGAAGGTGGAAACCATACTCTTCCATGTTGTCCCACTGTTAAAAGTTTTCCTTTATTTTCTCTTGTTGGCATTTTGTTTTGCATTTTCTATAAATAAAGAAATAACCAAAAGAATAGTAAAATTCGTTCACGTACCTCTATCTCAGTAGGCTAGAGTCTCGTGCTGATAACGTGTTATCAAAATGAAAATAAAATAACGAGACACAAGATATCTTTCAAGGATAGTTTCTTCAGGAACTATCTAATCAAAGGTTAGTCTTCTAGACTAACAACATTTTATTGCTAGAATTCGCCATTATTTTCTTACAACAGCACATGGTTCTGAGCTTTTTTCTCCCACTAAAATGAGAACTAGTTGGCCCTATTTATAGGAGAGGTTCAGGGGTAGAAAGTGTAATTTACAAGGTCTTGAGTGTAATTTGGTACACTATTCCACAGCCTTTTTGAGCCTTCTTTCATAAATGCTACGCTGATGTCGTGCCGTTGATGTCGTGCTGCTGTTGTCATCGTATGTTATTCATCCAATCATCTTATGTTATCACAGATATTGATTATTGAAGGAGGCCCGAAATTTATAGCACGCTTGGTACTAAAATGCTATTGATGCAATGGCCCGAATAGTAAAAACCATAGTCCTGTTAGATGTGTGCTTAAATTTCACTGTCTATTTGTTCTCCTCTGTATTGTGCAACGCCAATGTTCTGGATGCTGAATGAAAGAAGCATGATAATGTGCACACAAATCAAAATGATTCTTGGGTCTGCCCTCTCTGATGCCTTTTGGTTTTGATTTGAGGGCATGATTCCGCAGCAAACGCGACGGTTTAGGAGGACCACTGTTTTAGTGGTATTCTGTGAGCAGCCACTTTGTGCATTTATTGCCAAAGGTTAGGTTTGTCTCCAATCCATCTGTTTCAGTGGTATTCTGGGAGCAGCCACTTTGTGCATTTATTGCCAAAGGTTAGGTCTGTCTCCTATCCATTCCCCGCCCATACCCCCAATTATTGGGGATTAAATGGGTTATGTTATTGTTGTTGTTGTTGTTATTTATTCTCCTCTGTGATAAATTAGCTGCACTGGAATTGATGTGATTTACCATTGGGCTTGGATGTAGATTATCAGCAATGGGAAGCTAAAAAGTCCTCGACACCGAGTAGTGACGAATACCAGCGTTGCTCAGACATCCTTACTTTCATTACTCCATCTCTAGAATCCATCATAGAACCTGAAAAAACGCTTGCTAGTGCATCCAACCCCCAGATGTTCAAGTCTTTTCGATTCAAGGAGTACCTTGAAATTTTTGCGGCCAATCTTCGTGATCCTAAAGGTCCTTCGACACTGGAGGCTTATAAGCTCTAGTGTAAAATAAAAGGTAAACAGGGTTTGTTGTTATAAATTGTGTGCCTACATATCGAAAATAAAACATCAGTGCAGTGGAAGGACTGATCCGATGTGTTGACAAGAGTGATTAAATCGCATTGAAAAGTATCACAGTTAGGTGTGATAGACTTCTGTAAAATATCACAGTGAGATGTCATTTAGTTTGTAAATTATCTTTTGAACTTTGTCTGTGTAATCCAATCTCGAATCTCGATTGTTCTATTTTCAGCTCATGGTCTTTGTTGCCCTGCCCATCAATATCAAAAGTTGCTTTTGTTAATGAAGTTTGTTGTTTCTTTTTCAGATTGGGTTGTGCTTATGTGAAATACTATTTTTGATAAGCTTTTCTATGATTTGATTATACCATCGCTTCACCAATCAAAACTTTTCATACACTTAAAACAATGTGATATCTTGGGAAAAAATTTAGGTGCCGAGCGGGTATCATGTGTTGTGTGGACGTGGTACCTTGCGGCCATTAAAAACATGCCATGCAGTACCAATTGGAGGCCCCCACACAAAATGGTGTGTTTTGATTGGCTGAAGGGTGCCACGTTCAACAACACGTGATACCCACTTGACACTGATAAACTTCTCGTCGATAACTTGACCTTATCGATCTGTTTATCACTTCACCAGTCAAAACGTTGCCGATGCCACAGTTGTATTCCGAGATGGCCATGGGAGATGGCAGAACTAGTTATGCTTGATAGGGATGGGCATGGGGATGGATTGGGACCGGAGAGTATTATCTCCACCCCCAATCCCCAAACCCCTTCTCCATATTCATCCCCTACCCGATCCCGAACAAGACTTTATTTTCATCCTCTATCCCTACTCCAAATGGGGAACGTGGATCCTTGCGGGGATTCAGGAATCCATTCATTTTTTTAAAAAAAATTAAGTGGATCATGTATCAGTAGGCATTTAATCAGATGAAAAGTTTCATTAAAAAAACACAAATTGGGTCCCGATTGAGATCGACAAGCTTTCTAAATTCTATCAAGAAGAAAGTTTACACAATTGATTTCATCAATAGGAACAACAAAATCAACAGCCTGATTGGAAAAATATTAATTTTATTTTGCATTTTTTTGTGTTAATTTTAAGGAATGCATACGATTGATAGTTGAGTAGATGTCAACCTAATTGGGATGTATTCAAATTATAGTGATGCATTTCTTATTTAATCACATTTATTGTATTACAAAGTTCAATTATAATAAAATGTTTGGAGAAAATTTAGTGTGACCCCTTGTGTTTGGAGAAAAGTTAGTGGGACCCAAAAGTTTCATAACTCATGAATAGACCTCAATATTCAAGGATCAGGGATGAAGCGGAGCAGGGCATGGATGGATCGGGGAACGGATTCGGAACAAATTTGGGGCGGAGACATGCCTATCTCCACTCCCTACCTGATCCCCAAACATTTTCAAAAAAAATCTCCATATCCTATCAAATCTCCAAACAGATATCCATATTGTCGATTCGTTTGGATCGGGAATTGGATCGGATTCGAATGGATCAGAGGAAATAGCCAACCCTAATGTTTAACAGTTAACACACAATATCAGGTTCGATAATGATACAGGCACAGAAAAAAAGGAATTGAAAATGTATTGATCACGTTCGGAGACCCACTTTTGGGTCTCACACGAGTGATCCAAACTGCTCATTGTTCTTAAAACATTTTTCCGAGGGGCTCCACAAAATTTCAGCTCAATCGGACTGTTGGAAGTGCTCGAACCAAAGTCTCACCATTTGAATAAAAAAAAATTTTGATTCAAACGGTGAGACTTTGGTTCAAGCACTTCCAACTGTCTGATTGAGCTGAAATTTAGTGGGGCCCCTCGGAAAAATATTTTAAAAACAATGAACGGTTCGAATCACTCGTTTGAGACCCAAAAATGAATTCCCGAACGTGATCGGTACATTTTCTGTGCCCCCATTCTGTACGGGTAGCACTGTCCTATCAGGTTCCTCTCTTATATGGGGCGACTAAAAACAGTTGCCTAATGCAATTATTTCATATTTGGACTCAAATACAAACTTCGATATTTTAAATAATCCCAAAACTACCGGTTGCCATTGAGTGGCCGACTTGGTTTGTGCTTCAACTCAGACACAAAAAAAGTAATTAAATAAAATATGTAAGCGTCTTTGATGGATAAATGAATCATATAATGTGGCGAAATTTTTAGTACACTTGGTAAGACCGGACGTACCAGTTTATATAGTTTTGTTTTCTTTTATCAACAAAAAGTTAATTGATGCTTCCGCTGTCCCTTTTTAAGTGTACTCTCGTAATCGTAACTTATTTTCTCTCACATAAACTTTTACAGTTTTTATATCTACTTGTCACTACTTATCCTTATCAATATACTAATATCCACTAATAAGTTTTCAAAATTGAATATACTTTTAAGGGCAAAATAGGAATTGTATCCACTAATTTTTTAAAACACACTTATTTAGGGATAAGCCAAAATAGAAAATTAAACACTAAAAATGGGATGGTAGGAGTAAGAAAGAACTTTCTACAAAGAGGGTATAAGCAGATGCCTACAAATAAGCAAATTACTTGATAAGAAGTCCAAAGCACATGACACTCAAACCACAACCTAGTACGTGTCAATATTGTTGTTTTGAATTAAGTTATTAGACTACCGATGGTGCATAAAACTGTATTGCCGATTGAAGTGACTAAAATGGAGAGATAAATAATTGTTTCAAGGTGCATTATATTGTCTCTGCCCTTAAAACAATATTCGCCCTCACCAATTCAAGTGAATTTGGTGTTCACCGGGTTGCTGGCGAGTTTGACTCCAAAATATAATGAAGCCTAGTCCTAATTGACTATTTGTCTAATTGCATTATGTACAGAGGAGGAAGAATGAGAACACTACTTTTGGATTTTACGAGCTTGCCAAAAATGTAAGGAGTTATATATATATATATATATATATATATATATATATATATATATAGAGAGAGAGAGAGAGAGAGAGAGAGAGAGAGAGAGAGAGAGAGAGAGAGAGAGAGAGAGAGAAACATCAACTAGAATCATAATCGTTTTTCTATCTTGGAAATTAGTGGAACCCACTAGCCTTTATATAAGCATAGACTTTTGACCATTCACCAATGGTGACATCTTTACATTCAAACTATTGTGACCTTTCACGAATAGTTATATCTATTCATTTACACCCAACGTTCATACTATTTAAATTCAATAGTCATTTCTATTTATTTATCCCAAATAGACACATCTTTTGATTTAATTCATTTAAATCCATTAGTCGTTTCTATTCATTTGTCTCGAATAGTCGCACCTTTTAGTATAGTCATGTCTATTCATTTCACCTGAATAAACATACCTTTTACACTAAAATCTATAATAAACATGTCTATCCATTTAATCTTAATATAAACGCACCTTTTAGATTACAACTTTTCACCAATAGTACCATTTAATATCCATTAAAAGCTCGTTTGGATGATGTATAAAAGAGCCTAACTATTTAAACTAGGGGGATGAGGAGTGATTAGACATTTAGTACAAGGATGTGGGCCCACCATTCTTATTTAATCTTATTTAATCACCCCTACTATTTTATTCTCCCTTACTATTTAATCCCTTTCAAACTTATACGTCATTTAAACAGACTCTAAATATTTTAGTAATGTTCCAACAAATACCACTTCTCTGGTCTAAACTCTGTGGATGAATTGATATGATGGCTTTATGGGTTGGCAATAATTGTATTCATTAACTAGTTGTGGAAAGGGTAAATTGCTTAAAAATGAAAGTAGGGGCAAATAATTATCATTCAATGACACTTTTCAGCAATTAGAGATGAATGAGAAGGAGAAAAATATTTGCAAAGACATGGAATGATGGACATAATTACTCTTGACCTAAACTACTATTTCAAAATAACCTAAACCCTTTCTATCTTCTCCCCCCTCCCTCCCTCCCTCCCTCTCCCTCTCTCTCTCTCTCTCTCTCTCTCTCTCTCTCTCATCTGTACAACTTTACCAAATACTGGTTTTGACTACTAGGGTTTGTGGGTGTCGGAGTAAATTGGTGCTTTTTTAGGTTTCATGTTTTCCAGTGGCGATGTTGATGGCGAACGGAAGGTGTAATCTTTCGGCCTTCGACGATTTATTGACGGGCAACGATTTTGGTGGAATCTCAGTTGAGCTTCAGCCTTTATGGGAAATTAATGAAGAGAATCCTGATTCAGTGCAGGTGTGTGTTCTGATCCCCCTTTGTTGCAATCAAATGGAAATTTGGATGCTACTTTTGTCATAAGGGTTTTATTTTCTCTACGTTTAGTATCTGTTGATACATGCAAGCTCCCACTTTTTGATCTGTTTGTTGTTTGGAAAGTTCACGTTTATTTGTCGATTTTTAGTGGTTGGGTTTTTGGAGCAATGTATACGAATTTTCTTTTCATTCTCAGGGACCAATTTGGGTGCCATTAATTTTTTGAAAAATGCAACCATATTCCATGAATGGTGCAACACAGACGTAGGGACAATGCAATGAGAAGAATATATATCTAGAAAGCATGACCTGACAACACACTGCAACCCCGTTTGGATAAACTCAAGTGCAATTAATTTTTTGATGAGTGCAACCACATTCTATGAATGATGCAACACAGACACAGAAACGGTGCAAGGAGAAGAATATATTTCCATAAAATGTGACTTGACAACACACTTCAATCTCGTTTGGACCAACTCATGTGCAATTAATTTTTGAAGAGTGCAACCACATTCCATGAATGGTGCAACACAAACGTAGAAACGGTGCAACACATGCGTAGGAGGAGGGAGAGGGAGGGGGTTGGTTTAGGGTTTTTGTTTTTGTTTTTGAAAGGGCAGGCTTCCTGCTCCTTGTTTCATTTAGAGAAAATTCCTTGTTGTGAACTATGTAGTAAAGATATCAATCGATGAACTTGTCATCGATATGGTATGGTATCTCATGTAAGTTAAAATTTTCCAATTTAAAAAATTGAAAGTGAATGTGGATATGTTGATGTCACTCCATAATCCCGTTTTTTTTTTTTTCTACTTTTCTTCATTGTTAAATGATCAAAACAAGTCAATTATTTTTTTAAGAGTGCAACCACATTACAACACAGACGTAGGAACAGTGCAACACATGCGTAGGAGGAGGGAGAGTGAGGGGGTTGGTTTATGGTGTTTTTTTAGATAAGGGTATTTCGGTCCACACCATAATTGGTACCATGTATATGCAATTAAAGTTTTTTTCTTTTCATGTTGGGAGCAATTTAAAAAAATTGTTCCATGTATTGGCAATTGTTTGCCCCCACTTCCATTTTTAAGCAATTTCCCCTTCCCCTTGTGGAAAAGAATCACAGTCTATTGGAGTTTTGCAATACTCTTTGGCGGAGGACTTACCTTTTAATATTGGTTTTTTGAGTAAAAATATACTCCCTCTGTCTGGATTTGTTAGTCCACAAACATACTTTTTCAAGTCCTAAAATGTTTGTCTATTTTAAAAAGTCAAAAGATAAAGTATGAAAAATTTATTTTTTTTGCCCATTTTCTAAAACTTAAAATAACAACTCAAAAACTATTTTTTTTTGAAGAATGTGTTTACATTTTTTATTTTTTTGGCACCGTATTAAAATTCTCTATGAGATCTATCAAATAAGATTCAAATTGTTAAAAAAAATAATTTTTGTAACTACATTATTTTTTAGTTTGAAAATTTCATGTAGTTTCGTAGTGGACTATCAAATTGGAATAGATAGAGTATTAAATGGAGGGATTGAGGATAAAATAAAAAATTAACAAATTCAAAATGTAATGGAAAAAAAGGTTAAAATTTCTAAAACAGACCAACAAATCCGGACGAAGAGAGTGTTAGAACATCCCAGTAAAAACCTCGTGCATTCCTATCATAAGAATTCCTATATGGCATAGACCTTCGGGGGATGGTTGACTTGTACTCCCTCCGTTCCATAATATTGGTCCTCTACGAAACTACATGCAATTTTCAAACTAAAAAATAACGCATCTATAAAATAATTTTTGAATTTTTTTCGCACCGTTTAAAAGTTCACAATGAGATTTATCAAACAAGATCGATATTGATGAACAAATTATGTTCATAAGTACTTTATTTTTTAGTTTAAAAATTGCACGTAGTTTCGTAGGGGACCAATATTATGGAATTGAGGGAGTAATTGGTTTCAATTAATTGGTCGATGGGTCACATCTTGATTCTTGAGTATCCTAAGATTAAGGAATCGTAAACCAGCGTTACATACTTTCCACGTCCCAAATTACAGGCTCTTCTTTCTATTTTGAGATGTCCCAAAATATTTGTCCTATTTCTAAAAACGTTTATCAAAACAAGGCCACTTTCAAGTTTTATCCTTAAAAAATATTTTTACCATCTAAATTAGCTTGTCGTTTATCTGTTATTATATAACGGTTCTTACGATTTTGAAAATTTTGTATAATAAAAATAATTGATATCTATCAAATAAGATTTATATTGTATATGTTTTGAGTTTTATAAAAAAAATTAATCATAGTAATATTGACTGAATTTAATACCAAAACATAAAAAAAATACAAAATTTTCAATCCCTTTAAAAACTCACTTCTCCAAAATTGGGACGACGGGAGTAGATGAATAAATACAAAACTAAAAAGTCAACCATGGCACTGGAACAAGCAGCAGGCATAAAGAGACGGCGTTTGCTGGAAATCAAGCTCCAAGAGCCGCGCTTTCAACCTCTCCATTGTAGATTGAGCTCCAGTACGTTGCTTGATCTGGCGAGGTCTTTACACTCGACATCTATTGTGGAATAGTTTCTGCTCAGTCTTCCACTTCCTCTCCGAACACCTTTCTTCTTCATCGTCGTTTTCATCACACTATCAACCAGTGGTATGAACTCTCTCTCTCTCTCTCTCTCTCTCTCTCTCTCTCTCTCTCTAACTGCACATATTCACAGATCTGCGTCCGATCTTTTTTCTATCGGGGACGTTAACAATTGCTGTGAGCACACAAATTGCCAAATTGAAATTTCTTCTCTTGGCTGCAAGGGTTCAAAGGGGAAAATGGGGATTGTGGAAAACTTGGAATAAAGAAGAATAGAAAAATTATACCTAGTGTTGTTGGAGGAGCAGAGGAAAAAGGTCTTAGGCAAAATGACTAAGCCAAATGGCTAGACACTGATGCACTTGCTCTTAGAAACAGTTTTTGACATCTTTAGAATCATTTTTGGCCACTGCTGTAGATCAATTTCCTTAAAGAGTGTCAAAAACCATTAAGCTCGCTTTTGGACGGTCAAGATTACACGGACAATAAAAACTGCTCAATCGCTACAAAGAGATTAGAGAATGGAGAAATAATGTATTGCATACTACCCCATAACCTTAAATGATGATCAAGACTGTTGAATACTTATATTGTGCTGACAAACACAACATACTTAAATGTGATTACTATTGGATTTGATCTCACTGTTTGATTTCTTTGACAACTACTAAATTCTTCTTGTGTTCTAGTCTCCCAATTAACCTGATGGTTCTACTATTAATATCTAGCTAGCCTAAGAAATACAATCTCACTAGGGGTGGGTTTCTCTTCTGATCAGAACCCAAGGTCCTAACTCTACTGGATAAAAAATACTCCACTAGATAACCCCCTAAGGCCCTAACTCATAAACCCATAGGTCTCTCTTTATACTTGTATTTTGTAGTTTAAAGGAAATGAATTTCTCTTCTGATCAGAACTCAAGTTCCTAACTCTAC
Organism: Vaccinium macrocarpon; assembly: GCA_022606695.1. NCBI lineage: Eukaryota > Viridiplantae > Streptophyta > Magnoliopsida > Ericales > Ericaceae > Vaccinium > Vaccinium macrocarpon. The sequence continues at coordinate 33,274,209 of CM040176.1, read as the reverse complement.
TGGATAAAACATACTCCACTGGATAACCCTCTAACTCATAAACCCATAGGACTCTCTTTATACTTGTATTTTGTAGTTTTTAGGAAACAATCGCAGAACTCCACAGCTGTGAGCACAATGGCCACCTACTTTTTACATTGCACTTGCCCTCCATTACTCCTTAATTCCTTTTTTCTCATCGGATGGCTGCCACCATGCACCCACTACGGAAACCCATCACAAGTGCCATGATAAAAAAGGGAAAAAGCTGTATGGAACCTGTTATTGGCTGAAAATTACAAGCCATTTTAGAAATTACGTGTTTATCAGCACCCCTTCTCAGCATAACTTCTTTTGTTTCAGCCCATTTACTAGTAGCAGAGTATGTCAAATCTTGTTTCAAGCTTGTATAAGAATGTTCAAGCTGTACCAGAAGAATATATTTTGCCAAAAGAGCAGAGGCCAGGTGACATAGCAGCGCCACTATGCAAGGACATTCCAGTAATTGACCTGGCTCAAGCAGGTCTTGACCAATATGAAATAATTCAGACCATGATGGAAGCTAGCCAGGATTTTGGAATTTTTCAGGTTCATCCCCCTCTCTCTCCTCCTTAAAGAAGTTTCTCTTACAGGCGTTTAGTATCTAATTGTTCATTACAAAGTGATGATCAGATAATGAATTCAACTGCTGTAAAATAGGTGATCAACCACGGAATATCCGAAGAACTAATGGATGACACAATGATGTTGTTCAAGGAGTTCTTCGACATGCCTGGAGAAGACAAGGCTGTATATTTCTCCGAGGACAAAACTAAGGGTTTCCGTCTCTTTACAGGCAAATACAGTCCTCAAGAGAGCGAGGTTCATTATTGGAGGGATGTACTGAGACACAGATGTCAACCTTTGGAGGAGAAGATCCAATCTTGGCCCGAAAAGCCAGCTCAATATCGGTGAGAGAAAATCTTGAGTTATTTGCCCTACTTTTCATGTTAAAATTGACAAGTATTGAAGGCTTGGGAAGCAAGGATTTTCAAAAACTTTTGTTGTACACTTGTACTTATGATTTGTAGAGAAGTGGTTGGGGCGTACGTAGTGGAAGTGAAGAAGCTAAGCTTGAGGATTTTGGATCTGATTTGCAAAGGGCTCGGAATTGAGTTGGGTTATTTTAGAGATGAAATGAGCAAAACTCAAGATTTATCAGTGAATTTTTACCCACCATGTCCCGAGCCAAGTTTGGTTTTAGGATTACGTGGACACTATGACCCATATATCTTGACCTTACTGCAGCAGGAGGCGTATGGCCTTCAGATTTTCAATGATGGAAAATGGGTCGGTGTTGAACCTCTTCCTCATGCTTTTGTTGTCGGCATTAATGACCAACTTGAGGTATATGAACTCCCTTACCCCTTGTGGTTAAACCCATCCATCCATCCAATTAAATTTATGTAACTTATTCAAGTCCTAGATCAACTTATGAATTGGCCTCTTTTGAAGTTTCATGTACACCGACACCCCCTTAAATTTTTTATAACCATCTTTTCTTCTTCTATTCAGCAAAATTTCTGTGATTTTTCCCTTTCAAACTTTATTTTGTTGAAGATCCATCCTCCATAGCTAGGTTCCGCACCATTCAACTATTCCTTAATCTTTCACGATGTGGATAAGGCATGTTATACTTATTTTGACCCTTTGAATCGTATTTAATTTGGAATCATATCACAAGCTAAACTTTTTTGTACTTGAGTGTTTTAGTAATAGTTCTTTATTTATTGTGGTGTTGACAGAACTGATATGTTTTTGAGAAATTAGTTCAACAATAGATGCAATGATCTGGTCCATCGTACTTTCATAGTCTTGTTAGACGTGCATTCCAATTGTTCATTTTTAGCTGTCATGCAAAAGTCAGCATTAGCTTTGGCATGCAGCGGGTGATCTGTCATTCAGCAGCTCTTGTTCCAAACTATTTTTGCCCTTTTGGATAATTTTTCTGTGTTATAATGTATGTGAAATACTTTACTAATGCAATTTCTTGTTTTGGATTGGATATAGATTATCAGCAATGGAAAGTTAAAAAGTGCTCTTCACCGAGCAGTGACGAATGCAAGTATTGCTCGGACATCTCTAGTCACTTTTATCAGCGCATCTCCTGAATGCATCATAGAACCAGCAAAAGCACTAGTCAATGAATCCAATCCCAGACTGTTCAAACCCATCTCACATAAGGAGTATTTCGAGTTTTACATGGCCACTGTTAGTGGGGCTAAAGGTTCTGCAGTGGAGTTGCTCAAGCTCCAAGGTTAACGTTGTAATAAATATGCTTGGCTGGTATTTAAAAAAACATGAACAGAATGTGGTCTGTTGAAACTACTATTCTACACTTAGTTAGGACTAGGGGTGTAATCGAGCCGAGTCGAGCCGAGTATTGCCATGTTAGAGCTCGGCTCGGTACATAATGGCATGGCTCGAGCTCGAATCGAGCTCAGAAAACATGGCTTGAGCTCGGCTCGAGAAATATTTTAAAAGCTCGAGCTCGGCTCGTTAGAACTCGGTTTTTAATGAACGAGCCGGCTCGGCTCGAACTCGAACTCGTTAAAAGCTTCTTTTGTGAAAACCTAATTGCTGTGATAAAAAAATTCCTTCAATTCAAAGGGTAATTTCATCCAAAAATACAATATCAGAAGCTTGTAAGCTAATTCCACTAAGAAAAAACTTAATACATCATTCTATTGTTTGCATAATTGCATCATTCCACAAACTAACAATATAAAACCATAAGAACAGATTCCAACCAAAATAATAGCCAATCAAGTTTAACTTCCTAACGTTCAACAATTTAAACATCACAAATCATAATATAGAACTATTTAACAAAAAGGCCAAACGCCGGATATGTTGAGTAGATAATGCACCAAAATTGATTCTCCATTTCCCCGTCACTTGCAAAACACAAACTTGGACCTGAGGCATTAAACAAGTGACACAACAATTAGTATTCCTTTTAATCGAACAAGAATAGATACAGAGAAGACTATAACGAAAAATTATTCCCGTTTCCTCCTATTCACCTCTTTTGCCACAATATATACTGCAATTCCAGGATTAGTAATATTAATTGCTTCTTGTTAAATTTGTCATTGATCATTCACAGAAAACTGAACTTATTTGAACCTCATCTCTTACTTAAATAAACTCAGTCCGGTACCATTATAGAGTTAACGATTATCCTCAGACAATGCTTCAAACAATTTCAAAACTAAACAGCTTCCAGTGTAATAGAATACACACCGAAAGTACCACAACTTACACATATCACAAATAGAAGAAGGCCACTGATGTTATCCCTACAAGGCACAAAAAGAACCAAGAGGATCATGACCTTAAAAAGTAATTATGCATGACTATTACTAACTTGAAGGACTCCAGATTCAAGAAAGTAAAATGATTAACCAAGAGGATTAAGGCATAACTACATAAAATAGCAATTGGTGTAAAAAACATAGAATGAAGTATAAAAACAGTACGCTCGCGACCAGTACGTAACTAGTCACAATCACAACAACACAATAATCAATACTAAAATACTAAAAAAGGGGGGAAAAAAAACTTACTATCATAATCTATCAACTGTATTGATCTCCTTGTGAGTTGTGACTTTCCAAAACATCTACTCTTACTCCATTAAGGTAGAATGATCTCCTTGTGAGTTGGTTCTTTGGCCTATCAAAAGAAGCGACAACCATTTAATCTCACTATCTCAATATATGTTATTCAAACAAATGCATTATAGAACAATAATAAATTGTACTTACATTGGATCCCTTCTTAAGTCCATGTAGTACGCGTACCCAATCAGCTCCACAAAGTAACACTTCAACCGTTTCCGTTGCCAATGATGCCCGATATGGATCAATTACTCTACCTCCCGCACTAAAAGTGGACTCCGAGGCCACCGAGGTAATAGGAATCGATAATATATCACATGCCATCTTGGACAATATTCGGTATTTGAGAGTATTTGCTTTCCACCACTCCAATGCATCAAAATGAGGATCCACAATTTCTTCACCATGTGACACACATCTATAAACACCTTCTTCAAGATAAATGTCCAAATCTAATTTTGTAGGCTGAATGTTATCGGTTTGTCTCACAAAGGACTCAAATTTTGATCTTCCGGTGACAACTTTTTTCCCTTGTGACACACTAGTAAGAGAACAAACTTGTACACTATTTTGCTGCAAATTTTGCTCACTATATGATTGGGAATGCATAGCAACATACTCATTGTAAAGCTCATAGAGAGATTCACGCACTATATTAATGTTGGCATGAGCATCTTCACCGTATATATCCGGAAAACAAAACCCAATGAGCATTAATTTGTATCTCGGATCCAATGCTGCACCGATAGCCTTCACTAGATTACACTCACCCCAATACTTGTCAAATTTTAGCTTCATCTTTAAAGCCATTGATCTCAGGTAATCCAATGTATCCACTGACTTTTTATCCAAGATTTCTTTAATTCTCCAAACCTCGGTGAGAAACAAATTGGAAGTTGGGTATTCACATCCAGAGATTATATTTGTCACGTCATTGAAAATAACCAAAAATTGACACACATGATCAACTTTCTCCCACTCTTCAGAACTAGGCACATATACAAATCCCACGTCCCTTTCACTGTATCTAGGGAAAACATCTTTGAACTCCAAGGCAGCAGACAACATTTTATAAGTTGAATTCCATCGTGTAGGACAATCTAAGATTAGACTCCTTGAAGTCAATTTTAGCTGCTTAGCAATCTGACTGAACTGACTTAGGCGCGCTTCAGAGTGTAGTAAATACTTCACACCATCCCGAATACAATCTGTGATTTCTTTAATTTCACCAAGCCCATCTTGCACCAAGAGATTAAGTATGTGTGCACAACACCTCACATGGAAAAGTTTACCATCCAAAGGTAACTTCTTCTTTAACAACTTAAAAGTCGACTTCAAGTTCCTTAAAGCGACATCATTGTATTTAGCATTGTCCACCGTGATGCTAGCCACCTTACTTTCAATGTCCCACTCAACAAAACACTTGTGAAGAGCATCAGCAACAATTACCCCTGAATGTGGAGGTGGCACATTGCAAAAGTTGAGCACACGCTTTTGTAACTTCCAAGCATCATCAACAAAATGACCAGTGACAACCATATATGAGATCTTTTGCGAGGTGGACTTCCACATGTCTGTTGTGATGCTAATTCTTCCAACACGCTTCAACGACGTCTTCAACTTCTTCTTTTGTATTTGGTAAGTCGACATACAATCAGCTTTGGCAGTAGCACGACTTATCTTTACCCAATGAGGAGTCGCCGTCTTCATCATCTTGTTAAATAGAACATGCTCCATATGCATAAACGGATACTCATGGTAAAGTATCATATGCGAAGCAGCTTCTCTTACTTTTGCATGATCATATGTGAAGGTCGTAAGATTCCCACTATCCCGATCCATTGCCTCAAATGATAAAGTCTTTTGCTTTTTCTCTACTCGTCCAACAGCAAGTTGACGTTGCACACACTTTCCTCGATGTCTAAGAAGCTGAGTAGTACAACCAGATGCTTGAATGGCAAATTTTTGTTTGCAGAATTTACATTGAGACTTCTTGGTTCCATCTTGAAGAGTCACCTCATCAAAATCATTCCAAACTTCTGATGTGCGCTTTCTAGCTTTCTTTTCAAATGGGTTAGGCTCCTCTTCATCAACTTCAACCACATTTTCATTCCCCGTTAAGTCTACCGACTCTACCCCAATAGCAGCCTCATTCAGATCTTCATTTCCGTTAGCCATGATTGGACTAGTCGATGAATCCTCAAATGATGAAAATTGTGTGCAAGAATCTTGTAGTGCTGAATCTTGTAGTGGTGAAGTGAGATGAAATTGTCTATCAGACATATCTACAATTACAAAATTATCCAATAATTAATCAACTATATGTAACTAAAACAACAAGTAGAGGAGGAGATAATCAGATAACTAACCACACCAAAGTGGATCGAAGAGAGAAGTTGATCTCCCAATCCCAACCTTCACCAGAACAAACCTGAGATTCAACATAAACACAACCCAAAATATCAATAATCTGTCTAAAAAAAAAAAAAACAGATCGACCAAAAGATCAACAATATGAGCTTTGTTTATATGTCCCAAAAAACACAGAACAATAGGGAAATACTAACTCAATATCAAGAAATCAAGTTATCCAACAAAAACCATTGAAAATAAACACGTGTTTGATTACTAGTAGTGGTAGACTTGGAACTTGGCATTACTTTGTTTAACAATAAATTATATTATATTTTTCGGTGGAGAATTTGAAGCAGTATAGTGTTGGCTTTATATCCAACCTAATGATCTTACCAAAGAATCCCAGTTTGGTTGCAAAGTTAATTGTGATGCAAAAAATATCTACCCGATGTTTGCTGCATGTGAATCAATAGAAAAATGGAAGGAGTGAAACAGACCTCTAGAAAAATTTAGGGCTAACATCAAATTGACGAAGAAAATGGGTTTTTAGTTTCAGAAGAGTAGATCATAACAGTAGGAACCCATTTTCAAAGTTAGGACCAAGAGAAATATGAATATAGGGAGAGATTTCTCACCAGATTTGAGAAAGCTCGACAAGAAGATGAGAGTGAGATCACCTCTCTTTCAGTTGCTCGATGATCGGAGGTTGCCGGTGAGTCAGATTGGAGACGGCGAGATTCGGGGTAGGCTACGCCTGAGATCGCCTCTCTCTCTCTCTCCCTCTCTCTCTCTCTCTTTTTCTCTCTGTGTTTTGAAAGATGAGTAAATTGATGAGTGGGGAAGTAAAGAGGCAGAAACCCTAATGATTAATAGTATATATATACCTGGCTCGCGAGCCGGTTCGAACCGAGCCATACGTAGCTCGAGCTCGGCTCGTTTACCAAACGAGCCAAATTTCCTGGCTCGAGCTCGTTCGTTTACCCCTCGATCCGAGCCGAGTCGAGCCGAACCGAGCCGAGCTCGCGAACGGCTCGGTTCGCTTACACCCCTAGTTAGGACTGCTTCAATTGTGATCTCATGTGACAGATTTGTGTAATACATAGAATCTTTCTTTGTACCCAATTATCAATTCAATGAAATTTCCAGCAAATTCTTGCTGGAATGGAATTCTTGATTCTTATCATTACCATATTTGGTGAATGGGCATATTAGAAAAATGGACAGAAAAGTAAAGTTTTATTGATTGTAAATCAGGAGAAGAAACCAACAATTTCGTTGTTTTACATGCCATCGAAAAATCAATACATAGCTTAAAGAATGAAAGAATGAGTACAATTTCTGATTAAAAAGAAAAAAAGACAAGAAGTTCTGTGTGCAGTGAGATCCTTCAAGTGCCTGCAGAAAATGAGGCTAGTTTTTATTCCTGAGGAATGGTACAATAGCTTCCTCTACATAGGCACTCACGGCTCATTTGGATGGCGTATTGGTTTTTTGAGGGATTAAATAATAAAAAGAAATAAAATAGTCAGAGAGATTAAATAAGAATGGTGGACTCACATGGATGTGACTTTTAAGAATAGGTGATTAAATAGTCCGCGGCTCGATGGATAAAAAATGGGACATAAGGAAGGTGGATGATGTAAAATCATGTCAAAAGACTTTATTGCCCTTGGTATATTAGCTTATGTATTTTTATAATTATATAAATACCAAAATTAATTATTATGTTATAAATTATATTAAGTAGTTTATTTCAATATTCTTTTATGGTATAAATTAAGAATCATCTCTTCATCAATTTTTAGAATTAAAACTAAAAAATTATCTTGTAATTTTTTTTATAAATCATATTAAGTAATTTTTTATAAATCATATTTGTATGAACCCAACGTTAAAGTCAGTGAGTGAGTAATTTTTTATGCTTTTCATTATTGTTTTGTAACCCAACGTTATGAATCATATAAAGTAATTTTTTATGCTTTTCTTTTATTTTTTGTATCAAATGAAAGATCTCTAGTAGTAGTTTAATTTGGTGGAAAAATAAATAAAAAATTATAAGCGGAAGTACTTTTTTTATGCAAAGGAAATTCCAAAGTAACTCGACAAGCCAATAAGCGACCAATGTAAATTTTTTAAAACCTTTTCTTTTTATCGAATTAAAGATCTCTATTGGTAATTTAATTTGATGCTAAAAAAATAAATATTTATGTGTGGAAGTACTTTATTTTTTGATCGGAAGGAATTGCATGGGGGTAGGGAGGTAAAATGGGATGGTATATCCCCCCTTATTAAATATAAGTATCCCTCCCCCTGCTTTTATTTAGTACGGCTTCTTCTTGACTATTTAGCCCATGACTATTTAGTGCAGGTGTGTTTTTTGTTCCCAAATCATGGGCTAAACATCACAAGAATGACCATGCAAGCCCGGCCCTGTATTTCGCGAGGCCCCAGGCCTATTCTCAATTTGAGGCCTTCATATATATATAATTTTTTTTTTCTACGAGACGGGGCCCCAAAAATCGGAGGACCCCAGGCCCGGACCTGCCCGGCCTGCCCACAGGGCCGGCCCTGTGTCCATGGTTACTTTAGCTGGTCCTAAGGTCGAATGCTTCGTAGACCTTGCAAAAGTGCTTGTTAAGGAGCTTGTTCATCGGATCAACAAAAAAAAAAAAGGAGCTTGTTCAAAATTACACGGCTAACTTGTCAAAGATTGGAAACCAGGAAGCAGGATTGAATTCTTTATAATTAAGCTTTAGCCACCGTGCTAGATGATTGTATCAAAATAGAGCACAAAATAGCCCCAAATATTTAAACACTTTCAATCAAAGAGTGCCTTCATTTTTACAAGGCCAAAGTTCGCGAGCCTAAGGTCATAAGATGGTAGTATCATATAAGCTACAAGTTTGGAAGAAATGCAAAGATAAGTTGGTTTTGTTGTATAAAGCTGTTTGGCTACGTATTCTAAATAAACCGAGAAATCGTCGAATTATTCTACTATTTTTACAAAGATTAAAAAGACTCTAAGCACAATCACATGCTGCCAAGAACTCAAAGGGCAAAAAAAAAAAAAAAACCCAAAGGTGGCAGCCGGGGTGGGTGCCGTGCACTTAGGTGTAGTGCACTGTGCAGTGCACTATGGGCCGTCTGATGCTGGGTGGACGGTCCAAATTTGATCGCGCTACACATGCCAATGAACTAATAGGATGCAAAGGGGCGGAAATCAAATCTCGGTCATCCATCCAGGCATCGGATGGCCTGTTGTGCAGAGCACCAGAGTCCAGCCTTCGCTCTTTCGTCAACCTCTCTTCCATTATCATGACTTTGCTTAAAACTTCTCCATCATCGCCCATATTGTCCATAACAGTGATCTGTTTTAAAGACAAAACTGCGTCATCAAGGTGAATCTTGTATCTTTTCCTAATGTCTCCACAGGATAAAGCTACTGCAGCAACTACCCATCTAGAGATTCTAGACACAACTTTGCTTGTTCCTGCCTCCCCTCTTCTTGAATTTAGGAATGCCCAACATCATCAAATGAAATGAGAGTAATGCCCAACATCATCAAATGAAACGAGAGTAATGCACTTCTGTTAAAATGCATATATAGAGTCGGTTCCGCTAACACAATATAGGACACTTCAACTAAATCAGATGAAGGGGATGAAAGAGACAGCACATGTTGTCCCAGTGATTTCGGTCCACTCTGGTATTTTTTTGATGATTGGGAACGTTCACTTTGAAGAGCTCGTTGCATAGAATAAGTGTATCAAATAGTAACTCAATCGAATATCCTTAAGTACCTAATCTAAATATTTTTATCTTGAAAAGAATGTATCCGAAATACTAGATCAAACTCATTGGAACCCATTATTGCCTAGTTATATATGTACCGATCACACACTTAATGATATCCAATTGAGCTGATTTTTGGTACGCTTTTTTACTTGACAAGCTCTACAAAGTGAACGTTCCCGATTATCGAAATGATATCAGAGTGGACCGGACCTTGACAGTAGCCCCCCTCTGTCCATCTGAATCAAATGGTTGAGATTAAAAAGGTCTGGTACAGTACATGAATTTTTTTTTCATGAATTCATCCAGAAAATGTATCCAATGCTTGAATTTCATCCGTTTGATATATTTTCTGGGTGAATTTATAGGAAGCTTTTCATGTACCGAACAATTTCCCAAAATTAAATCAGTAAAAACAATTCCTCCCTCTGTCCCCTCATCAAACGTTTCTCCCTCTTTCCCATCTCCTCTCCCCCTCCACCGTTCACTCTATGTACCCCTCACGACAGTCGATCCCCCTCCCAACTCTGACGACTCCCCTCCCCACTACGGCGACCCCATCTCCGGCGAAGAAAGCAGATCGCTCCGGCGATACAGTGGCCGGTAATGTTCTCTACCTCTCTCTCTCTCTCTATCTCTCAACGTTTGGGTCTTGGTTTAATCGTTATTTTGGGTTTGAACAATTGTGGGTCTTTGATTTGGGTTTAACTGGTAATCGATGATTGTTACATGCAATATTGCAGCAAGTTTAGTGTGGTAAATGTAATATTGTAGCACCGCCTCTCACTCCACAACTGTGAGCACAATGGCCACCCAGTTTTTGCACGGCACTTGCCCTCCATTACTCTCCTTTAGTCCTTGCCACACAGGGATGGAACCAGGATTTTACCTTTGTGGGGGGTGAATATATATAATTAAAAAATTAAAAGACAAACTGCATTATAAGCTGCATTATGAGCTGCATTATGTGGATGAAAGATTAAAAAAACTCTAGCGGTGACGAGTCTATATAATTTGAGGATAAAAATTTATTTCCTGTATAATAATTACATATTTTGAAAACCTTGTGGCGGCCGCCGCCACCACTTGTCCCCCTAGCTCCATCCTTGCTTGCACCCACTATGGAAACCCATCACTTGTTGGAATTGGATCCTTTTAAGTCCAAATTTTGGACTGGAGGATAATCAAGGATAATCAGTGATTCAGATTTACTAGCCTCTTATCAGTAAGAGTCTAACTCTTATTTAACACATACTTGACACCACTGACCCTATACTTATAATTGCATGAAGCACCAAGGATGGAGTTAGAGTGGCTAGTAGGGGCTGTCGCCCCTGCTTTATCATCAAATTGTAAAACCCTGCCCCTTATTTACATATGTAGCCTGCCTCCACTATATAAAAATCCTAGCTCCATCCTTGCGAAGCACCTTAACACCCCACTGACGTAATGATATGCACACACTTCTCCCTTTCATATCTCTGTGATCTCATCCAAGTCCTATTTTCTCTCTGTCGCACTCTCCCTCTTTGTATAATATATAAATAAGAAACAAATGATAAATGGGGAAGAGAAATCTATAACCTATAAATTCTTTGCATGCCAAGACAGTACATGCAAGCATTTTCTCAAAGGAAATGATAAAAGAGGGGAAAAAGCTGTATGTAACCTTTTATTATTGGCTGAAAATTAAGGACAAGACTGCAAGCCGTTATAGAAATTCCGCGTTTATCATTTACCTCTTCCCAGCATAACTTCTTTTGTTTCAGTCATTTACCAGTAGCAGAGTATGTCAAATCTTGTTTCAAGCTTGTCTAAGAATGTTCAAGCTGTACCAGAAGGATATATTTTACCAAAAGAGAAAAGGCCAGGTGACATAGCAGCGCCAGTATGCAAAGACATTCCAGTAATTGATCTAGCACAAGCAGAGGGTCTTGACTGATATGAAATAATTCAGACCATGATGAAAGCTAGCCGGGAGTTTGGAATTTTTCAGGTTCATCCTCTCTTTCTCATTTTTGGGGTCAGAAGTTTCTATTACAAGAACCTTATTATTCGTTACAAAGTAATGATCAAATGACGAATTCAACTGCCATAAAATAGGTGATAAACCATGGAATATCAGAAGAACTAATGGATGACACAATGAGGTTGTTCAAGGAGTTCTTCGACATGCCTGCAGACGACAAGGCTGTATATTTCTCCGAGGACCAAACTAAGAGTTTCCGTCTATTCACAGGCAAATACTGTCCTCAAGTGAGCAAGGTTGATAATTGGAGGGATGTAGTGAGACACAAATGTCAACCTTTGCAGGAGAAGATCCAATCTTGGCCTGAAAAGCCAGCTTGTTATCGGTGAGAGAAAATCTCGAGATACTTGCCCTACTTTTTAATTTAAAATTGATAAATATGAAAGGCTTGTGAAGTTAGGATTTTTAAAACAATTGATACTTTTGTTGTACTTATGATTTGTAGAGAAGTGGTTGCGGCGTATGTAGTGGAAGTGAAGAAGCTAAGTTTGAGGATTTTGGATCTGATTTGTGAAGGGCTTGGAATTGAGTTGGGTTATTTTGGAGATGAAATGAGCAGAACTCAAGAATTATCTGTGAATCATTACCCACCATGTCCCGAGCCAAGTTTGGTTTTAGGATTAGGCGGACACTATGACGCCTATATCTTGACCTTACTCCAGCAGGAGGCATATGGGCTTCAGATTTTCAATGATGGAAAATGGGTTGGTGTTGAGCCTGTTCCTCATGGTTTTCTCATCGGCATTAACGACCAACTTGAGGTATATGGATCTCCATATACCCCTTCTGGTGAAATCTATCTATCCAGAAAATTAAAAATTATTCCACCAATTCGTGCCATAGATCAACTTTTGAGTTGGCCTCTTTTGAAGTTCCATTTACACCCCCCTAAATTTTTTATACCTATTTTTGCTGCTTCTTTTCAGCAAAATCACGGAAATTTTCCCCTTTCAAGCTTTATCTTTTTTAGCAATCATCCTCCATAGCTAGGTTCAGAACCATTCAACTGTTCCTTGATCTTTCACAACGTGGATAAGACATGTTATACTCAGGTTGACCCTTTGAATCGTGTTTAATTTGGAATCGGCACACTCAGTTTGAACCTTTACATGAGGAGGACACGCTTCTCAAACTCGCATGCTAAATATTCTCTACTTGATATGATTTTTAACAGTTCTTAATTTATTATGATTGTTGAAAAAGTTGATATGTTTTTGAGAAATTAGTTCCAACTTTAGATGCAAACTAATGTTCTGGTGGATTGGACTTGCATAGTCTTGTTAGATGGAAATTTCATAGTGTTGCATTTTTAGCTGCCATGCACGAGTCAGAATTAGCTTTGACATCCAATGGGTGATGCGTCTTTGAGCAACTCTTGTTTCAAGCTATTTTTGCCCTTCTCAATAATTTTTCTATTGTTGGAACTAAGGCAATAAAATTAACTGATCCAATTTTTGTTTTTTGGTTTGGATGTAGATTATCAGCAATGGAAAGTTGAAAAGTGCTCTTCACCGAGCAGTGACGAATACAAGTACTGCTCGGACATCTGTAGTCACTTTTATTAACGCATCTCCGGAATGCATCATAGAACCAGCTAAAGCGCTTGTTAATGAATCCAATCCCAGACTGTTCAAACCCATCTCACAGAAGGAGTATTTCGAGTTTTACATGGCCACTGTTAGTGAGTCTAAAGGTTCTGCAGTGGAATCGCTCAAGCTCCAAGTTTAATGTTGTAATAAAATGCTTGGCTAGAATTTAAAACAACAAAAGCAGAACGCAGTCTGGTGAGACTACTCATTCTACTAGTCTTCTTTGCTGGAATAATAAATGGCCTCTCTGATCTTTTCAATAGGAAATTTCCAGCTTTTTCTTACCGGTTTGGGATTCTTCATTCTTTATTCTTGTCGTTGCTATTGTTGGCGAATGAGCAAATTAGCAAAAAGGAGAGGAAAATAAACGTTTATAGATGACATATCTCAAGAGAAGAAACCAACAAATTCAGTTGTCGGAAATGCCCATAATACATAGTTTAAAGAATGAAAAAATGAGTACTCTGTGCAAGAAGATCTTTGAAATGCCTGTAGAATACAAGGCCAGTTTTTATTCTGAGGAATGGTACAATAGCTTCGGGCTCTAAACAAAGGATCTTACCTCTTGAAAGTGTATCCGAGCCATCCATTGTTTGATGCAATCCGAGCCGTTGATGCGCGAAACAGACAGCGCGGATAGAGGTTGGCAGGGCCTGCCGACCCCCACGGACAGCAGAGCCCCCCATTTCCTGGTCAGAGTTAAGAAGTATTCTGTATCGTACTATGACAAATTCAACCATCACAACACAAGAACGTCCACTGTCACTTTAGCCGGTTCTTAGCTGGAATGCTTTGTGGTCTTGCAAAAAGTTCTTGTTAGGGAATCCAAATCTCCCCTGGTTTAAAGCCATCCAATACAAGGAGCTTGTTCAGGACTAAAAGTTGCCCAAGATTGGCAACCTAGAAGTAGCATTGGATTCTTTATAAGCTTACTTAACGCACCAAAAGACAAAAAGGATTCTTTACAAGCTTCAGACACCGTAATTGTAATGAGACATTTGCTGTCCAAATCCTTGTCAAGACTCCTTCAAATGAAATGAGATGTGATAGATTTTCGTACAAAAAATTTATAATTATCTGAGTTGCAGTTCAAGAAAAAAAAAATCTGAGTTGTGTGTGATCAAATTATAATTATTGTTTCTTTTTCCACTTTCCCTGGATTTTTGTTTGAATAGTGTTCCGCAATTAAAATAGTTGGATTATTGGACTTATTTTGGCTTTATTCAAAAAAATTGAGTTTTGACTATAAATTTATACTTGTTAGATTTGTCTCATCGAGAGGAATCTAGAAACCACAAAATCTTGACGCATAATTAACGAATGTAAAAAAAAATTTAATAAGAACAAAATAGTTTTTCAAAAAACCAATTTTTGGTTTTTTACCAAAGGAAGCCATAGTTTTTGAACCAGAAATTATATTTTAAAGTTTACTGACTTGGAAGAAAACAAGAAACCCACCCACCACCCATAGAAAAAATTCCCCCCCTCTTTTTTTTTTTTGTGGGTAAAGATTTTATTCCCCAATGAAACGAATTACAGAATCAAAGGGTCCATGGGTTCAGGTCTATAGTTCCATCCAGTCCATTTTGGTTTTATCAGAACTATTAGTTTATCAATCACTTCAATCATGCAAAAAATATTTTCATCAGGGGCCGATTGATGCATTATCAGAACACATTCAGCTTTAATACAAATGCATTATAGACGCTATATCTAACCCATTGTTTCAAAATAAATATGTTCTAATATATCATTGATAGGATTCCATTGTTCATGAATTTTCATTTGAAGAAATTGATAAATTTTGACAAAATGAACGATTTTGATCACTTTTATGAACCCGGGATGCACCCTAGAAATGGAACTAGATGAAAGACGAAGAATTTGGGTGTGTGTAGGGTACCACGCGGTATCTGTAACGCTCTATCGCAATTGTCCATCTCAGTAATTAATAGTGCAGATTTTAAACAAAGTTTTCTCATAATTTTTTTTATTTAAAATCCAGACCGTCCAAACATTTTTAGACGATTAGAATGCATGCCAAATACGGCCACATAGTAACCCTGCACGTGCTTAAATTTCCCTTATTAGGGAGTTTTTTTTTTTTTTGTCATTCGTCATTTTTAATCCATTACATGGGAGGAGGGGGGACTAGGAAACGATCCCAAGATGCAGTTTGAGACATCCAAAAGCTATTAATCAGTTGAAGTGACATCTTGCTGAAGTGGCGCTTCTCTATTGAGTGCCAATTACTTCCAAATTGCGGAAACGTACGTGTGTTTTGGCCTAAAAAGTTAGTTGACTTATTTTTTTCGTCTTTATTTGAATTTTTTTGGGGAAATTGCTTAAAAATGGAAGTAGGGGCAAACAATTGCCAATACATGAAACATTTTTTGGAAATTGCTCCCAACATGAAAAGGAAAATTTTCATTGCACATATATGGTACCAATTTTGGTGTGGACGAAAATACCCTTGTCTTAAAAAAACCCTTAAACCAACCCCCTCACTCTCCCTCCTCCTACGCATGTGTTGCACCGTTCCAACATCTTTGTTGCACCATTCATGTAATGTGGTTGCACTCTTCAAAAAATTAATTGACTTGTTTTGATAACTTAACAATGAAGAAAAGTAGAAGAAAAAAAACGGGATTATGGAGTGACATCAACATATCCACATTCACTTTCAATTTTTTAAATTGAAAGTTTTAACTTACAGGAAATACCATACCATATGGATGACAAGTTCATTGATTGATATCTTTACTACACAATTCACATCAAGGAATTTTCTCTAAATGAAACAAGGAGCAAGAAGCCTGCCCTTTCAAAAAAAAAAAAAAAACCCCCTAAACCAACCCCCCTCACTCTCCTACACATGTGTTGTACCGCTCCTACGTCTATGTTGCACCATTCATAGAATGTGGTTGCACTCTTCAAAAATTAATTGCACCCGAGTTGGTCCAAATAGGGTTGCAGTGTGTTGTCAAGTCACATTTTCTGAAAATATATTCTTCCCATTGCACCGTTCCTGCATCTATGTTGCATCATTCATGGAATGTGGTTGTACTTCTCAAAAAATTAATTGTACCTGAGTTGATCCAAATAGGGTTGCAGTGTGTTCTTAGGTCATGCTTCTGGAAATATATTCTTTTCATTGCACCGTTCCTACGTATGTATTGCACCATTTATGGAATGTGGTTGCACTCTTCAAAAAATCCCTTAGAATGAAAAGAAAATTTGTATACATTGCTCAAAAAAACCTAATCACTAAAAATCGACAAATAAAAATAAACTTTCCAAACAACAAACAGATCAAAAAGTGGGAGCTTGCATGTATCAACAGATACTAAATGCAGAGAAAATAAAACCCTTACGAAAAAAGTAGCATCCAAATTCTTGTTTGATTGCAACAAACTAAATCAGGATTTCCTTCCTTAATTTCCCATGAAGGCTAAAGATCAACGGGGATTCCACCAAAATCTTTGCCCGGCAATAAATCATCAAAGGCCCCAAGATTAAACCTTTTATCCTCCATCAACATCACCACTAGAAAACACGAAACCTAAAAAAGCCCCAATTTACTCTGACACTCACAAACCCTAGCAGTCAAAACCAATTCTTAGTAAAGCTATACAGATGTGTGTGTGTGTGTGTGTGAGAGAGAGAGAGAGAGAGAGAGGGAGGGAGGCAGTGGGGAGAAGATAGAAAGGGTTTATGTTATTTTGAAAGAGTAGTTTAGGTCAAGGGTAAGTATGTCCATCACTCCATGTCTTTGCAAATATTTTTCTCCTTCTTATTCATCTCTAATTCCTGAAAAGTGTGTCATTGAAAGAAAATTATTTGCCCCTACTTCCATTTTTAAGCCATTTCCCCAATTATTTTCATGTTTTTTAGTTTTTCATCAACTTTTTGTGTATTTTTGGTTTGTCTCGTCGAGAGGAATAAAAAAAGTAAAAAATTGTGATCAAATAATAAATTTTTTAAATAAAGAAAAAAAAAGTAAAAAAGACAGCATTTTACAATTTTTTCGATCTTATTCAAAAAATTGTAAGTTCTAGTCATAATCTCTTACACGTTTGTATTCCTTTCGCCGAGATGAACCAATAATACTCGAAAAATACTATATGTAAAACTAATCAATGTAAAAAAAAAAAATTAAATAAAACAAAACAAAAGGTAAAGTTGACTTTTTTAATCAAAACACCCCGTAACTGCCACACCTAATCTACCCCTGCATCTCCCCTGCCCTCGTTGGTTCAAGAAAAAATGGCTGAACTAAACCAGTCGATTCAAACATCCATCCAGATGTAATTACAATCTCTTCATTATTATTATTATTATTATTATTTGAAGAGCTCTTCGTTATTTATTTATTCCTTCACTCATTTTTACAGTAGAACTTATTCTAAGTTTGATTTTCAATATTCAATCGGCCTTTCACTGTTCGTTCTTGAAACTGCTGCAACTCCTAGGACGCGAATGGCGTAATTTATATTCATATGCATCTGCGGGATTTTCTACACATACCCATGTCCAAATCTTGAATTTCCCCTCAAATATCATTTGTCTTACATGTTTGTATGCAGGAGTATGGCAAAAATCGATAGTATACATGGGTGCAGCGTGTAGCCATTGCTAATTGGTTCGTATCCTCTATTTCAGTTATTTGAATCTGTACCCTATTTCATAGTGTGATTCACTAGTATTTTGGCCCACTCATTAGTACTTTGCTAATTGGTTCATATGTATTCTTGGAACCCTAGTTGATTCATTTGTTGGGAAATTAGATCTGCGGGGAAATCATTCATAGAAGGTACACGGTTCAGATTGCAATTTTGTGGACATTGACTAGAGATGAACTTGCAATTGCCATTAAATAGGTTTGCTATTAGGCAACTAGTTTGGGAAACCCCTAGAAACGGAGGATGTATGTCGTTCATTGACATGAAGAATCGAAATTGAACTACCTGAGGCTTTAATTCAGTTTTCTGCAATTTCAGTTATGCACAGTTTCGCATTAGATGGATGTGATTGATGCTGTTAACTTCCAAGAATCTGATGGTACTGTTAGCAAATACCTAAAGGATGTCAAAAATTGATGTGAATATCTAACAAAATAATTGAATTTTTGTGCGTGGACTTTTATGTCAGAGTAGACACCCCATTTGGTCACATGTTGCTCACCGTCAGTTCTTCCAATTTAACTTCTTCAAGTAGCTGCGTCTATGAAATCTTTGAGAATTAAGACTACATTCTGAATTAGGCAAAATGAAATTTAGAAATTTTCCCTTTTGGCATTTAAGTATGATTGTAAGGATGCTTTTATTATTTTGTTGCAGTATGTGTGCCGAGTTTTCTAAAATCTTTCCCTAACGTACTTTGTCGAAATCATTAAACTAAAAAGGGAATCACTGACCAATCATTGGGTAGCAATCCACATGATAATGTGATAAAATTGATGTAGAAAGACTTCAGAGAATACAAGAAGTCTGGCTTGTGAAAATGCTAATTGCAGGACTGTAAGGAGTTATAGACTCTGTTGCATGTTTTCAGGCTATATTTTCTTTAACACTTGGAGAACTAAGAACATGTTAACGAGTATGAATCACATAAATCTTTCAATTTGAGCTCGATTGATTTGATATATCATTATAGAGCAATACTAGATTAGAACTTAAGATCACTTTCATATGAACAGGTTTTGGCTATGTTGATTTAGCACTTGCTCAGTATTTGTGCATGGATAGAGAAAGTGGTCTTCAAGCATCCCAAATCTTTGCAAACATTGGCAGTTTCCTGCGAAAATGCATATTCCGGATTCTCTCTGTCGGTCCGGTCCCTAGCCACATTGCCTTTGTCATGGATGGGAATCGAAGGTATGCAAAGAAGAAGAATTTTGTTGAAGGGGCTGGCCACAGGGTTGGGTTCTTGGCTCTTATGTCTATGCTCCAATACTGTTATGAGTTGGGCGTGAAATATGTAACCATTTATGCTTTCAGCATTGATAATTTCAAAAGACGTCCGGAAGAAGTACAATCTATCATGGAGTTGATGCTGGAAAAGATTGAAGGGTTAATTAAAGAAGAGAGCATAGTGAACCGCTATGGCATTAGGGTTTACTTTGTAGGAAACCTTAAACTCCTGAGTAAATCTGTGAGGTTGGCGGCTGAGAGGGCTATGGCAGCCACTGCTGGTAACTCCAAAGCAGTTCTGTCAATCTGTATTGCCTACACTTCCACTGATGAGATTGTGCATGCGGTTCAAGAATCTTGTGAAGAAAAATGGGACGCAACTGGCGTGGAATACGATTTAATTGGACTTGGGGTGAATGAGATGAACCAAGAAGTCAATGCTATTAGTGTGTCAAATGTTGAGAAGCATATGTATATGGCAGTTGCACCTGATCCTGATATCTTGATTCGTACTTCTGGTGAGACTCGTTTAAGCAATTTTCTCTTGTGGCAGAGTGCTTATTCCCTTTTATATTCTCCATCCGTGCTTTGGCCGGAGATTGGTTTCTGGCATTTGTTTTGGGCAGTTTTGGACTTCCAAAGGAACTTTGCTTATTTGGAGAGAGAGAAAATTGTACAAACTTCACAGTTTGACACAAACTGCTCAAATTCTTGACCATAATGTGGTTGATCTGGTTTTGATGATGGTAATCCTGTTTCCATATTTTGTATTCACAACAGAATCAGACACCGGTTTGGACTTACTTCATGCCCAGGCCCTTCATTTGAGGCTGAGAATGTAAACATCAACATTGGTACATGGCAATGTTCGTTTCTTTGCTGCAGAAGAAGTCAAATGCTGGAGGAATCATGTTTGGAATCTATGCACTGGGCCTATTCTTCTAGAACATGACATATTGACTGATATTCCGCAATGAAGTTTCAAAAGGAAGATTATTGCTCGGGTCTTTTTGGTTTCGAGGAAGCAAAATTTATCGGAAACAGGTACAAGTGTTGTCTTTTACTCTGTTTAGTGCTGATACATATGGTTTGTGTTCAATTTGGGCAACGGCAACTGTTTCTCTCTACGCTTCACACGCTGAAACCTAGTGTGCCACTTAGACCCTCAATTCAACTAAGTATTGATGACATGCTATTTTACATGAACACTGTATGTTCCTCCTGCATTGATCCATATCTGAAAATTGAAGGGCACCTCTCAATGTGTTTGGTATGCTCGATCAAATATGAGGCTCTATGGATACTCAGTGGATTAACCATGGTTGTGTTACTGGTTTGCCTAGAGCAGCACGGGAAGATGGTACTTCGTTTTTCAAAGGATCAGTGCAGCCAACGGGGTTTTTCAAAATACCTACCTTGGGTCAATTCTCTGGCTATAAAGTGAACCCTCTGGATTGTATTGCATGTTAGAAATCGGAGCATACAGGGAGATCATACACAGAGGTTGAGAGTGAAAAGCTGTGACTATGTAATTTCTCCACAGATAACAACTAACCGCTGCACCTTCGTGGGTTTACCCGAATTTGGGGAACTAGATACGTCTTGAGTCGTGTGCATGCCACACTGAAAGTTAAAATGACATGTAGTGATGGATTAAGGCTCGAAAAGTTGAATTTTTTTAAACCATTGACTTTATTTACAAATTGCGAAGTAGATTTTCTGACACAATTGTTGGACCCACACAGCTGTGTATGGGTCCCAACACCTATCTGTGAGTGTGTGTAAAATGATATTTGAGTTTCTAAAGGTACTTTGAGTGTTTCCTTAGGAAGTGTGGTTGATATTGAGAAGCATCTATCTATGGCAATGTTCAATCTTTGTTATAGAAGAAGTGATCAAATGCTATAGAAATCATATTTCAGAATTTCTTCGGGTCTTCTATTGGTTGACGGAATCAATGCACTGGGCCTATTATCTTTCCTTTTCCTAAACATGATTTCTAGATCCCGGAAGTTGATCTAGCAAGAGTTGAGGGCCATGACCGATACAAAGTGGTACAGACCATCATTAAAGCTAGTCAGGATTTTGGAATCTTTCAGGTTTATCCTCTCTTGATCTATTTCTATCTCTCATTTTTGTTTGGATCAAAAGTTTGTCGTACGAAAATTTAGAACATAATTGTTGGTTACAAAGTAATGATCAATGAGAAATTCGATGGCCATAAAATAGGTGATCAACCATGGAATATCAGGAGAACTAATGAATGACACAATGAGTCTGTTCAAGGAGTTCTTCGACATGGAAGCAGAAGACAAGGCTGTGTATTACTCTGAAGACAAAACTAAGAGTTTTCGTCTCTATACATACCAATATAGTCCGAAAGCGAGCAAGGTTGATAGTTGGAGGGATACACTGCATCACTCATGTCACCCTTTGGAGGAGAAGATCCAATCTTGGCCCGAAAAGCCAGCTCGATATCGGTGAGAGAAAAAATCTTGAATTATCTACACACCTACTTATTGAAGTCAAAACTGATGATGGGGATTAAGGCCTTTGAATTTAGGATTTCTAGAATTATTTGTAAATTTGTCGTACTTATAATTTGCAGAGAGGTGGTTGGGACATATGTCCTGGAAGTGAAGAACTTAAGCTTGAGGATTTTGGATCTGATATGTGAAGGACTCGGAATTGAGTTGGGGCATTTTGGAGATGAACTGAGCAAAACACAACAATTCGTGGTGAATCATTACCCACCATGTCCGGACCCAAGTTTGGTATTGGGAGTAGTAGGTGGGCACTATGACTCACAAATCTTGACCTTACTGCAACAGGAGACGTATGGGCTTCAGATTTTCAATGATGGAAAATGGGTCGGTGTCGAATCTCTTCCTGATGCTTTTCTTATTTATTGGCATTAATGACCAACTTGAGGTAAATAATCTCCAAGTGCCCCTTGCAGTTAAATTGCTAATTGTTATAGGGTCAACTATATTTATTTCCTAACACTTTTAGTTCACTAACATTTTTCTAACACATCCAGTCCACTCACGAGGCAAACTTATAATTTTACCCTCGTTATAAAAAAAGGGGGTAAAAACCGTTAAACTTCATTCACCGATGTCAACGAAACTAGATCGGAGTGCTCTGGGCTTCGATTCATTCTTATGTACGTGTGTGTGTGTGTGAGAGAGATTTTCTATTCGGAGAACCTGTTGATGGTGGGTGCCACATGTGAGAGTGTTGTGTGGGTTCTTGTAGAGAGAAAGTTGTTGGTTGAATGGAGATGTACATGCACATATGTTTTTTGGGTTCTCAATGAATTGTTTTTACTTTGTTTTTTGATCTTACCAATGTCAGCATTACAACAGCTGTCTTTTTTCTTTTTTTTTAAACTCCTCCCAATGCTCATGCTTATGCCTTTTCTTTTGTTTTTTTTTTTGTTTTTTCCATATGCAAGTCTATGGTTAAAAGCAATCCTCATTAAAGAAAATGTGCTTTGGTCCACTATGAATAAATAAATACTCACTCTTATTCTTTTCAGCAAAATTTCTGTGATTTTACCCTTTCAAGCTTTATTTTGTTGAAATATTATTCTTCATAAGTTCATTCTCCGTGGATTATTCCTTGTTCCTTTGTTATTGTATTTTGTACTCCCAATTTTATTCTGATTGTTGACAACACGTTTTTTAGAGATCATTCACTTAAGCAGTCTTCTTAGATTTTCTTTTCAATTCTTGCATTTTTCAGCTCTCAACAGCATTAGGTTTGAAATGCGAAGGGTTGTGCGTATTTCAGCAACTCTTGTTTCAATTGTTGGAACAGTGGAATCTAATTACGAATGCAATAACTTGTTTGGTTTGGACGTAGATTATAAGCAATGGAAAGCTAAAAAGTACTTTTCACCGGGCAGTGACGAACACAAGTATTGCTCGTGTTAGTAATCGACATTTAATCAACGGGTATCTGTAATCTTAATGTGGGGAGATTAATAAGTATTTAATAACGTGGAGCTCGAAATATAATCGAGATAAAGATGGGAGTGCAATTATAATTCTTTAGTGGTGTGAATTATAATTTGTGAAATAAGAATAGAATTCGGGTGGGATTACGTTTTCTTATTTACACAAGGAGCCCAGATTTATTTCTCCTCAGGTCCCTGCTCTAGCCCTATAAATATATCGTTATGTTCTCTAGGTCAAAGAACAGTCATTCAGAAATTTAGAATAGAGGTTGTGACAGAGAGAACAAAGAGATCATGTAGAAGTCCACACTTGGCTACATGAGGTACTGTCGAACAAAACTTGTTGCATATAGTAATTAGGTCTGTCAAGTTCTCAAATAAACAAGTCAACCAGCGTTCGTGTCTACGGATGAGAGGTAAACCCTAATTCCGCCTTGTAGGGTTTGTGTTTATTTTTGTTGTTTAATCTGTACGCGCAATTACTGTGTTCTGGAATTCGTTTCCCAACAGCTCGGACATCTTTCGAATCCATCATAGAACCAGCAAAAGTGCTTGTTAGTGAATCCAATCCAAAACTCTTCAAACCCATCTCATCTAAGGACTACTTTGACATTTACATGGCTGCTGCTGGAGGGTCTAAAGTCTCGGCATTGGAGACGCTCAAACTCTAAGTTTAAGGTTGCACTAAAAAGGCGACCAGAACTGTAAAGAGCGAAATCAGAATTCATAAGAGCATCTCCAACCATGCCTTCATTTCTTCATTTTGAAGAATGAGGCCTCTCCAACCACACTTCATTTTCCTCCTTCAAAATGAAGAACCATTTTTTGTTCTTCATATATGAAGAACCACTTCAAAAATGAAGAACATTCTTCAAATGGGATTTGTACAATTTATTTTTCCTAAAATGTGAGCATCTTTTAAATTCTTGATCCAATTTTTATAAATTTGGTATCAATAAAAAGATACTGAAAATACCTTTAAAATGAGACCAACATCCAAAATATTTTTTTAAAAAAATTAATTTTTAGCAAAAAACTTGACCCATGAGCATTGAACTTCTTTTTTCCCCTAATGGCTAGAACTCATCTTGGAAAATGAAACTTGAAGTGGAATCTTGGATTTTTTGACGGAAACAAAATGAAGAGCTCTGCTCCGGAGATATTTGGAGGGGGAAATAGTTGGAATATTTGGAGGGAAATTTATAGAGGAAGAGAAGAAGAATGGGTTGGAGTTAAGATGAATAGTGGCATTCCTCAAACTCATTTTTTAAATAAAAAACAATATTTTGGTTCTTCAAAATGAAGAATTGGGTTGGAGATGCTCTAAGGGTGTGTTGTACCCTTATGTTGCTAACTCGTCCAATATTGGAAACCTTGAAGCAGTGTTGGATTCTTATAATTAAGCTTCATATACTTAAGCTTCAGAAACAGTAGAGAGACTTTTTTAGACCTCATTTGATTCGCGGACTAAAACAAGTGGAATTGATAGTTCTGGAACAATCCTCTATTTGATTCATGCAGGATTAATATTGAAATGTTTGGTGTTGACTGGTGGCTCAACCCTCAATCAACATATTAATTGGCCACCAAAGTATTTGCTAGGTGTAATGGCAGTAGATGGGTTTTTGGCCTATTTAATTTGTTCTTCTCTTCCATTGTATCAGTATCAAAAATCAGAGAAAAACAGAGAGATACACGAGAGTATAGTGAGGCTGTTTTGAGTTGAGTGGTTGTTGTAATCCTCCTCCATTTTAGTGAATCCGCTGCCCCCGTGGACGTACCCGAATTTGGGAAACCACGTAAATACTCTGTGTTCTTGTGTGTGTGGTTTGTGTGTGATTGAATAGGCACCGTATAGCACTACATTTGGTTCTCTAAACTACATTTCGGGATTAATTTGAAGACTCTCTCTCTCTCTCTCTCTCCAACAGATTATTGTCACATCTAGGATATTGTATTGAACTTGAAATTTCTAAAATATTGAATTATTGTGTACTCCTGATTTCTCCGTTTGGATGCAATTCCAAATTATAGGCACATTTACAAAGATGAGAGAGACAGAGAAAAATTATGCACCCTAGATGCATCCTCCTTCAGTGAAATACTTCCCAAAACGAGCATGCAATAACTTTCCTTGAATTTGACAAAGACAATTTGGAGATGATTTGTCCCATGTGGAGAAAAAAGAGTAATTACTGTGTGTTCATAGAATTTGTCTTTGTGTGCATTATCAAAAGAAAGAATCTTGGCAGAGCTCATCTCTATGAAACCCCTCTTCAATCAGAAACCCATCTCTCTGACACAAACAAGAAATCTGAAAAATATGAAACAAACTCATTGGAGATGGGAGAAAACGAATCAAAACCCACAATCAAGGCAGAAATTTCACACAAACAAATGCAAAAAAAAAACACAAAAATTTCGAGTTGTCTCTTTGACTCAATTAGAGAAAATAAGAGAGAGAGAGAGAGAGAGAGAGAGAGAGAGAGAGCAGGAGGAGGAAGTACCTAGTTCGAGCTTTCTGTTGATTCAATCAGCATAGCTCTGGGAAAAGTAGCTCTTCTCTCTCTAACTTTCCTCTTTTTTCTCTTCGAGACTCTTCTTCTTCTTCTTCTTCTTCTTCTGTGTGTCCAGATTTGGGGGTGGGGGTCCCCCCCACCGTTGGTGTGTTCTCAACCCCATCAGCTCCGTTCTTTGTTTTCCGGCGTTGATGGCTTTGATCTCTTTTGACGGTCTCCGGCAAAGGCGGTGGTCCGGCTTCGGGGCCTTCACCCGGTAAGGAGAAGGACGGGCGTGGTGGTTCGGTGTTAGGCGGCTGATGGTGTGGCGAATAACGGGTGAGGAGGCTTTTGTTTATTTTTTGGTCCCCGGTTGGGTCTCCCCTAGTTCGGTGTGTTTGTTGGTCCTGGTCTGGTTCTCCAGATCCGGTGGGTGTGGTAGTGAGAATAATTTGTTTGTTGTTTTTCTGTTTGTATGACCGCCAAGAGTGGTGGTTTGTTTTCGCTGCGACTGTTTATCGGCGGTTTAGCCTGATTTTATTTGGTCGGGAATGTAATAACTCAGTTTCTACTGGCCACATGCCCGTTTAGGATTAGGACATTGTTCGGTTTGTAGGCAACTTGCTTTGCCTTTGTCTTGTACTCATGTATCTGTACTTGATCCTAATGGATCTATCTTGTTAATGACATTGGCAGTGTTTTCCTCTTCAAAAAAAAAAAAAAAATCAGCAGAGCTCTGGTGTAGTTAGAGAGAGAGAGAGAGAGAGAGAGAGGGGAGAGGCGATACTTTTTTGTTAGAACATTTCCATAGCAATTTTGTAATAACTCAGCCTTCCCTTCCGCATGTGTTTTATCCTGGACTAATTCCCACCTCCCATGGGATTACACAATACCCCCATATAAGATAATTTATGCCCTGGGATTACTAATCTCAATCGCTTTTTTGGGAACCAAACAAAGAATTAGGTGGGATTAGACCCGTTTAATCATAGCTCAGGTGCCTAGTCCTCGAATTATACGAGGCCTTATAGTAATGGTTTTATCAAAATAGACCACTAATTACTTGTAAATGTAATTTTGTTGCATGGTCATTGTGTAAACTACTTTGCCAAAGCCTTGTCTTCCAACTGTCGGAAAATTTTACAAAAAAATAAATTTTGAGCCAGTAAATAAACTACAAAAACACCACCAATACGTTTGCGTGGTTCAGAACAAAGTGAATTTGTTCCCCACATTGGAAGATTCCGAGTATAGGATCTGTGCCTTTATGCTTGCGCTCGAATCTCTGTTGACTACCTTGTTTTTATTCGGCAGTTGATTTTATTCAAACTACTTTCTACTCGAAAAAGTTCTAGAAATGGAACATGAAATTTTCCTGTGCGCGTGGTGATTTCTTGGATCCGGGGGTTGCTGTGGTGCCACTGCCGGTACCGCGCTGCCATCATTCCAACAATCAGGTACGTTTATTGCGTAGAGTTTGTCGAGTACTACAACCTACAATACAAATTAGCTTAATCGGATATTATTAAATGCCTAATCGGAACACATATAACTTGAAAAAAATCAGATCAAATGAATCAGCCTTAAGAATCTAAACCCCTAGATTCTGCTTACGCGGCCGGCGCATTCATTAGTGGAAGCGTCACGACCTCAACTTGCTTACATCATAAACAAGTTAAATGAATCAATAGGTATATATCAAATTTTGAATTTTATTTGTAATTTGGACCTACATAGACAATTTAACTTTTTAAAAAATCTATGACTGTCCATTTTACAAAACAATATTCAAAATTTGATATACTTGTCGATATCTGATCAAGCTGATTTTGTGCATGAATGTACTACTCTGCGAACCTTATAAAATAAACGGTTCAAATCAACAATTAATACACAATAAAGCCCACAAAGATGGTCGTGGAAGAGGGCGGTTTTCTATTTTATGTAATGGTTACTTTCCTCAAACAGTAAAACTATAATAACTTATGTATATATATTCAGATCCTTGCTTTTTCCATGTAGAGATAACATTTTTTACACCACCGGTGTAAATCCGTCATTTTTCACCATCGCTATATGTGCGTCCCACCATGAATTTATTGCTTTGATCTGACCCATTTATCTCGCAGGGTCTCAAAGTAGTGTAGTCATGCAAAAAATCAGTTTGATCGGACATTAATAGATCAAATTTTGAATTTTTTTTTATGAAATGAACGGTTATGGATAGTTTAACTTTTCAAAATCCATGACCGTCCATTTTACAAAACAAAATTCAATATTCGATATACCTATCGATGTTCGATCAAACTGATTTTTTGCATAGATATACTACTTTGCGAACCCCACAAGATGAACGATTTAGATAACAATGAGGCTCACAAAAGTGGTCATCGAAAAGAGTGTTTTCCACCGCTGTTGTAAAGAATATTCTCTCTTTTAGGATAATGGTTACTTTCCTCCTACAGTAAAACTATAATAACTTATGTACACAATAAAATTTGGCTGGACTTGGGGAGATGTATAACCTCAAGATCATTCATGTACATTGCATCGTATATATAAATTTATATATATTCACCAAAACAGTTCGGACCACGTTTCGAATTTTCCATGGCGTGTATGGCAGTCCTCTGGACCGCAAATGGGTCCATTTTGTCCCATTAAGTTCCTTTTTCATGCTCTATAAATGGTGGAGAGAAACAGAGTACTCTGTTGTGCTGATATTAGGCAATGGAGAGAGATACAAGGGGGAAGGCCACAGAAGAGAACGAAATTGGAGATGTTAGGTACAGAGGAGTGAGAAGACGGCCGTGGGGAAAATTCGCGGCGGAGATACGTGATTCGACTAGGCCTGGAGGGCCGCGGCTGTGGCTCGGGACATTTGATACCGCGGAGGAGGCCGCGAGAGCTTATGATAAGGCTGCTTATGCAATGAGGGGTCGTTTGGCTGTTCTTAATTTTCCTGATGAATATCCAGCCTCCTCTTCTTCTTCTTCTTCTTCTACCTCCTCGGTTACGGTATTGAATTCTTCATCTTCGGTTCCACGGAATATGGAGAGAACAGAGGATGGGAGGGGGAGAAATGTTTTTGAATTTGAGTATTTGGATGATAAGTTGCTAGAAGATCTTCTTGGGTATGACGACAAGAAACCCAAGAATTGATAATGTAAGAATTAGTCGGTTCATTGGACCGGATAGCGAGTTATAAAATAAAATGCTCGAACCGGAACAATATTTGCTTATGAGGAGGTAATTACCATCACTTTTTGTCACCTAATTAAATCTTACTTTCACAAGAATGTTGTATAGTAAATGTTTTAAAGATGTACTACTGGAGTTTATCTTGCTTAATTGTGTCATCTGCTTTTTATTTTTATTTTCTCGATTACATAAAGGAAAAAATTTACACAGCTCATAAAGGGTAAGCCTCAATGTATATAGAAGAGCATCGACTGATTCACGGGAAATTTAATTGCTCCTGGTGCATTGCTACTTGGTGCTCCAGAGCTTTCTTCACCACAATAGACTTAGTTTCATGTCAGTTCACTAAACTATCAAAGAACTAAGTTTTATGTAACATAAAAACCCTAGTTCAAAAGTTCTCAGAAAGAAGTTTGTTGAATCCTACAAGAGAAGTTTTAATACTGACACCTTTTTCATGACATGTGATCGCATACTCTTTAGCACATTTCGTGTGGCAAAATTGGTCAGTCGCCCTTTATTTAGATATCCTATACGATCGTTTTAAATAACAGAATTTAGAACCTCCGATACTGTTATTTCTTTACATTTCGGCCAATACAGTCCAATATCGGCCAATAAATAACTATATAATCGTTACCCCGGTATTATATTTTTCGATCAATACTGCAATTTAATACCCTACCCCTTGCACGTTGCTAGATATCAGACTGAATTAAGTTGAAGGAATTATTGTTTGATTGTGATGGACAGATACAGAATAAATGATCAAGAAGTGCTACAAATGGTAACCATTAACATATTTGTTGTGATTTATGAGTGCAAAATATGGTTAGCAGTTATCTATAAATAGTCTTTTCAACTGTTTTGGCTCTTCTTTCACCATTGACTTTGAAGCAATTCTTACCATTTGTAAGGACCCATATTTTTAAGTGATTTTCTGGAAATAATGTTGGGTAAATGGGAGAAAATGAAAATAGAGTGATGTGGGGTCAATGTGGTGGAAGTATGTGCATTGGGGTGTCTTTAGAACACACTAGAAACACAAGGGGTGCAAGTGCAATTGGTGGTGTGTATATATATGTGTGTGTGGCAGATTTTTTGCCCAAAAATCAGCCATCTCTCCCTCTTTAAAATCACCAACGCTCTCTTCCTCTCATTCTCCTCTCAAGTTCCCCACAAATCCCACCCCAAATTCACTCTCCATACTTAATTCCTTCACCATCCAACCATAGATTCGTCATCTACGCCTGTTTTGGAGTCCGAGACTCCGTGATTTTGCTTGGAGCTAGCATGTTTCGGTTGGAGGTGGAAGCAAGAGCTAGGGTCTCATCTTCTTCTTGGTTTGCTTGAGGTAGGGAACAATTTTCTACCTCCTCTAAGTGTATATTGATTGAATGAGTGCATTGTTTTTCTCCTTGTTCCTAAATCCCTTGTTGAATTTGATTATTTCCATAGAATTGAATTTAACTCTTGAATAAGTTTGGGTTTGCCTAATTGGTTGATAACTCTATGAATTGAGTGTGAAAATGTCTACCTCCTTTGTTTTGATGTGCTTTGAAACCCCAAATTTGGACTTGGAATGAAGCCCCATCCATTTGAACAAGATTGTTGATTTTTCCTCTCGAAACCCAGGTGGATCGATCCACTCTTGAGGGTGGATCGATCCACTCCTCGATTGGATCGATCCAGAACGGCTTGCTCGCGGATTTCACTAGAGTGGATCGATCCACTCCTTGATTGGATCGATCCAGAATGGTCTGTCCGCAGATTTCACTTGAGTGGATCGATCCAGTTTCCCTTGTCCAGACAGATTTTTTTTCCAACTTCGCGGGCACACCTTGGCTTTGTCCGAACTCCGATTGAGGTGATTCTTGAACCGTTGGAAAGCTCTACGAGTCTACTTTCAAACCCAATTGGTTTCATATTCATATCCTTTGTATTTTGAGAGAAATTCCCTTTTTACTATCAGCATGTCGTATTTTCTCGAGGTTTATAACTCCATTTTCGTGTTCCATCGTTCCGGGCCCTCATTGGCCATTTCAAAACTTCTCGAATTGACCTTTAAGCTTTGGTAACCTATCATGGTGCATTTTATGCTTTGTCTTGATTGTCTTGGTTTCTCACGCACATTGGACACGTGTTAATTTGACCATCACCGACACATTTTGAGTTTTTGAACAAAGATGATTGTGTGAATGCTTTGGACACTTGTGAAAGGTTAATGTGATACATGAATTGATTTTGAGCATTAAGTTGAACTTATGAGTTGACAAATGGTAATATAAATGTGAAATATGTGACACGGGGCCCGAAAGGGTATGCCCGGAGTGACACGGGGCCTTTATGGTATGCCCAGAGTGACACGGGGCCTATATGGCATGCCCGGAAAATGATCAAATGGTTGGAATTCAATGAGATGGATATGAATATTGTGCAAAATATATGAGGCATGTTGAGTGAGTGTCAAACACGAATGACGGGAGTAAATGAAATCTAATTGATGATGTGCTTTCTTTGAGTGACACGGGGCCTTTGTGGCATGCCCGGAGAACAAGTGAATGATTAAAAGGAATAAGGTGTATTTGATAAATGTGAAGGATGTTTGGGTTATTTTAGACGTTTTGGGTATTTGTGAAGTGCTGGGAAATATAATGGTTGTGTGAATAACTGTGTTTTTTATGGGAATGAATTTATGACACGTAATGTGATGATTATGAGAAAACTTATGGATATTCTGGTTTCATTAGATCTTTGAGGCATCTC
Organism: Vaccinium macrocarpon; assembly: GCA_022606695.1. Classification (NCBI taxonomy): domain Eukaryota; kingdom Viridiplantae; phylum Streptophyta; class Magnoliopsida; order Ericales; family Ericaceae; genus Vaccinium; species Vaccinium macrocarpon. The sequence goes on along the minus strand of CM040176.1, from coordinate 33,242,465 downwards.
CTAGACACTTTGTCATCGAGTTGATTTATTTTGGTCCATCTAGGTTTACTCATTCATGTGTATTATACTTTCATGTGCATCTTTCATTCCATATACCCTTAGTGTTGGTAGAAATGTTTCCTACGAGCTAGTGAGCTTACCCTATCTTTCCCAGGTATACAACATGGAGCATGATCTCGGATGCGTGGAGTGTGATGCATGCCATGAAGATTTTATGAGCATGAAGTTATTTTCTCATCTTCATGCTAAGTACATTTTTGAAAGATAATCTTGTAACTTTAATTTCTCTAAGCTTTTGAGTATTTCAACTTATGTAATAACTTTAAAACCTTTGTTAATTTGTACGGGTACCCTTGACCAGAAGCTTATTGTATTTGACTTTGGTTTTGCTATGGGAAATTGTTGACTTAAATCGATCCTATGTGGATTTTATTTATATTTTGGCTTATTAAAATTGAGGGCGTGACACCATTTGTGTCATTCTATCAAGTAATTGTTCAAGTTAATGACATGGAGTATTGGCCCAAGGTCAATTCGATTGGTTTGTGAGTTTGCTCTCAACACAATTAGCTATGGTTGAATTCTTGGGTCGGACACCAAGAAAGTAAAATTCTAGAACTATGGAAACAAAAATGAAATAATCTTCCCAAATCTTGTTCTACATTGATTCTTAACACTATGAGGGCATCACTAACTCTCTTTTTTACTATTTTTTGTGTTATGGCAAGAAAATAGGCCTTTAAAAAATAGAACAGTGTACAAGGATAAACAACACAACAGAAATTAAGCGACACTAAAAATGAAACTTCTGCACTAGTCCTATACAAAAAGTGGTGGTGGTGTTGTCCTGTAGCTGGAGTGTGGATGAAAGATATATAACAGAGCTCTTTTAGCAAGAAAATAGGCCTAGTGAATATCCTAGCGCTCAACCTTGGAAATCCTGTAAAAAGATAGCTTCGAGATCTTGTGTTTGAGATTGCCAAAAAATTAAAAAAAATAAAAGAAGTCATCAGAATAATTCTCATTCTGCCCTCTTATGTGCATTACAGAATTTAAACAATCAGTATAAATATAAGCACAAGTGTGATGTTGATGGATTGACCATTTGACAGCATGGAGGATTGATAATAATTCTGTTTTGTAGCGGGCTCAAAGTATAGGAAGAACTTGAATACTCCTACTTTTTAGCGACAGAACCATCAAGATGGGCAGTGTAGAATCCCGAGCCACTCCACAGATTTCCTTCTTTCCAAGCTTTATCCACATGAAGATAAATCATTTGCTGATGATCAGTAGAATTTGTTGAATATGGCTTGACAATGAAGCATGGAAATTTTCCATGGGGAAAATTCAGTCCACATATAAGCCAGTCCTTAATCGCCAATGAATTAAGGGACATTTACCATTAGGTCACCCTTGGATCTCATAATTACCATCAGGTCAAACCCAACTCTGAAAAATTTTCATCAACTCCCCAACACATATAAAAATGCCTAAATCATAGGATACCCTATGAAAGTGCCTAAAATCCTAGGGTACCCTATGAAAGTGCATAAACCACTAAACCCTATAATAGGAAAGTGCACCCTAAACATAAATTCTAGGGTACCCTACGACTAGGGTACCTTATGACTAGGGTACCCTACGACCAGGGTACTCTATGAAAGTGCCTAAAATCCTATAGGGTACCCTATGAAAGTGCCTAAAATCCTAGAGTACCCTACGATTAGGGTACCCTACGACTAGGGTACCCTATGAAAGTGCCTAAAATTCTAGGATATTCTACTAGGGTACCCCATGAAAGTGCCTAAATCTTAGGGTACTCTATAAAAGTGCATAAACCACTAAAACCCTTTAATAGGAAAGTGCACCCTAAACCAAAACTCTAAAAAAAAGAGACTTACCTTAGTGGTAATTAAAAAAAAATGACTTACCTTACTGGTAATTAGACATCTCTTTTCTAGACCTAGAGGTAATAATCCCATGAATTAAAGGGAACTGAGGTCCCAAACTGGTCTAGTCTTGTCTGTTGGCAATTACAAGTATGGTGCTCAATTGTCTAGAGTCAACGAAGAGGGGAGTGTTGTAACAAATATCAAATGTATGTAATCTATGCCTTGCAAACAAGAAATTAAACCAAAACCACAGAATAGAGAAGAGAGAGAAAGACAAACAAACAAGAAACACAAGGATTTACGTGATTCAGTTTTTTGGGGATCCAAACCTAATCCGCGGGTAGTCACACGATCAAAGGGTTTCACTAATCAGGAAGAAACAAAGCTCAAAGAGCTACAAAGAGTGTCTCATGAAGTTCTCTCTAATCTCCCAAAGTGGCCTCTCAAAGTGTGCAACTCTCACAAAGCAACAAAACCCTAAAAAATACTTTATAAGATTGTTTCCCGTCACCATGGTCCCAACCAAGCCCACGCTGGTCTGGACCAGAGATGTTGAGACCTTTTTTGACCACACTGACTTGCTAGTCCGGACCACCATAATCCTCGTCCGGACCACGATAATCTTCGTCCCGACCACGGGACCTTGGTTAGGACCACCGTGACCTTGGTCCAGACCAGAGATACAGAAACCTCCCAAATTGCTCAGAATTGCTTGGTCCGGACTAGAGAAGCCTTAGTCCGGACTAGGGATGCAGTAAGCGCCCGAAAAACATAGAATCGAGTCAAACTTCAACAAGGAGATATGATGTAAGCGAGCAGCAAGACCCTGCCTTACCGAAATAATTCCTTTGACACATTTCGAAACAAATACTTTAACTCGCTCTGGCAAATTCAAGCTCCAGATGGTGTTCTTGACGTTGTGCCCTTTTCAAATATCCAAGGGACGATCGACCATGATCAGGATTTCAGTTCCTCTTTTTGTTATAAAGAGAGCGGTATACAGATTTATGGAATATGAACCTTTTGGCTTATGATGCCATATGTTTTGATCAGGGATGTGATCAACTGTAGCTGAATGGCTAAAATCCTTAGAAAACAGAATCTGGAAACAGATCTTTAAGCTTTGGAATATCGTCCCAAAATTGACCTTCTAGAAGTTGATTTCACCCAGCCAGTGATTCTTTTGCTTCGTCAAGAATGAACTTGAATACACAAGAAAAAAATAGAAATAAGAAATGCAATGCAATTTCCTGCTGTCTGCAAATGGAAAACAATACTTTGCTTTCCGACTGGGCATAACCCCCGGTGGCCCCAAGAATTTGCTGGCAAGTGGAATTAAACGTTACGACCTCACATTGCTTATGTTAAATCAATCAGCCATAAGAATCTAAACCCCTAAAATCTACATGTTTTGCAATAACCATATTCAATTAACACTTGTCCTATTATAACCATAAATATTAGTAACAACCCAAATCTGCTAAGCATATCCTTCCTTTTCATGTAACAGTTACTTTACTCCAACAGTAAAACTATAATACTCCTAACTAATTTACACAGTAAAATTTGGCTGGACTTGGGGAGATGTATAAACTGTAGCCATCAGCTTGATCATTCATGTACATTCCATCCAATAAAATATCAAACCGAACCAAATCGCTCTTTACGTCTCAATCAATTGGAATTAAATTTCATGAATCGTTTTTTCCGATTAAGGCTTTGTATAGTGTTGTTTTTTCATCGCTAAACCTAAGTAGACTCGGATCTTAGATACTACCGCGATCTAATGTCAATGATAGGAAGTATGAAATGTCTGCGTTACGGTACCTAATTTATTATTGTTACGTCCGTTTAGAATATTATTTGGAGCTTGATACTCGTTTTATATGTTTCAGAACGTGCGAAACACGTGAATAATGTTAAGCGCGAAAATGGATTTAATTTGACGTCAAAGCAAAGCACGTGGTAAACAAAAATTAGTCGAGTACAAAGGTCAAGAAAGTGGCCCGTGGTTTGGTCATTGCATGGGAAGAAAAATGGACTTGAGATTTTAATATTAATACAACCTGCCCGTGATTTACATTTGCACACGGGTGGGCCCAAGTTGCATTGCAACTTTCAGCATATTGAAAATGGGGTCCACGAGAATTTTAGAAAGGATTTTCCTTTCTTAAGAGGGAAGTCGGTCAATGGGTTGAAAAAAGGGGACTGCAAGGGTTTGGTTTGACGCACAACAGAGACATCAGAGAAGGATTCCACGGAGAGGCTGCACTTCGGAAATCACAACTCACAAGCACAATTTTCGTGGTGGACAAGCACGATTGTCACAGTTCGGAAGCAATCACACGAAGGCTCTGGGTTTAATTCTTTATACTTTTTGCAAGCTTTTAAGTTGTTTCAATGGAGTTCTGTTGTTACATGATTATTTGTTCTAATTCCATGATTGGCTAATGCTCCGGCTAGGGTAACGAGGATATCTCTCTGAGTAATATGATTGTATAGATTTTTAGGATTTTATACTCAAAATCAGTTGTGCAACTTGGATGATTCATTATTTTTATGAAAGTTTTTATTCTTCCAATCTTCATATTGTGTTTGTACTCATGATATCGAACACCGTTGTGCAACCGTTTTTAATGTTTCATGATAGTTTCTGAGATAAATTATACGACGTGAGACGGATCGTGCCGCCCGTTAAGTCCGGTGAAACGATCCGTGCCGTGTTGAGATAGTCTATACGGAGTACGAGTCTTGATTATATTTTTGGGGATTATCGATAGAAATTGCTACCCTGTTGGTGATCTGGTCATATGTTGAGAGAACCCTAGATTTCATCACAATCATATTATGACGGGAGATTGAATCGAAACCCTAGCCACTTCTCTCATTTATTTCTAAACCTTAATCGCTTTTTATTTAATTTTAGTTTAACCACTAGTTCAATCAATTCAAAACCAAATTTCTCTTATTCTCAAAATTAAATTAGAAATTAGTTGAAAGTACTGCAACTTAGCTTTTTACTCTCCGTGGACGATCTCGGACTTAACCACTGTTCTTCGGAATAATAGCTAATTCCCTGTTTTATAAATTATATTTTTGGTACAAAGACGACATACCAGTCAATTTGGGTTTTTCCCTTGTGTGTTTCTACCCAAAGCTATCATATCCACTCTCTTAACTATTGCATTCGCTGGCCTACGATAGACATGCCCAAGCCACCTTAGCCTATTTTCCCTTAACTTTTCCTCTATAGGTGTTACACCTACCACATCGCGAATTGTTTCATTTCTAATCCTATCTCGTCTAATTTTACCACACATCCATCTCAACATTCTCATTTCCGCTATTGCATCCAATATAATACATTTATATATATACATCAAAATAGTTCTGAGCACGTTTCGAGATTTCCAAGTTATGAATGGAAGTCCTTTGGATCAAGGACAGAGCCAGTAATTACATTACACATGTGCGAGCCTATTTTTAATGCATTTATTTTCCATTCCACGAAAAGTAAAAAAGAGAGCTAGAGATGCCCTCCTAGTGTTAAGAATTGATGTTGGACAAGATTCGGGAAGATTGTTTCATTTTTGTTTCCGTAGTTCTAGAATTTTACTTTCTTGGTGTCCGACCCAAGAATTTGACCATGGCTGATTATGTTGGGAACAAACCCACGAACCAATCGAATTGACGTTGGGGCCAATACTCCATGTCATTAACTACCCTGGACGGTTGCTTGATAGAATGACAAATGGTAAGAATTGCTTAAAAGTCAATAGTAAAACAAGAGCCAAAACAATGGAAAAGACTATTTATAGAGAACTGCTAACGCTAACCATATTTTCCACTCACAAATCACAATAAATATGTTAATAGTTACTATTTGTATCACTATGTGCGAGCCTATAGAATTCATAGAAAAAATTTTGAAATTCTTTTTAGGGATTTTTTTTCTTGATGAGGTGACCGGCACTACTGGCACCCCGGCTTCCTCCCTGCCTTGGACCACAATTGGGTCCATTTTGTCAAATCAAGTTCTTTTTTATCCTCTATAAATGGTGGAGAGAACATGGTACTCTGTTGTGCTGATAGTTAGCGATGGACAGAGATACAAGGGGGAAAGCCACAGGAGAGAATGAAACTGGAGATGTTAGGTACAGAGGAGTGAGAAGGCGGCCGTGGGGGAAATTCGCTGCAGAGATACGCGATTCGACTAGGCCTGGAGGACCGCGGCTGTGGCTCGGGACTTTTGACACCGCGGAGGAGGCCGCGAGAGCTTACGATAAGGCTGCTTTTGCAATGAGGGGCCATTTCGCTGTCCTTAATTTTCCTGATGAATATCCACCCTCTTCTTCTTCTTCTTCTTCATCTACCTCTGTATCGAATTCTTCATCTTCGATGCCACGGAATGTGGAGAGAGCAGAGGGTGGGAGGAGGAGAGATGTTTTTGAATTTGAGTATTTGGATGATAAGTTGCTAGAAGATCTTCTTGGGTATGACGATAAGAAACCCAAGAATTGATAATATAAGAATTAGTTGGTTCATTGGACCGGATACCGAGTTATAAAATAAAATGCTCGAACCGGAACAATATTTGCCTCTCTCTATCTCCATCCTGACACTGGAGAGGTACTTACCATCAATGTTTGTCACCTAAATCTTACTTCCACAAGAATGTTGTGTAGTAACTGTACTGTGTACTACTGAAGTTTGTCTTGCTTAATTTTGTCTACTGCTTTTTATTTTTATTTTCTCCATTACATAAATGAAAAAATATACACAGCTCATAAAAAGGTAAGGTTCAATATATATAGAAGAGTGTCTGATTCACCACGGGAAATTATTAATTGCTCCTGGTGCACTGCTACTTGGTGCTCCGGGAGCTTTTTTCACCACATATGATCAATTTCTAGTCTCAAACCACCACAATAGACTTAGGCCTTGTTTGGTTTGGGTTCTTAAGAATCGGTTCTCTAAATCATTATTCAATTATTACCCCTATTTTTAAATATTATTCTTATTTTTCTCTCTATCTCTCTCTAATCATTAATATCTATTTTTTAATTATTATCCCTATTTCTCCCTCTAATCATTACAAAAATCAAAACCCAAAACCAAACCAAACACAACCTTAGTTTCATGTCAGTTCAGTAAACAATATAAGAACTAAGTTGTGTGGAACTAAAAAACCCTATTTTCAAAAGTTCTGAAAAAGAAGTTTGTTGAATCCTACAAGTGAAGTTTTAATTAGCAAGATTGAACTGACACCTTGGGTATGACATGATCTCATATTCTTTAGCACATGAGTGTGGCAAAATTGGTAAGCCACTCTTTATTCAGATACGCTGTATGAGAGTTTTAAATAACAAGACTTATGAGCTCCGATACCATTATTACTTACGTGTCAGTTGATAGAGTTCAATATCGGCCAATGAATGACCATATAACCGTTACCGTTATGTTTTTCGATCGATGTTGCAATTTAATACCCTACCCCTTGCACTGTGCTAATCAGACTGAAATAAATTGAAGCAATTGGTGTTTGATTGTGATGGACAGATTCGGAATAAAATGATAAAAAAGTGCTACAAATAGTAACCATTAAACATAGTTTTTTGTGAGTAGAAAATATGGTTAGGAGTTTTCAATAAATAGTCTTTTCCACTGTTTTGGCTTTTGTTTTACTATTGCCTTGAAGCAATTCTTATCATTTGTATCATTCTATCAGGCCACTGTCCTGGGTAGTTAATGACATGGAGTTCAATTCGATTTGTCGGTGAGTTTGCTCCCCACACAATCGGCCATGGTTAGATTCTTGGGTCAGCCAACAAAGAAAGTAAAATTCTAGAACTTTTGGGGAAAAAAATTCCGGCCCTGTTTGTTTCCCAGTTTAGTTTTAGTTTTGATGATATCGTCATTTCCCTCATTTCTTTCTCTATCTCTCTCCACTCATTACACTTGATGGCATCATCAAAATTAAACTAAACTATCTAACCAAACACAACCTCCATAATCTTCCTGAATCTTGTTCTAGAGGGTATCCACAGTGTCCACCACATTGGTTGGGCCAAACATACATTAAATGATTCATATTCAATTAAAAGGCTCAATCTTGTAAGTGGTAATCGTCATCCAAGTGTATATTGAGGTCCACTATTTTTCAAATGTGGAACTTAACTTTTCTTACCGACAAAGCGGACAAGGACGGGAGATATGGTGCAAGAACCTGCCTTACCGACATTGTGCCCTTTGTAAATATGCAAGGGAGGACCACGATCAGAATTGTTGTTCCTCTTTTTGCAATAAAGAGAGAGAATCTGAAAACAGATCTTTAAGCTTTTGATAATTGTCCCAAAATGGACCAATTTTATGAGGGTCGGTTTTCCTGCTTGGGATTCCTTTTCAGTTGTCACCTTATTACGTGGAGCGATTCCTAGTTAAAAAACTCGATCGGCTGGCACATTTCAATTGCCAAGTAAAGCCAAGCTTATCACCTTCACATAAGTACAAACTAGCATCAAATCCGTGCTATGTACAAGATGATTTTAAGTGCACACGATTTACGTGCACTTGAAAAAATGTGTTCGATCATGAATAACATAAGAGACAATTCTTGGGACGCTTTCTCTGTGAAAATCATGTGTTCATGAATCGTGTACTTATTATTGAACCCTTGAATTTAATGCCTATGGTCTGACTTTGTGAACAAATATTTCTTAAGTTTTTAAAAAGTAAAACAATATAAAAATAAAAAAAAGGTAATGGAGAGGCGTAATTTTTTTTACGAAAAAAGGGATGAGTCAAAATATATGTATATAACTTCGCGACCAAAAAATTAATGATAAAAAAAGTGTTAGTAGGGTGAGTTGGCTCCACTACCTCACCTATATCTCTTCTGCTTTCCATCGGAATCAATGAAGCAAAATTACATTAAGAAAAACTCAATAAAACATATTCTTACTCTCTAATCAAGATATGCAAGTGTAAACTAACATACATTTGTGCTTTATTATTATTATTATTTATTTAGGATGTAGAGTACTTACCCTTCATTTTACGAAACATCCACCAAAAGAAATGCTGAACCTTTAGCTCCATTTTAAATGTTAATCATCGCCTCCATAGCCTGATAAATATTTCAAAAAACATGAAAATAAAGTACTTTGAAAGAAGAACAATAGAGCTTTAAAAACTTAAATTGAAGTTTCAAAGAATCAAAGCATAATTAAATTATAGGAAAGACTTGTGCTATGCACGGATTTCAACTGAGTTCGTAGTTAATTTTTCAATCTAGCAAAACAAAAATTCCACAAAGTGAAACCTTTATACACAATCACAAATCAAAATATGAACACAAAGGTTGAATCCAACTTCCTTTTTTTTTTTGTCATCCCACCTTTTAACCATTTAATTTTCAATGTGACCACTATAGCTATGTTGGCTAAACTATACAATTATGAGATGTATAGGGAGTAAGACAACGAAATACCTTAAGCGCGGTTGCACAATAGCTCTTATTGATCACATAAATTTGTACAAAAATTGTAAGACATGCCATGAAAACAAGAGGAAGACAAATTCTTGGGGCCAGGGGTTATGCCTGATCATTACCTCCAGGGCCTCGGAATTAGTTGAGGTGCGCACAAACTAGTCTGGACATCCGCTTATGAGAAAAAGAGAGGAAGAGATGATATAACATATTGTTTATTGGCATTTTTATTTTTTACAGTTAATCATAATCTATAATTTCTCCAACAGTCTACAGTTTGACAGTCGAGATTGATACCTAGACTTGTACATGTAGTTGTTCTTGATTCGCATGAAAACTTGGAAAAAAATAAAATAAAATAAGCGACACACGCAGAAGTCAGAACAACACAACAAAAAATAAAAAGATCAAATAACCAATTTGTTCTATGCTTTGGGAGAGGGAGAGAGCATAGGGAAGGAAGGAAAATCAAAGTTTCATTCATGGCGTGATTACTGTGTTTTATTTCCTTTTACAACCCATTGATATGGAATTAAAAATAAATAATTGGTGGTCTAGGCGTTGCCTAGCTGTGAAGCCTGTGATCTATGGTTTTACATTGATTTACAATTCATTCACAAGGAAATAAGAATAATTTGTCGGGGGTTTGCTCGGATTTTTGTACGTACCATAGTTAAATCCATGTTTACCTATTGAGGCAAATTTTTGAATAACACATATAAAAGAGTTCAAGCCAAACTTGAGCAATACAATGCTTGGCTTTTTTTTTTTGGCTCGATTAGCTCCTCTAATTGAGAGCAGGAGCGAGGGTCTAATGAAGGATTATTTGACCTCGGTTGTTACCATGTGTTAGTTAGCACAGGCCAACGGTTGGGCTACTTCACGTGGTCGGAATATTTTGTTCATAGTTTTTGTCTTTGAGGAGAAATTTTTCAGTGCCGACCGGGCACTGTCTATCAGGAGGCGCAAGCTAATCCAAACTCCAATAATTTGTTAGATAACTTTTTAACTTTTGGATATTCCATTTTCGAGAAAAGGACAAATTGGAGCATTATAACAGGATAATACATTGAAATAATTTTAAGAGGCGGTAGTAGTTCCCCTGAATAGCTGAATCCATCCCTAAAAACCCAAAATCAGGTACATCGAGTTTTCAGCTGGAGAGAAAAGAAGTGGGGCTCACTTCTTCTTCTTCTTTTTTTTGTTTTTTGCTCCTGTTTGGGATAAGTGGGGTTCACTTACCGAACAGTGACCAAAGTTGAGGAATCCCCTAGCTCAAATTTTTAGCAACTTGCAAACACTTTTACAATATTCATTTAAAATTGCAATTTGCTCCCTTTTATTTTTCGAAGCTAATTAGAATTTGAAGGTGTATGCATGAATGGTCAATAATCCCTTGATTTGCATTGATTATCTATATCCAGTTTCGCTGATAGCCACCGAGCCACTAGCACAACTTGATGGATAGGAGGTGTAAGAACAGCCAATCAAGTAGGTTTTCACATCATTCATTTAAAAATTCTACGCATCACCGATTTTCATTTGAATGGTGTCAAAACCATCTGGACAGCCGAGAAACTAGACAAGAATCCGAGGAGTCGGTAAAAACTGTTCGGTGGAAACGGTTGGGTACACAAAGTTTCCCGCTTTGGTAGAATTAGGGTTTTTTTGTTGAGTTTCTGTCATGAAACTACATAAGCCTTTATACTGTCAGTCTTTCACCATTGTGAAAAAACTTTTAATATTCATTTAAAATTGCAATTTGGTCTCTTTTATTTTTCGAAGCTAGTTAGAATGTGAAGGTGCATGCATGCAATTTGCATTGATTAATTAGCTTATTAAGTTCCGTTGATAGCCACTACCACAACTTGATGCGTAGGAGGTGTAAGAACGGCCAATCAAGTGGGTCTTCACATCATTCCATAAGTTTCGTTTTCCAAGTCCAATTTTATATTTTATTTTGTTTCCTTTAGTTTGTGTATGTGAAGAAAATTCAACGCATTAGTGATTTTCGTCCGGACGGTGTCAAGACCATCCGGACAGCCAAAAAGCTAGACAAGAAACAAAGGAGTATGTAAAAACTGTTTTGCCGGAGGCAGTCGGAATGCGAAGTTTCCCCTTTTGGTTAGAATTAGGGTTCTTTGATAGGTTTCTCTCACGTAACTATATGTATATATATATTGCCGGAGGCAGTCGGAATGCGAAGTTTCCCCTTTTGGTTAGAATTAGGGTTCTTTGATAGGTTTCTCTCACGTAACTATATATATATATATATATTTATAAGCTACAAACCCGATTAACCGTACACACGCACGTGTACGCAATGCGTACAAACACATCTATATTGTCCATTTCAACAAATCAATGGTTCAGATCTTGATTAGTCTTTGACCAGTGAACGAGCTTTCTTACCGGTCAAAAAGTAAATAAAATTCGGACCATCAAAAATGTTTTTGAAAGTCCATGTGTACGCACGTAGATTTTTTGATAAGCTACACCTCATGAAGTATGATTAAGCAATCTGCTTAAGTTGGAACCACGTAAATTCGGTGTATTTTAATTACTTTTGCTTGTAATTGTTTTCTGTTCTTAATTGGTTTGCTCTTTGTGTATGTGTTTGCTTGTGATCAGTTTGGCCGTTCGAATCACCAACATAATTGAACCAATTCTATGGAACAAAAATGCTAGTCAAACATCTAGGTTTACATTCATTCTTAGATCGTCTCTCACAAGTGATGGTGGGACCATTCAAATAGTGTTGAGTTTCATGAGTTAATGGTGGGACCTTCAAATAGTGTTGAAACTCAACAGTACTATTTGAAAGGTCTCACGATCACTTGTGAGAGAAATGCAAGAATGGATGTAAGTTTGAATGCGTCTCATAATTTTTGTACATGAGCAAAGTAACTAATCCAAAACTTTTGAATTTTTGAATTTTTCACAAACAAAATCAAGAAGCCCAGACCGTTTCCTTTTTCCGCCTAATCTCAGTCCAAATTGATGGCCCATGTCCAAAAGCACAACCCTGAATGACTATCAACCTAGCTGAACAATCTCTCTCAAATGGTTAACTACCTGCCTTAGCAAGAGCAATAGATTAGGTGAATTGGGAAGTTAACTATTTTATGTAAGGACCCATATTTTTAATTATTTTTCTAGAAATAAAGTTGAGGAAATGTGAGGCATTACTTAAAATGTTTAAGTGATAGATTAATGAGTGTATTTGATTAGTTGGGGCCTTTATGCTATACACAAGTCATTACGGGGACCGTGGGTGTAATTTCATTAAACATTATATGTTTGGTGTGAGAGAGGAGAGAGGAAAGCCTAATAGGCTGGCCTCCCCCTCTCCCTCTAACCCTCCATAGCTCTTCATGTTCTTCCTTAAATTCTCCCAAAATCTCCACAACCCAACCCAATCCTAGCACAAATCCTTCAATTTTTGGTCGTTGGAGCTTGAGTTCTTCTTATCTTGGCATTGGGAAAGCTCAATTTGGTGATTTCAAGAGTTGGAAAGCTAAGGTTTGAAATCAACTTTGATTTAGAGCTTGTCTTCACTCGAGGTAGGGAAATTTCTAACTCTCCTAAGTGTAAATGTGGTGTATGTGTGTGTTGATTGCTTGAGTTTCCATTATTTTATTGATTTCATTGGGAATGAACCATTTCTTCTTGTATCTTGGTGATATGTTGTGTCATAATGTTGTTTGAATCTTTCTTACATTTTAATATGATCATTTGGAACCAAGAAAGTGCACAAAAGAAGCCCCATTGATCATTTCTTTGCTTGAGAATTTTTTGGATCGATGCTGTCCTATCCATAGGACTTGAAGTCCTATCCATAAGAGCCTTTTCTCCTTTCGTTTGGCCAATCTGATGGCTCCCCTATCCATAGGACATTTTCTCCTATCCAAAGGAGCCTTTAATGCCCTATTCATAGAACTTTTCTTGTCACGCCTCATCCCGAAACGGCACCTGTGTGGGCCCATGTCAGCGCGACCATGTGACATTCCAACACAAAACCAAACACACTGTTCCAAAAATCTCAGAATAAAAACACAGCGGAAGACTTTTAACATATAAATAAAAATGTATAAGACACACCACAACATAAATGCCAAACAACCGGCGACTTATTTACAACACATGTAGTTCAAGTACTCAAAGTCCCCTTAGTTTTAACTTAGTACAAACCGCTACTAATTCAACTAAAAACAAACTAACTTGGCTAGCTACGTCATTCGAGGCTAGCCCAAAAAGAACTCCAAAACGACCACCGGTAATGGACCCACCCCAAGACCACCTGCTATCTGGCAATCAAAGGAAAATCAGGAGTGTGTGAGATATAGAATAAATTCAATAAAACATAGCTGAAGTACCCAATCAATCAACAATAAGTATATATTCACAACACATGCAGTGACACGTCTGTCACACTCTACGTATCCTAGGTCACTGTGGGAGCACACCCCGCTCGCTATCACTGGTAATTAGGCGGCACAACGTACTCGCGATGTTACCCAATCCACAGCCCCTTCGCAGATACCATCTTTCAGACACACATATGCACATCAAAAGCTAAATCATCAACTAGCATGATACGCCAACACTACCACAACCATATCCAATTGAAAATAGTCATATCAAACACACTCACCTGAGAATCGACCGAAGTATGCCAAACTATGGTTTTGGCACCTCCCGATTGACCGGCTCAAATTCTACTAGTATCAAGATTAATCAAGGGTTTCCCCCAACTCTTCCCTCTCTTCATCTTCTTCCACCTCTCTCTCTCTCTCTCTCTCTCTCTCTCTCTCTCTCTCTCTCCCTCCGATGTTCAAGATCAGAACAAAGGTAGAAGACAACGTAGATATTTTTTATATCTTCCTAATTACACTAAACCCCTCAAACTTAGCACCTCTAATGGTTTTAGCCCATAACACCTCATCAACTTAACAATGCGAATTAGACATTATTTATCCGGGACGGGTATTACATTTCTCCTATCCATAGGGTCCTTTGTTGTTCCAAAGATGGCCAATCTGATCTCAGTCCTATCCATAGGACCTGACCTTCTATCCATAGGACCCTTTTAGTTCATGAAAAAGTGTTTGAATCTTATTTCACTTACCTAGTCTTGTTTATTCAAAGTTATTGGTTATATAACATTATTCGGAAGGGTCATGAAGACTACCTTTGACACTCGGGTTGAAATTTTCATATTGGCACATTCGGTTAATACGAAACTCTATGTTGGCGTGAAACCACTACACAAAACTAAGGTGATGGGACACGTGGACACCGTAATGATATTAACGTGCATGAAGTGAAGTACAAATGTGGTAATGATGACACGGGGCTCGAAAGGGTATGCCCGGAGTGACACAGGGCCCGAAAACGTATGACCGGAGTGACACGAGGCTTTTATGGCATGCCCGGAGTGACATGGGGCCTATATGGTATGTTCGGAGAACAATTGAATGTTTAAAGAAATGAGATGTATATATTGAACGCATAGGACACAAGAGGCATGTCGTGTACGTGTCGGGTGCTATTGGGTACGAGGGACAAGAGTAAGTGAAATCTAGTTGATTATGTGCCACATTCTAGTCCTTTCACCATTCAAACTCTTTCCTAACTCTTATCACATGACTTGTGCTTTCTTGTCGATCATCCATATGTATCTCATTTCACTTAGGATTGTTAGACATTTCTCTACTGGGCTAGTGAACCCATCCTTACAAATTTCAGGTTCCCATCAAGGAACATGATTATAGAGTGCTTGGAGTGCATGCGTGCATTGTTTTGAAAGCTAAAGGAGGAGTTGCATTATCATCTTAGAAGTAGTATTTTTGTCAAGATGATTTTGTAACTTGATTAAATCTTCTCTTTTGACAATGAGTTGTAACATACTCAAAACTTATGTATTTGTACATTTGGGTTATCGAGTACCCTTAGATTATTGTAACTTGTTGACTTTGACTTTTTCATATTTCATTTGGACTACGACATGGCTCGTGGATTTGTTAACCGTCCACGTGGATTTTCTCAATGAATTATCTTTTAAAATTTTGAGGGCGTGACATTTTACCTAGTTGAATAGGAACGAGGTAGTTTTGTCTAGGCACTATTTATCATCCATCACTTTTTTTATTATCATATTCTTTCTCTCTCCCCTGCTCTCTCTTTCAAACCAGTATTTTAATAGATGGTACGTAAAATAAATAGGAGTATTGTTGAAGTGTTAAAAGTAATGTGGATAATTAAAATGAAAAATATGCTCCGTTCATCGGCTTTTTTTCCCCAAACTTTTGTCTAGCTTGTTTCACTTGGGGCAATTGCAAGAGAATAGCTAAATGTGGCTTTTAGGTACTATACCTAGTCCAAAATGGAAAATCAAGCATCTAAAAGCCTCAACAAAGGCGAGGTAAAATACCTCTCTAAATAGTGACTAGCTAGTTTCTCCTACACACAATTCACCATCCTTCTCTCCCCTCCCCTCCCCTCAAATCAATATTTTAAGAAATGATATGTAATATGAATAGTATTGTTTGTGAAAGATCATTTGTGTGTTGCTAAAACGAAAACTATGTACTATTCATTAGTATTTTTTGCTCAAAATTTACCTAGACGGTCGGGGGTGGTGGTGTTCGATTATAGATTGTATACTATTATTTAATTAAGATTGAATAAGAATATTCATCTTTGACTGTGATAGGGGAAAAAAAATAAGGTAGAGAAAATATAGGAATTAGGAAGGTTCAATGAAGGGACTAATGTTAACCATCCACAGAGTAATCTCTTAAATGATGGGAAATATCTTCTTAACTGTACCAGCAGCAACGTCACCCACATTCCTCGTAGAGCAAACGAGTGTGCAGATTGTTTAGCTCACCTGGGAGCAAGCCAAGAAGAAGACCTGGTGGTGACTTCCAACCCTCCTCGGGCAGTGCGTGAATTCATGATCAGGTAGAAGCTTAACCTTCACAGTGTTCTAGACTAATTCTACGTGTAATCTCTATTCTATGATTAGTACTATTTCTATTTGGTGTTGTAACAAACTTTCTGTACATCTGATGCGACCTGACTCTATTTCTTGGTTTCTATTATAATTTCCGAAGTACCAAAAAAAAAAAATGTCAATGCAGTGAGCTCACTTTAATTTCAGCATTTGTTGCATTAATTTCGACCATATTTGAAAAGTGTTAATATTGGCATGAGTCATGACGTACATCAGCAATTACCAAACCTGATATTGTTGGTCCCACACTCCCACAAAAGAAAATGCTGATTATTTACATCACATTAGATGTATAGAATATTTACTCAGAAAATTATTTAGAAACTAAAGTCAATAGTTTAGATTAATGTGAAAATTAATCAAAAATTGAAATCAGTGGCTCAGAAACATGAAGTTGAGCCACTGATTTCAGTTTTTGGGAAACTATTCTTGGTACTTGGTATTTTCCTTTCTTTATTTGCACATCTACATGGATGTATTGTTGCCTTGTTGAAGGTAGTCAGAGCATATAAAATATTTTGGTAGCTTTTAGTTCAAATATATATATTGCATTCAAATGTCTCCACTTTTGACGAACTTTCTTCCCTAAAGACTTTCAAATGTTTATTGAATATCTTTTTGATGTCTAGTTTAATTAGTTGGTGTGATGTCAAAGGTCAAGACCGAAGTATTGGAGTAATTTATTGGTGAAAAATACTAAAAAGGATAGGGTTACTCGTTTAATTTTATAACCCTACTCATTTTCGATTTAGTCAGTTTCGTGGGTCAAACACCGAGTCATAAAAATAAAATAAAATTATGTGCACTTGGTTTTATGAATATATGAAAACCGGCAAGTTACTTTTATCCCATCTAACAAAAAGGACCTTCCCCCTAATTACCCAAATACCTATTCAAGTTTTCAACCATAACTTTCCAAAAAGAAAATTTAAACAGCTCTAGGAGAGAGTGAAGAAATGCCCGAAGAGAATCTCATTTTTAATTTTTTTTCTTGTTAACAAGAGGTAATTTCATTTCAAAAGCTCGGAGCAATTCCAAAGATTTCATTATAAAATACATAAATAAATCAAAACTACTAAAATCTAGACACAAATACATGCACTAACTAGCTCAACAATGCACACACTGTGAAAGCACACAAATTAACAACGAGATTGGGCATATGGCCCTTTAAATTAAGATTTTTTTTTTTAAAATTAAGAGGAGTGAACTCTTCTTACATCCCATGTCGCACAAGTGGAGACAGAAAATCTCATGCCATTTCACTGGAGGTTTGTAAAACCTTGCTTAATTAGGACAACAGTTCATTGGCTTGCTGGTTACATTCCATTTCCATTATATTAATGTAATCAAATCTTGGTTAGGTGGATGATTGACCAATATCACAGTTGTTTTTTATTGGGATACCGCTTAATATTTCTAGTTTTCTTAATTATTCCAGATTTTTTTTTCTAGGAAGCGTTATTGGCACTCCCCTTTTCTCTATTGACACTCTATTTTTGTCTTTATTAGGTACTCTTGCACTTTATATGTACTAGGGATGGCCATCTCGGCCGACCCACTCCAATCCAACCCGTCCTCTCCCCAAATGGGTAGGGAATTCGTGATTTTTTTTGGGAATCAGGTAAGGGGTGGGGATTATTTTTAAAAAAAATTGGGGATCGGGTAGGGGATGGTTTTGTTAGTCCCCTACCCAATCTCCACCCCTACCCGTTCCCCTCCCCTCCCCTCCCCGCATCCTCATATATATGTACATGTATAATATCTATGGTCAGGTTTCGTTTTATCTCTCGGCATTGTCTTAGAAATGTTGAAGCTAACTACTATTATTCTTGGGTTGGGTGCAGGGGTTACCAAAGTGAACGGGTAAAGTCACTCAAACCTTGCCAAGCTTTCATTATTTCATCTTCAAAATTGTTTTCTGTACTTTCCAAATGAGTTTATTGATCACTCCCTCGCCAACCCTTGACAAGCTAACTGCTTCCCCGCGATTTGGGCTCCAAATTAATAACAAAATTGATTGACGAAATTTTGAAGGTAAGTATTTGCAATGTTCTTAGAAATGCGATTTTTTTTTTTTAAGTCAATGTTATCAATATGTTTCTGTTTAAAAAATATGTACATCTTTCATAGATATGAGTATATGACAAGTGCATTGATTTTTGGATCACCGATTCCCCGTGGGAATCTCCGTTCCCCGCATCGGAGCGGGGATGAAGGTTAAAATAAAATCTCCGATGGGGATTGATATAGGTTCGGGGATAAAGGTAGTGATATCCACCTCCTACCCTCTTCATGCCCATCCCTAATATGTACAGACAAAAAAAAAGACTGCCAATACCGAAAACTGGAGTGTCCATGTCAATTCCCTTTTTTTCCCATTATATATTGAATGTGAACTCACAAACCGTTTCGTAACAAAATTAGTCATTGTTGTTACCTGTCTCCTATTATCTTTTATATAAAAGTTGGATACCACCGATAAATAACAGTTCATACCTACAATGAGTATGATCACAAATCTACAAAAAAAAAAAAAAAAGTCCCGTTAGTGGATGTACGAGAAGTATCACAGTTGTAATTTTTTGGGATAAGGATTTAATGTTTCTCGTGTTGTTAATTATTACAGATTCTTTTCCATTATATTGAAGAATTAAAGTTGCGTGTAGCATCGTGACTTCTTACTACAGACGTGTTTGTAAAGATGCATGTGATTCATTTAAATAAAAAAGATGCATGTACTTGCTTTTTAAAAGTTAAATCATCAGACGAGGGATACGTGATAATTAAACTTGAATAATGTAAAATTCGGTAAATTACACTGACCTCCCCTGAGGTTTCTAACTTGTACACTGATCACTCCCACTTTATCTGAAATAGCATTGACCTCTTCTGACTTTTATATTTTAGTATCAAAAGCACCCTTCAACAGTATTGACGGGTTCCGACGACGCCAGAGACCCCCTTGTGGATGCCCAACGGTCGATCCGAGCTGTCTGTTCATTCCAAAATCGAATTCGGAGTGGGTCAGCCTGAGAATCACCTCAATCGGACAGTCCTAAGTGCTCGATCCAAATTTTTTGAATGAAATGGGGTGATTTTGGATCGAGCACTTAGGACCGTCCGATTGAGGTGATTCCCAAGCAAACCAACTGGGAATTAAATTCTGGAATGAATGGACAGCTCGGATCGACCATTGGGGAACCACAAGGGGGTCCCCTGCGCTGTCAATACCCGTCGGTACTGTTGAAGGGTGTTTTTGATACTAAAATATAAAACTCAGGGGAGGACAGTGCTATTTTAGATAAAGTAGGGGTGGTCAGTGTATAAGTCAGAAACCTCAGGGGAGGTCAGTATAATTTACTCTATAAAATTATTTAGTCAAATGCTAATCCCAGGTATAGAGGACAGTGGATAAGATTATACGGAAAATAAAATCATAAAGGGGTGGATGATTTGGAAATCATATATTTGAGTTTTCTTCACGTCAAACAATGAACTTGCTCAGATAAAGCTTATTAACCCACTAAAATTATAGTAATTAATCGAGTGGGAAATCTGTCGGAAAATTTCCTGGAAATTTCGTGGAATAAAGTGAACATTCGGAGGGTCTATCGAGGCAACCGAAGATTCCATCCTGAGTTCGTTGAATTTAGATGGAGGAGCTCAAAAGCCAACACTTACGGTCCGTTTATTTCCAGTCATGAAGTGAGATTAAGGCTTAGTTTGGGTAAACCAAAAAACTTGGTTTTTTGGTTTTTTTGTTTAATCCCTCTTAAACTTGGTTTTTCTGTGTTTTGGTTTTTTGGATTAATCCACTCATGCAAATTGGACTCCAAAAGTAAAAAACTGAAAAACCAAAAAACTCGTTTGGATGAATGGAAAAAACCATTGATTCATCCAAACGAATTTTTTGGTTTTTCAGTTTTTTACAGTTGGAGTCCAATTTGCATGAGTGGATTAATCCAAAAAACCAAGTTTAAAAGGGATTGAAATAAAAACCAAAAAACCAAGTTTTGGTTTTACCAAGTTTTTTGGTTTACCCAAACTAAACCCTGAAAAACCAAAAAACTCATTTGGATGAATCAGTGATTTTTTTCATTCATCCAAATGACCCCAGTTTTTTGCACCCAAAAAACCAAAAATCAAGATTTTTGGTTTACCCAAACTTGGGTAAACCAAATCAATAAAATTGTTTCGAGAATTGATTGTTAATTTGGCAACTCAAGGATACCCGTGGCTATATCTTGATTAATCCCGTATCAATCTCGTGTTGAGAAAGATACCAAAATTTGATTCCTTCCAAGTTTCCTAAAACTCGTTTTTGTGTGCAAAAATGCAAGGTACACAACAAAAATGCATAACAAAGAGGACAACACACTGTGTACCTTGCATTTTTGAATGAAAAACACTTCTTGTTCCTACCTGGCTAAATAAAGGGAACAAATTTTTAATATCGAAATAAACACTTAATAAAATATCGATGACCTCGTAATTCTATGGGTACCAAACAGTGGTGCACAAACTGGCAGGGATCGTCTGTTTGAGGGCTCGCTTACACAAATGATCATAACCGTTTAATAATTTAAAAATAATTTTCTGAAAGATCTTGTGAAAAGTCTAGTTGATCAGATACTGTAAGTCCTTAATCCAATGTTTCATTCAAAATTCAAAATTTGGGTTTACAAAAGGGAAATGGCTACAATACACACCCCTTATTTGAGTGTACCATATGCACCCATTGTATGGTCTAGATTGTGTCACCTCATCGACAATCGTAACATGTTTTAGTTTTTCGTAACTTTTCAGCAATATGATTCGTAACTTTTCCAAAAAATTCGTAACTTTTCGCAAAAAATCGTAACTTTTACAAGGGTGTGTATGATACACACCCAAATAAGGGGCGTGTATTGTAGCCTTTGGATCAAAGACTTACAACTATCAAATCAAAGTGATTTTTTGCATGAAAAGTTAACAAAATATTTTAAAATAAATTAAAAGTTTGGTCATTTCATTGTAACCACCTATTTATACCCCATCGATGCACTCCGATCGGTACCCATATTCATATTCGAACAGTCATGAAAAATAGAAATAATGGAGTCCATGTGACAAACCCAAATGGGAGCAATAGACTAATTTGGACCAAATACGAGGAATCTAAAGTACAATAAGCACTCTCTAGTTTTTTAAGCACGTGGTATATTTCATGCTCTCACTTTTAGTAAAAGAGATTGGGACAAATTGGCTATTAGTAGCCACAACTAAATAAGCTTTCAAGCTTGTGTCCAAGGAAGCCTACGGGTTCATGCACCACTGCCAAAATGGTTCCCAATCAATGGACCCATTGCCAATAAATGTAGTAATCCCTTTATATGTGCATCATCCCAAAAATTTTGTGCTACTAGTTCAAATCTCGACTCAAAATATTTATTTTCGTGATATATATAATCGGAGCTTACCCCTTTCCAAAATCTGTGTAGTTTCAATAAATAAAAAAAAAGAGCGCGCGCGTGATTTGACTGTGATAGTGACCTTTTATAAAGAATTAGCTTCGAAACTAAAACGGGTAGCCAAAAATAATTGGCTAAAGTATGACACTAAGTGGACGATTAAGAAAAAATTACCTAAAATTATTAAACGGGTAATTACATTGTAAAATGAATTTTGAGTGCAAAATAAAATAAAAATATCATGCATGCTTTTGCACGGAAAATATTTTGGTCACATGACAGAAATTCTGCATCCATCCCTAAAGTATGAAACTTGGGAACGATTAATTTTAAAACTTGATTATAGAGGATAAGATGGCTAATTAAACTGGATGAGTAATCTGGATAAAATAAAGTTTTGAGGGTGGGACCCAATTACCATTGGGTGGGACATTATATAAAGTAGTGACCATTGACCAAGAAATGACCATGTACAATGAACATGCAATGGGGGAAACATCTTCAAATGTCACGCATGTCAATATTAAAATTACGTAAAGCAACTAGGTACAGTGGGCCATATTAACCCAACTTGGCCAATAGTCAAGAATCACTCTTTGGCACGTGGCCTCTCTTCATTTTTTTTTTACTCAAAATATTCAGATTGTGCGTATTTCGATGAATTTTTAAAAGGGTTAATCCACTATCTACTATTGGCCGGGGGTAATCAAAGTAAGGTCAAAGCCTCACATGGATTGGCTCCATAAGAGTAGTACCATAAAGGTTTCGAATCTAAGATGATTCTTGCTTAAAAGGACCTAGAGTCGGCCTCGAGCTCAAGATATGGTCGCTATAGGCTTCTAAAAAGTTATAAATTTGAGGGGGCCTTCCACTTTGGTACTGCTTATAATAGTTCAAAAAAAAAAAAAAAAAGAACCACGTCTATAATCTTTATTTTAGACCTCTGAAAATTCACGCCCGGCCCGGGAAGGAGCAAACTCCTAGGATAACTGGTCTGCCAAGTGATTTCACTTTCGTCTGCTTATCCCAATTTGGTACTCGACATTGAAAGGATTGGGATAATTTAGTAATTGTTTTTCTAATGAAAGAAAATGCTAATGCTTGCATATATACTGTCTACAAATTGGACCTGGGGCAATAAAAATCTTATATGCTTTGGGCGTTGCGGGTCTCTCGGACAGGGGTGTCTAAAGGGTGCAAACGGCTAGGGGAGGGGTTAGTTGGGAACTTTTTTGGCCTGATTTGGCTAAATTGAAAAAAATTGGTTTTTTAGGTTTTTTTTTTATTTATTTTGTCTTTGTTCAATTTTTTTTTTGTATTTGTTAGTTTTGCGTTAAGCTTTTGTGGGTTTGGGATTTATCTCGTCGAAACGAATTCAAAGAGTATAAAACTATGGTAAAAAACAATAGTTTTTTGAATAAAGCCAAAAATAAACCAATTTTTTTGATTATTTTTTTGTCTTTATTTACAAAAATTTTAAGTTTGGCTAACAATTTTATACTTTTTAGATTCCTCTCGTTGAGACAAGCCAAGAAATCACAAAAAAATCGACTGAAAACTAACAAATGTAAAAAAAAAATTGAATAACGACAAAACGAAGAAAAAAAAAACCAAAAAACCAATTTTTTTAATTTAGCGAAAACTTTCCCAACTTCCTTACCTACAAAAATTCAAGCATTTGGACACCTCTAATGGAACATTGTAATCCTCTTCACGAGCGCAAATTTGTTTACCCCCACTTTGATTGGTGAAAAAGGTGTGCAGTGCACATAATTACATTACTTTTTAGTAAGTATGATATCATTTGTGGTGGATTCCATCACTCATTGGTAAGCATGATGACATCACCATCACTCTTTAATAAGCATGACAGGAAGAGTATGAGGTCGTGTACAACAACCTTAACCACACAAGCTTGGGATCACTTTGTGATAGACCCACGTTTTTTCTACCAGTCAGAGTAAGGGTTTTGTTCGTCCTTATTAGATGAGGGTGAATAAATTTGCACTCTCTTTTAATCTTGCCCAAAGGCAAAATTGGAAAATCTTATACCGTTGAGGGGTATAGTTGTAAGGGTGAGTTTCTGAATGGATTTTATCTAGATTTTATCAAAATCTGATAAAATCAAGCCTTGATTTTATCCATTCGTGAAGAGAGTTGATAAAATCTTTAGATTTTTTAATGCAAAGTCTAAGATTTTATCAACTCTCCTCACGAATGAATAAAATTAAAGGCTTGATTTTATCAAATTTTGATAAAATTCATTCGAAAACTTACCTTAAATCTGCTTCCAGGACGAGGGTCTAAGAGATACTCCATTTATAAACAAGAGAGAGTGTTCGAGTAATTTCAATTCAAGCACACATTGGATGATTTGTCATTTTGTCTTCATGCAAAGTGAAGACTATTCTTCTTATCCCTTTCTCCTCGGAAGACTTTCAAGATTCGCACATTTCAATTTTCCCTGGGTAAATGATGTGAGAATAATGTGAACAAGATTAGACGAGGGGCCTGAATCTGGGCCGTTTGCCCAAAAAGACCGGTCTTATTGATGTAACAAGCAGGTGGAGCATTCATTACCCGAGCTCCAACGGCATCTGCTTGGTGGATTTTCTCACTACACAATTCATCAGGTTTTAGCTAATTTTTGGAGTTAAACCGCAAAAAAATAATTTATTGTGTCTCTTAGTTTCAACGTAAATTTTCTATCATGGACCAGAGTAGAGATCAGTCAATCAAAATACATAAAAATTGGCCTGAACACCCGTCACCATGAGAAAAAATTGTATGTGGTTGTGGGTTGCCAACCACACAAAACTTTCCTCATGACCACACAAAACTTTCCAGTTGACGGTGGATATTTAGAGCTAGATGGTAGTATATAGTAAGTAGTACTGTGTCATAATCATAATACCATGTGGATGCATGTAATTTGTTAGTATTCTAGATAGGCCACCATAGTTCAACTTCTGTATGATAGGGGTCAAAAGTGAAGCTATATTTAATTTGGACTATAACGATCTTTACTTTGACCAACATAATACATAATCCCAAGTTGTTTGGTTAGGGTGAGAATGAGAAATCAATGAGTGGTTGTTCTCCACGGGATCGTATATTCAAATCCTACGAAAGTCAAACATTTTTTAACCTTGGGGCCATCAAAGTGTTACCTGGTTGTTAATTTAAAAACTCTGAAATTAGTCAAATTGCACGCACAATCACCCGAATATCCAGTAATTAAAAAAAAAAATGTTACGTGCCGTGCGACCTGCCTCAATAGATTGTTGATAAGTTTTACTAACTTCGTTTGCAATTGTCAGGTGTGTCAAACCAGAATGAACTTTAATCGAATGGATCATTAGTCGATCTAGAGTAACTTGATTCTCTTAAACATTATAAGTTTGAAAGAGCTATTCAATGAGCCAAGTATTATCTTGATTTGAACGTTCAAAGAGTTATAAATATAAAATGCAATCTTGATTTGATTAATACAGTGTTGTGACAAGAACCCTACAAAGCATTGTTCTAGACACTTAGCAAGTAGTATTTTTCAATAACTAGTTAGCCAAATACTCCTTCCGTCCCAATTTTATAATCTCTCGTTCTATCCTAACCAGATAAAAAATCAATTATATTTTTCAATCGATAATACATTTTATATGCAATATGGATCTTGTTTTATGGATCTTAATTTAATTTAATAAATAAAGTTTTCAAAATCACCTAAAATATTGTAGATTATAAGATATAACACTTTAAAAAGTGACACAAACTCTTAAAAAAAACTATAAAATTAGGACGGGAGGAGTGCACAAGGGTTTGGATCCTTCGGCTCAAGTTTTGAATTGTACAAGACAGTTCAAATTTAAACTATATACTAATGTGAATAATGAATGGTTTTGGATTTCCCTATAAATTTTCACTGATTTATTAAATAACATTGATTTGACGGTTCCGTTTAGTGTAAGTTAAAGACGGAAGAGGATGTAATTCCCATAACACGAATACAAATAGGATGGCTGACACGTGGATAAACTGCCAATTAGAAAGGCTTAGTGGGCCCAATGAGCTCAGTTGTATGACATCACCTCGATCCCAACTTGCAAATTTGTGCTGGACCTCGCTGCCGTGCGTTGTTTGACTCACGTGCTGTAAAACGACCCCCCACCTTCCCAAAATTTAAGTCCTACATTAGACTATTCAATTCCAATTCGAATAATATAGACCTTATACATATAGATATAGATACCCCACAATAAATATTTTAAATGCTGAAACATCCTCTCTTTCCGAAAACCATTCCTTTCCACCATTTTTAAATTTTTATCATTCTCCTTTATTTTACCAAAATTCCTTTTATCTTTGATTCAGGCTTTTCTGCAATTTAGTCTAGTGTTGATCTCCATATGGATATCCGTATAATATTTACTGTCCAAAAGTGCTTTTAATTTTTGAATTTAAAAAAAAAAACTATTTTCAAAGAGAATAGATTCTTTCCAAAAAAAATTCTTTATAAAATTCAGACAGTTAAGAAGGTTTTGTTTCTCGTTTGCTAAAATGAGAATTCTATAAAATCAATCCACTTGATTTTATAGAACCAAATGAGGAAACCATTTGCTAAAATTAACTCATTTTCATACCCCACTCTAGCAAATGATTTCATCATTTGTTAAAATTAACTGATTTAATTTCGTGAGATTTTCATTTTAACAAATGAGAACAAGGCCAAAATGCAAAAATAAAAACCGTAACGACAGAGACCTCTCTGCAGTAGTACTGAGAGAGGAGCCGGGTCCTTATCTTTTACCATCAAATCCTCCATTTTCTTTAGGTATATAAACAGGTGAGGTCTTCAAAGAAGCAAGAAATTCAAGTCAAGCCTCATTTCCAATATGGATTCAATTTCACACCTCACCCAATACCCAACTCCAGAAAACACACCGGAATCTTCCTTGGACTCACCACCACAATCTTTCTCATGGGAAAATCTTCTTTTCCACCACAATTCCCTCCCTTTTGATGTCAATGACTCAGAGGAAATGCTCCTCTTCGGACTCCTAGCCGAGGGCGCGTCCAAGGAATTCATTTCCGAGGATTCTTCTTCGGAAACGAATTCCTTCGGCAGGATTAAGGAGGAGGAAGTCACTTCAATACCGAAAGACGAGAAACCCGTAAGGGCAAAATCGTACAGGGGTGTCCGGAGGCGTCCGTGGGGGAAATTCGCGGCCGAAATCCGGGATTCCACGAGGAAGGGGATCCGGGTTTGGCTCGGGACGTTCGATTCAGCTGAGGCGGCCGCCCTTGCGTATGACCAGGCGGCGTTCTCGATGCGGGGGAACACGGCGGTGCTCAATTTTCCGGCGGAGAGAGTGGTGGAGTCGTTGAAGGAAATGAAGCAGGACTTGGAAGGTGGGGGATCCCCTGTTGTGGCACTAAAGAAGAGGCACTCAATGAGGGAGAGGTCTGTTTCCAAAAGAAGTAAAGTTGATAAAGATGTAAAAGTGGATAATGTGGTAATATTTGAGGATTTGGGGGCTGAATACTTGGAGGAACTGCTGTGCTCATCTTAGATTGATTCGCAGTCATGTAATCATTCAAAATGTCCTGCGTCCAACTCTTAATCCTCGCTCTCACGGATTTTAGTAGTCTGAGATGTGATTTAAAGACGTTTCACACTTGCTCATGCGTTCTCGCTCACTTAAGCATATGCGAATTGTGACTTTGGGTTGTTTCCATTTTTTTAACATGAATTCCCTCTTTACCACTTTTTTTCTATTTTTCTATCCCTTCAATTTTGCTTATTATTAACTTGGTAGTAATCCATTCTCCACGGGTTGGAAAGGAACACTTTTCCTATGAGTGTCCTCGTATTGGAAATTTGGTTGTTATTTGAGGATTCTTTTTTCCTTGTATAGTTGAAATTTGTGAAATATATTAAGTTTTGGCAATCATCTATGTGATGGTTGTCTTTAATAGTTTCTTTAATGTCTTTCATGCGTTGTATATGAGATTTTCATATAATGTGATAATAAGAAGTTTCCTTAGCTCGCCAACCTAGGATTTTCTATTTAGGTTTGAACAGTAATACCGTTGACATATGCGCATTTGTTACTTTTATGTTCATTTAATGTCGTAGCGCGATTGTGTGGAGATGTTTTGTCTTTTTTTTTTTTTTAAAGTAACATCGTTAGCAAGTACGCTTTTGATACTTTTATGTTCCTTTAATGTCGGGGCACAATTGTGAGAGTCGTTTTTTTTCCTTCATTTTTTACTTTTCTCCTTTGTCGTGGTGTTATTATGAAAATGTCTAAACCTTGAAATTCAAAATTCAAATGATTGAGTTCTTTTTTAACCCAAAAAGGGTAAAGAGTGGAAAGAAAAAATAGAAAGTTAGCCATAATGTGCACTTAAGCTTATTGGTTAGGCAAGCAAAATTGATAAGACCATGATATTTGTCACATATGCTTTTTGAGTATCTTCTTTAAACTTGGGCGCAATGCGTTTGTCGCTAGTCGAAACATTCTTATCATAGAAGTTTTAAGTTATCTGCAAATTGAAAATGCCAACTATTGGACAAAAACAGAATTAGGATCGCAATAACATGATTGTCCAAACCGTCGTGTTCAATGAGTCAGTACTACCTATTGAAGAAGTCAGGCTCAGTGGGCCATCTTTTTTGGAGTAACCCCTCACTGCCATAGGAAGATATATAGACCCATCACCGCAACCTCACCGGGGTGCAAGCTAGCTGTAAAGATGGCAGGGGCGGACCCAAAAAGAAGCAAGTGTACATATATTTCTGGATATTTTGGTAATTTTGCCCCAGGACCCTACACTTGATTCACTAGATATTAGATCTCACCCCAAGACATGAATTATGTACAATTTTTGTAAATTTTTTACTCCACTAATAAAAAATCTTGCGTCCCTCCCATGGTCCAATACACAGCTTCTGGTTTACAAGGACTAATACACGCAAGGAATATTCGAACTCACGACAGTGTGCTTGGGGATACCACTTGCCATCTTGGAAACCACCTCCCTTGGTAAGTGCAACCTCCATTGTTGGGCTGTTTAAATCAAACATGACAGACATTTTATTGGTGTTGACCCAGATAGCAACGCAATATGGGGGTGAATTGTGAATCTCAAAAGATAATGTGGAATTAAATAATTAAATGCAACACCCAATAAAATTAAGGCCTTGTTCAGTTAAGTTTTTCAAACCTGGTCTTGAGAACTCACCTTGTTTCGGTTTCCCAAACCAGTTTCCTGGTTTTTTTTTTCCCTCCCTCCAGCTACCTTTCTTCCCACGTTCATGGTACACACCCTCTCAACCACTCTCTACCACACCCTTTCTTACATGTATGGGTGGGGTATTGACCCATGGCGGGTGGCCACCCACACACGCCGAGAGGGTTTGAAGGAGTGTAGTTATAAACCTATTATTTTTTGCGTTCATGGGTGGTACCTAGTTGTCTTGCTCTTACTCTGAATACGTGTCAATTTATGGTTGGTCACAGGTGGTCCGCCATGGGAGAAAAATTGGTCAATTCAAGTATACTTGTCAGTTATCATTCCAGTGCTATTGTTCCAATAAGGACCCCTATTATTAATATTATTATTTTATGGGGTTAACTTTTTAGAAAACCAGCCAGGGAACTAGTTTTTGAAAACTGGGTACTGGGGAACCTAATCGAACACAACGTAAATAAGTTCAAGCGCACAAACAATAATTGTATGACAGCAAATAAAGAGTAGAAAGGAGAGAGAAATTAAACACAGAAATTTATCATGGTTAACTTCATGCCTAAGTCCCATTCCCCAAAGTGTCCAACTGGGATTTCTTTGCACTATCTCCAATAGTAACACTTTATAGCCCATGAGTGCTAGAAAACCTTTACAACGAAGCAATCTATCCTCAATTCCATTAGTTTTACACTCCAGCCAATTCTTATTCTATCCGAAAGTACCATACACAATGTAATCACTCACAAAAGATAACTTCTCGCAAGGGGTCACACTCCCTTTTACAATAAAATCTCACAAGTTAAACACTCTCAAAAGTGTAGATAAAAACATTATGAAGATCTAAATTTTTCTCTCAATAAACAATGAACTTTGAGCTCATTATGAATGCCTTCTTCTTCTTTTTTCTCCAATTCTCTCGCAACTTTTTCTTCCTTGGCCTCGTTTATATTCTACTTCATGTAGCCATTGAGAGCCATCTTCACCTTTTGGAAATAATCCCTCCATTATAGCCTTAATTTGAAGCATAAGTCAATCCCTTTTCTTGAAGTAGCCGTTGGAACCAAATCAGGAAATGATCTTCTCAAATGACCTTGATTAAAACAACTAAAAGATAGCAATATTCCACTCCATAAATTATATTCCATAAGGCACCTTGTAGCCAACCAAAAATTAGGAGAAGATTTGTCCTTAATCTTCCTCCTTTAAATTAAATCTTGGCTATTGGAGATAGGATTAATTTGATGTAGAATATTTCTTATGTTCTTCAACCCAAATCCTACAAAATAACATTTATTCAAGTGAGTATCAAATATCCATTTTAATTATATTTCACTTTTAACAAAATATGTTTGTTATCATCAAAATCAATAATGTATTTCTAAGAAAACATTCGGGCTAACACTTGGGTTGTTTGGCAATGACAACCCATGCATGGGCCGAACAGCATGAATTTCAGGACCATATTCAAGAATCAAAATTCAAAGATATGTTAGAATGGATCTCTCCGTTTTGACATGGAGAGGTTCATAGTCCAGTCCGGCCCAACAAAGCCATCTGCGTCATATGCAACCAACTATGGGCCGGAATCCATTTTACAGTTTAGGACTCTTTTAAGAATCCAACCATCTGCGGGCCTTGGACTTGAACTGACATTAGTCTTCCATGAGCTAAACAAGGTTTAAAAAATAGGAATTATAATGGTTAAATATTTCACAGCCAGAGAGGGATCCAATATAGCTGTGCTTTTCAGTGAAAAATAGGGAAAATTTCAAAAAAAAACCCCAAACTTTGCCCTCAATATCAAAAATACTCTCAAACTAAATTTTTTCAATCGTACTCCCAAACTTTCATTCCATAATCAAAATTGCTCCCACCGTTTGCATCCGTGAACTCACTAACAGAAAATGCTAAGTTGGATGTTAACAGACCCGAAAAACCGTTAAATAGCCCAAAATGACGTCGTTTTGGGCCTTAAAAATAATAACCCTCTTCTTCCTCCTCTAATTCTCACAGGGAAGAAAGAGGGAAAGAGAGAGGGGCAGAGCCACCTCTGGTGAGTGGTGGTCTTCTCCAAGCAACACTCCCAATCTCTCTCTTCTCTCTCTCTAAAATCTGAACACAACCATTTTCAATCACTAACCCGGATCAAGATCAAACTCCGCTGGCCGGAACTACCACTTGTCAATCACCACATGGTCTTTCCAATTCAACCCAACATACCCAAACGCCACCCCGAGAAACTCCTCCACCTTGTGGGCCTCCATCGTCGCCTAGTCATCTGGCTTCTTCTACTGTTGCATCACCCACATGGCCTCCACGTAGTCTCCGGCAAACCCCCAGTCTCCCGCTGCCTGCAAATTTCTAAAAAGAGTTTGCTCTACAGCTCAATCTTGATCCGAGGATGGATTCGTGGTTAAAAAGTTACAAAGTTCTCGCCACACCGCAGGGATGGATTCGTGGTTAAAGACGATCCCATTGTAGGCAAAAAGATTGTAGGCCTTGCGGTAGTTCACAGTGTGCCAATGGGCTGCGTATTTGGAGACGCCGTAATGAGATCTAAGGTGGAATGGGGTGGTCTCACGTACACGGGTGGTGGTGTGGATCCAAACATTTCAGAGGATCCACCTCTCTCTCTCTCTCTCTCTCTCTCTCTCTCTCTCTCTCTCTCCCTTGTGAGAATTAGAGGAGGAAGAAGAGAGGGTTTTTTTTTTTAGAAAAAAAAAAAAATTTAAGGCCCAAAACGGCGTTGTTTTGTGCCACTTAACAGTTTTTGAGGTCTGTTGACATTCAATTCAGCATTACCCATAAGTGAGTGAGCAATTTTGATTACGGAATGAAAGTTTGGAAGTATGATTGAAAAAAAGTAAAGTTTGGGAGTATTTTTGATATTGAGGGCAAAGTTTGGGGTTTTTTTTTGAAATTTTCCCTGAAAAATAAGAGAAAAAGTTGAAAATTCTATCGGACGAACTCTGGAGTTGAAGCAGAAAATTCTTCCAAAACCCAACACGCTAAAAATAAAGGCTTCTAGAATTTCCATCATGCCCTTCTCTGGTAAAAGAGCCTTCTCGGCAATTCCCTAAGGAAATATGGATAAAATTTACAATGCAACGATTATTTTGTAACGCTTCTATTACATGGGGTGTGACCCTACACATACATAGAACTCATTTCATGTGAGGCCATGTTAAAATAAGCATTGCGCTGAATTTTATTTTTTTGGAAAAATGAGCCACACACTTCGTAGGTCAACTTCAGCACCGTATAGAAACAGGTAAGCGGCCTCCAATTGCTTTCATAAGCCTTAGCATGAGATGCATTTGTACAGATAATGGCAAAATTCATTACCGTGGAGATTAGGATTTCCAAAAAACAGAAACGAATCAAACCGGACCAAACCGTGCCTTTTGGATTGGTGCCCTAGTCTTATGATTAGGTTCTGGTCCTAAAAAATTAAAAACCGTTAAATTTGGTTTGGTTACCGTAGTTCAAACCAAACCGAAACTGGTTTACTCTATATATCTATATAATAAGGGAGCTCAGTTTTTGAATCCCAAACATCCAAACATAAATCTACACCGTCCAAAACTTTTTTCCCAAAAATTAATGGCTGGAATTTGGTTGCACTAAAGATTCAAAGGTTTAGATTGACACTGACTTAAATCAATGGCTAGGATTACTTGAGAGGAATGAAATTTTACCGCCCAATTGGCAGTTGCTCCTTCCCTCTCCCTCTCTCTCACGTCCCACTCCCCTCCCTCATCTGTAGCTACCCCATTCCTCCCCACCCCTCACCCTCAACCGCTCCCAAACCGTTAATGCTGCGGACTTCCAATTTGTGCGGATTTTTGTCCCGTCAGTATGATTTTCAAGGAGAGTAGTTCGTGATCCGAGAAATCCATCAGTTTTTTTGAGGGGCCGGATTATCGATTTCAATTGTTGAATGGTGGAAGTGGCTGCATAAGCGGTAATAAATTTGATTTCCGCCAATTTAATGGTGAATTTATCGCATTCCCTCGCCCCCTTCCAACCGCCCGCCCGACTCGAATCCGACGAGCGCCGCGGCGCCATTATCGCCGACCTCCGTCTACGCCGCTGCTTTGACACCTCCGTCGTTTCGTCTTACAGGTGAGTTGTTTTTTGGGTTTCAGAATTCTTTGAGAGAGAATGGTGTCGTCGTTTCATCGTCTTACTGATTGCCTGATGCCTTGAGCAAATTGAAACGATAAAACGATGGAAAAGATAAATTGAGACGTTTTTAATTAAAGTGGCATTTGGATGTTGGGTTTGACAGGAGGCCTAAGCCCAGAGAGGTTTGTTTGGAACGTGTGGAAGAGAAAGGAAAATAAGGGAAAATAAAGTGAGAGAAAAGTGTGAAGAAAATTTTACTGTTCATAACACTTAGATTTTTTTATTTTTTTGTTCCTCTTTCTCTCCAAATCAAACAAGAGGAGAGAAACATTTTAACTTTCCTTTCTTTTCTCCCATTTTCCTCAAGTTCCAAACACACCAAAGTGGCGACAACTTTGATTCTTCGAAACCCCAAAAAATCTCAGGTAATCAGACAAATTAGTTTATTATTGTATTACAACTATTCTTTAGTTGTGAACGATGGGCTCAATTTCTTAAACAATCAATTTGGGTCCCCTTTAGCAATTAGTTTATATGATTTTCGTCAAATCTTACCGTAGTACCTGCTAATTGTTTCTTAAATTGTGTTTAGTTTTCCCTCTCCCTCTCTCTCACGTCCCACTCCCCTCCCTCATCTGCAGCTACCCCATTCCTCCCCACCCCTCACCCTCAACCGCTCCCACCCCTCTCTTTCTCTCTCACTTATACATATGACTCCCTATGCCGCTCTCACGGCCCAATTGGCAGTTTCTTACAACTGCTTCGACCGCCAGAGGCATTTCGTCTTTGCCTCCCACATGTTCTCAATCGAACCCCAAGGCATTTCGCTACCGACTTCTTCCTCCTTCCCACGGAAAAGAGAGGGATGATCGAAGGTGAGAACTTCCGAACTCACCATGAGCCACTGCTCTACTTCACATATTTAAAGGCACACCAAGTGTGTGTGTGTGTGTATCAATCACTTTGAGCCACTGCTCTACTTCACATATTTAAAGGCACACCAAGTGTGTGTGTGTGTGTGTGTGTGTGTGTATCAATCACTTGGTGTGTGTAACTGTGTGTGTATCAATTTTAAGCCCACCAACTGTTCAATGTAATGTCTGAAACATTGATTAACCATTAATTATGTTCGTCGGATTCGTCAATTATGTAGGAACCGTCAATATCACACCTCGGCAAAAATTTAACACCAGATGAGAACTTTCAAACTCAACTTTCATTTATTTCTACGCTTAAATTTTAGATTCCGGGCGTTACGTTTTGATTCCCGGTAATCTGTGTATGATATTGTTAAAACTTTGATTGTGAAGGTGTTTTCGGATGTTAGGAGGATCTTTGGAGGAGGGGACTGCTCTCTCCGTTTTTGCTGCCGCGGAAGGAAAGACTCATTATGCATGCAAGTATTTGGTGCAGAATTTGGGGCTAGATGTTAACATGAAAGAGCGAGAAAAAGGTATGTCGGAGCTAGGAATATGTGCGGCCGGGTTCCATATGGACAAGTACCAAGCGTGAACTTATGCTATCAGAGCAAAAACTAATATTGTATTATTAATAGAAAAATCTTAAATATGGTAAATTTACTAAATCAATGTCTCAATATTAGGTATAACATGCACACCTTCTTTAGAATTAGATGAGTATAAATTCGGAGTTTATGTATTAAAATTCTAAAATGTACAAAGAGAGAAATTCTATGATTTTAGTATGATTCTTTGTAGTATTTGAGTAATTTCATCATAATTACGGG
This sequence comes from Vaccinium macrocarpon, assembly GCA_022606695.1. Classification (NCBI taxonomy): domain Eukaryota; kingdom Viridiplantae; phylum Streptophyta; class Magnoliopsida; order Ericales; family Ericaceae; genus Vaccinium; species Vaccinium macrocarpon. The sequence continues at coordinate 33,207,484 of CM040176.1, read as the reverse complement.
CTCAAATTCTCACCAAAGTTAAAAATTTTGGTTCAATCAGTGAGGAAATATGAAAATCAGTAGGGTGAAGTGATTACTTGACCAAGTGTGGCTCTGCTCCTGCTTAGCCCCTGATTCATTTCGGGAATGCCCATACTATTTTGGGGGAATTTTTTTTGTGGAAAGCTAATAATGATTTACTTTGTCATTATTTGCAGGTGAAACCCCTTTGAATTATGCAACTCTGGGGCAGGGGAACCATACTGGGGCTTGGCTTATGGCAAATGGTGCAAATCCGAATTTGGCAAATGAAAAAGGATTTTTACAGTGGTAATATTGAATTGGTTATGCTCTTTTCAATTTTAGCATTCTAATATTCAGATGTATAGGAGACAAGTATTGGGTGGGGTGTCCTTCCAATAGTTATCTGTCTTTGTGAACATCCAGTTGAATTGAAATAGTTATTGTCCTTGCACTCCTACTCGCCTTCCACGGATTTTGATGAAATGCTCTTATAAAGACACATATCTTTGTCAATCACATTTTTTGTTTTTGAATCAGTACCAAAAAAAAGTGCTATCCAAAGAGCCAATATAGCACACCTACGGATCCCATACATTATCTCACACCTGTGTCGTATTTGCATCAACGGGGCTTCTAAGCCCAAAACAAGATATCCATGTGACAGATTCTCTCTTATAATACCGCATTCGTCTTTGTTCGGAAAGTTGTCTCCCCATTATTGGGATTATCAATCAATACATATGAAATGCAATCCGTAACATTTTGTTCATCAATGAGTCTTTGATGCGCTACTTCATTTGGCAGGTCTAAGATTTTGACAATTGCAAGAAATTCAGATTTCATACCACTCTCCCAAAATGGTCATCCGATTATCAAGTAACTAAATGGCTGTATATATATTTTCCCACTAAGGTTTCTTCTATAAGGCTTCTTAGAATGCAATGAGAATAGTCCCTAAGGAGGACGATGGTGTAGTGTTCGACTTTTGGAATTCTATTTTTTCTTAAATTGTGTTTAGTTTTCTCCATTTTTTTTGATCAGATATTTAGTGTTCTAGGTTAGTATGGTCCCATTGCTCTCCTAAGAGTTTGAATCTAAAATTAGCTCTTACTCCTATGTTCTCTCTCCCTCTTTTGTTTTCCTGATGTGTTTTCAAAGCATCCAAGTGTGATCAGTAGCAGCAGTGTTACTATTGCTTATGTTACTCTAGCTGCTGCTGCTACAGTGGTTAATGGGGCTTAGTTGTTGCCGCTCCTTCATATTTGTCCTATATGCTATTGTTTTCAACTCGGGGACTTAGCTCCTCACTGCTGATTATTTATGTTTCGATACACTGCTGTTACTAATCAAACATATTCTACTTTGTCTGAGGCCCAATTGTTGGTCCTTATACCTGTGGACTTAGCTCCTCACTTTTTTTTTTTTGGCAATTAGAGTTTGAGGCCATTTTTTTTTTCTATTGTTTGTTATTTCCTCCAAAGTTAATGCAACTCTAATGTTTTTAAGGTGGACACAAAATTACGTCTTTTTGACATCGAATTGTTATTTCCTCCAAGGTTAATGCAACTCTAATGTTTTTAGGGTGCACACTAATTGTTTGAGTGCACGCTAATTGTTCAAAACGTGCCTTCAGGCACGGGCATCCGCTAGTATACATACATACAGGTTCATTAATGTTTGCCGTAGGTACATAAATTTTTCCATTTAGAACTCAAACAGCCTCCACCGTTTCCACGGAGAATGAAATTACTCCATGTTCAACTTCCCACCAAACCCATCCACCATCTCTCTCCCCAAGATTATCACTTGTATATAAAACAAATGAATATCTTTTTACATTCTCTCTTTGTCTCTTTGTATACTTCCCTCCACTGTTTTGCTTCACCTCTCAACAACTTCTAGACTTTAACTATTACTGGGTGAGTATTGGCCGTATATTTCTCTTTGTATGGCCGCCTGTGTTCGGACCTCAGGCCACCAACCAACCTCTCTCCTCCGCTTACCCTCACACTAGACCCCTCTCTCTCCCCTTCCCTCCTCCCAATACAGCGACCAAGGCAACAACAGCACCGCAGAGAGAATGGCAACAACGTCTCTCAGATGCGAGAGCATGTGAGTTGCATTTGACATTTCCCATCCAATTTGTAACAGAATGCAAACGGAAGTTGCATTTATATTAGTTTGGGGTGGTTAAGTGCCAAAAATAAAAGTTTGAGGGGGTAAAGTGTTCCCAAGACATAGTTTGAGGGTAACTATAATTTGCCCTTGAAAATATATAAATTACCAAAACCACCCTTGAGAATTCTAGGACTTACAGATTGCCCCTCATGTTTGAAAAATTACAAATAATTGTCGAATAATAAATTACCTGTGTCTTGATGTATCCATTAAGAAAATCATCAATTTTAATTACAATGGATTGAACTCTACTTTTGTAGCTTGTGAAAGGTTGTAGAGGTGTGAAAATAGCTTTTAACAGGCTACAAAATGACAGTTTCGTCAATTGTAATTAGGATTTGATGATGTAAGACATATTCTACATGATTTTCTAATAGATATATCCCGACAGAGGAAAATTGTTATGCGATGTGGGTCAATTTGTAATTTTCCAAACACGAGGAGCAATTTGTAATTTCTCGAAACCTCATGAGTGGTTTTGGTAATTTACCCATTAAAAATTGACAATATTGTCCATCATATATATAAAATTTACACATGACAGGACAATTTTATATTCATATGGAAGAGGATAAAATCAATGTTTTAAAACCCGAACGGGTGAGCGAACCGGAAAAGGGAGCGGGTGGATGGGTCACCGGTTCAAATGCGGTCAAACCAGAATCGAACCGTGATGTCATATTTATGTTTAAAAAATATTACAAATATATAATAAAAAAATAACTATGTAGAAGGTTTGTGGAAAAGGAGGAGTTGTGCTACAAATGTGTTATAGTAAGTTTTTTCTCTGATCCCACATCGGTGGGATACAGAGCCTATCTTCGATTTTCGTTTTATAAAATGGTGGAGAAGCCCCTAATCTTTGATTTGAACACATCAAAGGCAAGTGAGCTGACAAGGGTTCCACTTTCCACTGCTGAAGCATCTTTTTTCAATGATGCGTAAATATTGGGAGCAAATGAGCTCAAAATTCAATTCAAAATTTTTCAGTCCGGGTTGATCAACCCAGCTCCGGTTCGAATGAGCTGGCAAATGGACTGTTGATTAGGAACGGTTTTGACTGTTGATTAGGAATGGTTTTTAACTTTTAGGCCGGTTCTAGAAAAGAGACGGTTTGTGAATTAAACCTATCTAGACTAAGGGCCAGTTGATGAGCCAACAGGTTGAATCGGCCGGTGGCTCAACCGGTGGCTCAACCGGTTGAATTAGCCGGTCTGGTTTGGTTTTTAAAACATTGGATAAAATAGAGTAGATATATAATCAGGGACCAAGGGTGGGGGTGGTTGGGTTGCCGCAACCTCCAACTTTCTAATATCTACTACAATATCCCTATGAATTTTGAGAATCATTATATAGATATATACAAAATCACTGAGCTTCCAATCAAGGATCCCGGACCGTGTTACGGTCCGGACCTCCACTTTTCGGGCCAAATTTCAACGATCCGAACCATTGGCAAAAAAAATACCCGGAAGGGCTTGATCCAAACAGTTTTTCATAAAAATGCATTTTATAGCGTTTTTATGAAAAACTGTTGGATCAAGCCCTTCCGGGTATTTTTTTTTTCCAAATCCTCGTGGGGGCCCTAAAAAACACCTTCTAAACACATCTAACGGTTCGGATCGTCGAAATTTGGCTTGGAAAGTGGAGAAAAACATGTGGTCTGGATTTTATTCCCATCCGGACGTCCGGATGGGAAGCTGACTGTATACAAAATAGCTTCCTACGTACGTTTTTAACCTCTCTCTTGTCCTCAAAGCCAGTTTAATTTGGGCTAAAAGTTTAAGCAAAAATTAAGCACATTTGTGAGCCCCAGTTATTTGATCTTTTATGTCCAACAAGGCCAATATCATATTTGCTTGTTTTGCCCGTCGATTTCAAGGATTAATCAAACACACTTTGTCGGACTTAGCGGATTAATTGTCTAAAATCGTTCAAAAACCACTTGATTTTCACTCTCCGACCAAAAAATCTTTGACTTCAATCTTGAGCTAGGTTTTCCTTTCATTATTTTTATTATCAGCAAGCAGAACCCATTTTTTAGTCTAGATTTTTCTTTGATTTTCCGAAGATTTTTCTCTTGCTATTATTATTCTAGTTTGTTTTTTAAACACCAATACGTGTGGACGTTTACGAGAATTTGTTTTCGCAGAATTTGAGATTCTAGCTTATCAAATCAATTAAGAGTGTTTACCAAAAACTTTAGAACAATTTCTCAGAATCTACGGATTCTGAAAAAGCTAAAAAAGGAAGAAAATTCTAAAAATCTCGGGTTTGGTTAGCTTATGGAGCTTTTCTGATAAGATTTTACGTTTAGTTTCATAAAAGCTGATTTTTTAGTTTTTTGCGCAGCAAATAGTACCAGCTTTGGTCATATCTTAATAATAATTTCACAGCTATGGTAGACATAATTATCTGCATCTATATTAAAATATAAAATCTAGAATCTGCTTCAATACTAAAATATAAAATCTAGAATCTGCACCAAAGTCCAAACCTATAGTAAAAAAAGGAAAATGATTTTCACACCCCCCATTTTACAATCCACATTTCCTTTTGTCATTATCTTACATGAATTTAGAATATTGCCCTTTTTCAATACACCTTTTTCATAAATCCAATGGTAATATTAAATTGATGAAGATAAAGACAAAAAGAGAGTGTCGATTGTAAAATGGGGGTGTGAAAATCATTCCCCTAAAAAAATCCGTATTCAGAACTATTGCAAACACATGCTATGATTGTAGGGAAGACAATGCTTTTTTCTGGCCTACCAAATAGTCCAGTCCACAACATAGGTTATATGTGTCGAGTTGAAGCATCCATTTTGTTGGCCCCAATTTGCAGTTTTGTTTGCCATAAACCAATTTAATAAATTAATTTGCCAGAAAATCAATTTAACAAAAAAAAATCGATTCTGTTGAATTAAATCACTTATTTCTTGGAAAAATAATAATATGAAACTTTAACGTACAAGATGAATTTGATTTTTACTACAACTACTACTCCTACTTAATACTTTTGATTGGTTCTCCGTTCGCACCAAGTTACCTTAATTTAAGCCTAAAAGAGATAAAAAAAAATTTCAAGTTCAGCAACAGACGACACTTATACTTGGATACAGGTCCTCACATAAATGTGTTAAAAAAAATCTCGGTTGAACACTGGTGTGTCTGGATTTGTGTTCGAAATGCTGTTATCCATAGCATTAGTGTGGTGGGGACGAGGGGGAAATTAGTTCAACTATCCTGAGCCAGGCAAAACGCCATTGAACATTTGTTAGAATCAGTTGAATATTTGTGCCACTACAACCTTGTATCTGACTTGTCCCAGGTTTTATGACCTGAAATTAGGACCATATATATGGATATGGTGATACATTGCAATAAAAAATCAGGTTGTCATATGTTCTTGACACCGAAGTTTCCAATTCTTTGAGAATGACACTTCACCTTTCAATATCTGTGGGCATAATTTCGTCTAGAAAAAGTGTACAGGTTTGGGTTGCGCCATTTAATTTGGGCCTCTGAGCCTAATTATGAGTCTCGCCCTGATAATTGGGGATAGCAATTTCACCTAAATCAATAGTTAACTGAACCAAATCAAATCGAACTAATCCGAACTTTTTTTTTTTTGACCGCGGTTCTATTTTTTATTTAGTTAAAAAGAAAACCAATCAATTCGGTTTTGGTTTTATACAACAACCACCAAAACCGAACCGTAACCGAAACTAAAAATCGAAGCATAGTCACGAAAGTACCCCAATGTATAGATACCTATGTTAGGGTTTTCAATTTATTTTGGTTTGAGTTTCTAATCTGAATTATTGTTTTAAGGAAGAAATGCAAAGATATTTATGTTAGCGAGCTCTATAGTGATTCTGCCTTCGTATTTGAAAGATGGATTCACTTTGTATTAATTGCACACGTCATTTAATAGCACATGAATTTACGAGATTAAATTGAGTTTTGATAAAATAAAATAAAATCTTAGTTTTTATGGAAGTATGACAAAATCACATTGTTTTCTTAAATGATGAAAATCTAGTTTTGATGAACTCCACCCAATGCCTTTATGTGATAAAATCTAGTTTTGCTTTTATCATTTGAGGACTAATAATTTTAGAAAATGTTAATTTTAACAGATTTTATCATTTGAAAAACTCAGCTACAAGAATCATAGAACATAAAAAGAAAACCGAAATTAAGGTGATACAAGCTATGAATGCACTTACCTATTATAATTGTTTGGATAGATGCATGAACCTCCCCCGTATGGCCAATAGTCTCAAGCACTGACGAAAGTACCAAGCACTGGCCATTATTGCATCGCATGTTTTCTAGGCACAAAAAGCCCCATATGTCAATTAACCTTATTTCAAATTCCAAGTGCCTGCTTTTTACAAAGGAAATATTGAAGGTTGAGGAATGGTCTCAAAGCGACAGTGGTCCAACGTTTGGAATCATTGGACAAGTATTTAATTTGCTTATAAAAGAAATCTGTTTCAAAAAAAGGAAGGAAAAGATAGTTGATCTACAATGTTGACTCATAGGAGTATCATCTTTCGGACCGAGGTTTGCAGCTGTGCAACTTATGCCCAGCAGATACGGTGTTGGGTAGGGGTGTACAAGAAAATCGAAAAAATCGTAAAATTGGACCGATCAAACCAAACCGGTCTATTTGGATTGGTTCTATGGTTTAATGGATTGGTTTTGGTTCTAAAAAAATGAAAAACCGGATATTTTGGTTCGGTCCCTGGTTTCAAAATTAAGAACCGTAGTTTGAACCGAACCGGTCCGTTATACAATATAATATAATATATGCACTCCTATATACCAACACATGCTTGATAATTTTGTTAGTTTTAAGTTTTAATGTTGCATCTGTCATCTATATCAATAATGATAGTTTAATAGTTACTTTAGTTTCTAATGGACTCTTTAATCTATTTGTTCGTTGGTATAATGGTAGTAGTTTTACGAAGGATTTGCAAAAATTTTGTCGACAATTTTTTTTTGGAAAATTTTGAATGCTAACATGGTTTAGAACCAGAAACCGAACCAAACCGGACCAGCCTAATGGTTTGGTGTGGTTTGGTTTTCTATGTGTAACGGTCTGGTTATGGTTCTTAATTCTTTGGAACCATTAGATATGGTTTGGTTTCCGGATTTCAACAAAATTTGTCCAAACCGGACCATGTACACCCCAAGTGTTGGGCATAATCTGGGTTGTCCATAAGGCCATCCGTAGTGGTAGAGTTAAATTTGTGTAGTTATATGACACAAAAGTATAAAAAGTGAGACCCAATTATGTGTTGTTATGACAAAATGTGTTGTTAAGTTAATGTGTATCGTAGTGGTGTTGTTAAAGAATTGTTAAAGTGTAAAAAGTGGATCTCCTTTCTCTCTCCTTATCTCTTCTCCTCCCTTTTTCTCTCCAGCTTTCCCCTCCATCTCTCCTCTCTCTCCACCTTTTCTCCCTTCCCCCAGGCGTGTCAGCCCCCACCCACCTTTTTTCTCCTCTTCTCTCTCTCTCTCTCTCTCTTCTCTTCTCTCTCTTCCTTTGTGCTTCAACAGAGATCACAGTTTACTTCTAATCTTATACTGACTCCTCATTTTCTGACATTAGCTCCAACTTAACCTCACCATTACAAGCAAAAAATGCGGAAAAGTTAGCTAACTGTCTTAGTAGCTAACTAATTTGTGATTTTAACAACACCATTATAGATGGCCTAAGTGTTTTCAATAGTTCAGATTGAAAGCAAACTATTCGCGTGAATAGTTTTCCTATTTTATTTGCAATCTGGGTCGTCCATCCAAGCAATGGACTGCTCGGATCGCACATAGCAGCTATTGTACAGACAACAGCAACCCCTCGTCCATAATCTTCTATCAACTTGACGAAAATAGCCTTTTAAATTGGAAAGCCTCTCAATTAAGGCCTTGCTAGGCTCAACAAAAGATTTACAAGGCAGGAGTATAATCTTCCATCAACTTGACGAAATAGCTTTGTAAATTGGAAAGTCGTGCAATTAAGGCCTTGATAGGCTTTACAAAATGGGTGTAAGGCCTAGTGGGATCCCAAACCTATCTTGAGGATAGGGTTCGTATTGATGACGGGGAACTTTAACATGTGCTTGAGTCAACATAAGTACTAGAGGGGGAGCTATCCAATGGAAGGATTTGGGGACTCTGTAGTCCCTTAGGGATGGCAAGGCCTGCCGACCGATTTTGGTCGTCCAAATGTGTTTTGGAAGACTCAGATTTGAGCGGAGTTAAAATACCCAAAACATCCATACTGAAATGCAAAAATTAAACCAATAAAAAAAAACTTGCAGTTATCTAAATAAAAAAATATACACAATAGTGACAAGATGGCTCGAGAATAGAGTTATTATTAATGGTCACCATATATTTGCAACAATGGTGATTATAATGACTTAAATATAGAGTTGTGGAGTGGTAATTGGAGGGGAGGTGGTGTTGGTGGAATACTGATGAAAATAGCCTTGTAAATTGGAAAGCCTTGCAATTAAGGCCTTGATAGGCTCAACAAAGGATCTACAAATTAGGAGTATAATCTTCCATCAACTTGACGAAAATAGCCTTGTAAATTTGAAAGTCGTGCAATTAAGGCCTTGATAGGCTCAACAAAATGGGTGTAAGGCACAATGGGATCCTAAACCTATCTTAAGGATAGGGCTCATATTGATGACGGGGAACTTTAACATGTGCTTGAGTCATAGCATGACCTTGGCCCTTCCAATAACATAAGTACTAGAGGGGGAGCTATCCAGTGGAAGGATCTGGGGACTCTATCGTCCCTTAGGGATAGCAAGGTCTGCCGACCGATTTTGGCCATCCAAACGTGTTTTAGAAGACTCAAATTTGAGGGGAGTTCAAATACCCAAAACATCCATACTAAAATGCAAAAATTAAACCAATAAAAAAAACTTATAGTTATCCAAATAAAAAATATACACAATATTGACAAGATGGCTCGAGAATGGAGTTGTTATTAATGGTCACCATGTATTTGCAACAATGGTGATTATAGTGACTAAAGTATGGAGTTGTGGAGTGGTAGTTGGAGGGGAGGTGGTGGTGGCGGAATATTGATGGGATTTGTGCTTGTTGCGGTGGTGGTTAAGTGATAATGGGAGTGCTAGTGGTGCAATGGTGGTGGTGGTAATGGTAGTGGTTATGGAATGGTGACATTTGGTGGTTGGAGTGGTTGAATGGTGGTGGCGGTGGACGAGGGAGGTGATGGTGGAGTGACGGTGGGAGTAATTATGGTGGACAAGTGATGGTGATGGTGATGGTGGTGTAGTGGCGGCAGTGGTGGTTGGACTAGTGGTGGTTGTGGTGGTGGGGTGATGGTGTAGGCGGCAAAAGTGTTTGTGGTAGTGGTGGAGTGGTGATGGAAGTAGTAGAGTAGTGGTGGAGTGGTGGCATTGTGGTGGTAGGAGTAGCGAAGTGGTGATGGTGGAGTGGTGATGGAAGTGGGAGAGTGATGGTGGAGTGGTGGCATTGTGGTGGTGGGAGTGGCGAAGTGGTGATAGTGATGGTCGTGTGGTGGATTGATGATAGGAGTAATGGTGGTGGTGTAGTGGCGGCAGTGGTGGTGGTGGTGGTGGTAGTGGTAGTGGGTGGTGGCGGTGGCGGTAGTTGTGGTGGGAGTGGCAGAGTGACGGTGGTGGGAGTGGCGGAGTGGCAATGGCGTGATTGGTCGTGATAGTGGTGGTGGAGTGTCAAAGTGGTTGTAAGATGGTGGTGGTGGTGATAGTATAGTGGCAGTAGGAGGAGTGGTGGAGGCGGCAGAAGACTATATGTGGCCGTGGTAATGGTAGTAAAGTAATAACAATGGTTGTGTAAAGCGTAACGGTAGAGGAGAAAAGGGTTAAATGAAAACACACAAAAATTCAGCAAAAATTAAGTAGCTCAAAACCGCTTAATTTGTATCAATTTTTAAGCTTACATTTTAAGAGTCACTTAATCTTTTAAGTAAGGTAAAGTGTAGTTATCAAACCTACTTAATTGCTTATTGCTTAATTTATTTAATTTTAAGTGTTGAATCTGTCTTATCAAACAAAGCCTAAACACGTGCAACTTATTTGCTTATTCAACATAACAACAATATTTTCTCTTTCAAGGAAAAAACTAGGCGGACTGGATGTCAATTCATTTTGTACTTATTTCTATTTTGCTTATTTACAAGAAAAAAATAATTAAAGAACAAAAGCAAAACAGTCCTCTAAGCTCCTAACAAACAAAACACGAACCCTTGAGATAAATATGGTAACCCTTGAGATAAATATGGTAAAACGCTTTATGAAGTCAAGATACGTGCAAGCTGCTAAAAGTGCATGGAAAACTCACTCAAAAACTCTTTACTGCCAAACCAAAAAAAGAAAAGAAAAAGAATTCAGATAAATTAATCGTCCGAAGCGAGGTCGAGATGTCACAAGTTTAACGGAGGATGGAAATGGGAGTGCCCTTTTCATTATGTTCCCCACTCAAGAGTGTAAGTGGTTTGAAGAATTAAAATTTTTCAAACGAATCATCCTACTTTTCATTATACACGTTGGTTTTAAGGTTAAAAATTGGAAGAGGGTTTTCACTGTTAATAAGTTATTGAAATTAATGGTGAGAACATAAACAACGGGAAAGAAAGCTCTGGGAAGTTCAGCTCCTTTAAACCAGGGCCCTTGACATTGGAGTAGTACTCCAATTGAGTGCCATCAACATATTCACTAGGGCCTTCTTGCACATGGACACAACTACTTTCTTAGTGGGGATGGGGCAGAAAGTTGGTTTTGATATTTTCCTTCAAATTCAAAAAGGGCTCGATGGATTCATTCAGGGCCGTTAATAACGGCTCTTTGATACCCGTCCTACATAAATAAAAAATGTGGGCTTAAGTTTTTAAGCCATATTGTTGGGCTCCGATATGATATCGGGCCAATGGTCTACCAAGGCATTACAAGATCACTCAGCAAGGTATGAGAGATAGAACCACTTTCACTGTACCAGCACTACCAAATTAATTGGGCCCCATCAGTGAATGATTCGAGTGGTCCAATAGCAATTAGTCAAGCCGTACATAAATTAACCAGGACACACTTATGTATAAAAAAAGGAAACCCCATTTTTTTCCTAAGAATTTTCTCTCTTTTACTAATCTTCATATTCTTTGTTTAGTCAAAATTACTAATCTTTATATTCTTTGTTTAGTCAAAACAAGTCTACTAGCTAGCTTTTGACTGTTGTGGTAGTAGGAATATGATGATTGTTACAAATAAGAGCTTAAAATAAAGCTAATGGTGGTGGTGGCATGTTACTTCAACCTCTGGTAATCTATTGCATGCGACCACCTTTTCCTTTTATATAATCTCCACTTACCAAAATTAATATAGGACCATTTGTTGCATTTTATTCGGGGTAAGAATGTGATGTCAACTATACTTTGATTAGTGCCAAGATATATCCTTTCTCCGGAATAAAATATGCACGGTAACATATATTTTATGGAGTATATAATTAGGTGTCGGTATCAGTTTATGCTCACCTCAACTAATTATAAAATATTATTAATAAACAATGTCAAAAAAAAAATTATACCCATATTTGAAAAGCTTGCTGAAATTAGGGGGAAAAAACCATTATATACCATAATGGATTAGCTTTTATTTTTTTCCTAACACGGAGCTTCACAAATCAGCTTACGCAGCGCACCTCGATTAGTTTTTGCGAGGCAAATTTTACCATCCACTAGCAAGGTTCCTTTTAAAGTAAGAGCAAAACTATACGTAGATATTGGCTCCATAGTAATTGATGTCTTTTACTACTAAAATTGTACACTCTCTCTCTCCCTTCTTCATCTCGGGTAATCTCTCTCTCCCTCCTATCTTGCAGACTTGCAGGGCGATCCTCTTCAACTACAGAAATTCGTAAGATCTTGCAAATAACCATTTGTAAATTAAAAAATCTGCCTAGGCTCACATTCACAAAAATCAATCCCAACATTTTATCTAAAATTTCTTTAACTTTGCCCTTGTTAATTTATTGGTCCATTCACTTGTTCTTCGGTAAGGTTTCGAACCACCCATTTCTCTCTGTTTGACCTCTCAATCCACATATCGCCACAAATGAACCAGCAATTCCCACCCGATCACCCGAAATTGTGCTCCCATAAATCTATAAACAGAAAAAGAAAAGGCAAAACTAAAATCAGTGAACTACAAATTCAAACATATAAGCCGTAATTGAATTTTTTTTGTCAGATTGAAGAACAGAATTGGAGTATTAATTTGGAAGGATAGGGTTTCAGATGTTGCAGATGGAACAGAGAGAGAAAATAAGGTTGCCGGAGATGGGTTCTTCGGAGTGGGAGGAAACAGAGGTGGGTGAGAGAGAGAGAGAGAGAGAGAGAGAGAGAGAGAGAGAGAGAGAGATTACCTGAGATGGAGATGGGAGAGCCGGATAAGTGTATAATCCTTCAAGTTTTAGTGTCAGCCCTTTGTTTGAAGGACCGAGATGGAGTGTCTTTTTAGGTATTTTTTTGTATCCCCGAAACCTGCCCATTAAATTAATAAGACGATGCTATACTACTATAGACAAAAATACTTGTTGTACGGTGTTTTTCTCCCCCTTCTGTAAATGTTTTTTCTTTTGGTCATAATTTTTTACTTTCTAGACTATTGTCGTATAAGCGAATAATTAATTTAAAAAATATATTGTGAATCTAATTTTTTTTTAAAAGGACAAAGAGAACACCAAAAATTTAGGACGGATGGATCCTACACGACAATTACAACATGTATGTAGTGCTACTCAATAATTTGTGCACCAAGCCGATCAAAAATAAATAAATAAAAATTGGGCACCTAATAACTAGCCACACTGCACTAAAATTTATATTTGAGTGTTTGCTTATGATGCGGAGCAAGTAATATATACAGTATATTTTGAAGTAGCAAATATATACTTGTTATCAAAGGTGCCAGTAAGTTAATTATGAGGAATTCATGTTACAACAAATTCCTGGGGCCACTAGGAGTTATGCTTAATCTTTATTACTAGGGCCTCGAAATTAGTCGAGGTTTACACAAGCTAGCCGGATAAAGTTGAATATATACTTCATTTTTTGATAAAAATGAAGAGCGGTGGTGGTCGGTGGCGGAGCCATTTAGAGACCAGTGAGGGCACAGGCCCTCGCTGGATTTTTGTGTTTCACTCTTCTTCTTTCTTTCTTTTTTTTTCATTCATAGAAAAATATGTTAGAAGTTTCATTAATATATATCACCTTTTTATAGAAAAAAATTATTGAGTTTTCTTGGGGTGCTACCACATGGTTTTATAGCGTCGTTATTCTGTACATATATATTTTATGTGAGACTCAAGTTTAAATACATGATGTTTACCTAAATAGTTAACGATGAAGGCCAATAAAAAAAGTGATGGAGAATGGTGTTAGGGTGCCTTAGGACCACTGAATAGTTAATTACTACTCACAAACAAGTTTCAATTTACTAAATTTTTGCCTCCAAACTATTATGTGTTTTAGAATTATAATTACTATATTAGCATAAAATGTAAGTCAAGTGTGACTTTTTTTACATTCTCCCTTATTTCTCTTTCTCTTCTTAATCAATAAATGTTCTCTCTTTTGTGTTGAAGATAATGTAATATAGTTAAACACTATTCAAGTAGGAATATATCTTGAAGAAAAATTCAAATGAAAATCAAGGTATGCATGTTAGATTCTTGAAGAAGAGAATTTTTTTTGGCATTTTTGTATTGTGTCCTCACTAAGACAATTTTCTAGCTACAACATTGGTGGTGGTGGTAGAAGGAGGGACGAGGGTGTTGTCAAATGAAGGAGATGAGGGGGCCGGAGACAAAATTGGTTAGGGTGTCGTCGAATGAAGGAGATGAGGGGGCCGGAGATTAAATGTTCCCTTGTCAGCAAACACTTGGTACTACTGGGGGTTATGTCTGGTCGTTACCTCTAGGACCCCAAAATTGGTTAAGGTGCACGTAATTTGACCCGGACATCTGGTTATAAAAAAAAAATGTAATTTAAAGTAAGGTAAAACCATAAGCTTACTACGCCTCACCATGCATTGGTCTTTTGAAATATCATGTTTTCAGTGATTTCAACACTTGAAGACCATTAGAATGGTGAATATTAACGCTACTAACTGCCATTTATTGGTAATTTATCCATTTCAGAAGAGTAATGATAATGTTAAAACTATTTTTGATAGTCTCAAAACTTCAATGCATATAGAGTTTGTATTTTACACTTGAGTCCAAACATTTCATACCCTTAAGTTTTGGCACAATAAAAAATCAATTTGACATTAGCACTACCCTTTCAGAACCGCTCCCTTGGCCTAATAAAAAATAGGAGTAAAAAAATCAAACACCTCGTTTGCTTAACAGTGGAAATTAATGATTGACGTGAGGAAAGTGTGAGAGTATACTGTTGTGGCATTTTCCATGGCACACAACTCGTGTAACACTAAGTGGTTGGAGTCAACCGTGGTCGACCAAAGCTACAGTCTCGACAATGGAAATTTTTTTCCAGTGGACGCAATCATAGCAGATCACGACTCTTACAAACATATGCAATCTTGAGACTACCATTAAAAATTATTGAACATATGTGGGGAAGTTAAGGTTGGGTTTTGGGAAAGAAAGATTGTAAAGCGTGGCGCGGACCAGGCCCGGCCCTGAGATTTTTGTGGCCCCAGACGATAATGAAAATCAGGACCCTATGTTTTTCTAGAGAAAAAAATTAAAGAACCAAGATTTATTTCAAATGACAAATACCGTGTTCCATATTTTGTCTTTTTTGTTATTCATGTCTTCATGTTAATAAAAAATAGTTTTCAGTCATAATTGTCTATTCTTATTGCAAGAATTAGAAAATCAATTGAAATGGGCAATGTGACCATTTTATGAATACACACGAAGTGTTTTATTTATTTTTTCCCTAATTACTACACCGGCAATTTTTTTAAAAAGAAGTCAACAAACGATAAGGATGTAGTGGAAAGGGAAAAAAAAAAAAGGAAGAGAAGGTAGAAACTGACTATGGTAAGAAAAAAGAAAAGGGAAGAGAATGGAGAAAAGGAAAAGAAAGGCCTCTGGGAATTGAACCCTGACATTTACTAAGAAAAACACAAACTTTTTCACTATGCCAAATGCTTCTCTATTTCTTGTAGTGCAACATTATATATTTATTACTTGTTATGAACATATAAATACCTAATTGAGGCCCCAAAAATGAGCTATTTTTGGTGGGCCCCAGTCCTGGGCCTACCCAACCTGTCCACAGGGCCGGCCCTGGCACGGACATGAGTTGAGGGTTAAGCAACAGGGCTGAAATTTCTTCACACCTACCTTGACATTTAGCCGCAGGACGGGATCAGGATTTATCTTGTTGTGCGCCTTTATCAGGTCCGACTATTTTTTCACACCAACCTTGTCAATTTTTTTGACATTCGAGTTGGTGATCTTTTTAATAATATTTCAGATTGATTGTACAATAGCGGCCATGTGAACGGGGCACATGCATCGTGCAAACTCTCAAAAAACAATTTGTAATACGCTAGAGATAATTTGGTAATATGCTATGAAATACGCTAGAAACAATTGGTATCCCAGAAAACAATTGGTAATAGAGACAATCGGTAATACGCTGTCATGCAAATTACTGCATAGGAAGCATAGCCACACCAAAAACTAGATAATGAGGTATTTATGGAATGGATCAAAAAAAAAAAAAAAGGTATTTATGGAAAAAATTATGGGTACACCACTCATCCACACTAAATTGATGAGGCGGATGAGCAGAAACCAATTTTTAGGTGGGCCCCACAGTGAATTTCTTCTCATCCGCCACACACCAGGCAGCTTAGCGTGTGTTCGATGTGTATGAATGGTGTACTCATAGCATTTCATAGGCATTTGTAGTATGCTTATCATAAAGTTGAAACCTAATTAGTCAGGTTTGCATTTAGAGCTACAAATAAATTAGAGAAAATTTCAAAATGGCACATGAACTTTACACTCATCATCTTGGAAACACCTAAACTTTACTTAGCATCAATTAAACACCTGGACTTTCAAAACGCACTTTATTAGGCACTTGGCCCCATTTTCCATTCATCCTGGAACAGAAATTGTTGATGTGTCAATTCTCTCTCCTAAAGTGGGCCCTTGGCACATAAACGGGGGCATGAGTGAGGTAATGTGTTGCACCCAATAATTTTCTCCAACCCTTTCATTCTCAATCAACGATCTGCTACTCATCTCTCTTTCTCTATTTCTCACTCACTCACTCTCTCTCTCTCTCTCTCTATTAGCCATGTCCGACTCCACCGAACATCCAACATCCTCACCCTCACCATCGCCATCTCATATTTACCTCCACCCTCGCCGTGAGCCATTCTAGCACTGCCTAATCCCCATCCCAAAGCTCATCTTCACCGACGGCACCCAAACCCTAGCCCCACTCAAACACAAGCTCCTCCTCCGATCCACCACACAAACCCACTCCCAAACTCACCGGGTCGACTCAGTTGCCCTCTCTGAGACCCTTCAGATCTCCCCCGACCACGCCCCCTTCTAATTGAGACGAAATCGAGTCGGTTGGAGGAGCCGATGTCGATGGCTTGATTTTGTTTTTGTACATTCAGTCGTATAAGAGGAGTCGGTTGGAGAAAATTATTGGGTGCAACACATTACCTCACTCATGCCCCCGTGTCATTTGCCAAGGGCTCACTTTAGGAGAGAGAATTGACACATCAGCAATTTTTGTCCCAATATGGACGAAAAATGGGGCCAGGTGCCTTAGAAAGGGTGTTTTGAAAGTCCAAAAGTTTAATTGATACTAAGTAAAGTTCAAGTGTTTCGGGACATTGGAGTGTAAAGTTCATATGTCATTTTGAAATTTTTTCAATAAATTAAGCCGTTTGCAAATTATTCGAGACTCGGCTCGGTAAAGAGTTGCTTGAGTTTGATTTGATTGTCAATTAAAACACATCAAACTTTGTTAGAACATGTGTGAAAATTAAATCCCACATTGGAAAAATAAAAAAAAAGGGGTTGAGCCTCAATATAAAATTGAGTGACTCTCAACTTACAAGGTTTAGCCTTTTTAAGTGGATATGAGTTATTCAATGGATATTGGACCCAATTGATGTGGATGACTCTCTGTCATTACTTCCTAGAACATTGGGCCTTGTGCACGCCATGACGAGATCAATGCATCGTAAATCTTGAAGCACCATGAATGGACTTGTCCAATAGTGTAGGCACACATGTTCAATTTTGACTCATCGAGGAGCATGGTGTAACTGAATAGGCACGTTGGCTCTCGATGGAGTATGATGGACGGCTGCTTCGAGTTGATGGAGTAGATATCCAGTTGACTCCCGATGAAGAAAAGGTGGCTCGATGTTGGGTTGCTGTAATGGATGGCTTTGAATTGATGGAGTGAATGCGAAAGAAACCTTGTTTATGAGGTAGGGTTAAAGAGTAGTAGATCAGAATCAAGGAGGGTTTGGATGCAAAGAAAGAGAACAAGGTTCAATGTATAGTTCACACATGAGGGGGGAGATCTGTTAGAACATGTGTGAACATTTAAGTTCCCTAATTAAAGAAATAGAAAAAGGTTGGACCTTAATATATAATTGGATGACTCAGTACTTACAAGACCTTAGCCTTTTAAGTGGATATAGGTCATTCAATATAAATTGAGCCCAAAATGTGATGAACTTTCTGTCGTTACTCCCTAGAATATTAGGCCTTTTACACACCGTGGTGGGATCAATGCATCGAACAAACTCCTAAAAAACTTGGGCCTTAATTTTTAGCTTGTTTGATTAATGAGCCGAGCCTGAGTCTCATAGTATCTGACTCGATTGGCGAACCTAGAGTACTATAAAATTTCATGCATAAACTTGAATTGGTACAACTTATACTCCCTCTGTCCCACAAAGTTTGACATTTTCGGGAGTGCGTGCCATTTTTAAATTGCCTATATCTTTCAATTCATACCGTTTTATGTGATTTTCAAAACATTGTTCAAAAGAACTAATTGAAATCTATCAAACGAGATCCATATTGCTTATATAAAACATTACAGATTAAAAGAAATAATCAATTTTTTCATAGGGCTGGAATAGTGAAAGTGTCAAACTTTGTGGGACGGAGGGAGTATATTTTATGTATGTATAAACTTGTACATGTATTATATATGTATGTGTGTTTAAAAGTTTTACATGCATATGCAAGGCCTTAGCCTTTTAAGTGGATATGGGTCATTCAATGTATATTGAGCCCAAAATGTGATGAACTTTTTGTTTTTACTCCCCAGAATATTGAGCCTTGTGCACACCGTAGCAGGATCAATGCATCGTACAAACTCCTAAAAAACTTGGGCCTTAATTTTTAGCTTGTTTGATTAGTGAGCTGAGTCTGAGTCTCATAGTATTTGACTCGATTGGTGAACCTAGAGTACTATATAATTTCATGCATAAACTTGAAATTTGTACAACTTATATATTTTCTATATGTATAAACTTGTACATGTATTATATATGTATGTGTGTTTAAAAATTTTGCATGTGTATCAAATTAGTTACATGCACAAGTTCTATTTAGCTCTGGATACATATGCAAGTATAAATATATAATTTCTTTAGTTTGTTAAGTCTCGTAAACAGGCTCGAGTAGAACTCTAGCCTAAAGCAGCTTAGTTCAAGCTCTGCTCGTTAAATTTTTATTAAGCTCAAGCTCGAACTTGAGTTTGCTAAAAATTTACCAAACAAACTTTTACATTTTAAAACTCCACTAGGTTTGACTCATTTGAGACCGGCCTATTGATATCATTCTCTCTTTAAAAAAAAAAAAACCCACACGGATCCGATATCACAGTTGCAAAAAAAAAAAATCACATTAATTATCATTTCGAATATAATTTTTTTTAACGAAATTTTTTTTATTAATCTTTGGAAACGGATTACAAATGTCAAAAGGATCCAAGTACAAAAGACATCAAAAACGCGGAAAGACAACCCAACAAGGTTCGCACCCCCTCCCACGACAATAATTTTGAATATAATGTAGCCTTTTTGTGTTTAAATTTTCAAAAAATAAAACTCGGATTAGTATGTTTTGTGCTCTAAATTTCATTTGTGATTCACTGTGTTTCACGTGTGATAAATTTTGACTCAAATATATAAGTTGAGGAACTTAAATTCTAATGAGCAGAAAATAACAGAGGAGGTGGGTATGGAAACGACGTCGTGGGGAGCCGACAAAACTTTGACATGGACACGAGTTAGGCGTCTGGCAAAAGGTTCCAAACCTTTACTGAAGTTTCACACATACCTACGTACCTTAGTTACCCACGGTGGAATCAGGATTTTGTGCTAGCTGTTGTTTGTAGGCTCTGTCCGGGTCTAGTTATTTTATTTGAATTGTTCATCTTTTTTGTTACACCAGTAGGTGATCTTTTTTTTATCGTATATAGGTATCCATGTGACAAAATGCATTTATTTAATTAAAGGTTAATAACAAGAAATACGGATACTGATGGAAACCACACTTGCAGACGGCTCTTCCCCCTCCTGTGTCATGCAGTCCTGTTGCTCAGTTCACTTTGTGTCAATTCTTTCTCTTGCTTAGGGATGCACAAAAAAACTGATATAACCGCTAAACCGATCCGATCTATGTTAGACTCACGTTTTTGTGTCCCACTAAAACTTAAAATTTTATGCATGCATATTTGTTACAATTGGGACTCCAAAATCATATAAGCAAATAAAAGATAAGGTTCGTCATCATAACCAATTAGATTTTGCTGGGGAAATACTCTACATAAAAGAGTCCTTGATGGATTAAGAGTCTTTTACGATTATCTCTATAGCCCTCTCCTCTCCTCTATAAAATGATAGAATACCCACCGTTTCTATATATGGTTTTTTCATCAATTAAAGTAATTAGGTATTCTAGAAAGTTAGAGACAAAGAGAATATGGTGAGCAAAGAATTAAGGAGTTTCTAATTAAGGAGTTTGTTCCTTCTAATCTCGATGGCCTTCAAAGATATGTTTATTTTATTGTTCTTGAGATGTGTTGAATTCATAATCCTAATTATATCTATTTTTCCGCATAATGGAATAAATACAGTTATAGATTTACAATCCGGACCAAACTGTTCTATTTGGTTAGGCTATGCGGTTAATTGGTCTAGTTATAGGTTCTAAAAAAAATAAGAACTAGTAATTATTGTTCGTTACTGATTGTCAATTTAAGAATCACAGTTAGAACCAAACCAGACCGTATAACGTTAATATATATGCATGTATAATAACTTATTTATATGTGTACATAATTATTCTTTTATGTCTATTTAGAGTAGAAATTTACTTTGTAAGCAAGTTTTTAATGTATTGTTGTAACTATTTGACCATACTAATACACAATTTTCGATTTTAATTCCATAGTAAGACATGAAGTTGAATTTATTTCCTTATTTTTAGACTATTCCATTCTTTGTTTAAGCTACCTAATCGGTTGTTTTCATCAATTTTAGGAGTTGTTTATTGATAGTAGATTGTCACGTATTTTGTGTATCATGTGGTCTATATTTGTGCTGTTCAAAAAAAAATGTGGACAATATTTGGTTTCAAATCTTATAAAATCCAGTAATTATTTTTATGAGTTTTTTGGTGCTTCAAATTCTATATAATCTTTTGAATTCATGTGTTGTGAAAAAAGTGTTTAACGCTAATCGGGTAGACGCTAATCGGGTAGAATAGGAACCGAACCATAATCGATCTGGTCCTGCAGTTTGAATCTGTACAGGTTCTACATGTATACTCAATAACTTCATGAATGTGAAATGTCCAAATACAATGAACCCGGAAAAGACATGAGTTGTATTGAGAAATCCTCCGAATACCCAGTTTCATGCATTCATACTAATTACAAAAAGTTACCAATTTCCAACAACCTGTCTAAATTAACCCGCCCATATATTTATCATCCGTGTTTGTTTTGTCCATGATCAGTATGTTGTGCTCAAATTAGGATGGAGCCAAGGGTGGCTAAAAGGGGCAGTCACCCCTGCTACATTTTGAAATATCCTTACTATTGCGTTAGATATATATATACAAAAAACTTCATATCCAAACTCCCGGATTTTAAAAAATCCGAACCTCCACCTTCCTAATTTTTTTTTTGAAAATCTGAACTATTACATGTGTTTAAAACGTGTTTTTAAGGTCCAACGCGAAGATTTGGCAAAAAAAAAAAACCCGGAAGGGCTTGATCGGAGTAATTTTCATAAAAATGCTAATAATCTAACAGTTCAGATCATCGAAATTTGGTCTAGAAAGTGAAGTCCGGATGGTAGGTCCGTAAATAGTGGTTTGGATAGGAAGGGTTCCTATATATATATACACCAGCGATCCGCTCAAGGATTCCAGATTTCCCGAATTGAAGCATTTTCGGTGTTTTGATGCTTTTAAAAATTGTTTTTGGAAAATCCGAGCCGTCCAATATGTTCAAAAAGTGTTTTCCAAGGTCCACGCGGGAAATCTTAAAAAAAAAAACCGGGAAGGGCTTGATCCAAGTAGTTTTTCGCAAAGACTGTAAATATAATATTTTTGCGAAAACTGTTTGGATCAAGCCCTTCCCGGTATTTTTTTTTGAATATTTTTTGCGTAGACCCTTGAAAACACCTTTTGAGCACATTGGACAACTTGGATCATCAAAAAAATATCGGGAAGATCCCAGATCCGGGACTCCCGGACTAGATCACTACTCTCTCTCTCTCTCTCTCTCTATATATATATATATATATATAAGAGAGAGTATATATATAATATATCTATAGAGAGAGAGAGAGTATATAATATATATATATATAGAGAGAGAGTATATATATAATAGATCTATAGAGAGAGAGAGAGAGAGAGTCCGGATCAGATCCGGGACTCTCGGATCCGGGACTCCACCTTCCCCATATTTTTTTGAAAATCTGGATCAAGCCCTTCCCAGTATTTTTTTTTGAAGATTTCTTGCACAAACCCTTGGAAACACCTTTTAAACACATTGGACGGCTCGGATTTCCAAAACCAATTTTTAAAAGTATCAAAACATCAAAAAACCTCCAATCCGGGATCCAGGATTGGATACTTGGAGTGTGCATATATATATATATATATATATATATATATCATCAAATTATATAATCTCGCCCCTCTCCACATATATTGCTCGTCCTATATATATATATATATATATACATATATCATCAAATTATATAATCTCGCCCCTCTCCACATATATTGCTCGTCCTCCCTCTGCAAAATTCCTGGCTCCATCAAATTGACAATATCCGACAAAACGAGTGCTCTAGTTGTTGCCTTTTTGGGCTTAGGTGGATGAATCAACCTGAAGGTTTTGATATTTAGCCATTAGTACGGGAGTAGTGATTCATCAACATTCCCACTTACATTAGAGAACTAATAAATTCAGAAGATAATTGATAGGACAATATGGAAATAATGCCCAGCCATACAAAAACCAGAAATTGATACATTTATAGGATACCCATCCAATATCTGAAACCTATTTAATTCGGGTATATCCTTTTTACATAGTAAATAAAATCACCCAGATGTGATATTACAATTTCAAAAAATCACATAACGATTAACATTTAAAATAGAACATAGCTTTTAATACTTAATTTTAAAAAAATAAAAATAAAAATAAAACTAGGATTATAATAGGACTATAGTATTTTTGATATCCTCCCACAAGCTATTCTTCTCACTACATCAACTGATTTGACAACTTATAAGCCAAAAATACTAAATATACTGAAAATACCGTAGGGGGAAACTCGCACAAGGGATTCCAAAATTTATTGAATTTGATCTGAGCCATGCATTTTCTCAACGGAGAGTCAGATGGGGTGCATGGCACGGTACCCTGCGCCTAGTGCACAGCATGCCCCCAAAACCGTCCAGAAAACTCATCTGCTATTCAGAAGTGTGGCAAATTTTGACTCAAAATACCTATTTTCTTTTGCCCTCATGTCTGATGACTGCTTCTATAAACCTCTAAGATCCGGTATTAAAGCCAATTTGGTTAGAATAAATCGTAATTAAGGAAATCAAATTCCAATGAGCAAAAAAAAAATGAGATAAAAATTTTGAGTGGTGAAATAGGGTGGTCGGGACTTTCTGAGATGGAGCGAGAAAAGAGGGAATATGCCACTGAGAGATACCCACTCCAGAGTATTTCCGCCGCGTATAAATAACAAACACCCACAAATCAATCCCTTCATCTCCATCACCTCTCTCTCATATTTTCTCTCACTCTCTCTCTCTCTCTCTCTCGTCTTCTTTTTTTTCTTCTCTTCCTTCCTCGAGGCCCCTTGAGAGAGACAGAGAGACAGGTCAGTGAAAAAAAAAAAAAAAAAAATCCCAATTCTCGTCTCTTATATCTAATTCTTGTGTTGCTTTCGTTATCATTCTTTTTTTCCATAAAAAGCTGCTTCTTGTAAATATATATGTATATAATTATATATCAATGATATTCACGACATGATGTATGAATATGTTGTTTTGTTGCATGCAAAGTTTGTTATGTCTATATGGTGACAAAATAGAGCTTTTACAGGGGATTTCTTGTTCTTGGCGGATAAGGGCAGGCTAGTCCGGCCGACTGCCCTACCCAAGTTTTAAAGTAAATATAATAGTAATTTTTTACAAATTTTAAAACTACATAGACTTGCCCGGACAATACTAACTTTTTTGTGCGGGTGTTTGTTTAGCCTACACTCGTATCTTGTGTCCGTCCCTGCCTGTATCTGGCTGTTTCGAAGGTTATTGAGGTTGATTGAATAATACCCAGAAAATGAAAAGATAATTTGTACCAATAACTTCAGGTTTTTGTCTGTCGCCACACACAATTTGATGTTTTTATTCTATTGCCCCTGTTTTCTGCCATTTTTTAGGGTTACAATGAAGATTGAAGAACAAAAAGGCATTTTTGTTGCTTCGATTGCAGGGTTGATCCTCGTAGTTGAGATGAAACTTCATGATTGTTAGTTTTTGTTTTCCATGCTCTGCGATCCCTGTATTTCTTGAAATGGAATTGTCTGATTTAAACCAAACCAAGCCAAGCCTGAGCCTTATGTCCCAATCAATTGTCTGATTAAAACGTAGCACAAGAATATGCATAAGAGGTATTTTTTGTACGGGATTTTATCTTTCGTTCAAAGTTTCTTTGGCAGTGATTTGATCTCATTTCAATAATATATTTTAGAAAAAAAAGTAAGAAAGCATGACACAAAGATTTACATGTTTCCTAATGTGATTACATTCACGGCTCACGCAAATTTTTACTATGTTATAATCCATGAAGTGACAAACCAAGAATTTTTTTTTCTGAAATTCGGTAGTAGCTATTTCGTTTTTTCAATTGAAGAAGTGATGATCGATCATGTATGTTTTACTGTAACAGACTAGTAGAGAAACAAGTGTTGAGAAAGGGAGAACAGGGAAAGAGGACAGTTTTCCAGAAGTAAACTAGCCATGGCGGGGGAACAATTACAGGTTCTCAACGCACTTGACGTAGCGAAAACACAATGGTACCATTTCACTGCAATTATTATCGCCGGCATGGGTTTCTTTACCGACGCATATGACCTGTTTTGCATATCATTGGTAACCAAATTGCTAGGGCGTATATACTACCACGTCGATGGTGCAAAAAAGCCCGGTACTTTACCACCCAATGTCTCATGTGCGGTCACTGGTGTAGCCCTATGTGGAACCCTAGCCGGACAACTCTTTTTTGGTTGGCTTGGTGACAAGCTAGGCCGGAAGAGGGTCTATGGCTTGACTTTGATGCTCATGTGCCTTTGTTCTATTGCGTCGGGCCTGTCCTTTGGGAGGGATGCAAAACCGTTAATGGCCACCCTTTGCTTCTTTCGGTTTTGGCTAGGGTTTGGCATTGGAGGTGATTACCCTCTTTCCGCGACCATCATGTCTGAATACGCCAGTAAAAAGACACGTGGCGCCTTCATAGCTGCTGTTTTCGCTATGCAAGGATTTGGAATTTTGGCAGGAGGGATATTCGCGATTTTAATATCTTCGGCGTTTGATGCCCGGTTCAAGGCTCCTGCTTATGAAGTAAACCCCATTGCCTCGACCAGTCCACAAGCCGACTACGTTTGGAGGATTATTTTGATGGCTGGAGCGCTTCCGGCTCTCCTCACTTTCTACTGGCGAATGAAGATGCCTGAAACTGCCCGTTACACTGCTCTTGTTGCCAAGAATGCGAAACAAGCCGCTTCGGATATGTCCAAAGTTTTGCAAGTTGACCTTGAGGCTGATGTCAACAAAGTCGACCAAATCGCTCAGAAGCCAACAGCTTCATTCGGTTTATTCTCCAAGCAATTCCTTCGCCGCCATGGGCTCCACTTGCTTGGCACCACCAGCACATGGTTCTTACTTGACATTGCGTTTTACAGCCAAAATCTGTTCCAAAAGGACATTTTCACCGCTATTGGGTGGATTCCTGCAGCAAAAACCATGAACGCGATTCAAGAAGTTTTCAAGATTGCCAGGGCCCAAACTCTAATCGCCATGTGCAGTACCGTCCCAGGCTACTGGTTCACGGTGGCACTCATTGATAAAATGGGAAGATTTTCTATCCAGATTATGGGCTTTGCCATGATGACAATCTTTATGTTTGCTCTAGCATTCCCTTATAACCACTGGACTCACCCTGACAACCGAATTGGTTTTGTTGTCATATACTCTCTGACCTTCTTCTTTGCCAATTTCGGACCAAATGCCACCACATTTGTTGTACCGGCTGAGATTTTCCCAGCTCGGTTGAGATCAACTTGCCACGGGATTTCTGCTGCAGCAGGAAAGTTGGGAGCTATAGTTGGTGCATTTGGTTTCTTATATTTGGCACAAAACCAAGACAAGGCAAAGGCAGACGCAGGGTACCCTGCTGGAATCGGTGTGAGGAACTCCCTCATTGTGTTGGGTGTGGTTAACTTGTTGGGTCTGCTTTTCACTTTCCTGGTGCCTGAATCCAAAGGAAAATCGCTGGAGGAGATGTCAGGTGAGAACGACGACTTGGGTGGAGATGAGGTCGACCAGAGCCCTTATAACAACAGGACTGTTCCAGTCGTTTAGAGATTGATTCAAAATCGGTTTCTTTAGAAGTATGAAATTGGATGAGCTCTGAACCCTATTCGCTTTCGCTACTTTTAACTTTTATTTGGTGTTTTGTTCTTTGTTTTGGTTAAATGGTACTTATTAGTAGATGCTTAGAGGTCCTGTACTTTTCGAATCCGAATTTGTTAAATGGGAGAAGTATTGGCTCTTTGTTTCTTTTGCAATCTTCCAAGCCATTCCTACTGTCGAAGTTTAATGTTCATATATCTTGCAAATAAGATTGAAGCAATAATCCATGCTTTTTATAAGAATCTCAAGTTCGAAATCTCTCACCCGCGGCCTGTTATTCAAAATCTGGACTTTTATTTCTTCTCGATGAAATCTGGACGATACAAAATTCTGAAATCATAGTTTGCTGCAATGTAAAGTGCCGAGCTGATTTCATCTCGGCCCTTTACAGATCCAAGCCGTCCATTGCCAACGGCTTGGGTGCGCACACCAACACCTCCGGGTCTGTGTTTTGTATCCAGATGCTGTCATTTCCCATTGTTGCCATTCAAAGTACAAGAGAAAGTAACAGAAACGAAACAAGAGAGAGTATTATTGAAAGGAACAAAATACATAGTAATGTGATTCAGAATACAAAGATCTATCTGGTAGGCAATGATTTTTAGCAGAACCTTACAGCTTTCAGATATGGTTAGCCTATAGCTTCACAGATCAGCCTTCCCCAATGCCAGTTATTTAAGCAATACTTTGTCATGCCAGAAATCGATCATCGCTTCTTCATTAGTTTGGCACATAACATTTCTTCTCGTTCGAGAAAGAGAACTCTTAGTGTGCGCGGTCTCTGATAACTTCCAGATCCATTTCTGTAGGATCAGTTGCTTGAATCTCGTAATGGATACCATCAAGCTCTCGTTTGAACCGGTCTTTGGATGTGGCGTAAAGCATCTTGGCACGAATTCGAGAGACTGCAGGTGACCTGATCATCATACAAATCAGATAAGAACTAATACCAGTTGAAATCATCAGAACAGAACATATGATGAAAGCTTACCATGCTATGAAGAATATCTTGCTCTTCTGGCAATTTTCAGGAGTCACGAAATCGAAGTCATATACAGCATATCGGCAATCATTCTCAGGCAAGGCTGCAGTGAAATCATCGTAACTCTCAGCAGGATCGCCAGTCTTCTCGACAACGACTTCTTTTTTCTTCTCATCGATCTTGAAAATCACGTACCGATGGACCTTCTTCCTCTGCAGCTCTAGAAATGTGTTTTTGCTGTGATCAGCAATGCCCATGCCTGAAGAAGCATTTGGCTGACACCAAACCAGATACATATAAGTTTTTTTTGATGGGCAACCAGATACGTATAAGTTGATTTGATCGGCAACCAGATACGAATAAGTTGATCGACTTAATGGCTAAACGGAAACCATATTCAAACGATCAATTTTTTGGAGTTCCTAAGTGACAAAAAGGGCTTTAATCAAATCACAAGCTAGTGGACGGTGAGATTAGGCTCCTAGAGACTAGTCAAGTCGAGGTGCCCCGTGCGTGTAAGCAAATCCTCAATTGTCTTCCAATATTGATACTTAGAAACATGGGCCTTTCACAAATTTAATCTCCAGAACTATCCAACCAATTATCTGATGAACAAAAAATACTAATCTTAAGGCTGAAAACTTTCACATAGTTCTGAGGGAAGACTTCAACCGACCACTGAAACAAAAAACGAAAAAACAAGCAAAAAATTCTTGATATACGCTGAAAAACAACAACAAGAAATAGATCAAACAGGTTTTTTTCAGTTTCTGATACACAGAAAAACTAAATTCCATGAACTCAACATTTCTAAGAGAGAGAGAGAGAGAGAGAACGTACCCCCCTGATTCTGAAGGACATGGCTGCAGGTGGAAGGAAATAAGTGAATGGACACAAGAGCTCCAAAAATTAAGAAGAAAGGAAACGGACTCTGTAGAACCAATGCGTTTGCTTTTTTATATCTGTGGGAAGAGCAGTGGAATAAAATGTGGTTTTGAATGGTTTGGAAGGAAAAGGGAAAGGCAAACTTTCTCTGTTCTCTTATCTTCACCCTTTTCTTTTTTCTCTTGTTCCAAAACAAAAATCCATGTAACGGTTATGGGCATGGGTCCAAACTAGTCAGTGGCTGTGCCTAGCCTTCACAGTTAATCAAAACGTTAGAAGGAATAACGCAAATGATCTGTTTCAGATCTTTATTGGGACAAAACTAGGATTTTATGGACGAGGGTGCCATAACATAAAACTAGAATTTCATGGACGAGGGTGCCATAACATAGGATAGAGACGCATCCGAGCTATCCATTTCAGCAATCAAATATGTTTGTTAACCCTTTCTGGTAAAAGTGCTTATGTGAATCTGAATCATAGATTGGGGAGATAGACGGTCAGGTCGAGGACACTATAGGGACCGTAAATCCCACGCATGAAGACAGAGATTTTAAAATTTTTAGATTCAAGAATCTAAACACCTAAATGCTAAATAAAGTACCCAAAACAAAGTCTAATATATGAGTGCTCTTTGCTTCTTCTTCTTCTTTTTTTTTTTTAGGTCGGTAAAGAGAATATATCATAGCAAAAAAAAGAAGATACAAGTCAAAATTTCGAGAGCAAGCGTCAAGATAGTAGCAGCATGCACCAAAGCAACAGATTTACAGGCATTTTTTGAATATCGAAGGCTTTGCCCCCATAAACCCCAAGGTGGTTCCGTTTCTTTCTTTCTTTCTTTTTTTTGACTATTCGATATACATCAGTGGAGGTTAATGAATAGTTTATTAAAAACATAATCATGTATATTCTTGATCAACGGATTAACTCATCTGACCAAGTCTGGCCTAGTAAATTAGTTGATTTATTTTTATGTCTCTATTTGATTTTTTTTAATCACTTTTTTTCATTCTCGGTTAGTGAACGTTTTCTTTGAGTTGTAATCTTACACAAGAATTATGACAATTCATTTGATCATGGATTAATTTAGTGGTTAGAAACTAAGGACCTGGTTGAATAAGGCACATGTTCAAATCCCTGTAGCTTTTTTGGGGGTTAAACATACTCTTTACACCACGATTAAGCGGTGAGATTTTAACTGCGATCCCGGCATAGATATGGTGGAGTCTCTTATAGATAGTGGTATGGTGCTATGAGATAATACCCTCTGGCAAGGGTGATAAGTGTACTATAGCTGCACATCATTTTTATAAAAATAAAAAAAGAAAAGAAAAGAAAAGAAAGGAAAATCAAACAAGCGATATGTGATCATAAATTGGATGCAAAGCAAACAAGAAGGGGCCACTAATCTCAAGATAAATATTACTACGAGTTTAATTAAATGTAAAGAAATTGGGACCATGGACTTGTGAAATTTGGACGGTGGTTAGGCTAAGGCCCGGGTATAAAAATTGACTCCGGACGGTGCGTTGGACAAACGCTTCCTTAACTTTTGCAATTCCAGAAAAGCCATGATAAGGTGTGATGAATCTGCTGATGGGAACCTTATTTGATTTTTTCTTTTTGAACTGTAATCAAGAGTTGATTATGAGATCGCCTAGGTTTTGTAATTTGCTAGATTATTTTATCTCAATAAAAATAATAACATCAATTAATATATGACCCAATCATAACCATAAAACAAATAAATTGATAAACACTAGATATACGTGGAAAACTCTAAATAGACAAAAATCACGGGAATAAATCAAACACTATAAAATCATTGTGTAGTTACAAGTAATCTTACCGTACGATTCGAATCACTTACAATCGCTCTAAGATATATTTGCCGAATCCTTGTACACCACACCCAGTATTTGATTGCCGCTGACTCGAATCCTCGAGCCTTGCAAATGTTCTTCTAGAAATCCACCGGAAAACAACTTTGAACTTGACTATTGATGACTGATTTAGAAACCTCTTGAAACTTTGATTAAAATTTCATCGATCTTGAACTTCAAGATTCACTCTTGATACTCTAGGGTTTTGTGGCTTTGAAAACAAGCGGCTCTAATAGGGATGGACATGGGGACAGATCGGGCCAAAGACTACTATTTCCACCCCCAATCCCCGAACCCCTTACTCATATCCATCCTTTATCCAATCTCCAACAGAGATTTATTTTTATCCTCCATCCCCGCTCCAAATGAGGAACTGGGATCCCCACGGGAATTTCAGGGATCCAATCATTTTTCCTAGAATAACAAGTAAATAGTTATAGAAGCCCAATTACAAATCACAAATCATTTTCCCTAAAATCCAATCATTAGGCAACCCTTGTGGCATGTAAAACTTCATTTGTTTGTAGAACAACATAAAGAGCGCAAAAAAGTAGAAATTATGAAAAGTTCTTGTGTATATTCATGACATTAATTAAAATTGATTAAATGCAACATAGGTTGTCTAGTGGATAGCATACATAATTGTTTTAAAGGAAAAGAGACTACAAATCTACAATTCACTGTTGATATGCCCATAAAACATTTTTAAAGATTGTACTACTGATATTTTTTGTGTAATCGATCATATGAATGGTCATTTTGATTGGAACATACATGTTAAAACCATGTCATTGTAGTGGATGAAAATGCTTCAATTACCAAACCAACCCTATGCACGATGAAGGAAATTTTGGTGTAACCCCATTTATTTGGAGAAAATTCAATGAGACCCCAAAGTTTCATAATTCATGAATAAATCACTATATTTTAGAGATTCGGGGACAGGGCAGATTGGAGACGGGGTGGAGCTGGGCGGGACGGAGTAGGGAACAGATTCGGAGTGGATTCAGGGTGGGGACATGCCTATCTCTACCCCCTATCCAATCCTCAAACATTTTCAAAAAAATTCTCCATATCTTATCCAATCTCCAAATAGATCTCCATATTGCGATCTGTTCGAATCGAGGATCGGATCGGATTCGGACGGGACAGATGAAATGGCCAACCCTAGGCTATAATATTCTCTTTTAGCCGACGTTTTTTCCCTAGATCTAAAAACCGTGACATATTTATAGAGTTGCCATTCTGATCAATCGCATTGCAAGCTGATTGATCAGACCATTATAGATCTTATTTTTGAAGCTGC
Organism: Vaccinium macrocarpon; assembly: GCA_022606695.1. Lineage (NCBI taxonomy): Eukaryota > Viridiplantae > Streptophyta > Magnoliopsida > Ericales > Ericaceae > Vaccinium > Vaccinium macrocarpon. The sequence goes on along the minus strand of CM040176.1, from coordinate 33,175,948 downwards.
CCGAGCAAGAACTCGGTTGATCCATCTATCAGTCACTATGCTCTGAACTTGCACGCCCTGTGCAACCTTGTGGCTTGTGCTATATTGGAGACACCCGACTAATAAACCGATTGATCCCATGATCGATCTTCCCGTTCTAAATGCACCATATAGATCGGCAACAAAAAAACTAAAGCACTAACTCTCAAATTACATAATAAAGAGATTTTTTCCACTCTAATCCTATACAGACCCGCTAATTAGAAAAGTAAGGGAAAACAATAAAATCAAAACTTGATAAAAATATGTATTTTGTCATATGGAATTGTCAAAATAAGACGACTCCGGAATTTAGTCCTTACATCATCATTATGAGACAAAATAAATTACGTAAACGAATGGAAACACATGGTTACCAAACAGAGGGCTCTGCTGTCCCTAGCAAGGGACAGTGCCTGCTGTCTCCAGCGATTCCAGGGCGCTCCGGTCCCGAGTCGATGATCGGAAACGTTCACGTCGAAGAGCTCGCCGAGTAGAACAAGTGTACCAAAAATTAGCTCAATTGGATACTATTTAGTACCTGATCGGTACTAATATAACTCAGCAATAATGAGTTTGGGTGGGTATGATCTAGTGTTTTGGATGCATTCTCTTCGAGATAAAATTGTTTCGATTAGGTACTAAATAATATTCGATTGAGCTAATTTTTGGTACACTTGTTCTACTCGGCGAGCTCTTCGACGTGAACGTAGAAATCGCCGGGGACAGCAGAGCCCTCTGTTCCCATGGTTACATTTGACTAACGAAAAGTTTTTCAGAACTTACCGTGGTTTTCGTCTTCCGAAAAAAAATAAATAAATAAAATTAAAAAACCCTACTATGACATAATACATCACGCAAAAGATAAATAAATTATATCAAAGAGGAAAAACTTATGTGTAGTATCGAAACACCAATCTCAAACTTTCTTCACATTCTAAACAAAATTGTGACATTCATAATTTGAACATTGAAATGTTTTTTTTTTTTTTTTCATATAATAGAACAACTTAATTTTATCACATTCTAACCAATCTCATTGGTATGAATCTCACTTTTCATAAAATTTGAACTCGCAATCTCATAAGTAACATTAAATATTACTAAACAACCACTAAGTCAATTGTAATGGGTGGATGTGCCAGTTAGCCCATCTGGTTGTATCTCTTGTCTCACAAGAGGGATGCATGTAGTTCGAGTTTATAGAGAGATGTCGAACCTCTTTTGGTTGTTAACTTATAACTTACCCCACTAAGCCGATGTATAAGTTGGGTCTCTGTATAGCCTCATCTGCACTACAGGGTGTAGTGTCTATCGCAACAGTATATCCTGACAACCGCATTCGTACGCATTTTATTATCGGTAATAAAACAATTACAAATTTAGACCGTTAAAAACACTCTTTAACGACTGAAATTGGGTTTACAATCCTCTAAAATCGGGATGGGCCAAAGTGTTTTTTCTTCTTTTTTTTATTTTACTAGAAAAGTTGTAACGCGTGGGACCCAATTGAAGTGTCGCACGTCGTCCGCTCGCCACGTCTAGGCTCTGCTGACCAGGCTAACGACGCCGTGTTGCTCTGGTAAATAAATCAACCCGATTATTTGGTTGGGCTTGGGGCGATCTTCCGTTTCGTATCAGCCCAATTTTGTATCCATTCGACGGGATTAGAACCACTGGGTTAGCCCAGTATTTACGGCCTGTGAAATTTTATCACATTGGCATATAAAATGGTTTAATTTTTCTCATCACTTCTCCCTGAATTAATGGCATATAAATTTACTTATCGTGTTTTAGGAGACAGGTCATTCTCTTATAATACGTCAACTTAACAAACCAAGTTCATTTAGTTTCTGGACTTAAGTCAATTTCGGAACAAGATTGAGATTAGGAGAGGCTTATTTTTTATAACCACACTCGTTTTGTTTTTGGCCTTCTTATAAATTGAAAATGACTAGCCCTTTTATTAGTGAATTTTCTTACTCTTGGACAGGTGTAAACCCAAATCACAATATGACAAAAAAAAAAGAAGTAGTGCAATTATAAAAAGATTAGTATGAAAATCTAACTAGGTTAGACCCAAAGACAATTAAGTCTCTGTACTTTTGCATTGACATTACCATTCAAGGGCATTGTGCACAAGCCACATTTGGCTCATATTAGCGGTGCAACAATTGATTTTCTTGCATTAAAAAAAAAAAGGAACTCGAATCCTTGGCTGAAAGATAATCTTCAAAAAAAAAAAGAAGAAATGTTTAGATATACAACTTTAGAGACATTATTTCAAACACATTTATATCTTGAGCCATTTAATGCTTGTGAACTTATGAAATCAACAGGTTGTTCAATGCTTGTGAACTTATTTTTTATTTTATTTTTTTATAGGTGATTGTATTTGTTTGGATTGGTTGATTAATGCATTTTCTCTCTTCTAGCAAAAAAAAAAAAAAAAAAACAAAGAGGTTGTTCAATGGAGTATATATTAGACCATATGCACTCAACCAGTTTGGACATAATTGTATCTAGAGTTGGAATCCTTCCATCTCAAATTACTCGTCCTTTTCAAAAAAAAAAACACTTGCATTTTGCACACAATAAAAAAGACATGATTTTTTCTCAAATTTTTTTGCACCAATTTAAAGATCTCATTGAGAATGAAAATTTTGTTTAATTTTTTTTATTTATAAAAAGGTCTAATAAGTACGTTAGTTGTTTTTGTATGCAAAATTCACAATTCTCCAAAAAAAAAAAGATAAGCAATTTGAGACGAATGAAGTATTTTAAAATTGTGGCTGTAGTATTTTCTCATTTAAAAAACAATAAAACTATGGGTACACCATGGGTTGTACACCAAATGCATACCATATTGTATAAGATTTAATTTTGAGTCCCACAAAATTTATTGGAGTCACTCAATTATTTGAAATATATTTTAAAGGTCTCTATAAAAAATCGATCCAATCGGATATTGCCATATTGGTAAGTATTTGATCAATTTTTTCAAGTTTCAATCCCTGAATTTTAAGAACCAAAATGTTGACAAATTTATCGAGCTCTTATCAATATCTGACTGAGCTGATTTTTTACAACGATCTTTGATTAACGTATAATGAGTTTAGACACTTAGCTTTGAGTACTTTGAATTTAAGTACTTTGTAGTAATTTTTTCTTCCTCCCAACAAAGCCCTCAAAGGTTTCAGAATTGTGCCAATAAAAAAAAATAAAACCATGTAATTTTACTGTACAATACCTGCAAAATAGCACCCAAATCTTTTGATTGGTAATGGGTAGAATCTAATTTGCCATTGGTGAAAATAAAGAAACCGATCAAATGTGAGAAGCAGAAACGTGTCGAAGTACAACGACTGTTGTATCAAATGTCGTCCAGATCGAGATTGCCCAAGTCTTAGGTTTTTCTATCAATCGAACGTTCGATCACATTCGCTCACTCAATTATAAAAATCTTCGGTTGTGCCTAGACAATGGAACAAGAAGGTAGCCTTAAAAAAAACCCCTTTTCTCGATTTGGTCGAATTTGAAATTCGTGTTCCAATGATCCATTCTAACAATCACATGGGTTTTCATTAGGGCAAAGAAATTCATCGAACCCATCAGCAATGCTCGCTGCTGTTCTCTGTAAAAGAGCCAAACTTCACGAGGAACTCCGCAACATAGAACAACAGGTGATTTCTTCTCTTAATCACTCTTTTTCTTGTCCAAATCATAATCATTTATTAGTGCTCCGGGTAACATCGTTGATTTTCTGGGTAAGTGGGATTTGGGTGTAATTAGCACAAGTTTGTCGGTTCTTTGAAGTTTTCTCAGTTTGGAGGAGTTGGACTTACTAGCATCAACATGGTGTGTTATTTGTGCTCTGGAATCTCTTTTACTGCTTATGAAGTTGCCATTTATTCTGGTTATACATATGACATTGGTTCTATATGATGCCGGTTTTTCCTGTGATCGTGGATAAAGATTTATTTGACGAAAGATGTTGAAAAATATCTCGAAGATTGAATTAAAGCATGGTTTCTTAGACTTTGTAGTGGAAGTTCCCCATTATGTTTCATGGAAATTTAGTGTAAAAGTATTACATTACAAACAAAATCATCCATGAATTAGGGGGCTGAGTATATTACTCCATCTATGATTCTTGTTACTGTGAAGTTGAAGATCTTAGAAACTTTTTTGTTGCAGCTGCTATTGCCAAATGGTGCTATTGACGTTGATGTATTTCTCAATTGAAATGCAGCAGTTGTGCTTGTTCATTTTTTAGCTTAGGGGAAGAGTTCCTTGGTTGAGTTTACTTCTGTTTATCACCTTTTCCTATGGCCATTTTCCTTTTGCTTAGCCGATATGTGAACCTCGGTGTCAAGCTTGTTGGAATGGGATTTTTGGAAAATTGTCAAGGCCTTCTGAAACTGGGGAAATGGATGATCAAGGATGCCTTGATCCTAGCCAATGAAATGCTATTAGCAGTTTCTGAGTTCTTCAAGTCTCGATTATAGCAAGACTATCAACAACAACAGAAAATCCTTTGTAACATTGTTGTATGAGAGTAAGAGCTCCCCAACTTCCGCAGACTCACTTCTTCATACTCACTTTGAGTATTCTCAAACTCACCATCACTTTAACGCAGTCTATAGTTGTGGCTCAAGCTTTCCTGGCTAGAACACATTTTGGATTAGGCCATCATATCTCAGGATAACTTTTCTTCGGGGTACAATTGGTAAGTATGTAATATATTAGTATGAATGATTACCTTTGGGGAAGGTGCTGAAAGTTTTGTTGAGAGCCAATGTTGAAAGTCACCTTCATTGACTAAGTCTGACAGTATTCTACATTACTTTTGTAGTATGCATTTCAAGAATCAGTTTCTATGAACTTTTGTTAGGCGTACACCAAAGGAAATCCATTTAATTATCATGTAGGTGCAAACCGAACCTTTGTGAATTGACACATGGTTGGTCAGCTAAAGCTCGCCTCAATGTTGGCCTTTTAGGCAGTGATTCACTAGTAGCAGTTCGTTTCCAGTATATTTAGCATTACAGAGAGTAAATTACATAAATGGGACATCAATAGCTGCAGCCTATGTTACATGGATCCTTCATTTGGGCTGAAGTACCTGCGTTGATGTGTCCGATACGCGTATCCATTTTGGACACTCGGATTCTCTAATTGTCATGATATTTATAGAAAAAAGAATAGAAAATTTGCTAAAAAGTGATATTTCTTATCTCACATGGACATAAAATAGGAAAATCATTGTTTTTTTAATCCCTTCTTGTTAAAATACTCCCTCTGTCCGGATTTGTTTGTCCCTTGTTCTATTGCAACCGGATAAAAAATTAGTGATATCTTTAAATTGGTAAGTAATTATGCCTAATATGGATTTTGTTTGATAGATCTTGATTAGTTCTATAAGACAATGTTTTTAAAATTACATAAAACCTTATAAATTATAAGGTATAATCATTTGAGAAGTGACGTGAACTCCCAAAATGGACTAACAAATCCGGACATAGGGAGTATGTTTTTAAATACATTTTATGATACATAATCTGAAAAAATTATGCAATACGTACTTCAAATAAATGTTGATGACGTGTCCCCATAGCCACACCCAATTAGGGAACACGTATTCTAGTATCCTAAGATTTAAGTTTAGGAAGGTCCAACACTTGGACTCGCACCCACGTCCGATACTTGCACTTCGAGTCCATGCAACATAGGCTGCACCACAATAATGTGTGTAGTGTAGTGTGTACTATGTAGCTTCCACAGCGAGATAGTAGGAGCTTTACAGTTGGATGTTATATAGTATCCACATTTATGTGTGTGTACTGCATGGTCGAAAATATGATTTTTGTGTTGGTAGCACTTTATTGGATGTTATGTACTTTACTTTTTCTGCTCCCTATCTTAAACTTGTTCTACACTTTGGCTTATCAGGACTTTCAATGATGCTTCGCCGTCTAACTCAGTTATCTACTCGGTGCCTGACACTTCATCTTAATTTGCAGGTGTATGACATGGAAACAAGTTATTTACAGGATCCAAGTCAATGTGGAAATGTATTGAAAGGTTTTGAAGGCTTCCTATCATCATCTAAGAGCACTACCCTGTAAATGAGCTTTTCTGTTCTGGGGTGACAGCTGTTGTATCTCTTCTCTTGTATAACTTTGTGAAGTCATGCTTTTGATTTGTATGGGATTATTGATTGGGATATAGCTGAATGCATGAACATGTTACATGAAATCACAAGGCCAATTATTTAAGGATACCTTTTGGGTATGGAATGGGATAGATACTTATTTCATGAAATTTCATCTTCCTACTATACTTATGAAGAAATCATTTTGTCCTGGTACTCCTTCCTGATTTCATCTGATTGTGGTGATTCACTATATAATCCAACTTAAAGAACTCCTTCCAAATTGTGGTTGCAGCTTGAAGCGATCCAGGAAGTTTCAGCCTGAAGATAGGCTATTTTCATTATCTTCAGTCACCTCACCGGCTGTATGTATTCTGGATCTATCAATAGCAGTTCTGGTTTTTCCTCTTCCATATTTGACGATGTAGAAATGTGTATTTTGTTGGACAAGCAATGAATGCGGGCTTTTATTACTAGGGTGTGTTGTTGGCTGGTTGTAGCTTTCGAGCTCATGTTGCTTATCACATACTTAGGATGGCTATCGAATTAGGTTGCAAGTAAGTCCTTCAATGAGGATGTGACCGAGTGAGGTGATTTTACTTGTGGAGGAAAGAAATTGCAGTAGGAAAAATGAGTTTTTTTCCTTTAAATCCTTGAGAGAGCTCTTAATAAGGTGTGAAGAGGTTAGTGTTTTTCCAATTAATGGGTGTTATTATTTTTGTGTGGAATATTTGCAGAACAAAAAAGAAATTATAGATGCTGACTTACCTGATCACAATGGTAGTGGAATGTTAGAGAAGTAGTAATAACCTTAGGAAATGTTCTTCAGGAATCAGGAATAGGCTTGTGTTACTTAAAAAGTGTTCCCACAGACTTCAGTTTGTGTAAACCTTTCATTGTGTACGAAATTGAGATACTCTTCTTTAAGCTCCTTTAGTTGTGAGAGATTCTATAAGTTACATTGGTGACTGACCTCCACGGTTCCACTGCAACCCACAAGTTCATACCAAACCCACGATTTAACTAGAACAAATTCATAAATATTGAAATATGTGAATGCCCTTTTAGAGGACCTTAATTTTGTTTAAAGTTAGAGAGGTGTTAGTTTATGTGTTTTAGGTTTAGATGGGATGTCTTCTTCGGAATGTAACTCTCTCTTACAAATTGCAATAACAAGACTACATGCTATTCTGTTTGTTTTTTAACTTTTGCATTGGTTCGTGTTGTTTTATTTTTCAGGCAGAAGAGCATGTTGTAGGGCGAGAAGTCGGAGGCATTGCTGCCAATGGACAGTAAGTACTTGAATTTAATTTAATTTAGTTTATTTTCTACCATTTCTTTGAATTTAATTTAATTTAGTTTATTTTCTACCATTTCTTTGAATATTGGATCCCTTTGCATGAAGATCTGATGCTTACAAAATATCCTCATTTCTATATGGTTATTGTTTTATATTCCTTTCATGGCTTCAAATAGTTCATTCTGTTGCATGAAGATCTGAAAAGCTTACAACATGTTCTCCGTGTTGCATGGCTATTACCAGACAAGAAGATTGTCAGTCCCTTCTGAATTTTGATACTTATAACACAATTATTCTTATCGCCCGTGAATTTTTCAGGGGAAAACCGAAGAGGGGAAGAGGAGGGCCAAGAGACGCAAAAAGATTTAGGCAATCAAGTGACGCGGATTATGACTATGAAGATGATCCTGATTTGATTTAGTGAGAAACCTCTGCCAGACAAGTTTTTGGTTTATTGAGTTCTTTAAGCAGGACAAATTTTTGTTCCAACTCATGTAAATTGCTGCAGTGTCATAGGGAGCGAAAAGCACCTAATTTTATGGGTTAATGTTATTGGCGTCTTGAACTGCTGTGAGTAATTAATCTAGCTTTTGTAAAGTTTCGTTGGTGCTCCGGGAATACTGAAAAGAACTTCGGTGTATGGCAACTGTTACATTACTCCTGCACTCGATATGTATAATTGTAAACAGTATTGTCAATTTGAGATGCTTGCCCTGCAAATCAGTCTCTTTGCGAAATGAAATATGGGTTCTAGTCGTTCACCGATCCCTCTTTCACGCTCTGCTATAAATAGGTTTAGGTTCCGGTTCCTGGACTGGTAAAGATTGTGAGGTGTTTTGAGGGGTGGGCGGGGTTGGAATGGCTGATACGACATTCAGGGATTATTTTCTTGCGGCGACACCATTAACAAACTGCAATAGACCGATACTGACAGCCATCATTTACAGATAGAGTGAGCCTAAGAGAATGAGTAGGGTTCCATTACGGAAGGTTGAGATATTCTCGATACGGGATCAACTTTGCCCTCCGGGTCTTCCGCGATTGTGTAATGGTCCCCAAACCCGGTCGGAATTAGGGAACTCTGCTTTTCTCCCTGCTTTTCGCCCAAAGTAGGCATTTTCTTGGTATACCTCCAAAGCTTCCAAGGGTCATATTTGGAGAGTTAATTTTGGGGTTCAATTTTAGGGAATTAGTCTCTTTGGGGTAGGATATGGTTGATTTAGGCACTTTAGGTTTAGGAACTTTGGATTTAGGGTTTAGGCACTTTGGGAAATTAACTCTCCAAACGGGGTCCCTAGAAGCTTTGGAGGTGTGACAAGAAAATGAGAAAAACGGTGTCGTTTTGGGCGAAAGTCAGGGTTCCCAAACCTGGTCACTGGACGGAGTTCGCGATGAAAGTATTATGCTGGGATGTCCCGCCGAAAGACAAAAGAAAAAAACGTGATTTGAGGATTGTAGGAGCTATCTAATACACACATCTTGATTAGGCATGACTTCTATTTTATCATGCACGCAAATTTTATATCCTCGTGTGCACATATTTTTGTATTGTTTACTTATTGGACTTTATGGTTATAAATATAGTTAAAAAGCCCACCAAATTTGAATGGACAATTTGGGTAAAAGAAAAGCAAGGGTTACCTAGACAATATGAGCCTCTTTTGCCAACCCTGGCCCAATAAAGTCCTCCTAAGCTCCATCTACAAGCTTAAATCAATTGTCGATTACTTAAGTGACCAATATATTTGTCCATAAGAATTAAAGAATTGGTTTGAAATTAAATAATAAGAATCCACCCCTCTTCTCCTTTGAACTTTCTTATTTTTGTCTAAGATGTTCTTACCTAATAGCAAATGTTATCAATTAGTGGTGAACGCATGATTTTGTAATGCTGGAGACCAAATAACAAGTATTCATAAATTGACAACAAAATATCGTCTTTTTATATATTAAAACATAATTTTGAGGAGGCATTTCTTTATAATTTTTAAAAATGAAACCAAAAATATTATAGAAATAATTGAGTAATTGTGAGTGTGCAGGGGCACAGCCTACCACATGCACTTCCTAGGACCGCCCCTGCAATTCTGGCATTGTATCTCAAGTTTGACTTTCTATCTATTATCTCTTTAAACATGTGTGGTATGGTAATTGTTATTTTCCTCATTCAAAAGTTAATAGGACTAATAAAAATAAGGTTATATTATTTATTATTTTATTTCACACATGGTAACCTTGTTCTATCTTGATGGGCTTGATCCGTTATATTATGAAGCCGCAGTTTTTTTTTTTTGTCAAACGATAAGAGATGGTATTGACCATGTTTGATTCCCAGTTTAGTTTTAGTTTTAGTTTTGATAACATTTTCATTTCTTTCTCTATCTCTCTTCACTCATTACACTTGATGACATCATCAAAATTAAACTAAATTATCTAACCAAACACAGCCATTATAATTCCATAGAAAACAAAAATTACATTAAGACTGGGAATCATTTATGTACAAGGGATGCAAAAGCCATGACGGTGGAGTATCGGTCCAAAGGCTAGAACCCACACCAATAGAACCACACCTTGCCAACTCGTGAGCTACTAAATGACAAGAATGATGGGCAAAAGAAAAAGAACAAACTTGAAAATTTCTACTCAAAGCCGCAGTTAATCCATTTGAATTATAATTACAGCAAATAATTCTATATCAATGAGTACTTAAAAGAAAAAGGGTACCATCGAGGCTGCAGTTATGACAAATACACTGCACACTCAATTTTTCAATTAATTGCATCGACCTCCCTTGAATGGAAATAAATTAAGTTCAATTAGATCCACTTCATGAGTCTTCCGTTAGGTTTGTAGATTTCAAGTAGGGATGTCCATAGATCGGTTCCGGGCGGATCGATTCAATTCTCAATCCAATCCGCTTGTGGCACATTGTTCTTTTGTGCATCCGCAACCCATCTATGAGTGATATATGGATGCAACGGTTCGGATGTGGATTGAGTGAATCAGGCAAACTTGACGGATCAAAGAAGGACAGATTGGGCAGATTGAACTCGAACCAAACCGAACCAAACCGCATCCGCCAAAATAAAAATATTAGGATCCTCATCTATCCGTAACATACCTTAGGTGGGTTCGCAGACGGTTCGGTTTGGGCGGATTGGGCGATCCGCTAGCAGCCCTAATTTGAAGTTAGTGACCTCAAAACAAACTTTGTGTAGCTCCCGTTTGCCCATAAGTTTCCCCCAGGAATCCATACCAAAGATCTAAGACTTTTTGGCAATAAATTGGCTAGAGATTAAATTGCAAATATAAGGGCCTATGGGATGTTATGACGAAATCAATTTACTCTCTAACCAATTTAGTCCCAAAAAGTCTTAATTCCTTGGTATTGATTCCCCGAGAGAAACTTAAAGGCAAAATGGGAGCTGCACAATTTTTTTTTTTCAAAGGCCAATGACTTATAAATTATTATCCACAAACCTAAAGGAAAATTAAAAAAGTAGATCTAATTGAACTAAGTTATTTTCATTCAATGACTACTGATGTAATAATTTAAAAGATCATGGGTTCAATGTATTTATCAGAAACCTCAATGGATATTAGTGAAAATTACCCTAAGTAAAATAAGTATCTGAATAAACCCTTCAACACAAGAGTTTGATTTTGTTAAAAAGAAACCTCAATGTTTGTTTTAATTCTAATAAAAAACATTCCAGGGTGTATGAGTTCCTTTATGGCCATGCTCAATGGGAGGTCAACTACGCTGGTTCCACCATCTTACTGCCCCTTTATTGGCTTAGTGAAAACTTAAAGAAAATGGGTAATTTACGCCAACCTCCTATGAGGTTTCTGACAAATTCACTGCACACCCAATTTTTCAATTAATTATATCAACTTTCCTTGAATGGAAATAAATTAGCTCAATTAGATCCACTCCGTGAGTCTTCCGTTAAATTTGTGGATTTCAAGTTATTGACCTTAAAACAAACTTCGTGTAGCTCTCATTTAGCCCATAAGTTTTCCCTAGGAATCCACACCAAAGATCTAAGACTTTTTGGCAATTGGCCGGAGATTAAATTGTAAATGTAAGGGCCTAAGGGATGTTACGACTAAATCAATTTACTCTCCAACCAATGTTGTCCTAAAAAGTCCTAATTTCTTATTATTGATTCCCCGGAAAAAAACATAAAGGCAAACTGGGAGCTACACAAAGTGGTATTATTATTATATGGCTAATGACTTAGAATCCACAAACGTAAAGGAAAATGTACAAAGTGGATTTAACTGAGCTTAGTTATTTTCATTGAACGGATACTGGTGATATAATTTAAAAGATTGGGGCTCAGTGTATTTATCCGAAACCTCAATGGAGGTTAGTGAAAATTACTCTAAGGAAAATAAATGTCTGAATAAACTCTTCAACACAAGAGTTCGATTTTGTTCACCCTGTCTATTGGATTAAATAGTGATCAAATAAACTCCACTATTGTGCAAATCACACACACAAACATGAAGATAATATTCACCTAATAGTACTAGTTTTCCTTCAGGGGTCCCTCAAAATCTGTTGTCGGTAAAGCCGCGGATTGCACATTGACTACTACTAGCTTTTTAACTGCTGAAAGTGTTCTCCACTTCTTCAAAAGATTTGACGAAAAATGAAGCCTATGTCCACCTTTTTTCCGAAAAGGTCAAGGTTTTGGGTATGGTGGTGGGTTCATCTTAAAAAGCCACAAGTCCCATAACTGGTCCCAGTTCTCCCCACTTTAGAAAAAATGCGATAAATATGTTTCCACATTTTTTCTTGCATGTCGGTGCAGAGTATTTTTTTTTTTTTTAAGCTAGAAGAAAGAATTTCCATTCATCCCAACAAATCAAATCCCGATTTCAATCTACCAAAAAAATCGAAAAAAAATAAACGAAAAAAAAAACCCAGCAAAAAACAAAGAAAAGAGAAGATACCGAAAATACAAAACACATAGAAGTCGCCGGAGCCTTCGTCAGAGCTGTCGCGCCGCGGCCGATGATGGAAGTTCGGATCTGGAATCCTCTATTGCACCACACTTGGTTTCCGACAACCCCCCATGGCGGCAAATCTTCTCTTGTCTTCTATTGGACCGAAACTTGATTTTTGGGCAAAGGGAGAGCCGGATCAAGTGTCAGTGCAGAGTACTGAAGATTGTGATACACATCACGTTTGAATCATTATAATCGTGAGTGAAAAGAGGAATCTTGAATCTAACATTCATGACTATTCGAATGCATAAAGTACTCTAGATAGCGTACATTGATTATAAACATTTGATGGCCGAAGCAAGCTCTCACTAGATATATATCCCTCACTATTTTTTGTTCTGTTTTATGTTATTCTTATCTATATGTTGTTATGTTTCTGTTGTCTTTATTTCCGGTAGTTTGTAACAGCTTTTCCTGTTTAATGAAATTCTATCTCTTTTATCCAAAAAAAAAAAATCAAAATTACTTACAAAAAAAATAAATAATCAAAGTCAAGTATATATGTGATTAATTCGTGATCGTATTCCGAAAACAAATTGATAGGAACTTTATTGGAGCCTAGCATTTATCTAACCTTTGGTGAATTCACCTGAAATTTGAGTTATTCAGTTTTTGAGTGAATGCAATCAGAAATCACTTTTGTATTTTCTATGTTCAAAACCATGAGACCTCAAGCCGATCCAAAAAAAAAAAAAAAAAAAAAAAAAAAAAAAGAAGAAGAAAAAGAAAAATCATAAGAGCCATCAAACGAACCCATTGCATGACCAGGTTGAGTGAGAGCATGACAACAAGTTAAAGGCTTATTTGTCCAGAGGGGCGGCTCCATGTTTTAATAAGAGTGGTCACTTGAACACTCCCAATATTTTTGTTTTTAGAATACATGTACTCCCTCTGTCCTAATTTGTTTGTTCATTATGAAACTACGTGCAATTTTTAAACTAAAAAATAATATATTTATCAAAATAATTTTTAATTTTTTTTGCACCGTATTAAAGTTCTCAATGAGATTCATTAAACAATATCCATATTGATTAGAAAAATATTTTTGTAAGTACATTATTTTTTAGTTTGAAAATTGCACGTAGTTTCGTATTGAGCAAACAAATTAGGACGGAGGGAGTAATATTTTTAGTTTTGTATTAGTTTAGCGCTTAACACCCATTTAAAAATATTTAAACACCTAGCTTTAAATAAATAGTCCACAAATCAATCCAACATAAGCAACGCAATTAAAGTTCATAGGTGGCTCCATAGCTTTCCCATATATAGATGATCAACTGAACATCTTAAATTTTTTTAAAAATTTTTTAGGAAAATGATTCTCACACACCCTTTTATGCCCCAAACACTTTCTTTTTCCCGAAAAGGTCAAGGACTTGGGTATGGTGGTGGTTTCATCTTAAAAAGCCACAAGTCCCATAACTGATCCCAGTTCTCCCTACTTTAGAAATAATGTGCTAAATATGTTTCCACATTTTTTCTTGCGTGTTGGTGCAGAGTATTGAAGTTTGTGATAAATGTCATATTTGAATTACTATAATCTTGAATGAGAAGAGGAATCTCGAATCTACAAACATTCATGACTAATCGAATGCATACGATAATCAAAATTACTTGCAAAGAATAAAATAAAAAAAAAGGGTAACCAAAGTTAAGTATATATGTGATAAATTTGTGATCGTATTTGAAAACAAATTGATAGGAACTTTATTGGAATCTGGAATTATATCTGATCTTTGGAGAATTCACCTGAAATTTGAGTTATTCCAGTTTGTGAGTGAGTGCAATCAGAAATCACTTTTGTGTTTAGTTCTATGTTCAAAACCATGAGACCTCAAGCCGATCCCAAAAATAAAAACAAAATAAAGTAAATAATCATGAGAGCTCAAATCTCACTTTCATTTGACCGACCGTTGAGATCATGACAAGTGTCAACGTTAACTGACCGTTGAGATCATGACAAGTGTCACCAGGGGGCCATTGACGCGGACCCAAGTCTTCGCGCGGGGGCCACTTTTGTGGGACCCTCTTGGGCAAGGCGCCTCAGCGGCGCGCACCTCAAGCCCACTAAGGGCAGTGCTTGGGCAATCATGGGCCATCCTCACAGGAGAAAAGTCCATGGCTCAAACGACTAGCGCAGTCCAAAACAAGGGCGAGAACGCAAGAAGCTAGTTCAACTAAGCCCAGATAATTATACCTGTTGTGGTCTAAAGGTAGGACCTTGGGGGCCCCCCGAGGCTTGGTTGCGGTACAGGCACAACCAAACAAGTCACGACCTTGCCCTAACAGGAATAAGAGAGATCTAGTGGCTTGGTGGCTATAAAGAACAAGAGGACCGCTACGCAAGGGAATGGTTTGTCACCCCGCGGGACACTTGAGCGGTGATGACGTCACCCGTGCGGTCAGGTTGCACGGAAAGGACACGTGTCATCATATTATAGGGTGACAGCCTGGCACCTGATGATTGGTCTAAGGTGTCTATAAATATGGGACATTCCCTTTCAATGCCCAGAGGTTGATGAAATCTTGGCAGAGGCATATGTCACTCTAAAGAGAGAAAAGGGAAATCACTGATTGAGAGGAAACATTCTATTTACAAGCCAGTCCCTATCTCCTAGGTCACCAGGGTATCACGGATTAGACTGAGAGCAATCCACTGTCTTAGTTCTTTCTGTACACGCCTATTCTGTTCTTCACCCTTCCTCTAAACCACCTTATTCTTTTCTTTTACTGTGTCTTTACTATTGACTATCCACACCTCTCCAGCTCATCATATTAGGCTAAAGCAAGAACCATTACCTACATAATGTAAGGTGCAACTTTTTTGGGGTCGAAATGTAAGGTGTAAGCGGAACTATAGAAACTTAAAATGAGATAGTTGAGTGAGAGCATGGGAGCAAGTTAAAGGCTTACTTGTGAGCGAGGGCAGCTCCACCTTTTAGTAAGAGTGATCACTTGAAAATCCCCAATATTTTTATTTTTAAAATACATGTAATACTTTTAGTTTTACATTAGTTTTAGTCATTCTTAAAAACTCAATTTAAAAATATTTGACCACCTAATTAAACAAATATAACCAACCCAATTAAAACCCATAGGCAACTCCATAGCTTTCCCATAGATGATCAATTGAACATCTTAAATTTTTTTTATTTTTTAGGAAAATGATTTTCACACCCACTCTTTTTTATCTCCACATACTCTTTTTTTTACTATTCACTTGAAATTACAAAATTGCCCTTACCTTATGAATCACTTTTTCCATATGAAGGGCAATTTGGTAATTTCAAGTGACTAAAGACAAAAAAAAAAGGAGTGTTTAGAGATAAAGGGTGGTGTGAAAATCATTTCCTTTTTTTTTTAAATGTAGCGATTTTATCTGTCTCTTTTTTTTTTCTTTTTTTTTTTTTGAATACTTAGCCCTATGCTATGACCACCCATCAATTTAGGTAATTCACAATTTAACAGCTAATACATTGGCTTAAAATAAAATACACACGTTCAATGGAAACATTTAAGAAAAGAGAGGGAAAAAAGTATTTATTGATATCAATATCTTGTTATGACTTCCTTTTGAACGACAACCAGCTTTATATTGTTGAGAGTCAACACTTGATTCTCCATGGATCATGGATCTAGAATCCTCCATAATAGAACATAGAATTTTAGAATAGTCTGGAAGGTTTGAGAGTATTCTAGAGAATTCTAGAATAATGGAGAACTCTCCAGAAAGCTGAAGAATAATCTAGATAAATCTAGAATGTTCTAGATATTTCTGGAAGATTCTAGAAGTGGAGAAACCTAGAGAGTTCTGGAATATTCAAGAGGGTTATGGAAGACTCCACTACATGCTAGACTTGCGTGGAAAATTCTAGAATGTTGTGGAGGTGTGAGGAGGAAAAGATATTTTCTAGGAGGATTCTAGATGAAGAATATAGACCGTTGGATGAGAATGATCTTAGCCGTCCATTCAGGAGGTGGATGGCTATATAAAGGGTGGAAGCTCTCATTTGTGAGGTGTGGTGAGAAAGTACCACCTTAGTGGTCATGAAAGCACCCCTTGGGTGGGAAAGTGCCTAAGTGAGGGAGAGACCACCTAATGAGTGAGCACAAAGGTTGTGCCTAGATATTATAAGTATCAAGTGAGAGTCATATGTATCTTTGTGTGAGTGTTGTTACGCGAAGTGAGTTTGTGCAAGAGTTAGCATATACAATAAAAGATTTTGTTTGTTCTGTTGCATCGTACATAACATATATCTCATAAAACAAGAACATATGTTTGAAATGATCTGTGTGAACCTATTCGCCACACAATTTTCTACAATAAATACTAGTATATTTATGTGTCAGTTTAATTTTGCTTAGCCCAAAACATAGAGTTCACCAAAAATAATTGTGACTTTTTATGCATTTTCGTATTATTTGGTCATATTATTTACATTAATATATGAAATTTTGTTTATATATAACTAGTTAAATAACTAGTCTAGTAGGGTTCAGGTAATTCTTGAATATCGTTGAGCCACCACTGCTTGCCCGAGTTCACAAGTTTTACTCCCACAGCTAGCGAAATGTTCTTAGGGCCTACAGAAATTTTTCGGGTACTACTTGCCTATCGATATTGACAAAAAAGGTGATAATTGTGGAAAATCTATTTGAAAATAATTAGTATTAGAATTAGCATTAGTACTTTTATTGTTACTGTTTGTACTTTTATTACATGTGCATGACACATGGCATGTTCCTAGGCATTTGGAAGTTAAAGAGAAGTGGAAAAAAAAACCCTAGTTTGCCGAGGTTTATAGATTTGCTATATTTTAATCTTTTATAAAAAATCAGCCCAGTAATCAAAAACTCAATCAATCACACAACGAAAAATAAACAATCAAAGAACACAACGATATACGTGGAAAACCCCAATACGGGTAAAAACCACGGGAAGGAATCAAAACACTATAGTCAATGTGTAGTTACAAGTAATCTTACCAACGATCATGAATCCTCACCAATCGAACCTAAGAACTACTTGCCGAATTCACGTTCACCACACCCAGTGCTTTTGACTGCCGCCGCATTGAATCCACAAGCCTTTCGTTTGCCTCCCGGAATCCAGCGAAGGACTTTGTAGTGCCTCTCGAACTCCACAAAAGGACTTTACTCAGAGATTGATTGTTTTCAATGAAGAACAAACCCCTTAAAGATGATTTTGAAGCTCACGGCATTCACAAGCCTTCACAATTCTTCAAGGTTCACAAACCCTAGTCGCAAAAAGTGATGAGAGATGAAAATATTTGTATTAGTGTTCTTATCACTGCAGCTCTCATAGTTTTCGACCTAATGACCGAGATTTTATAGTTGTTGAATTCGGGCATTTTTGCCGACTGTTTTGCTTGAGCAAAATATCCAGCAAAAATAAACATAATGTTTTGCTAATTAAAGGGTCTTGAAATGCTGGAGCAAATCATGTAGCATCCCACTTTTTCCTTGTGCATATTTCCAATGATATAGTTGTCAAATCCCAACATATCACCAAATCCTAGCGTATTTCAAACCCAGCGTATCTCAATCAAATTACTTCTGTATTACTTCCATATTCTCCAAATCCATTTCCATGAATCCAATGTTTCCATATCGAGACTAGAACTGTTTCTTGTAGAGATCCAATCTTATCATATTTCTTTCCTAAACCACATAACCACTTGACTAAAAACTAACGCACTTGTGTAGGAAGATTAAAATTACAATTTACATGATTCCTTTCCACATCTAGAATAGACACTCTAAAAACAAATATCGAAGATTACAATGCCATAAAAAAATACGGTACATCCAAATGAATATGTTTTGGGCATAGATTTGCCAAACCAAAGGAAGCTTGGCCTATTGGGCTTACAAGAAGTATTTGACAAGTGGAAACAAAAGCTTAAAGAAGAAGATAGGAAGTTATTTTCTATACTTTTTAGTCTTCTATAAATAGTCTCTTTAGACTTCATTGTAATCTCTCTCACAAATCCAAAGTCTGTCTTTTATTTGTACTTTAATTTTTGTCTTACTAACCCAATTTTGGGGGATAACTAGGAGTAGGAGTAGATGTAATTTAGATCCTACTTATTGATTTTGTTCTTGAAGATTGGTGTTTGCCTCGCAACACTGATTTTCTTTTATGTGTCAATATGTACTCGAAGATTAACGGAAGTTTCTTTCGTTTGTCTTCAACCTTGTTCTTGTCACCAATTTCGCGTTCGATTCGATTGCCACATCCGGTGAAGTCCTGAAATACGGCAAGGAACCATGGATTCGAGCCACATTGCCCTTATTTTTGTTGTTGATTTTATTTTCCAAAATCACTTATCGATTTCGATACAAGGGAAAATTTGTTAAATAGGTTCTTAACTTCAAAGCATTGGGATTAACTGAGATATGCAAAAAATGGTCCGGCCACCGAGTTATATGAAAGTGGAAGTATAGAAGCAAGAAAGAGAGAAGCCGCGGGGACAAAAACACGGATTTGAGATGCAAAAGTTCGAAAAAAAATTAGTGACAGATAGGACGCGGATACAAAAATGGGTTTCATACTCTAGTTTTTGGGGCAATGCAAATCTACACTTCAACCACTACACATTTTAGTTTTACTTTTAGTAACGTTTTTTTTTTTGGCTAAAAGTGCAAGGGAGTAGTTGTCAATTGTAATTAATGAGGTTTGAAAATTTATTTTGTGAACGAGAATAAAAGGTGCCGTACGCTACATTTCCACTTGCATTTTGTCATACTTGAGCCAACCAGTTATGTATTTTTATAGCTTAGCCAACTGGCACGTACAAATATCAAGGATATTTTGTTCAATAACTCAAAAATAGGGTGAACATGGACTAAAATCCATCCCTCTTTAATAGTTCAACTCATTTTTTTTAAAAAAAATCTTAACCTTCCAATAATTTAAGTAAATACCTCGATTAGATATTTGTTATTGCTTAAACAAACAACCTAATTTATGTGTAAATTATGAACCGAAAGCTTAAAGCAAAACACATGTTATTTGATCAAATACTTATCAAGAATGATTTGCTTGAATTGTTAAAAAACAAGCCCCACAAATTAAATCTCTCTTATATCTTCAAATTGAGAATCATCATCAAGGTAAGAATCCAGCATGAACCTTATGAAAAATGAGTGATGATGTTCAACCATCAAGCTGTGGGTCAGCGGGATGTTATCGGAGATTGGCTATAAGTTAGGTTTTGTTTCATAGTGCCCCAATTGATGCATATATATTTCTAGTTGCGCCAGTGCTTAGTTTGATGTTGGATAAGGTCTGAAATGTATACATTGTGATCCTTAATTTATAGGAAATAGGGGGAGTGTTGCACAGCGTGCTGTACAGGCCCATTTCGGTGCTGTGCCGACACCATTTTGACGATCAAAAACGTCCAACGCGTAGAGCTCGTCGAGTACTCTAAGTGTCCCAAAAATCAACTCAATCAGATATCGTTAATTACCTCATCGGAACACAAATATGTTGAAAAAAATGGTTTCAATGGTTTGCATCCAATGTTTCAAGACATGTGTGTTCCAATTTTTTCCAACTTATTTGTGTTCCAATGAGGCACTTAACGATATCCAATCAATTTGATTTTTGGTACATTTATAGTACTCGACGAGCTCTACACAGTGGACATCTCCAATCGTCAAAACGGTGCCGGCACGGCGCCGAAATGGGCCGTACAGCACGCTGCGCAGCACCTACATCAGTTGCTAATTTATATTTGTCAAATTCTTAATACATGTAGATTACCGGAGCAGTTTACGTAAGTTGACCTTTAATTTGGTGCTCAAAAGTCAAAGAGTGAGAAATAAAGAAAGAACTACACGACTTGGAAGGTCTAGAAGTCTCAGATACTTGAAATCATGCAAGTAAATCAAGACCAATTCAATTTGGAAGGAAAAATCAAGAGTTTGATTCCATCCAGAATTCAGACTCTAGTTGCACAGCTTTGGTGTGTTGACCACATCTTTTTGCTTCGCTATCGGATTGAGGCGATTAATCAAAATTGGATTGGGAAGGTAGTTTAAAGGGCTACAATTTTGCGTAAGATACAAATTAATTCTTCAATTGTGATGTTTACTAGAATAAAACGGGCCCACAAATAGAGTCATATATATTGTGTAAAAATTAGGAGAAAATGAATAAGGAGAGGATTTTCAAAGATTCATTCCATTGTGAGAGGCTAAAACAATCTCTAGGATATAGATAAAGCTATCATCCAAGTAATACACTCTACGATAGCACAAGTAAGATGAGTTGCGCTACGCCATAGACTATACTATTTTGCGGTGACGGTCAATTTGAAAGAGACTTTTCTTCCTTAATTTTTTATTATTTTTATTTAGTGTCAGATCATCATTGGATATAAGATCTTAGGACTTTAATGTGCTTGGGAAATTGTCAACAAATCTTTTTTCTAAACTTAATTTAGATAGTCAAATTTAACGTAGCTCGGCCATCAAGTCTCTGAACAACGATACGCAATCTCAGTCTTAACCACTATTCTGCGGAGTGCTCGTTAACTCCAAGATTTTATGAATATATTTTGTTCCAGAAACAACACGATCATCAATGTTACGTATCCACAAAGCATCCGACACGTACACCACGACCTCAAATTAACTGCTTGCCCAGGTAGGAGATGAACTGATTTTATGAATATATTTTGATAAAAAAACAACACGATCATCAACGTTTCCACGTGTACCCATCGACTTCCAAGGGAGAGATTTCGGATTCAAGTCTAAAATAAGGCTTCAAATTTCCTTTGGTTATTAACACACTAACTTTTCCACTAACTCACCATGTATATCATATGGCAAAAAAACACATCCCCGCGTGTTACATATCCACAAAGCATCCGACTCGTACACCACGACCTCAAATTACGTCGGTGGTTCTTAACTGCTTGCCCAGGTAGGAGATGAACCAGCTATTTTGTTATCCAAAAGATTACCCCACCCTTACGCGGAAAACAGTAACAATCAGATCAGATATTTCCTAATTTGTGAGGTGAAGACTAACATTAGCATTCCCACAGTTTAATATTACAATTTACGAGCCATTTATACTTTTTACTTTTGCTTTTTGGGGTAAAGCTTCTTTATCTTGATTCCTTTTCATTAAATAAATTGGAGGGGATTGACCTTTAACCTCATACTCCGGTTAATGGCATTGTTTTGACAAAAGGGGTTTCCAGTTTCTGCCATTTTTCTTTCTTGTTTTTCAAAGTTAGATTTGAGATTTGATCAAAGGGGAGTCTAGGTAATAAAAAAACTCAGTGCCAGTTCAAATCATTTGATTCGGCCAGCTACAACGTTTGAATTCCTTCATAAAATAACAAGCAAAACCTACAATTGAATAATAATAATTTCAACAATTATAAAAACTAAATGAGGTGTATCGAATGAAGAAACAAAACTAGTGTCTCATTATTCATTGCTTCTACTAGGGTTGCCCAGTAGGTCAACCAACCCGCCCAATCTGCTCAAACTGATCAAATCGAACTGTCTGCAAACCTATCTGAGATATGCTATGGATGGATGGTTGCGGATCCTAATATTCTAGTTTTGGCAGATTCGATCGGTTTGGGTTTGATCCACCCCATAGCTCTTCTCCACTTCCCTTATCCGCCCGATCTGCAACCGAACCAACCCAGTCGTACCTCACTCATCGATTAGTGGATCGGTCTGAGAACCGAACTGATCCGCCCAAATTTGATCAATGGACATGCCTGGCTCCCACGTGATGCTCCTAGACATTACTCTAATACCATACATTATTGCGGAGTTTTATGACTAAGTGTATGGACCCCACCTAAATTTGTAGTGATGGAACGATTCAGAGCACCGCATGACTATCCTCTAAGAGTATTGCATAATGAGATAACATGTGAGTGATCATTCAGTAGTCCCGGAACACAAAACATGTGATGCTTCAGATCATTCTAATACAGACAGAACATTTATAAAGAGACGGAGTTTTTGAAAATTTATCTGTAAAAGTTTTAAGTGTTTAGTCATTCATGTTTTTTGTCTTTAATATTTTTCAACAAATTGTTAATTTATCTATTGCTTTTTGGATGTATATTACGAACCCCTACTCAAAAAGGTAAAAAAAAAATCTATTAAATTGTTTTTAAAAAAAATATACTAAAGACGAAAAATTATGCAAGCCTATACAAAACTATTATCTCAAAACTATCAAATAGAAAAACACTCTTGAATAATCATTCAGAGCTCCAGGAGAACATCCACATGATGCTCCGGATATCTCCGACATCATATATATTTGTGAGGTCCACAAATAATAAAATTGTGGTGCTGGAATAATCCCGAATATCACTTGCTGTAATTCGAGACTACTACTAAATGATTACGCAAACTAATTAAAGTTGGGGTTGTTTGACGTATTGGTATATGTATATATAATACATTGAATTTGATTGATATAGCCTCTTTCTTTGACTCCTGCTGGTTACCCACTCTTGAATCTAACTCCCCAAGATGATACTATGAGACTTGGAGTTGGACATCAGATATAGACTGCACCACTCGTGTGCACTATTATTCATTTTCAAAACTGATTTATGAATTTGTTTATTTAAGACTTGTATGTACAATTTCGCTGGACAGTCAATAAAACACGACCAATGTTTGCGGCAGCTTTCACACTGCACACACTCATTGACCCAGTCATCCATTTATTTTTTTACTACAGTAGTACTAATCTGAAACAAGATGGGATACTCCGTCTTTTTATGTTACTACGGACCCGGCTTTTCTACAATTTCTACAGTCTAGTCTTGATGGTTATCGGGACAACTAATGGTATCTCTTATGTAGAATACTTTATGTAAATTTGGACCATCAAAAAATACTTTTTGAACAAATGCAATTACGCAAATTGTCAAGCCGGATTCTTTGCCGAATACACAGTTTCCTTTTCTTTTTTTCTTTTTTTTTTTTGACATTTAGTCTTCAAATAACTGTCTCTCCTTTATTTTCATTTGAGGAGAAATAATTGTCTATGCTAATCAGTAATTGCGTGCAGTGCACCTCAAAACAATGGGTTTGGGAACTTGAAGAGCGTCCTCCGAATCGTTGGATGTGTTTTCAACAGTCTTGATTTCATCTCAACGCTTTGTTGATTCGAGTCATTCATTGCCTATATGAAATTCGAGCCGTTGATTACATTAGTTTTTGAATTTTTTTCCCACGAGTTAAATATTCTTGCACTTCTTAAATTTTACCCTTTTACTACTCCCTAAATTTTACCTAATGATAGATCCTACGGTCTGTCAATTAAGCTTTAATTAAATGGCGGGACAATTGATGCAGAGAAAGCGAGAGGAAAATCTTGGCACGTGCTTGCTACCATTGTGTCATGGGCAAAGTTCACTGAATCACCTTTAATAACAAATACCCCCTCATGTACAACAACAACAACAATAACATAACCCATTTAGTCCCAAATAATTGGGGGTATGGGCGGGGGATGGATAGGAGACAGACCTAACCTTTGGCAATAAATGCACAAAGTGGTCATTTTTACCGAATACCAATGAAAAGGATGGATTGGAGACAGGACCTAACCTTTGGTGATAAAATAAACGCATAAACGGCCGCTTTCACGAATCACCTTTGAAAGCGATGGTCCCCTATACCGTCGCGTTTCTTTGCTTGAATCATTCCTCAAATCAAAAGCCAAAAGGCATCGAGAGAGAGGCACTCAAAAATCATTTTTGATTTATGTGAGCATTCTAGTATTTTTTTTTTTCAGCATAGAGAAGCATTGGTATTGCACAAAAAATACCCCCTCATGTATGAGAAATAATTATTAACCCCCATTATTTCAATGTTCAATTAACCGACACCCAAAAGTAGCTTCTATTGACAAATTTATTACTCCCTCTGTCCAGATTTGTTAATCCATTTTGAGAATTTGTGCCATTTTTCAAATGTTTAAACTTATAATTTATAATGTTTTATGTAATTTTAAACATATGGTCTTATAGAACTAATCGAGATCTATATTGAACATATATATATAATTATTTACAACAAGAAGCTTTAAATTCTCAATTTTTTGACAAAAAATAATAAATTTCAAATTTCTGACAAAAAATACGGTTCTTTCAAAATAGTATTAATAAATTGTACCTTCATTGATCAAAACAACTATTCCAATGGGTAAAAAAAGAAGTCCTTTATTTCAAAATAAGTGAGAGTTGATAGTTCTTTATTATTTTTTATTATTAGAAAATGTGATTTTTTTTCTTCTTAAAAGTCACTTTTGGCCCATTCGGAAGGAGATATCCATCATTAAGACAAACCTCAGGGGGTTCATTGAAATTTACCCTTGTTTCATATAGTAGTAGGAGTATTAATTTTTAACGAGAATATTTCACGTGGCTGTTCGTACACATCCAAGTTGGAGCCCTTAATTAGTGACTCTGTCCACGTGTTATTTGACCTTCCAGTCAATTTATTACATCAGTCCTACGATTTCTATGCATGTGAGAGAGATCTCTTACTACTCCTCACCTAAAATGTGGTCCCACGTGAAAATTTGTGTAATTTTGAGAGCAGAAAATAAGATATTTCTGTATATAATTTTCAAAGTTAATTTACTCTAACTTAAAGAACTCAAGTACTTTTAACTTCTTGTAAAATTTTACTAAAAATGATTCACGTGAGAACTTTATTTTTTGGTTTAAAAATTGCACATCTTTTGGTTCGAAAATCAACTACTAGACTACCGTTTGAGTTTTTTTTTTTTGTCAAAAGTTGAGAAATAGTATTCATCAAAGATTCCCATAAGGAAAGATTGGGAGTCTACAAATCGAACACTCCAACGACAACAGACCGATTGAGTTAAAAAAATGTATTGAAATATGAAAGAAATATATAGTGTGAAAATATATAAAAAGTATGTTGAGGTGCGTAATTTTATCTTCTTCTTTGCTTATTATTATTAGCTCAGTGAGCCGTTAATAGAAGAGCTTGTGTATATATATATATATATATAGAGAGAGAGAGAGAGAGAGAGAGAGAGAGAGAGAGAGAGAGAGATTTTCCAGGAAGGTGAGCGGGGGAAAATGCCTTTTGAAAATGTTGACTATCAGAGGTAGCTACTAGCTAGGAACCTGTCATAAGTCCATATAAATAGCTAATCACATACCCATGAAATCACTTTCAGCCCTGATACAAGAGAGAGAGAGAGAGAGAGAGAGAGAGAGAGAGAGATTATATACATTTGGTTTTCATAGACAGAGATCAATTGAAAACGATGGTGAGAGCTCCATGCTGTGAGAAGATGGGACTGAAGAAAGGCCCATGGACCGCTGAAGAAGATCGCATACTCACCAATTACGTCAACCTCTATGGTCATGGCAATTGGAGGGCACTTCCCAAACAAGCTGGTATTGATTCATTTCCATGTTCCCTCTTCTTTTTCTTTTTCTTTTTGTCATAACTCAAGTGTTCGGGCCAGATTACACGTGTATCGACCATGTTTTTTCACATTCCCTCTGGTTCTCGTTAAGAAAAATGATGATCAGCAATACAAGAAACTAATAAGCTATTTAGTTTTTCACTGATCGTGAATATATGTTCTTGGATTCCAGGATTATTGAGATGTGGGAAGAGTTGCAGGCTCCGATGGACGAATTACTTGCGGCCGGACATTAAGCGCGGGAACTTCAGCAGAGAAGAAGAGGACGCCATCATTCAGCTGCATGAAATGTTGGGAAACAGGTTTGTGTGCGCATTAAGCTTTGTTGTCTAATTTGTAATTGATTTTATAATTTGGTCATCAATCTCTATTGTCCTGGATTAATTGTGACAAAATTATAAAAAGAAAATGCTAAGTGCTCCAAACAGATACCCTGAAAATTACCCAGAAAGTGAATTCAATGGTTCAAATAACTATTCAGATGAATTTAAACCACTGATTTAACTTTCGAGTAATACTCGAGTGAATCTATATCACACAATCAACATCTTGGAAAGTGTTTTTGGCATCATAAATGTTAGGAATTTAGGACCGTAGAACTGATGCAGAGAAAGGAAGAATCCCGGCCACAATGGAGATTCCTGATCACAATCCTGTGACACTTAACCAAAAATTATTTGGTGCTCTCAAGGCACTGTCGCATGGGTTCCAATACCCTTCTACGCATTTTCCATAACTAAAAATCTTGGGACGCCATGTGATGGAGACCAAAACTTGAGATTACCCCGAAAGTGAAATCAATCGTTTAAATAAACACTCAAGTGAATCTGAATCACATACTGATTTAACTTTCGGGGTAATTTCGGGAGTAAATTTTCTTGGTATCTGGCATTGCTCAGCTAGACACATGCTCAAATGCTGATTTTGAAATTTTCTAGGAACAGTAAAAAAAAGAAGGGAACATACCTAACCAAATGTTTGAACCATGTTTGATTTGCAGATGGTCAGCAATTGCTGCGAGGTTGCCTGGGCGTACAGACAATGAAATAAAAAACGTATGGCACACCCACTTGAAAAAGAGGCTCAACCAAAACCAGGCCAGTACCCTTGTAACCAAACAACCCCACTCACTCAAAATACAGAGAGATCATGGCCTAGAAAATTATGTGAATCCCGTTACGTATCCCGATACAGTGAAGTTTGACAGCCCGCAACATTCCTGCAGTGACATATCCACTGTCACCACCACCACCACCACAATGGAAGCCGACGATGCATTAGACAATTACTTTCCTGAAGTGGATGAGAATTTTTGGTCGGACGTATTCTCAGACCACAACTCAGGCGTGATGAGCGGTTTTCCGGCAGCCGCTCATGTTGAAAATGTTCATGGGTACAATTCAAGCAACCCTGATGGGATGGACTTTTGGTACCACCTGTTGACAACGGCCGGGGGATTGCCAGAATTGTCAGAGTTTTAGCATTCCAAATTAATTGAATTTGTATATTTTTCCCCTTTGTATTTGGGTTTTAATTCTTTTTTTAATTCTTAGTGACCCTTTTTTTTTTTTTTACCGTTAAATACCAAGACATAAATCAGAGCTGGCTAAAAGAGCTGTGTAGAAAAAGAATTGACATGCAAAATTGTGTCCAGGAGAACGAATTTTTTACTCATGAACCAAACATTGTTGTACTTTTCGTAGTCATAGCTTGAGTCACATAATCTACATGTGTATGTGTGGGCGGGAGCGCGAGCGTGAAAGTGTCTGTAAATTACATCTCAAACAACAAAAATTCACGAGTGCGAGAATTAAGGACGCGAGCGCGATAAGATGACTAAGAGCGCACAACCCTTTCAAAGAAAATCTCAAGTCTTGACCACTAACGAAAATTTGTCTATAGTCAAGACTTGAGATTTCCTTCGAAAGGGTCGTGCGCTCTCAGTCATCTTATTGCGCTCACCAATTGCATTTGGAATTACTCGAATTATAACGTTGATCACAAATTGGAAATCTAATTTTTTGGGTACATTAAAATGGAGATCTTAAAATGTGACACATCAAATAGTATTGCAACAATGGTATCCAAATGTGGTCACCAAAATATCAGTGACTTGAAAAGGAGAGGATCCGAAGTCGGTTGTATTAAGTTCATGAGACGAAAGGCCCATTCGTGACATTATTGTTGTTCCTAATAACTTTTGAGATTTGTTTATCTCAAAAAAGAAACTGTGAAATTGTTCAATTCTAATGGTAGATCAGTGCATGGGATTCCACTAAAAAGGAGTACTGTCTTTCAGCAAAGCAGGGGATTTTATTGGGTTTTATTATAGATTTGGAGCTATCATCCTAATTATAATATTAATTATGGGATATGGGGTTGATGTGTAGCCCAGTGTATAGTAGGTCCTGTGCACATCTAGGTTGTTTGTTGCTTAGATGAATGACTCATATTTCACCTCAGCACTTTTGTATTCGAACCGCTCGTTATCATACATGCAAGATGAAATCCGGCCCATCCATCCGAGCAATAGACGGCCCGGATGCACATAGCTTGTTGTGCACGGGGTTGCACAACAACAACCCCAAATTCCTAATTATGTCCACGGTTGTGGTGCTCCGATAAAGTTTAGGGTTTGTTCCATTAACTTTGGTTTTTTAATTGTTTGAACTTTTTTTGTTAAACACATGTAAAAAAAAAATGAACTGTCTTGTAAAGCATAAAAATCCAAAAATACAAAACAGTCCCTTAAACGGAACGGAGTTTAGTCAAAAATCAGTTTGCTTTTCATTATCTTTTTTCCCTTTTTCTAATGCTGACATAGGTTTTCTGATTTTAAAAATTAGTAGTACTAATTTCACTTCACTAAATGGGGCATAAATCTCCTTGAAAGCGATGCATCATTATAAAATACTACTAAATAACTTTGGCTATTTTTTGGGGCTCGGGGAGGTTTTGTTCCCTCCTCGGCCGTTGGATCGAGTTTTGGATAGCTTAGATGCATTCGGTAATTTTTCTCTAATTTTGATTTTTTTTTACCCGTTAAAAATCAAAACACATCGTAGCTGTCCAAAACTCGATCCAACGGCCGAGGGGTGCACAACACCTCCCCCACTTCCTATTTTTTGTATCTCACGATGGAGGAAAACTTGAGTGTGTGTAGAGTATGGTTATGTAGTGCCCGATCACGCATTTCTTTCATCCGAAAATATTTTGGACGGCCTATATTCCAAAAAGACAAAGAGGAGAGAGAAAAAAAAATTAAAAAAAGGGACCTATCTTGTAAAGCGTAGAAAACCCCAAAAAATACAAAAAGCCCCTTAATGGAATTGGCAAAATCAGTTTGCTTTTCATTAGATACCTCTTACCCTTTTTCTAATGCTGATATTGGTTTTCTGATTTTAAAAATGGGTTTTGTTAAAATGTGCCCCCAGACACATGATAAGGTTCATTAAATGAGTCTAATTAAATCTACTTTTTTAGAAAATAGTAAAAATAATTGATATATTTCGATTTCCCATGCAAAAAGTAGTAAAAGAGTTTGTGCCTATTGTTTATAACTTAGATTTTCCATACAAACAAATGTTTAATTATACTCATTTAATGAACCTTATCATGTGCCTGGGGGCACATTTTAAAAGGGTGAGAAATTTTGGGTCCCTTCACTAAATGCGGCATAAATAATCTCCTTGAAAGCGATGCTAGATAATAAGTTAATGACTGGCTATTCTTTCTATGTCACGATGGAGAAAAACTTGGGTGTCAAAGAGAGCATGAACATGTGGTGCCCGACACGTATCTTTCGACATCGACTAAATTCAACCACAAAAGCTCCACACGCATCACAGACTTGCGAATGTGGAACAAGATCAGGAACACCCAAAGAAAAAAAAAAAGAAGGAAACTTAGGCTTCTTCTACACATCTTCTTCACTTTCCGGCTCCAAATCAGTTTCAGGTTACAAAACTAAAACCTCAAATGAAATCGGCGAACAGGCGCTGTCGCAAATCGCAATCGAAAAAGCTATCTTTGCGCTCCATGAGTCAGCCACCATAAGTGCTCACCCACGTGTTCTTGGCTTGGAGGTAAGGGTGCAAACGAACCGAGCCAAGTTTTGTGGTGTTCGAACTCTGCTCGTTAAGTAAACAAGCCAAAAAATCAAGCTCGAGCTCGGCTCAGTCATCAATGAGCTGAGCCAGTGTAATTTACTTAACAAACCTTCTTAAACGAGCCGAGCCAAGCTGAGCTTTAGCAAGCTTGTTAACTAAACAAGTCTGAAAATCGAGCTCGTGCTCAGCTCGATTACTTACAAAGCCGAGCTGAGTTGAGCCGAGCCGAGCCCCGAAGTGCTTGCAAGCATAGTTTGTTTGCAATCCTACTTGGAGTTGGAGGTAGCAAATAACAATGCTATGACCTGTATGTAGCTTGGAATACGAGCTTTTTCACTCTGACATTTTCACAACAATGTTTTTTGCAAACTTGTAGTGGTCGTAAGGTTTGGAGAGTAGGTGGTGTAGGGGAGGGAGAAAAGGAGAGGAGGCAGCCGGTGACCTTGCCGCCCCAAGCTCCCCCCCATGTTTTTCTCTATCCAATTTTGTTTGATAGAGAAACAAAAAAAAAAAAAAGGCAAAAACCTAAAATACACATCCACGGCACGAGATAACAGAATTTAGGTTGATGATTTTTTATTTTTTTTTCCCAATCGATAAGTGGGTTGAGGACTTGATTGGTGCAAAATTGAAACTTTAGGGACTAAACTTTTCCAATTGATACTTTGGAGACCAAAATGAGATGCGGTTAATATTTTAGGGACCAAAAAGGTATTAAGCCTACACAGGGGTGGAGTTATTGGTATGAGATCCCCTGTGCCGAAAACCCCTGTCCCTCTATACCGAGGGGGTTTTCAACTATTGGATCGTGATTTTTGTTTTTCTGTTTTTATTTTTCTGGGTGATCCAACGGCTGAAAACCTCCTCGGCAAAGAGGCACAGGGGTTCTTGGCATAGATGATCTGAGCTCGGAGTTACTATGCGGCATGGGGTCACGTGCCTCACTTGATTCTGTGAATTTTTCTTAATTAACTTCTCTTGTGTTGGATTTAGGACTGCAATTCTACAAAGTATAGTTCACATATATTTGGATGCTCTCTCAATAATCCAAGCCGTCTATATCGTAGAAATTATCAAATAAATTTTCCACTTAAAAACTCAAATTGATCGGAAGCTTCCAACACCTTGATAAGAACATTTTAATCTCGTAGAAAGTTATTAGACCTTCTATACTTTTTAATAAAAGTATTTTGATGAAATGGTTGTTAGTGTTTGATCAACATAGATTGTTTTTTTGTGGGGAAATTCTATTCAATAAGCTCTATCATACAAACCGTTTGAATCTTTGAGGAGAGATATGAATGTGGACAAATTAGTCTCGTAGAGAAGCTGAGTCCATTTATTAAGTTAAGAAATAAAGAAAAAAAGAGTCTCTCGACAAGAATGATGATAGGTGCCGAAAAGCACCTATTTGATCCTTTAATTTACGCTTTAATAGTCCGTTTGTTATGTTACTTGGCGAATTTTGATAGTTGCATGGTGTTTGCAGGCATTGGAGCGGGTTGGACCATGAAAAGATGCAATTCGGATGTCTTAGAAGTGTCAAAAGTGCAAAGGAAACACCTGCAGAACCTGTTGAGCATCGTAGAAAGGCTGTCCAAAGTTGCTGAAATTCTAGTCCGGACGACCCTTAAGTCCGTCCGGACCAAGTTAGGTCGGCAGAACGCGATTTTGTGTAACTTTTAGGGTTTTGCATAAATAGAGGCCGGCTATGTACGTTCTGGGGGTCGAAAATTAGACCTAAGCATTGGAGAAAAGCTACTTAGAGAGAAAAATCAAGAGTTATTGATGTTCTTCGCAATCTCTCCAACTTCAAGCACTCCAACTTCTTCCATGGCCGGCTAAAGCACCTATCTAGGGGAAGGATGAAACTCTACGTCGAGTAACCTCTTATTTTGTGTAGATTAGGGTTTTAATCGAATCGGATTATATGTTCAGAACTTGGTTTCATAAAAGTAATAGGAATCGCGGTTTTATTCTTTCAATCTATTGTGTATTTGTATACCGGTTTTCAAATACCAGTTCATATAATTGTTTTCAATGCTGTGTTTGGAGTTCTGAGATAGATTATGCTCATGAGACGGATCGTGCCGCATTGTGAGACAGTCCGTGCTACGGGATAGTCTATTTTAACAAACACCTATTTTCTTGACAATTACCAATGGGGATTGCAAGCCCTAGCGATAATCCATTGTGATTCGATTATCAACCTAATCTATGCGAAAATCGTGGTTACGAGGGTGGAGTGGATTCTAGACCCTAGATTCCCTCTCCATCAATTTAAATCCTTTTTAATTATTGCATTTTTTAGTTTAATTATTTCACAACCAATCAAACATCTTTTTACCGAATTAAATTAAAGGTTAATTGGAATTAACGCAACTCAGCCATTTGTCCGTGCGGATCGACACTCAGACTTGACCACTGTTCTCCTGAATAAGGGTTAATTCCTTGTTTTTATAAATATATTTTTGGTGTGAAAAACGATCTACCAAATGAACATTCAAAGCTGAGTCCTTTCCTAAGAGAAATATTATATGGTTCCACTGAAAAGAATTCATGGATCCATCACTGGTCAAACGCAAGGCAAAAAGTATTCGACAAAAGGAGGAAATGATTTGGAAGTAGAATACTTTTAGGTTTTCCCTGATCCTTTTACCAAAGTCAATTTTGAAATCCAGGGCAAAGTTTAAGGTCGTGAAATCATGAGTCTTTGGAGTAAATATTCCTTACACATGTAGCAGTGGAGACGTCCCAAACTATATGGGACTGCAGAGGGAAAGAAAATACTACTCCTACAAAAGAGGAAGTACCAAGTCAATTTTGAAATGATCGATCGTATTGAATTGCAGTCCTTAGGAAAATTCAATTTAAAAAAAGAAAAAGAAAAAGAAGTAAATTAGGAAAACTCTTGCGACTCTGGAGGTTTCAGAAAGGACAACTATCTTTGATTTTATTTTTATTTTTTCCCGTACTCTTCTTGGTCGACGCCATTAAAATAACTTCTAGTCGTATTGAGAGTCTACCCGAGTATTGGTGCTTGTGTAACATATTACACAGGCCTCATTGAAATATATTCTAATTCCGTAACCCAACATGTTTCCTTTGTAAAGAGATGGATGATCAAAATGTGTTTTCTAATGTGGTCTATGAACTTTGATATGAGAGTATAAAACTCAATGAGTTTGGTCTCGAATATCAATAATGTACTCTAATTCTTTTTTGAGACCAGAAAAAAGCCAACTCTTCGTTAGTCTACGTTGACACCCTAGAAGACCAAACACAAACTACAAAAATGAGAAATTTTAAGTTGAAGACTCCAGAAATAAAATAGAGAAAATGAAGACTCTAGTAAATAAAAATAAAAAATAAAAAAGAAATCTTCACAGGATTGCCCAATCATGTGAAAATTTCTCATTCTTTCATTTTCCAAAGTCTTCAACTGAACAAATATTAAACCAGATCATATTCACTAAAGAATCATGGGCTGCCCAATAAGTGTTATTTGGGCCTGCAACTGAACTCCATTGGACTTACTAAACTCCATTGGACTTTCTTTGCTCCAACCAGCGAGGGAAACAACCACCCAAAACTAAGAGATAAGGACTTCACCTGCAGAGGTAACAAAAGCTAACTCTGATCTATAAATTTCCAAGCCCAATCTAAAAATTAGAAAATTTTGTATCAACCTTTAAATCTTTAAAATGCATATTATATTTCCTTTTTGTTTACTTCTTCTCATTTATTTCATTATATATATTTTCTTAATGTAGTTTGAAACTTGTTATTTCCAGTTGTTTTCATCTTCAGTCACTTTTTTTTATTTTCTATATATACCTATTGTTCTTGGGTTTTTTGTATCAACCAAAATTTCAAGACTTTTTTCACTCTCCTATATATATATATATATATCCAAACCTCCCGAGAATAAGAAAAAATTGATTGTTTTTGTGTTGCAAATTATTTTTGAAAAATCCAAGCCGTCCAATGTGTTTAGAAGATGTTTTCAAGGGTCCACATAAGAAATCTAAAAAAAAAATACCGGGAAGGGCTTGATCCAAACAGTTTTTCGCAAAAACTGTATTTATATATTTTTGCGAAAACTGCTTGGATCAAGCCCTTCCCGGTATTTTTTTTTTTTGAAGATTTTCTGCGGAGGACCCTTGAAAACACCTTCTGAACACATTGGATGGATCGGATTGTCGAAAAAAAACTTGGATCATGGAGGTCCGGAAACGGGACTCCCGGACTAGAAGCACCACCTATATATATACTAGGTATGATGCTACGTGCGTTGCACGAGTTTTGTGCCCGTTTTGTGGTGGTTTGGTTGTAATATGTTATTAGAGTTTGTATTGATAATTTGAAGTAGTTTATTTGCTTGTGGTATTTTATGTTGTTTTGTTAGCATTGCCCTTGGCACCATTCAAACAGAACACATTCTAAGAGTACAATATTGCTACAAACCAAGATTGAAAGAAGATGGTGGCGGCTAGGGTAAGAGAGTTTTAGAGAGAGAGTTTGAAATCAGGTAGTTAACTTTATGAATTATTTTTAAATGGATCTATGTTTAATAAATGGATCTATGTTTAATACCTAGTGTTGATGTAATTATCTGAAAAGCATGATCCTTTAATAGAAGCCTATATAATTATAAGTAATGGCATCATTTTTGCATCTATGGGTTTATGTAGTTTTTTAGCAAAATTTCACATAATTCCCGTTTAAATATTTTAACTCCAACAACTTCTACTGTTTTATGTAATTTTTTTATCATAGGTATACTCTGTTAAATTATAACATGCAAGAGTTCCCTCTAGATAACACGTCTATTTGCATTATTTTCCTAAAATAAACCGTCATTGGTAATAAACTGGTTTTACAATGCGTAAATACTGTATAAGTACAGTCTGGAATTAATTAAGTATTTGAATTCAAAAGCTTATCTTTTATTGGCATTTGAATCCTGGATATAACTGCTAGCAAATAAAATCATAAAATTATTTTAGAATTCTTTCTCCTGATAAATAAAATAATTTACAGCAATGAACACACGCGCGCGCACACACACATGTATATATATATATATATATATATATATATATATATATATATATATCTCAAAATTATGTACCATTACTTCCCTGATATCCCAACCAAAATACGGAAGATTTATATAACAATAATTAGTACTTGATAACTGGGAAAAATAATAAATCAACAACGGAACCAAAATCAAAAGCCAAATCTAACATATTTGGCAGTAAATTATCATAGATTAAAGCTACAGATCATGGATTCTATAATTTTCCGAAACAATACTAAACAAACAAGTTCACTACTTAAACAAAACGAAGAAGTACAAGTTGCAAATTTATTTGAAAACTTATTCGAAATATAAATGATAAAAAAACTAACTACAAGGCATTCGAAAACTTATTCGAAATATAAATGGTTGTAATATGTTATTAATTTATTTAAAAACTTATTCTAAAGACGCTTCCTTCTCTTGCGCAACACGTGTGCAAGAGAACAGTGCTTACATCCGCATCAGAAATAGCCACGAATGGCACAAAAATTACGGAAAAACCACTAACATGAAAAAGACAAAAACGCCTATCCAGTGGCACCTGAATCACAGAAAACCCAACAGGCAGATTCGAAAATTGAGGGCTAAAATCGACCAAATGACCAAACACCTCAAAATTGAAACCCATGCTTATATAAGCCCTTCGGGTTTGGATATATATAGGGAGAGCTTCTGAAACGGGAATCCCGTTTCCGGAACTCCATGATCCAAAATTTTTTTTGACCATCCGAGCCGTCCAATGTTTTCAAAATATACAGTTTTACGAAAAATTACTTTGATCAAACCCTTCCCGGTATTTTTTTTTTGAAGATTTTCGGTTAGAACCCTTGAAAACACCTTCTAACTCACCCTTCAAACTATGTACTCCCTTTTGTACCAAATTGTTGGTCTTGTTTAGATTTTGATAAATTTTTTTGAATTGTTAATATCTTTCAATCTATAATATTTTCAAAGATTTTAAAAACTTTGTATAGATTAGCCATACCATGTGGGGAGTGTTATTATCATATTATGCAACCAATCCCATGGGATTTAAATGGGGAAAGACAAAAATGCCATTGTTTTTCCAACTTTTGACAAAAATCCGCCTCAAATTAACATTGCTACTAATAAATTGTTTGATAATAAAAAAAATACTAATAAATTATTTCCAATTACATTTTGAGAGTTTTTTTCCTAGTAATTCCATTTCGAGAGTGTTGTTCACGTTTACTTTGTTCCATTTTTCCAAAGCGTTTTTTTTCCCCTGTAAGTTCCATTATTTTCTGGTCATTTTTCATTTTTTTGCGACATACTATAATTATTTATTTTATTATCATTTTCCAAAATGAAGAAAAAAAAAAGAACAGTTGAACAAATGATATCTCTTTTTTTCGATGAAAGAGAGAGAATTTCATTAAACATAACCTGAGGTGTAAGCATGGAGTATCTACAAACTGAAAGGCTACAAACATAATCAACACAAAATAAGAAAAACAAAAGAAACACTGAAAACAAAATAGAACACTAAAATTAGCTTTAATCACCGGTGTTTGGGTGAGGAACAAAAATCCCTAGCGCATGCTTTACAAATGATATCTCTTGAGTGTCTATATACAAGCTTGCCATAAGAGCATCCCCAACAAGGAGAACACAAATCCTTCCTAAAAAGATTGGTGAATAGTATTTTACCTATTCACATCTCTTTCAACACTCCAACAATCCTCTCTATTATTCTCTCTACACCAATTAAATAATATAAATTAATACGTATAATATATATACACACATAAGAGGAGAGAGAAAAATTAA
This sequence comes from Vaccinium macrocarpon, assembly GCA_022606695.1. NCBI lineage: Eukaryota > Viridiplantae > Streptophyta > Magnoliopsida > Ericales > Ericaceae > Vaccinium > Vaccinium macrocarpon. The sequence goes on along the minus strand of CM040176.1, from coordinate 33,138,970 downwards.
AAAGGATTAAAAAAGGGTTTGGGAGTGAATAGTGGTTCCCTAAAAGGGAGATGATATAGGAAGACACTACTCACATATGTATTTTTTTAATCTATTTAGGGAGGCTCTTAGAGCTCAAATTTAATGTCTGGCTGGGTAAAATAGAGATATGAGGAAATTTAGAGAGTTTGTTGTACATGCTCTAATTAAGTCTGCGTACAAACTTGCCATGAGCCCATGGTGAAGGAAAATAAAATACTAAAAATAGATTAAACCTTATGTCCAAATTTTATCTCAGTAAATATTTTATTTGTTGTAACACAATATAAAATATTTCCTTTCCACTTTAGAAAACGAAAAAAAAAATAAAAATAAAAAAATAGAAGAAAGATGGTACAATTCCGTACCGAACAAGGCATAGCATATTGTTACAAAAATGATACTATATACAGTCACACATTCTCTCACATGGGGTGTGGGGCCCAGACACTTGGAGGAAGAGAGGGTGTGGCTGGGGAGGGAGTGTATGTATCATTATTGATATTGTTATGTACAGTACTTCAGTATTTTTTACACTAGTTTTGCACAAGGGCAAAAATGAGAATTTATACTTATAATCCAATCCAATTCTATCCTATGTAAAACAAATTACATTCTTAATCCTATCTTTTAAGCTGGTGCAAAATAAACATGCAAATTACCAATTCTATTAATTACCAATTCCACCTCAATCCTAATACAGCCTTATTACTAATCTCAATCATAATCCAACCTCTTTACTTATAAGTGCTATCAAACACGCCCCATTGAAGGTAGATTTATCAAATCTTAGGGGTGTTTAGAGGGTGTTTGGTTGACCGTTTTTCACCTTATCTCATTCTCTCTTCCTCAATATGAGTGCTTATGCGACAACCTTCAAAACAACTTCCCGCAAAACTCATTTTCCATTTTTCACAATCTAAACCAAAACCCAAAAACAGCAAGGAGAAGGTAGATGACGATTTCGATCTACATATATATATACCCACACCTAGATATATACGTACACAAAAATATCCATACATACCTGTATTGGTTTCCAATAATGAAGCCTTCTACACTGATCGATTAAAAAAAAAGTCCAACCCAGTTGAATCAGACCCATTCTGACTTGGTGTGGAATTGTAATCAATTAAATCAAATTACAGAAACATCCAACCAAGAAAATAGATGCAGTTTTGGTTTCAAACAAGAAAATTACAGTTGAAGTTTCACAGAAATTCGAACATGAAATTTACAGAAATCCGAACATGAAAATTACAAAATTCGGCCACGAGCAAGCGGAATTTTGGTTTCGTTGCAAAGATCTCCGTTGCAGTGGCGTAGACGAAGTTTTGATCGCTGATGGGGGTCTTGAAAGCTTGACTGGGGTTGTGGTGGCATAGATGAAGTTTTGATGGCCGATGAGGGTCTTGAAAGCTCGACTGGGGATGATCATCACATGCACAGGAGAGAAAGGGAGAGAGAGAGAGAGAGAGAGTGATGCACGAAATACTGAGGCTCTGTTTGGAACATGAGGAAAGAAAAGAAAAGGGAAGGAAAATGGAAAAAATTTCCTCTTCTTGTTTGGTTTGGAGAGAAAGAGGAGGGAAAATAAAAAAATTAAATTTTGTGAATAGTGAAATTTTCTTCCAATTTTCGTCTTACTTTCCTCTCATTTTATTTTTCATCCCTTTTTCTTTCCTTCCTCATGATCCAAACACAGCCTGAGAGTTTGATGGCATAGGAGTAAATGGGGAGAAGAATCAGCCACCATGCTACTTAAGTTTTCCGAAGCACCAAAAAAAAATGGGGAGAAGAAAATAGCCGTTATTACCATATAGTAATAAATAAACAATAAATAAATAAGGGTAAGGGTGAGTTTTTGAATAGATTTTATTAAAGTCTAATAAAAATAAGCCTCTGATTTTATTCATTCATGGCTTTGATTTTATCCATTCATGGAGAGAGTTGATAAAATCTTAGATTTTTAAAATCTAAGATTTTATCAACTCTCTCCACGAATGGATAAAATTAAAGCTTGATTTTATCAAATCTTGATAAAATCTATTCAAAAACTCACCCTAAAATTGTAAGCAATCACTTCATAACCTATTTTCATAATTATTCCCCCATACAATACTTCTTTTGTAAAATTCATTTGGTAGTTTCTCCCAAATACTCTTGGTTTGACTATAATTCAAAAAATCAAAAAATTAAAAATAAAAATTTACTTCCTCCATCTCATAAAATTTTATCACTACAAAATTACGTGCAAATTACAAAATAATCTATTTACCAAAATAATCTTTGAATTTTGTTTACATCGTATAGAAGTTTTCGATGAGATCTATCAAACAAGATCCATATTGACTAAAAAATTATTTTCGTAAACACACTATTTTTTAGCTTGAAAATTACACGTAATTTCGTAATAATCAAACTTTATAGAACGGAGCGAGTAGTAAAAAAGTAGTCTCACAAACATCCTTTATCATCATTGGTCAGAGTGTGAGTCTATGAGACATACCGTACGACGTCGTTGTAGGTAACCGCCATACGCCAGTACGCCACCAGTGAATTGGATCGGAATCGATCCTCAGTTGGCCCAAATATAAACACGAACAAAACCAGAGCGAGCGCTTTCTCTCTCTAAACAAATCCACTCTCTGCTAGTACCAAAATTCTCATCTCCCTGTCGCCGCTCTCTCTCTCTCTCTCTCTCTCTCTCTCTCTCTCTCTCTCTCTCTCTCTCTATCTAGGGTTTTCAATCTTCAAGGCGAAAACATGGCGACTGCATCAGGTATGTCTTCTTCAATTTCCCTTTCTCCTATGTACGTATTGTACACATATCGAACATATGCGTATGCCTAGGGTTCTGTGTTTGAATTCGTCAATTCTCTCTTTCACAATCCGATTATTTGTGCTATATAAAGCTTTTGAATACTTCCTTGTATTAATTGGGAATTAGTCAATTACACCTTGTGTCTTACTTCCATCCCATTTATGTTACTATATTTTAGAATAGATTAGGGATTTTGCTTGTTTTGCATTGAATATGTTTCTGGAGAAAGTGGCCGGGGGCAATCGTAAACTGTTTGTATTCTTGGGGATGAAATCACAAAAATCTAGTAGTTTTCCACCATGGTTAGGAATTCAATTTGAATTGATGCCATTAGCATCATAGAAATTAGCTCTCAGAGTTTTTATCAGTTTGTACTCATAAATTTGTGTGTCGTTTAGTACATTCTCCACAATGGTACGCAAAAATTGGCTCTTTTTCCTTACTCTTAAAAAAAGGAAAAAGAAATTGGCTCTCTTTTGTTTGTTTATCTGAATTTCCGTTTATGAAATTTAGGGTTTACTCCACTTATTCCTTACTCCACTACTTATTCCTTTTGATATGATGACACATGCGTCTTGAAACTGTTATGTTGAACTACACTTTGGTTTTCAGCCTGTAGCGTTTTATTTGTTGCACACTTGTACTTTTTACTTGGTAGTTATCTTTTGTTATTGCCTTGCTATGAATGAGGGGTTTTCAGGGAAATTATTTCGTGTGTAATTGGGCAGAAAGCCATTTGCTTTAAATACTCCATTTGCACGTTGAATTTTGCCCACGATTCCAAAAGCTAAATGAAGCCGCAGTGAGGATTTTTTATTAATTGGCAAGGAAAATATTATTGATAACTAGATAAGGGTACATTGAGGAAATGTTAAAGCTTTAGCATCATAGCTAATGGAATGCATCCCAACTATGTTGCCACCCAATCCAAAACAAAATCACGTGCAGGTGCTAAAACCAAAAAGATGAGGCAAAACATCCACTACATCGTTGGATGATACAGAGCTCGAACAGAAAATGGAAAGAAATCTAAATAGCAAGTTACCCTTTTTAGCTTTGAATGCCATCCACATCACTTGAAGTCGTCAATCGTGTAAACTCTGATTTAGAACTTTGCATGAAGCCAGGAAGCTAATCTGGCTTGCCCCTGTGACCGTTAAAATGAAGGCGATTTTTGTTCCTTGCTGTTAAGTTGTAGTATGAATACTAACAACTTTCGGCAAATACTGCAATTCTTATCGTCTTTTTTGCCTGTAAAAATTAATTGTTTCTCTTTTTGGGAACTTGCAGTGGCATTCAAATCTAGGGAGGACCATAGAAAGCAGATGGAATTGGAAGAAGCACGTAAAGCAGGTCTTGCTCCAGCCGAGGTCGATGAAGACGGAAAAGAAATCAATCCCCATATTCCACAGTATATGTCTTCTGCACCTTGGTATCTTAATGCAGAAAGACCGGTATGTTGTCTTAGTTATCTTGTTTTTCCATGTATTCAGTGTTTTGCGAATGGTGACTGCTGAAACTTTTTCAATGTCGCTGTTTGTAGAGTTTAAAACATCAAAGGAAATGGAAGTCAGATCCAAATTATACAAAATCTTGGTACGACAGAGGTGCAAAGATTTATCAGGCTGAGAAGTACAGGAAGGGTGCTTGCGAAAAGTAAGCAGAAGCCCTCTCTCTCTCTCTCTCTCCATCCATATTGGGCAGCGTGTATGCATTGGTCTATTATACATGAGTTGCACATCCCCTTTGATATACATACTTCTTTACTTTTTTTCTAATGGGTTATCATTGTTAAGGAAGAGTGTTTTTCTTTTGGGTGCGTGTGTGGAGGACATGGGGGTGGGAGAATTATTTTATTAATATATATATATATATATATATATATATATATATATATATATATATTTCAGGGTTCAGCTGTGGAAGAGTTCATTGTACTTGTCTCATTTCTGTACTTTTTTTTAATCTGTAGTGGTTTTACCGTGCTCTATATATAAAAGTGTCATCTTAGTAATGGAATGAGGATTTGGATATTGCTTGGTCTTTGGGCAATGACGTCACTTTGGGTGCCATCTATTATGAATACCAGAGGACATAAGAATTTTTTTTTTTTGGTGGGTAATTTGGACATAAGAATTAGGACCTTAGAAAAACATTTTTTTTAAAAAAATATAAAAAAATTCCTGTTTGTGTGTGTGTTGTGGAAAAGATAGGGCGTGCGCACCTAACACGCCTCAGGGAAGGCCCGCCCATGATGTATCGTTGTTGAACTTTACATATGCTTTGTTAATTATGCAAGTATTAAGAGTTTGAATTGACATGATCTTGTCATGTGCTTCTACAGCTGTGGAGCCATGACACATGATTCCAAGTCATGCATGGATAGGCCACGTAAAGTGGGAGCTAAATGGACAGACAAAAATATTGCACCAGATGAGAAAATAGAGACCTTTGAGCTTGATTATGATGGCAAACGGGACCGTTGGAATGGCTATGACGCTGCTAGCTATGCCTATGTTATTGAGAGATATGAAGCAAGGGATGAATCTAGAAAGAAATACTTGAAAGAGCAACAACTTAAGAAATTAGAGGAGAAAAACGGTAACCAAATTGGGGAGGATGGGGTTAGTGATGAGGACGACAATGAAGATGATCTGAAAGTGGATGAAGCCAAGGTTGATGAGAGCAAACAGATGGACTTTGCAAAGGTTGAGAAGCGTGTGCGTACAACAGGTGGTGGGAGTACAGGAACTGTCAGGTTATTTATCTTTCATTTCCTTCTTCCTTCTTTTCTATCTTCTTATGTACTCCTAATGTCAGGTCTCAATCATTGTATACCTCTGTGTATTTGTGTGCATGTGGAAATTGTTCTCCCAATTTGTGTTGCTTATTGCTTACACATTGTGTGCATCTTTTCCTTGGCAGGAACCTGCGTATCCGAGAGGACACAGCGAAATACCTTCTTAATCTTGATGTCAACTCTGCCCACTACGATCCAAAAACCCGGTCCATGCGTGAGGATCCTCTTCCAGATATGGATCCCAACGAGAAATTTTATGTGGTGAGTATAATAGATGTCTAGAAATTGTGTTTTCTAAACTTACCGTAACGTTACATAGTTCTGTGTACTGATCTCATACATGCTCGATGCCTTTCCATTACCATTATAGGGGGATAATCAAAATAGAGTTAGTGGCCAAGCATTGGAGTTCAAGCAGCTCAACATTCATGCTTGGGAGGCATTTGACAAGGGGCATGATGTTCACATGCAAGCAGCTCCATCCCAAGCAGAGTTGCTTTATAAGAATTATAAGGTCAATAAGGAGAAGCTGAAATCCGAAGTGAAGGAAACTATTATGGAGAAGTACGGCAATGCAGCTACAGAAGAACAAATTCCAAGGGAGCTTTTACTAGGACAAAGTGAGAGAGAAGTTGAGTATGATCGTGCTGGCAGGATAATTAAGGGCCAGGTATACTTTTTCCTTTATCTATTTGTAGGGATGTCATTAATTGTTTTGCACATTTGCGTATCTGTAGTTATATCATTCCTTGTGAATTCTTCGAAAGAGTTCATTGTGATTTCTTGCTTAGGATATCCAAATGATAAACAAACCATGAAATTAAAATTTGGAAAATTCTTCAGAACAAAGTGCTAGTCAATAATGGTAGAGTTGCTGCTAAATAATGGACTATCAGTTGTCCTTACCATCATTGCTTTTTGTATTTACTTTTTTGTCCCCTTAGAAGGTAGTGGATATTCTCATTCTTTGTATTTATGGATATTCTAATTCAGTGATTTTTATGTAATAACGCTGCACCGACCTGTTATTTTCTATTGTGTAGCTGAGTTAAATGTTCACTTAATTCTATTTGCAGGAGCAAGCCCTTCCCAGGAGTAAATATGAGGAAGATGTTCATATCAACAACCACACCAGTGTTTGGGGTTCATGGTGGAAGGATCACCAATGGGGTTACAAGTGTTGCAAACAGATCATCCGAAACAGCTATTGTACGGGTGCTGCTGGTATTGAAGCAGCTGAAGCTGCAGCAGATCTCATGAGGGCTAATATTGCTCGTAAAGAGGCTGCAGAAGGTTCTCTCTCTCTCTCTCTCTCTGAGTGCTTGCGGGCAAGCCCACATGTCTTACTTTTGTAGTATTAGCCATCCCTTTGTGCCGACCGTGGTAAGTCTGAATTGTACGATCATAAATCTTTATTACCTATTATATATTAGACATGCAAGAAGATTGTGTCATCTGCATTTTTGTTCACCTTACTCGTAAAGCATTTGCCTTTTCCTTCGCGTTTGATTGCATTTTGGTCATGACAACAGAGGTTCCTGCACAAACCGAGGAGAAGAAACTTGCTACGTGGGGAACTGATATACCCGATGATTTGGTTCTTGACGAGAAGTTACTAGCTGAAGCACTAAAGAAGGTATATTGGCTGGATTTACTTTTAAATGTTCTTTCTCCCTCAACAGCACGCACTAAGAACTAAATATTTGTCTGGTGTTCTGACTAGTCTGCCATTGGCTAACTATTTTTGTTTTTGGATTTTTCTCAACTTCTTGAATATTTTGAAATCTCATGCACTTAAACTCACAATCGAAGGATGTAAAAATGGGATTTTGCCTTCTTATCCGTAGAAGAAAATCCACTTTTAAGACGTATTTGTTGTCTGATTTATAGTGACGGTTGTGAATCTACTGACTGTTCTTCTATTAACATCTAGTTACTAATTTGTTTTTTGGAATATTTGGTATGTACAGGAGGATGAAAGAAAGAAGGAACAGAAAGATGAAAGAAAGCGCAAGTACAATGTCAAATGGAATGACGAGGTATGATTTTATTCTTCTATTTTTGTTGTACTATTGTATCCGAGCTTGTAAAAAAAGTTGATTATACTCTTCTTGTACCGTTATGCCAAGTTATGTCAGTATGTGTTTTTGTTTAAGGAGAAAGAGAACACTTGTTGCGGGAAAATTTACTAAACTCAAAATTTGGAAGTATCATGCCCAAGTTGTTGATAAAAAGGTGTCCACATCCAGAAAACATGTTACATAATTTTGAATCTTTTTAAATCATCTTAAATCAAAGCAGTTAAAATCTTTAGTTCAGGGTTATCTTCTTTGTTTAAGAATAAATGCAACAAATGACACGAGTTTGATGAAAATCAAAAGTCAGTTGAATGACATGAACCTATTACTTGTATTGGTTGTAAAGATGACGAAGGTTTTGGGTGTTCGGGTAATTTAATTTGAAGAGTTGAACTTTAAACTGAGAGACAACAAAAAGAGGTAGGGAGTTGGTATCTTAGTAGCAGGATCCTTCTAAAATGGGTGCGCTCCCTAGACGGGAGCTCGATTCCGCGCTCCTGAGACGGGAGCTTGACAGGAGCTCGCTCCCATCTAGATGGGAACCCGCTCCTAAATAGGATGAGAGCTTCCACGCTAATCTGAAGGACAAAATTCTCACTTCTCTTTCCAAATATATGCAAGGAAGAACGAAAAGAAAAAAGAAGAGTAATAAAGATTTAGGACTCTCTCTTTAACATCTCATATTTTACTACTTATCTACGTGTTTAATCCATATATTTGGCACAAAACAATCTATTGGGATGCTATTTCTTGACCAAATTTCAACGATCCGAACCATTAAATATGTTTAAAATGTGTTTTTAAGGTCTACCGCGAGGATTCGTCCAAAACAAATTCCCGTAAGCATTTGTCCAAAAAAAATACCCGTAAGGGCTTCATCTGATCAGTTTTTGTTAAAAACATTGTATATATATAGATAATATTATATATTCCCTCGCCGCTCCCAACCTACGGAGCTTCTACATACCCCCGCTCCCCCGCATCCGCCCCCGCCCTTGTCACCGCTCCCGCTTTGTGCAAGTAAGGTTGGTATACTTCATGATGCTTAATCTATGTAGCCATGCTTTCTGACTAAATTTTTGCAAAGAAATGTAATTACTGATATTTAATCATACCTTGGCCCTCTCTGTCTCATTATTCTACATTATCACGTTTCCTTTTTCCCATTAGAAGTTTGAATTATAGTCCTCTACACGGGGTACACGTACGATTCAGATAACTGTAACTATGGGTTACCATTTTTTTTAAACTGATTATACAAAGATAAATGGATTATTTCTGCTGCTGCTTTCTTGGTGTACCGCTCAATACTCACCATGCATATTGTCATTTGCAGGTTACTGCTGAGGATATGGAGGCATACAGGATGAAGAAAGTCCATCACAATGATCCAATGAAGGAATTCCTGCACTAATTTTTGGCAAGAATATCCCCGTTCGCTCATGGATCTTCAAGTTCTTCCATGCTGTTTCTCTAGTTTTAGTGGTGATTCTCAGTTGTGTGTAGTGTCCTTGTAATAGTTTGTGTGGCTTCAGTGCTATACCATACTTGCAATGTATGCACCTTCCACTTTAATGTCCGTATTGTTTATCAGACAAAGTCTGCAGTTTGATAAGGTTAATCGTAAATTGATTCATATATATCTCCAGACTTCTTGACAAAGCTCAATGGAGAAAAAAATTTCATGTAGCCGACCTCAATTGATTGGGACATAAGGCTTGGTTTGGTTTGGTTTACATCTCTAGACGTGTTTAGCAATGCATCCAGTGTTCTTGCTTTACACACTTCACAAGCAAAAGAAAGGAAGACTAGGAATAATAAGCTACAATCGGTGAGCAATCATCTCCTGAAGCTGCATCTCTGCACGTATTCTAGTGATAAATTCCTCTGCTCTCTCATCTATTCCTTGCATCAGTGGTGAAGCCAAACCCAATGACTCCCACATATCATCTGCTCCGGTACCTGTCACCTCCCAACTTTCCACAGATTCCTTGGTTATTGACGCTGTTGCTGGTGGCTGCAGTTGGTCCTTCAGCTGTGACACCAGTGGCTCCTTGAAGAGCTCATCGATGTAAACTGGTGCCGATTTTTTGTGGAGGTGATGACACTGAAGATTTCGGGTGGTTTTGATTGTTCTTCTTTTGTCCTGAAGGGTACGGCGTTTGAAGGTTAAGGTAAGCCAGGGAACTGATTTGGTTGTGGTTTTGGTCCCTTTTTTTGGTTTCTTGATGGTTTTTGAGTTGGACCTGTTGAGCTTGTGGAGCCTGCTATGGAGCTTGGTCGTGAAAATCTTCCATGCCTTTTTAGCTGGCTGGAGCTTCTTCCCCAGGCTCAACCAAGACATGAGAGAGAGAGAGAGAGAGAGAGAGAGAGAGAGAGAGAAAGAGAGGTGCTTAACTGTTAACTAATGGGTGCTTTGAGAGATCCCCAGAGGATGTTTCTTTATAATATTGGACTCATCTTTCTGGTGCAATTCATTGGGCTTAATCCCTACGCTACTGCGCAAAGGAAAGCATTTAGTCATGGAATAACTGCTTTATTCTTGTTTTACTCTATTCCAAATAGATTGTATATGCATATTATATATATGCGTGTGTGTGTGGGGGAATGTTGGGGCAAGTTTAGGTCAATTCTATTTGCAACCATGGAATGACTAAATTCAACTCACTAACATTTAATCAATGGTAGACAAAAATACCCTTGCATGAAAAGACTTTTTTGTCCTTAAATGAGTGGGATGCATATAGCACAAATCAACTAAAACACAACCACACAATTGTCTCACCTATCTACAACCCTCATCTTATCTTCCCCATTTCTTCCATCTACCAGGGGAAAAAAAAGGTATTTTTCTTCGTCCTCCATTTCTAGGGCCAACTCTCCCACCATTATCATTTTCTCTTCTTCTACACCTCTCACCTCAAACCCTAAAACACAATCACTCCCCTTTCCCTCAACAGAGAACCCAATGCAGTAATCAATGGAAGGTTCTTCCCCTTCCATGGAATATTCTTCCCCTTCTATTGACCCACTACTCTCATATTTTGAAATGGAAGAACACTAATGAGGCTCAAATTTTCGATTTCAAACACCACAGAGGTCGACAAGGAAATTTATGGGAAGGAAATGATGTTTGGGAGGCAAAAGCACCACAAAGATGAGACCCAGATTTTAATTTTTCATTTTTGGTCGTCCATTATTTGGATACCCAGTATTGAATTTTAACAATGTGTTCGGATTTTAAAGTTTGAAAGATGTACTTTAACTCGGATTTTAAAACATGAATGATACTATTGAAACTAGTAGATTTAATTTCCGCCGTATGCTTCATTTTTTTAATCTGAATTTGTTTTAAATATTCATAAATTAAAATGTGAACTAAACCAGTTAATTCAAGTTTAAAAATCCGAATATGGGAAAACATAGGATGTGTAGATTTACATTAATTATTTATGTCCAGAACGTAGTAAAGAATTCAACGTTTAAAATTTGAATTTGTAACATGTGTTCAATTATTAAAACTTGAATTTTTAATGTTGGTTGGTGTTTTAATTTCCACTGATGATGCCTTAAAAGAGTGGATAAAAAGTACCGGTAAACAATATGGTTATGTCATTATCCTCGAAGGAGGAGTCCTTGTTGGTGGATATGTTAAAAATACTGCTATTGTATTGAACAACAAGCACAACCATCCTCGGAATAGTCACTTGGAGGGGCATGCATATGTTGGGCACGCGTATGTTGGGAGGTTGTCTGTCATTTTTTAACATGTTTTCAATTGTTAAATCTTGATATTTTGATCATTGAACTTGTAAAACTTCATCTTTTGATCATTCAATTCTTCAATACATACAAAAGGGTCCTCATAATTTTGAACACAATGGCTTCGTATCATTTAAGTAGCCTGATTTCATTTGATTTTGAACAACACATACAAAATTAAAACAAAAATTGCCTGTTCATCGTGGTTTGAACCGCCCATCCATTGCATTGAGACATTAGATATGAACAAACATGTGTATACACTCGCTCGCACGTATATACAGCTATGTGTGTGTGTGTGTGTGTGTGTGTGTGTGTGAGAGAGAGAGAGAGAGAGAGAGAGAGAGAGAGAGAGAGAGAGTATAGATTTTTAATATGCATGCGGCCTCCACAAATCCATATTTTTATATATGAGCTATGTTTTTTATTTCAAATTTTAAGTTATGAATTGTTCATTCAGTTTCATGTTTTAACACATGAACAATGGAGTATAATTCATAATCTGAAAATTGAAATCGTTGTAAGCATGGTACTCTTTCTTTTTTTATTTCAGACACAGCCCCAACTATTCATATATGATATGGGAATGCAAGGTGTACTTACCACATGTATGGATAAATAGTGAGTAGGAACACTAAACTAGACTGGACTAAGATTTGTACATGGTTTCTACCATAACCAGTTTTGCAACATGTATCCTCAAATCCCAATAATTTAATTGAGATGGTATTTGCCAACTTCAACTTCTTTGTGGTTCTTTTCCATTGTACCCTTGAAAACTTTCCATTGGAGGCAATATCTGCACACAAGAACCCAAAAAGAAAGCTGTTAACGATTAAGATTGAAAAAATGTCAGGTGAATCAATGTGGTTTTAAAGATTAAGGATGCTATTCTCCTGTGAAAAGTAATCACAATACTACAAAGTAATGCATTGGGCACAAAGCAAACATTGAATAGAATTGTAACATGATAAAAGCGATATTAATCCTACAAGTAAAAATTGTAAAATAATACAAAAACTAGTACTACATATACATACCCATGTGTCATGGAATTCCAAGAACCTAGGTCCGTTTCGGAACACATGTTAGACAATTGCCTTGCACCAAGCAAATCGCTAGAATTTGAACCAGAATCCTAAGAAACTGAGCGGAAGTCAACTCATTAAGAACTGATATAGAACAAATTGCTGAACCAAAATGGTTAGGTAAAAGGATTGCGATTGCCGAAACAAATAAAAATAAAGAGGAACCTGGATCGCTCGGCCTCAGTCGTGGTGTGCCGTTGTTTGAACCATGGGTCATTAGAGTGGTAGTAGTGAGTCGCAACAAATGATTTTGCAGGTGGAAGAAGCTCCTTCAGAGCCGCCATCGCGAACCCCAAAATAGGCAAGAAATCAGCTCTAGAACCAGTAAATCCTAACCCAAAGTTCAGCACCCTCTAAGCCTAACCTAGACAAAGAGAAAGAAAAACATAAACGAACATAAGAGAGAGAAACAAACATAAAGAGGAGGGAAAGAGAGACAGACAGACAGACGGGTACCTGTTTGGTCGTCGTCATAGTTACCGATTGAGGCCAGAGCTGTGGAGCTCAGTTCGATTGAACTCCAGAGAAGAAAGAGATGGGTTTCGGATTTTTTGATTTTTAGGGCTTAGATTTAATAGGAGGGGTATTTTGGGTAGTAAATAAATGTTAAGAAGGAGAGGGGGGTAGATGGGTAGATTGAGAAAATTTTGGGAAATTGTTGTTTGCATTTAGTAAAAAATGGGTTATAAGGTAATAATTTCTAATTTTAGTTTTTGTGAGTTGAATTTAGCCTTTCCACGGTTGCGAATAGAATTAGCCGCAAGTTTATGTACCTTAACTAATTCGCTACCTAGTCTGGTCAAATACAGTCTGTCAATGTATATGTACATTCGTGCAGCTAGACCTCATCCAGACTTCTAGAGGCATGTCATGCCTTTCTTAATTGATTCAGCAACCTTTGAAGAATATAATTGCCATGTTCGTTTTCTAGTTCAGTTTTGATGACATCATTATTTCTCTCTCCACTTATTACACATGCTAACATTATCAAAACTAAACTAAACTAAACTATCTAACCAAACACAACCAATGACACATTTATTCATTTCCCTTTAGTATAGTAAATGAGAGAATCCGGAATTGAGGACCAGACTCGGATCAAATAAACAATGGCCATTTTGTCCTTGTGAATTTACTTCAATCTCATTCATGAACTCTGTCATCTTTACTTGATGAAGAAAATTGCAAGAGAAATTGATACCTCTTGTTTCTTGTTTGGTGTAATTCTTTAGTTACAAAATTTGAACATTTGTCAATCATTCTCCAGTTGCACATTACCAAAAAAAAATATCATATTGTGTCTTCCTAGATGTAATTATGTGTCCTGTCTATTTAAAATCTAGATGCTTGTCATACCTACTTATTTTTAGTGACAGAACTAAATGACAACTAAGATCATGACATCGCGTGATGACAAGTATTATTTTCTCTTACTCCCTCCACCCCCATTTATTTGTCCATTTTGGTAGTTCGTACTACTTTTCAATTGATTATATCTCGTGATATACATTGTTTTACATGATTTTGAAAACATTGATTTATAGAATTAATTGAGATCTATCAAACAAGATCCATATTGAATATAAAATTCATTACTGATTAAAAGTCACAGGTAGTTTTTTATCCAGTTAAAATAGGACGAGAGACCAAAATTTGGGAACAAAGGGAGTATTATGCGACAACAAAAGAAATTAACTTCCCACGTCATCCTTTTCATGAGACTGTAACGATAAGCGCTGGCTCCAAATTTTTTGAAAAGGATGTTCAAAAATTATATTTATCGTACTAGTTCTATTAATTAATTAGCCATATATACACAATATTGATAAAGAGTTTGAATAATGAGACCAAATAATACCGAAATACGTAAGATATATGTCACAATTGCTTGTTCTTGACGAATTCTATTTTTTAGGTAGGCAAAATTGAACCGACAAATAAATACATTAGTTTTTATTGTAGAAAATTGTCTGGCGAATAGGTTCAAACATATATATGTTTTTTTACGGATAATCTTATTTTGGAGATATAGAGTTTATTGTTGTTTAGAGAAAAGCCAAGACACGATTTCGATACCAATAGATACTTTCTGCTCTTTATTTTTTTAATTTTTTTTTGTCATTAAGAGTATTACTTTGTTTGAGCTATATTATGTATTCAATTGTGAATTAAGAGTGTACTTTGTTTGAGCTATAGTATGTACTTTTTTATAAAAAAAAAAATCTTGCTTCAATTTTTCGTAGTGTATGGATTCGTCTCTTCAAGACGAATCCAAAGAGTATAAAATTATGATCGAAACTAAATTTTTTTCGAAGAAAAATAACAATTAAACCAATAAACTGGTTTATTTTCGGCTTTATTAAAAAAAATTACCTTCAACTATAATTTTATATACTCTTTGGATTCGTCTTGTCAAGACGAGTCCATAAACCATAAAAACTTGACATAAGACTAAAAAATGCAAACAAAAAAAAAAAATTAATAAAGACAAAACGAAAACACCCCAAAAAAAATCAGTTCTTCTCTTTTTTGCCAAAACACCCCTTTCCACGTGTCATCATTTCATGGGACTGTGATCGTCTTTTGTCAATTTCAAGTACCGATAGCACCTTCACCAATCCTTTGTGGGTTAGGGAGATTAGAGGCACGCCAAGTGTTTGGTACACTACAGAGATGATAGCAGATGAACAATACCCTCCAAATCCTCCATGCAGAAAGAAACAGACCGCATTGCCACACAGTCCACCTACTTCTCACTACCCTCCAAATCCTGCAAACTACATAATGAAGCCCAACCCATTTCAGCAAATCAACATTTCTCTCTTCTTTCTTTGCCAGATTTGTGAGCCAAAAACATGGCTACAAACAAGCTCGCACTACTCCTAGCTTTCTCTCTGCTTGCTTCAGTAGCAATTGGAAGGCAGTCACATACCCAGCTAAGCCGGGCCCAGCAATGCCAGCTGCAACGGCTCTCGTCTAGCCAGCCATCTCTGCGGATCGAGTCGGAGGGCGGTGTCACCGAGGCGTGGGACGAGAACGAGGACCAGTTCCAGTGCGCTGGAGTTGCCCCGTTGAGGAACATTTTGCAACCCAACTCCCTCTCCCTCCCCAACTTCCATCCCGCCCCTCGCCTCGTTTACATCGAACGAGGTGAGAGAAAGGATCATTGACTAATATTTATTGTGTCTGTTTTCTAAAAAATACGAACATGTCTAGAAAGTCCCTTGATTTGACACTCATCGAACACGTTTTATACACATATTTAAACACATGCAAACTCAAGCTCCTATGTTTTTTATAACAAAATTAAAGTCTTATAAAAATCATTTAATATCACATTATTGGACACAAAATACGAATTTTGAGATAGGTGATGAATTAAATTATGCATGAAGCATGATTGATGTGAAATGGCTAACGTGATGAAGTTAAACACTGCAGGTCAGGGCTTGTTAGGAGTGAATTTCCCAGGATGTGCAGAGACATTCCAGTCGCAGCAGTCCTCCGAGGGCCGAGAGGGTGGACGGGAACAAGAACAGGGACGCGGCAGCAGCGGAAGAGACCAGCACCAAAAGATCCGCCGGATTCGCCGAGGCGACATCGTGGCCCTCCCTCCTGGTGTATCCCACTGGTGCTTCAA
The DNA here is from genome assembly GCA_022606695.1 of Vaccinium macrocarpon. NCBI lineage: Eukaryota > Viridiplantae > Streptophyta > Magnoliopsida > Ericales > Ericaceae > Vaccinium > Vaccinium macrocarpon. The sequence goes on along the minus strand of CM040176.1, from coordinate 33,122,760 downwards.
TGACGGCGATGAGGAGCTCGTTGCCGTCTCCATCACCGACCTCAACAACGAGGCCAATCAACTCGATCAACAACTCCGGGTACTTGCACACAACCATACACCTCCCATATTTCAATCCTAGAGTGGTTTACACATAGAAGTTTCATATTATATAGCAAACTTTACGAGAATGATGTGACAGTGATATTTTCTTTATAAATCATAATCGCGGTGTATCACCATTTTCATGCATAAAAAGCACTTTCTATTACAATGTTTTGGTGAAGGCATATTACCTAGCCGGTGGACAGCCACAGCGCAGTAGCCAAGGACGACGAGGACAACAAGGACCGGAGAATTTCCAGAATATTTTACAAGGATTCGATGAGGAATTGCTAGCCGAAGCCTTCAATGTAGACAGAGAGATCGTAAGGAAGATGCAAAGGCAGGATGAAAGGGGACTCATCGTCAAAGTCAGAGAAGGGTTGGGCATGATCAGGCCAGACGAAAGGGAAGAAGAAGAACGCTCGAACGGCATAGAAGAGACTTGGTGCACCATGAGGCTTCATCGATGACCGCAGGGAAGCCGAGGTCTACTCGAGGGAAGGCGGACGGCTTAACGTTGTGAACCGAAATAAGCTTCCGATCCTACAGTACTTGGACCTGAGCGCTGAGAAAGGCCACCTTTTCCCGGTAATGAAATGGTTATGCAAGTACCATTTTTGTTTCTTATAAGCGAAATCGGTTTAGTTTGGTCTTTTTTTTTTTTTTTTTTACCAATTTTACAATCATAACCGGTTAATATAATTTGGAATTTTCAAAACCAAAACTGGAGATGACTTCATACTGGTCCGGTTTGGTCGGGTCCGTGCCATGCACATAGCACCGTATGGTGTGGGGATTCGGCTATCCATTGCGAGAATGCACTACTCGGAGCTGTGCATTTTCGCAATGAATGACCACATGCCTCGTCCCACACGGACATGTAATGTTAATAGCTCTGAAGTTGTTACCCTTATTGCAGAATGCGCTATACACGCCGCACTGGTCGGTGAACAGCCACTCCATTGTCTACATAACTCGGGGCGAGGCTCAGGTACAGATCGTGGACCATAGCGGACAGAACGTGATGAACGATCGCGTGAGCCAAGGTGACATGTTTGTGGTTCCTCAGTTCTACGCAGCAACAATGAAAGCACAGAGGAGCGGTATTGAATGGGTGTCTTTCCAGACGAATGGCTCGCCGATGATGAGCCCTGTCGCGGGTTACACTTCGATTCTCAGGGCCATGCCAGTTCAAGTCATAACCAATTCTTATCAGATCTCTCCGAGGGAAGCCCAGGACTTGAAATATAACCGCGGTCGCGAGACGGTCCTGGCATCTCCAAGGAGGTCTTAAATGTTGCTATATTTACTTTGTGTGTATCCCTACTACTAGCAGAACTGCTAGCTGCTGCTATGACAATGTCTGTTTTGTTGGGTTTTGAAGCTGTTTAATGTCAAAATTGTTTTGGTAATTTGCCTTGGTTTTATTTTTCCTTCGATGCCTGTCAAATTATTTTCAGAACATGTCCCCTGTGATTGTTGTTACATCATTTTCCTAAAATTCCGGAGAACTAATCTAGTTGGTTTAATCGTTTTTATGGGCTGAACTTAACTAAGTTATACGTATGATGTTATTTGAAGAGGAAAATTGACGATAATTTTTTTTTTTTTGATTTGAATGCCTTTACTTTTTTAACATTTAAAGTAATGGAACCAGCTTAGTTGTAATTTTTGGAGAGATGTTACATACACAATTATCTAACCGCAACACTTTATATACACGTGGGGCCATACACAACTATGAGGTGGGCCCCACGTCTATGTGAGAGGTTGTGAACTGTGTAATTTTTGTAATTTTTGCACCTTTCACGATTAAGTTCTGCACCAGTTTTCTTTTAATTTCTCGTGGCACTCTTTAATTGCAATCTGACTCCGTTACTAGAAATACACAAGACACTAATATCAACTAGCTGTCCTAATATGTGAGTTTAATTTGTTTCCAACTCTATTATTGGAGATGACCTTATTTCGAACTAGAAAATGAACCGGGATTAGCTACTCTACATACTCCATTCCACCATACCCCTCCATCCCCTCAATTTTCGTCTACATCTCAAGCTAAAACTACGACCCAAATCATTTGTCTTGTAGAACGCACCAAGATATACAATTCTAGAGAAATTCTACAGAATATCAATATGTTTGAATAAGTAGATATGCGAATAACAAACACCTCATTCAGTAAATTGCAAGGTTAAACTGTTTGCAACGTGTTTATGGGTCTATCAATGTTTCATAATATGAATATTTTGTAGGAGAGAACATTTTTTACATCGTCGTGTAAAATCTTCATTTTCCACCAACACTTTTGTGGGCTTCATTGTTAATTAAATGTTGATATGAACCGTTCATCTTGTAGAGCCCGCAAAGTACTTTATCTCTGTAAAAAATCATTTTGATCGGACATCGACATGCATATCAAAATTTGAATTTTGTTTTGTAAAATGGGTGGCCATAGATTTTAAAGTTAAGTTGTCTTTGTCCATCCATTTCGCCAAACGAAATTAAAAATTTCATATATCTATAGATGTCCATCCAATCAAAATGATTTTTTGCATGAATGTAATACTCTATGAGCCTTACAATATGAACGGTTCATATTAAAACAATAAACTCATGGTGGGACCCATATAGCGGTGGTGGAAAATGGAGGATGTAAATAATGTTTTCTCATTCTGTAGACTTATAGTTATGTGTTGTACGAAGTGAACAGTTCAAATCATAATCTAGAGCCCGGGACGAAAATTCAGAGTATTACTAAAGGGAAACTATCAAGGGATAGGGTAGGTCCCAAGACTCCCAACTCCCAATTGATCCTCGGTTCTGATCCGATCAAGCCCTTACCAATATCCAAATGAGTTGATTTTTTACAGGAAGCCTTACAAATATGTTTTAAACAAATTGAACAGCTCCGATCATGTGTGGGGCTCACACAAAAAACTTGTGTCAAATCTTGTGTTATTTGTTGTGTTAGCGCGCGCGCACACACATACGTACATATATATACATATATATATATATATATATATTGGTTCAAAAAATAGGAATTTCCGAGCAAGTTTATGTGCGCCTTGACTAATTCGTTATCCGATCCAGTCAAAGGCCATTTATGTATATTTACATTAATGCAGCTAGACGTCATCTAGACTTCTAGAGGTATGTCTTGTCTTTCTTAATTGATTCAGCAACCTCTGAAAAATATAAATATATAATGACACCTTTATTCATTTTCCTTTACTATAGTAAATGAGAGAATTCGGAATTGAGGACCAGACTCGGATCAAATAAACAATGGCTATTTTGTCCTCAGTGAATTTACGGAAAATCTCATTCATGGACTCTTTCATCTTTACTTGATGAAGAAAATTGCAAGAGAAATTGATACCTCTTTGTTTTGTGTAATTCTTTAGTTACAAAATTTGAACATTTATCAATCATTTTCCGGTTGCTCATTAACAACAAAAAATAAAATCATTTTGTGTCTTCCTCGATGTAATTATGTGTTCCGTCTATTTAACATCTAGATGCTTGTCATATCTACTTATTTTTAATGACAGAACTAAATGACATGACTAAGATCATGACATCGCGTGATGACGTATTATTTACTCCTATTATCCAACCAAAGAAATTAGCTTCCCACATCATCCTTTTCATCAATTCATGGGACTGTAGCAATTAGTGGCGGTTCTAGAAATTTTGAGAAGCGTGTTAAAAAATTACATTAACTCTACTAGTTCTATTAATTAATTAGCCATATATACACAATTTTTTTATATATTAGTTTGAATAATGAGACCAAATAATACGGAAATACGTAAGATATATGTCACAATTGCCTGTTTTCGGCAAATTTTTCTTAGGCTAAGAAAAATTGAACCAGCACATAAATACATTAGTTTTTATTGTAGAAAATTAGCTGGCGAATATGTTCACACAAATTCTTTTTGATGGATAATCTTATTTTAGAGATATAGAGTTGGTTGTTGTTTTGAGAAAAGCCAAGACATGATTTCGATACCAATCGATGCTTTTCGCTCCCTTTTTTTTGTCATTAAGATTATGTACTTTGTTTGAGCTAATATCAAGTATTCAATTGTGAATTTCTTGGATTGATGAATATTCATATTATAGGAATAAGTGTTCAAACAAACTCGAGATAAAATTATTACATGTAATATAAACTGCAAAAGAGTTTATAAGTTGTTTAATTGCCATCTATGGAAAGCTATGAAGCCTCTTATGACTTTTAATTGGGTTCTTTACATTAGATTGGTTTGTAGGCTGATTTTTTAAGGTTAGTTCAATTCTTTTTGGTTAGATATTCAAATGTTTATGCGAGGGTATTCAAATATTTTTAGTTTTGGTGTTCAAAAAAGACAATATTTAAATAAAAGTATAAAAAATTACATGTATTCTAAACAAAAAAAAAAATTGCCCTTAAGTCAATATAGAGCCGCCTATGGTAACCATTAAAGTTGGTGAGGGGTTATCAAACACAGCAGTGATTATTTATGGGAGATTGGAGCTCAAGATGGCATGTGCCACCCCGCCTCTTGATAGGCGCGTGGGGAGCTTGCTTATAAGCGCCTAAGTAGGGGGATTTAGCATGTTAGACGTGCGATTTGAGCCTTATTTTCCGATTAATATGTGCACGTGGTGTTTTTGTGTCTTGAGTATAATTTGCAGGTATTCTAAGATAATGAGTGTGATTTTGAGACATTGGAAGTTCATGCACGCCGATCAGGAGTTGGAGGCGAGCGAATTTTGCATGGAAGTATTCAAAACCCGTCGGGAGCGCTACCCCAATTCCTTGGAGTGCTCAAATTGGGCACAAAAAGGTGCAAAAGATGAACAGAATGTTCTTGAGCGCTACACCAAAATAGGTGTAGCGCTACCGGCGCGTTAAAGTTGATGGTCAACGGTCAAACAAGCAGTCAGCGGTCAACGCGCGCGATAAGGCAAGTGGTAGCGCTACCAAGGAAAGCCTGTAGCGCTACCGAAGGGTTTACGTGGCATACTAAACGGTGTCGTTCGGTCTATCCACGTGAATTAATTCCGATTTTCGTTTGATTTTCATGATTTTACTAGGTTTTAGTATAAATACTTATGCTTCAACCCAGATTAGGGTTCAACGAATTTTCCTTAGATTTTCGCTTTTCAAGTTTTCGGCTACGGATCTCTAGTTCTTCATTCAACGTTCCATTTTCAATTTTATTTCCAGAATTCTAGTGTTCAGACTGTTTGCGGATGGATAATCAAGTTCAATTTCTCCTTGACAATTTACAGTATCGTTCTTCATTATTCTTATATTATATTCGTCAAGCATGCGTAGATCTAGGTTTAATTTGTTCTCTGCAATCAGTATAAGCATGAGTAAGTAGTCGCCTTGAATGCGGCTGCGGGGCGAAGGCGCTTACGTCAGGGCTAATCGATATTTCACCTTGGGGCTGAATTAAATCAATTTTTGAGCAATTTTGGGAACTAGAAACTTTTCTAACGAACAAACCCAAGCATTACCGGAATTCGAATGCGCACGGAATCTGGTGACAGGTGGTGCACATTTGTTAGAAATCCTTTCACGTATTCTAAAATCAGTAAAATGATTAATTGTGGCCCGAGTAAATATTGGTTAGGATAGGCGTGGACGCTGGGTTCCCTTAGCTGTGCTCTCTTTATTAACTCGGATTCAGTTCAATTAGCTTAGTGTTTAGTTAACAAATCTCATAAAATTAAAGGGTGGCTACCTAAGAGCCAGTTTAAACTGCACTTTTACACTTTTGAGTCCAGCACTTAAGTCGTTTATGTGGTTCGACTCCGTACTTCCGGAATTATTGTGTTATACCGGTCAAGAGTCCTATGCTTGGGACGCGTTTTTTTTTTTAGTCACCTGGTCGGTCAAGCACCCCTCTTAAAGGCTCTGCCCTTGCTCGCGTGATGAGAAGTGTTATTTGCTCTAAGTATCGAATGCCGCTTTAAAAAATGGCTTTCCACGTGTCATCCATTCATGGGATTGTAATCCTTTTTTGTCAACTTCAAGTACTGTTAGCACCTTCACCAATCCTTCGTTGGTTATGGAGATTTGAAGCACATGCACCAAGTGTTTAGTACGTTGCAGAGATGTAACCAAATGAACCATAACCCTCCAAATCCTCCATGCAGAAAAAAACGGGCCGCATTGCCACACAGCCCATCTACGTCTCACTAACCTCCAAATCCTGCAAACTACATAATGAAGCCCAACCCATTTCAGCAAATCAACATTTCTCTCTTCTTTCTTTGCCAGATTTGTGAGCCAAAAACATGGCTACTATCAAGCTCGCATTACTGCTAGCTTTCTCTCTGCTTGCTTCAGTAGCAATTGGAAGGCAGTCACAAACCCAGCTGAGCCGGGCCCAGCAGTGCCGGCTGCAACGGCTCTCGTCGAGCCAGCCGTCTCTGCGGATCGAGTCGGAGGGCGGTGTCACCGAGGCATGGGACGAGAACGAGGACCAGTTCCAGTGCGCTGGAGTTGCCCCGTTGAGGAACATTTTGCAACCCAACTCCCTCTCCCTCCCCAACTTCCATCCCGCCCCTCGCCTTGTTTACATCGAACGAGGTGAGAGAAAGGATCATTTACTAATATTTATTGTGTCTGTTTTCTAAGAAATACAAACAAGTCTACAAAGTTCCTTGATTTGACACTCATCGAACACGTTTTATACACATATTTGAACACATGCAAACTCAAGCTCCTATGTTTTTTTATAACAAAATTGAAGTTGAAAACCATGAAAACAGTCTTCTAAAAATCATTTAATATCACATCATTGGACACGAAATACGGATTTTGAGACAGGTGATGAATTAAATTATGCATGACTGATGTGAAATGGCTAACGTGATGAAGTTAAACACTGCAGGTCAGGGCTTGTTAGGATTGAATTTCCCAGGATGTGCAGAGACATTCCAGTCGCAGCAGTCCTCCGAGAGCCGAGAGGGTGGACGGGAACAAGAACAGGGACGCGGCAGCAGCGGAAGAGACCAGCACCAAAAGATCCGCCGGATTCGCCGAGGCGACATCGTGGCCCTCCCTCCTGGTGTATCTCACTGGTGCTTCAATGATGGCGATGAGGAGCTCGTCGCCGTCTCCATCACCGACCTCAACAACGAGGCCAACCAACTCGATCAACAACTCCGGGTACTTGCACACAACCATGCACCTCCCATATTTCAATACTCGAGTGGTTTAAAGATAGAAGTTTCATATTATATAGCAAATTTCACGAGAATGATGTGACAATGATATTTTCTTAATAAATCATAATCGCGGTGTATCCACCATTTTCATGCATAAAAAGAACTTTCTATTACAATGTTTTGCTGCAGGCATATTACCTAGCCGGTGGGCAGCCACAACGCAGTAGCCAAGGACAACGAGGATCACAAGGACCGGAGAATTTCCAGAACATTTTACAAGGATTCGACGAGGAATTGCTAGCCGAAGCCTTCAATGTAGACAGAGAGATAGTAAGGAAGATGCAAAGGCAGGATGAAAGGGGACTCATCGTCAAGGTCAGAGAAGGGTTGGGCATGATCAGGCCAGACGAAAGGGAAGAAGAAGAACGCTCGAACGGCATAGAAGAGACTTGGTGCACCATGAGGCTTCATCACAACGTCGATGACCGCAGGGAAGCCGAGGTCTATTCGAGGGAAGGCGGACGGCTTAACGTTGTGAACCGAAATAAGCTTCCGATCCTACGGTACTTGGACCTGAGCGCTGAGAAAGGCCACCTTTTCCCGGTAATGAAATGGTTATGCAAGTACCATTTTGGTTTCTTATAAGTGAAATCGGTTTGGTTTGGTCTCCTTTTTCTTTTTCTTTTTTTTCCAATTTTACAATCATTACCGGTTAATTTGATTTGGAATTTTCAAAATCGAAACTGGAGATGAGTTCATACTGGTCTTGTTTGGTCGGGTCCCTGCCGTGCACATAACACCATGTGGTGTGAGAATCTGGCTATCCATTGCGAAAATGAATGGCTCGTAAGGGCTTGGATTAAATACGAGCCGTGTATTTTTACACTAGAAGATTGGATGCCTTGCACCACATGGACATGTAATGTGAATAGCTCTGAAGTTGTTACCCTTGTTGCAGAATGCGCTATACACGCCGCACTGGTCGATTAACAGCCACAGCATCGTCTACATAACTCGGGGCGAGGCGCAGGTACAGATCGCCGACCACAGCGGGCAGAACGTGATGAGCGATCGCGTGAGCAAAGGCGACATGTTTGTGGTCCCTCAGTTCTACGTATCAACGATGAAAGCGCAAAAGAATGGTATCGAATGGGTTTCTTTCAAGACGAACGGCTCGCCAATGAGGAGCCCTGTCGCCGGTTATACTTCGGTTCTCAGGGCCATTCCAGTTCAAGTCATAGCCAATTCATATCAGATGTCTCCGAGGGAAGCTCAGGACTTGAAGTACAACCGCGGTCGCGAGACCGTCCTGGCATCTCCAAGGAGGTCTTAAATGTTGCTATATTTACCATGTCTGTATCCCTCCTACTAGCAGAACTGCTGCTGCTATGACTCTTGCTAGTGAATAATGTGTGTAAAGAGTGAAATCTTCAATAAAACTCTAAATTTTGTCAAAGAGAAGCCAAATAGTTCAGAAACTCAATGATATGCATAGCTTATGAGATGAATCATTAACCTGCAGTCAGGGACGGATCTAGGAATTCTTTATAGCGGGGGCACCAATGCTAAAATTAAGAGCAACTAAATGATACTCCAAAATTTAGGAAGCTGATTTTGGGACTCCCTTTTTTCTATGCAAATACTCCAAAATTTAACAGTCTTCAACAAGTCACCAGCGATGTCTTCAACAGCTCAATTTTTGAGGAAATTGATCCCTATTATTGGTAAATTGATTCGTAACATTTTGATTCTTGAGGAAATTTCTTCTTCTCAAGCACATTTTTGCTCGTTCTTGAACAAGATGAGATTTTCGAAATAAGGTTCAAAACTGTAAATGGCCTCCCCTCGGACCCTGTCAAGTCAGCCGAGGGCGGACTCATTGTCCAGGTTGGATCATCTTCAAAGGGCCGACGTCTATCATCATCGTCTTCCAATATCTTAGGGAATCATAATCGATTCCTTCATCATCGTCTCTCATCTGAGACTCGAATGGTATCGATTGTGTCACTATTGGGTCACCTCTTGATCGAGGCACCCCTATCTGTTACTCAAAAATCTGGCTAAGTATGGAAAAATATCTTTTATAGGAAAGTTTTGATTTGGCCGATAAAAAGTCCCGGTATTTGTTCTTTGAATTTTTCTGAGCATAATGGTATAATCGGATGATCTTTTCAAGTACGGGAAGGTTGTTTTTTGCCCCTTTTCTTAGGAGAAAAACGTGTTATTTTTCGCCTTTGTACTAAAAGTGGGGGGATAAGATTTTGATAAGATTGAAATATCAAAATTCTGGAAATGCCATTGTTTCCGAAATGGGAGAACTTCCTTATTTTCATAAATAAATTAAAGTAAAGATCATTCAAAATTATGATATTTACTTAACTTTGGTTTATGAAAATAAGTGTTCCAAAAGGAGTACTTCCTTATTTGTTTTCCCTTATTTGTAAAAAAAAAAAAAAATTCCTGAAATCCAAGGGGGGCACGTGACCCCCCAGGCCCCTATGTAGATCCGTCCCTGCCTGCAATCATGACTAGTGGTGATAAACGACCCAAACCAAAATTCAGGGAGCCTATAGTGAGCTTGAGCTTGCTCATTACCTGCATGTAATGAACAATTATGATTGTTCAAAGGTATTTTGGACGATCCGAATTTTAAATAAAACTCTTCTGAGGAAGAGTCTTCTCTTTTCCGGAAGGGCAAACTCACTACTCACTACAGGCCCAAGCTAAAACAGGTGATTATTCTTGCATGAGTTGAAAACATCAACAGAGTTCTGAAATATGTTCATAGCATCAGAAAAGTAACGAAAAATAAACAAAACAATTTTACATGGTTCGGCCTCAATACCTACTTCACGGGAGAGAGAATAATTTTCCACTAATAATGAATGAGTACAGCGAAATAAAAATAAACAACCTAAGCTTCCAAACTGACTAAGCGATATTTTTTTCACTCTCACCTTCCCCCAATCCTCGCACTTTACTCTCTCAAGCCACGCCATAGAGAGAAGAAGAATGGTTGGCGCACTCACCACACAAGCCTTTTTTCCTCCCTCGTTCTCTACTTAGTCCTTTTTTTTTTCTTTTTCTTTTTTATCACTTTTTGATCCCAAAACCACAAGCCCCCTTGTGGTTCCCAGGGAAGTTAAATAAACTGTGACGATCCGAATTTTTGCAATGCTTGAAATACAAAATAATTCTCCAAATATTATAATAAATGGGCCCTAAAACTCCAAAGGAAAATAGATGTGTGAAAATCCTCAAATAAACTGTCAAATCTCCAAATATAAGATAAATCCTCCACTTGGTCGCCACTAACTTTGTCTTGAACCTGTCATATAAATTACATGGAAAGTATACAATACGAAGAATAATAGCTCAAAGCAATAAATATAACTTAATCAATGACATAACTGGATTTATTTTCACGGAAATTCACCCGGCTTAAAGGGGAAAACACTTGGCTTTCAACGCAAAAACGCCCGGCTTCCACGGGATACTCCCGGCTTATGGTGGCATTGGCCATAATAAACAACTCACCGAGTCCTAAACTGTAGTATTATCTCAAAACAAGAAACAAGAAAATAGCACTGGGATTGCCCAAAGCTTGCTTATACATCAACACAACAAAACCATTTTACACGAATGGCATAATATTCCAACTTCATGTGGTCTAACAAAAAAATGTCAATAAAGCTTCTCCCTGGCAATGCGAAAAACCCCAGAGAATACTCATGTAACATCTATTGATAAGTTGAATAAAAGAATCTCAAAATTAAATAAGGGTTTGCATGCCCATTTGTTGCATTTCTCTCAGCCTCCATATGGGGAAGAGAGCACCTTCTCCGAGTTCTTCGGCATCTACTAGTTGCATAGCCCAGGCATAGTATACAGTGTGGATCGTATCCTGATTAAGCATCCGAATAAAAGCAAACAAATATCAGTCTCTTCGATTAAAGAACACAATATTCAATTAAGGAGAGAACTCACCATACATAAATGAAACATTCAAGTTATGAGAACCTAACAGTACGCAAGACTCCTAAGTTCCATCAAAATATAAATAACTTCATAATGGCACAAAATTTTTATAGAAGTTATATTTTTTCCATGTGACACAGCCGTCTGACAGTCTATAAGTTTTACATACAGCTGCAAATCCTAGTATTCAATACGCAACACCAAATCAGAAAAATGTGATTAAGAGAAGCCGGAGACCGGAGTTATATTTTATCCGCAAATACGACTTGTATTCATTAAATACTCACAATGAACAGTTAATGACAACAGTCGACTATTATAATACAGCATAGTGTTTTTTTTGGCAACAGAATACAGCATAGCAAGGGTGCATTAAACTGCAAGTCAAGGCTTGGCATTTTACCTTGCCCCCTTCTGTTATGGTACCATGTCTATCACGTACACAATGGACCTGCTGTGTTTGGAACTGTGACAAGAGGGAGGAATAAGGACCATGAGTAAAGTCATTCAATTCAAGGGAAAAAATAAACTATGATCAAAGAGCCAATAGAGTGCCTACCGACACAATGACGATAGGACTGTCCCCCATCATTTTGGTCTCCCTAACTTCAACCTCAGATATATGTAGAATCTGCATCGAGAAGAGAGATGAAGAAACCCAGGTGCATTGAAAAGAATATGTACTTTCCCTTGTTTTGCATAATACTTCAAAAGAAGATTGTGTAAAATGAATTTTAGCACCTTTATCTTTCTTTCAGCCAAAAGAGAATTATCAAAGTCAACCACATCAAAGGGTCTTTTCAAATGACCATTCACAGCCAACATGGTGACAGAGACATGGCCATAAATGCATGATATGCATCTATAAGATAAGTATGCAATTCATGTTGTCAAGAGTAAAAGAATAGCACGGAACAAGAGTTGTTAATGAAAAATACAAAAATAAAACTGGGAGTATATACCAAAAAGTGCAATTGCTTGAAACTAGTTCAGAATATGAACGAAAAACAACTAGTACATTCAGTACAACGGAAATTAGATGTGCCAACGCAAATAGATACTTGTAGTAGTAAACATTAAGGCCCTCTTATCCATTTGAAGACGGTCTGTTTTAGATAAGCAAAGTAGCAAACAGTATGCAAGATATCAGCATATCCGTTTTTCATGTGCAATTACATGACCTGTAATTTGTGGCGGAGCCTACTCGAGAGGGACTGAAGAGGAGAAAAAGTTCGACAAAAATTAACTTTTCAATAGATTAAAAATAGAGTCCAGATTTAAATTAAGTAAGCTAAAAAAATGTTCTAACAATCAAAATCCCAAAAAATATATTTTTGGTTTTGCTTTAAAAAAGAAAATTCTACAGTGACTTTGAGAATGTTATTCCACTTAAAACATGTGGCCAATTGAGTGACAACCAAGTGATGAACACACTAAAATCCTTGCATTAGGCAAGCATTCAAACCCGACCAATTTCATCCCTTTTTTCATAAATTAGTACTAGCAGAATAGGATTTGTTTAGTCAAAAATAATAATTTGCATGCAAAATGAGACTGGAAAACAAACCCCAAGGGGGGCCCTTGGCCCCACCCAACCCCTTCAGCCTGTAATCCATAAAAGCAAATAAGATAACTAGCCAACCACTAGCACCCCTTTACCATGAAAGGTCTGTCCTCATTTGATAGCATAACTTTAAGTGTTGGAAAAAATCAAATCCAAGGTGATAAAAAGTTGGAGTCAGAATGTAGATTCACTCATCATGTCAGCATAAAACAAAACATCTAACCTTGTTATCAAAAAAAACACCCTGGGTTTCAAAAGCCTTCTTCTCTGCTTTACACCGCTCAATGACTTCCGTGCTGCAATATTTCTTCAGAACTTCAAAATCTCTCTGCATTTTGTGAAAAATTCGTCAACAGAGATTCCAACAACTCTATTACCAACAAACGGTCCTCCCTCCCCAAATTATGACACAACAAAGAAATATGGCAAGATATGAGATATGATCCAGGCAGGCAATCCAATTAAGAATTTACCTTGGAATAAGCATTCAGAACTGGTCTAATCACTTCCTGAACCTCAGCCACGAATTCTGGGTAAGAGAAAGATCTGAAGGGTGCAATATTTTAGTCAATCAATGTAGTTAATAGTTTGACGGAAAAAACAGAAAAATCTTTTCAAGAAGAAGAAACCAGTAAAAAAACATACGGATCACGGCGACGAATTTCCTTGAATGAAACTGCAGTAGCTGTTTCTCCAAGGACCCTATCACTGAGACTGTCAAAGGATGGGCAAATACAAACAAAACTCTCTCCTTATTAAAAGTAAATCATTTGAAGTAACATGAAAAAAAATTGAGAAGTTCATACCCCTGAATTTTATAAACGACAGGATGATCAGTGGTCTCCCATCTGTCTCGCATTTCTTCCGCAATCTGCCATTTACCACCAAGATATCAATTATAAATTTATAACAATCGCATTAGGGAATAATGCTAAAGTAGATGACCACAAGAACCAAAAAAGAGAAACCTATCATGTTCACACAATCAAAGGTAAATTACAACAAAAATACAACAACAACAATAACATAACCCATTAAGTCCCCAATAATTGGGGGTAGGGGCGGGGGATGGATATGAGACAGACCTAACCTTTGGCAATAAATGCACAAAGTGGTTGCTCCCAGAATACCACTGAAACAGATGGATTGGAGACAGACCTAACATTTGGCAATGAATGCACAAAGTGGCTGCTCAAGAATACCATTGAAACAATGGTCCCCCTATACCGTCACGTTTGCTGCGGAATCATGCCCTCAAATCAAAGCCAAAAGGCATCAGAGAGGGTAAACCCAAGAATCATTTTGATTTATGTGCACATTACCATGCTTCTTTCTTTCAGCATCCAGAGCATTGGCATTGCACCAAAAATTACAACAAAAATATGAAGTTTAAAATGTTAATATACTCCCGAACCCTCAAAAAAACAGTGTCGAGGAGAAATAGGCTCCACATGTGTTCGAGCCCATGGAGACTAGAAAATTAGTTATGCTTTATTTTCCTAACATAATTCCAGCCATTTTGTACATTTCTAACAAACCTAAAAACCATCTTTAAGCGACATGAAAAATATTCATATTGCTCTATGCCTCTATCCTTCACTTCATTATGTCCAATTCAGCTCAACTACATTCCTCTCCTAGAGTAAGACATAAGACATGATCTACGCTGAGGAAGATATCTTCCTCTTGTGTACTAAATTAAACAAATTTTAGCCATGTTTTCTCATTTAAAGACACGTTCAGCATGATCTAAACAGCAACCACTTATCCTCCTTCACATAGTGGAAATCTCAAAGATAGGCTCTTTTGAAAAAAAAACTCAGTGCTGAAAGCCCTCATTCTATTGGGTATCCTTGGTGTAGAATGAAAAAACTTGGAGAAATAATGAAACAACTAGGTGGTAGAGGTAGATCTGCCAATTGAAAAGTAAAATCTCATACCTCCTGACTCTTATCCATCACCGGTTTGCTTAACCCACTGACGCGCTTGAAAATAGGATGCCCTTTCATCTGAAAGAAAAACAAATGTTACCATCTGAAAACAAGAAAATAAATTAATTCTACATTTCCATTACATACAAGTAGATATTTTGGCAACAACAATTTTACCTTCCCTTTGAATGCTTCCCACTTCTTACTCCACCTAGACTGCTTCGAAGCTACGACAGCAATGTCTGTCCTTGAACTCCTTTCACCAGTTGATGAGGAAGTTGAGGAAGAAGGTTCATACTCAATGCGCTTTCTTTTACTGGGGTTACCACTCAACTCATCCTTTACAACGTCATACCCCTTCTTTGCCAAGTCCAAGGGCTTCGCCTCCTTCAGTTTTTGGAAGGCCAGGGATACCTTAGGAGAAACAGAAGAAACACTAGACTTGAACTTCCCCAAAATTGTATTTGCAGTATCACTGGTCCCTGGTTGTTGCTGCGTATTGTCTCCAGACTCGGCCCTGCTCCCACTTCCTGTATCAGATCTGTCTGCTGCTGAAGTGGCATTAAATTCAGAAGATTCTTGTTTTCCAGTTCGAAAAGTGTCTTTGGCCTGAATCATAGAAGAATCTAACACGTAAATTAAGTACTTTTACTGTGTCATAAGTTGCAGGATTATATCCTGTATCCGCGGACAAGTTGTAAAGCCAATCTCACCTCCTCCTTGGCGGCAGAAATTTTCTCTTTCAGATTGGCAGAAACCTGTAAATAAGAAAATAGCTGATAAACTGTAATAGACTAAACAATTGGACTGGCTCATGAACGGTTCTTTTGTTATTGAACAATGGAATTTAAGAAAAGTAGCCATGACGTTCCCATTTGTCAAATGTCCATATCCAATTAGTCAAACAAACACAAAGCTCCCCAAGAGGTCGTGAATGAGTTGATGACTTGAAGCATGCATGGTTGTTAGAATCGTAAGTTCACGATTTGTCTTGTACCATTCAATACAATTCAGTTGGTCATCGATAAGAATATGTTGCATGAAACGGCTATGAAAGTGAATTAGTGATCCAATTGGCGAATTGTTGGGTTCACTTTCGATTTGCTAAATTTATTTTGTACTCTACTTTGCACCTTTTATTGTTCAATAGAGGTTCAAAGCATTGTTGTCAATCCCATACCGTACTAGCCGGCATGTACCAGCCATAAAATGGTACATGTAGTTTGGTGTTCCATACCAGCCAAAATACCAGCTTTACCGGTTGATACCTACTGTACTAGCCTATACCGGAATCTCGCCTCGTACAATTTTTTTTTTCTTCTCTTCCTAAAAAAAAGGCTTGAATTTTAAGAAAAAATAATAAAACTTGGAGTCTATAATATGTTAATTGTGTTAATTCGTTATTTGGACTAAGGTTGAGGAATGTCAAAGTGTTAGAAATTGTTTTATCCCTCTACTTTAAGTTTTTTTAGTTCTACATAAATATATTAAATATATATTTTATATATTGCAGTTAATCCGGAACAGTACCGATAAACACACCGGTACCGGTATGTACCGTCCCAATAGAGAAAATGGTATGCTTGGCGGTACGGGATTGATAACTTCGGTTCGAACTCCTTTTTTTAAGGACTACAGTGCTGTTATATGCCGTCTTTAGTCCATGTTTCTTCTTATTTAGTCTTAAAAATAGATCTCTCTCGTTAAGTACTATAGGTTATAGGTAATAGGTAATAAGAAAGGGGACATTTATTTTGCCACTAAATCGGAAACAACAAAGACATAATGGCATGCAAGCACCCTAAAGATCTTCCAAGGTTCTGAAAAAAGTATAATAATTAATATTCACAAATCCTCATCTATAGCAAGTTGCAATAGATGCAAGCTTACGTATTACTCCACATGATTGTCAATTCTTCATTTCAAACAAGCTTTTCAGTCTTTACTCTTTATGTATAAGATTTTCATTTGTAGTATATATAGTTTTGTCACCCAGGAATAGGTGGGGAGGCCAGGCATTCCCCAACCTTGCTAGGATTACCCTGTATATAGTGTAAAATACACATTAAATAGTCATAGTGTGCTATATCGGCCCCTTCAAACGTTAAAAAATAAAAAGTGGGTTAAGATATAGTGGAAAACATTTACTTCCTTTAATGCGTATATGCGTGTGTATGTATATTCTGCCAAGTATTTGTTCTAAAATATAAAAAGAGAAAATAACTTGGTGTCTCCTTTTATGAAGCTTTGACATGGTTGTTCCTGTTCAAAAATATCTACGGCAAAGAACTGTTTTTACACAAAATTAAATGGATAGAGAAATTAAGTACAGGAACATAACTGACATTTTACCACCAAAATCGTACCCAATGGAGTTACCACTGCCACTACACGTTCTACCACTTGCAAAACTCTTCCTCCTTTTTCTTTGGCGGAACAACTTCTTCCTCATTCTTTGCTGTTTTTTTTTTTTTTTTTTTTCTTATCGTCAACCCATAGAGAAATTAAGGGCAAAATAACTCCATCTCAATGGGAGACCCTACAAATTATTGATAACTTGGTTCTTTAAATTCTGTGACTTTTCAATCACTTCTTCCATCTCAAGAAATTGTGGTTTGATTGTTTCAATTGTCGCCCTCATTTATGGTACACCTCTAACATTTCTAATCTCTCTTCAAATTTAATTCGACATTTTTCATTTGTGCATATAATGCAAATCGACTTGAACAGGCATCGTGTGTGCCCGGTGTCTTGAATAGTGTTTGGATGAGTTTTTGGAAAAAGTAATAATTAGAGAGAGAGAGATAGAGAGAAAAATGAGAATAATAATTGGAGAGAGGGGTATGAGTAGAGAGAGAAATGTGATTAATGATTGGAGAAATGAGAGATGGGGAAAAAATCTTTTTGGAAAATTTTTAGGAAATGTGAAGTGAACACAGTGCATGTTTTCCTTGTAGAATATTATTCTTTAGATTTCATACCTGAATTTCAAACTATATGTGAGGAGAACTTAAAAATTCAACCACCATGTGAATATGTGGAATAATAGGTTCTAAGTTTCGGCCTCCCCCGTAGTTGTCACAGAGGCGCACAGTTTTGTTGGGCCTTAGGTGAGGCACGTACCTTTTTGAGGCGAGCCGCACCTAGGCACAAAAAAGAATAGGAAAAATAACATATACCAATACTTCAACTAATAAACACTAAATCATGAGTTTTAGAAAGCATACCATCCAAAAGATACATAAAACATCTACCAATGTCAAATAGTCAACAAGAGAGAGGAAAGATGATGAGAGAGATAGTCAGACAAGAGATGATCAATAGAGGAGAGACCAAGAGAGATGCTTGACTGAGTCACTCAAGTTCAGAGACCACATTGATCAACTGATCTTCAATGACTGACTAGGGTCACAAATGTAGATGTGTGTGTGTGTGTGTGTGTGTGTGTGAGAGAGAGAGAGAGAGGTGGCCAAAGGTAACATAATCTTAGGGCTTAGATCGACGGCCAAAAGTATTATTTTTAACTTCAACAACATAATCCTAGGGCTGTGATCAACTTTGAAAGAAGCGAGCCCTTTCGCACCTTGTTGCCTTTTTGCGCCTAGGCTGCGCTTTGTTCATGTTGCCTTGCCTAGGATCACCCCAGGCGCAAGGGTGCGCCTGGCTGCGCCTCTTGCCTAGGCTCACAACTTTGACAACTATGGCCTCCCCTATATATAAATCCTAGCTCCACCCTGTTGTCACCCAAACCGTTAAATATTCTTTTGCATCATTTAGAAAGTGGGAATGATTCATGATTAGGAAAAGGACCACCTCAATTCTCAATTCTCGATTCGAATCACGATTAGACAAACTATGACGCATGTATAAACACATGCATCATAGCTTACAAATTTCTAAATAAATACATCAGTTACATACGCATGCTTGAGATGCAAAATTTACATTTCAGCTGGGATACCAAAAAGAATCCAACATTAAGTAACAAAATAATTGGGAATTAGAAAAATATATTCATTCTGGGTTCAAACTTGCAAGTCATGGAGAGCATTACAATAGGGAAAATTGGGTCAGACCTTCTTTGCTGTAGCTTCAGCCTCTGTCCATACACCATCCACTTGCTTGAAAAGCTTCTCAGTTGTTTGCTTGGTTCTGCATTCGCCAGTTGACACTCAGGCCTTCATTGGAAGTGTCACCCCAGCATTGACATACAAATGTATGTCTAAGCCTTTAAACAACCAATTGAAAAGCTACAAAAGTGAATGACTCAAATTAAAATTACCTAACTTTCAGATCTTCAGTCACCCCTTTTAGCTCCTCCGCTTTCTCCTTCAACTCCTTGACTGATTGCTGGAATTCCTGATTTCTGCAAGTGAAATGGAACCGTGGGAAGATAACATACCTTTCCGCATAAAGCATCCTAAACAACTAAGTCCTGAGTGGGTGTTCCTAGAATAATCTTATGGGCTGGTTGACACCTATGATGAAATTCCAAGGAAAGTCTATCTATCATCTCGAATCCGGGCCCAGATGAATGAGATCAATTTTTTTTTAAAGGTATACGGGCCACTATACCCTTGACTAATCATGGACCAATCCCAACATCTACTAGCGGGGCCACTAAAGCCGGACACCAGGGCAAACCTCCATATGGACTGGCTGGAGTTGATAGCAGGTTTCAACCTGAGACCTGGAGGGAGCAAACCCTAAGACTCGTGCCATAGACCACCAAGCCAAGCCCTGGGGTTGAAATGAGCTCAAACTTGACAAAGATGAAACAACCAAAAATGTGCAAATGAAAATTCACGTTTCAGACGATTAATGAGAAAGCTAAAAGCAATTAGCAAAACAAAAGAAGAGGTTAGCTACCGAAAAAAACATAAGCTCACCTGTTAACTTCGCCTTTAACTTTTTTCGAGAACTCATTAAAAACACTAAATTGGCGATTTCCCAAATATCCATTTGCCTGAAGCAATCTTAATCTCGCACTTGAATTTGAAACCTAAAAACAAACACACACAAAAACCCATGAACATAAACATAATCATAAAAAAAAAGTAGACCCGTATAAATGCATGTTCAATGATGGAACAACCTGCTGAGATATCAGTAGCTGACGAGGAAAGGAGCGGCTAGACAGGAAGAAATCCCGGACAAGCTTTCTGCTAGCCATCAGAAGGTAGATTGTTCCTCGAGAAAAAAGTTTGAATCTTTCTTGTCACCAAAGAAAAAATTGTAACTATGTTGGGCACAGCGGTGGTATTTATATGGTTTGAATGAAATTAAACAAGGGATTTTACAGATGGGACACAGCGGTTGTATTTATCTGGGTTTGAATGAAATTAAACCATGGATTTTACAGATGGGACTGACTTGGGGGAGAGGGGACTACTAGGGCTACAAACTCGGGAGAGCCGTATCAACGTCCGTTTTGCTTTGTTGCTTGTCGGGTTAAGCCCGGGTTTGGTCTTTGGGCTTAAAGTTGCCTTGGACTTTTTTGTCATACTTCCTCCGTCCCCAAATTTTGGTCCCTCCTCCAATTCTAACCGGATAAAAAACAAGCTATAAATTTTAATCGGTAATGAATTTTATATTCAATATGGATCTTGTTTGATAGATCTCAATTAATTCTATAAAACAATGTTTTCGAAATCATATAAAACAATGTATATTACGAGATATAATCAATTGAAAAGTGACACAAACTCTCATAAGGGACAAATAAATGGGGACGGAGGGAGTAATTGATGAGGCACCTTTGATTTTGTGAATTTTTCAAGATTACAGCTCTGTGACTCGTCTTAACTCGGTGTAACTCGGCTGACTCGGTGTGATTCAACAATGGGCAACTCGGGTTGACTCAGTTCAGTGTGTTTTGACCAGTTCGGTTATTTTGTTCTTCGTTTTTATTAGTGTGTTGTTTGGGTGAATGATTTTCGTTGTTGATTACATCTGTGCGTCATTGTATAATGGTTTGAGCTAGGAATTTGTTGGGATTCTTTACTGCTAGCTCTTGATGGGATTCAATCATCCCAACCCGAAGGTGCTGGTTTGTCTTGGCAAGTGCGTCCGAGTCAGATAATCGTGCTCATGTCATT
Source organism: Vaccinium macrocarpon (assembly GCA_022606695.1). Taxonomy (NCBI): domain Eukaryota; kingdom Viridiplantae; phylum Streptophyta; class Magnoliopsida; order Ericales; family Ericaceae; genus Vaccinium; species Vaccinium macrocarpon. The sequence continues at coordinate 33,101,926 of CM040176.1, read as the reverse complement.
TGTTAGTGGTTTTTTGTTTCATTCCTGTATTTTGATATAATCGTTGCAAGATGTCGCCTTGAATGACATTCTTGACTTCTCACAATTTTTTTTTGTAAAATGCGTAATCCGAGAAATAGTGAAGTGAGGAGAGAATAAATTATTATTCTGCCTGTGTTATATTTTGGGTGAGAGAGGTCTCCCCAGAGTAGTTCTCTCCCACGCCATTTTCCTATTTCTCTCTAGCATCCATCAAATATGGTTTTCCTGGGGAGAGGGGGGGCGGGGTTGGTCTTGATGGAGGTCGGGTTTGCTTTTAAACCGAATAAAGATGCCGGATCTGGTGCGACAGAGTCCAGCAGACCCCTCTCTGGTGGTGGCGACTTCGGTTTCTTCTCTGGGGAGGTTTTTCAATCCAGCTCCTTGTTCGTCGTTTTTCTTTCAAATCACGGTACCACTATTGGTTTGCTTTGGGGTGTGAGCGGTGTAGGCAAGTCAAATTACCGCTACCGTTTCTCACCCCTCTTGAGGTTGACGGTGATCGTCAATGGGTATGAAGACGGATATGGATCTGACCGAATTTTTCTATTTTTTGTTTTTCTGTTTAGTTTGTTTTTCTTCTATTCCCTGTGTAGAATAGTTGCCTCCTTCAAGGGTGGTTGTTTGGTACTCCCTTTCGGGATGGTTGTTTTCTGTACTCGGTTTGTACTCATCCGAACCACATGGATAACCCGTTCATCGGGGGTTTTCTACCCTTCGATGGGCTCCGGTTGGGCGTTTGTAGCCCTTTGGGTGGTTTTTGAGTAATCAAAAATTCTGTGTTTGATATAAAAAAAAATCGTAAAAAAGATAAAATTCCTCTTTTATCGCAGGATCTATTTGAAAGAAGGTATTTTATAGTGAGAAAATTCTTGATAGCTTAAATTAAGAAAGTTGCGGAAAAGTTTATTTTTCTACCATTATTTTTCCATTGTTCTGCATGATTGGAGAATTTCCCCGGAAATCTTCACCATTCATGAGCAAAAGTATGGTTTGTTCCTACAATACAATAGGCATGGCTCTTAATTTGGAATCAAGAAATGTTGTTATTGGTGGGTGACGATTTGATTGTACAAGAAGGAAGTATTGTAAAGGAAAAAATAAAATTTGAAATAGATCCTGCAACAAATGAGGAATTTTAGCTATTCTACGAAATTCTGTGAGGATTATTTGGATCGTGCAATAAATGTTTTGGCTAAATTTATTGATGTAGAAGGAGTCTACATAATTTAAATATCACACTCTCGATAGTATTCTTGAAGACTAGCGTTTTATATGATCAATCACTAATTGACATAACTCTTATATATATTCTCAAATGAAAACTCAAAATTAATTGGTCTCCCCGATCTTCTCTCCGACTTCCGATCTTCTCTATGGCTGTGCTTCCTTGGCATTGGAGACTCCCTGTGGTGGACGATCCTCTCTGTTCCGGTATGGGCGACCTTGCCTGATTTTGGACCAAGGGGAGCCAGATCTTGGGTTTCCAGATCTAGACTCCTGGCGACGATAGTAGCGGCGGTGGTGACAGCTCCGACGTTTTTATTTTTCAATTCTTTTTTTATGCTCTTTTATATATATTTTTTGTTAGTTTTGTAAGTAGTTTTGGTCAGCGGTTTGGAGGGCCAGTGGCTTTTGTTTTGGTTGTATTGTTTGCCAGATTTTGGGCCGGTAGTTTGGATTAATATATTTCTATCTCTTCACCAAAACTAAATAACTTTATCGGAAGTCAAATTGTACTGTGGTTATATTATGTTAGTAAGTGCTTGCATTCGCTAGATAATCAAACATTCATAAAGAAAGTAAACATTAAAGTGTCAAATTACGTTTCGTCCTGCCTTTAGACACAGACATTTGTTAGTACAACTATAAAACAAGCCAAACAAAACAAATTCAATTGGGCTTTCACCTAAATTACAACTATGTAATACTAATTGAACAATATAACCAAAGAAAAGCCCTAGACATATCGATTGGGCCGCCCACTAACTAATTGCAAGCCTGATTGGCCTCAGAGAATCGCTGGGCTTGAAAAGCAGCGGCCTTTTCAGACACCAATGCTTGAATAAGCAGAGTCTTCACCTCCCAAGCAGTGTAAGGGAACCCCTCTCTGGCATACGAGTTGAGCAGCGCTGCCGTCGACTGCTTCACCAGCCCCGCGAAAGCATTATCACAGTCGTCATTCCTTGCCGCCGCCTCCAACAGTGTCAGGTCATACCTGTATCGCTCGAACGCTCTGGAACCAAAAACCTTTGATACTGTTGATCCCTGTGGCACCATCCTCGGCCATGGTTCTGTTCTGCTGCTCCAAAACCTGAGGAGTGTTTGAGTAACTTTTATGTTCAGCAAACACACGATAGAACAAATCATGTGTTGGATTGCTTGTAAGGTTGTTTGGATTTCTTTTCTATTGATCGAGATCCCCTCGTGTCAAGGTCCTTCGCGTCCTTTTTGTAACAGAAAAATGACACTTAGGTTCGTTCACAATTCGAGCATTTCATTTTATATAAGACGCAATGTACTTAGCGTTCGTGCAATCACTCAGGTTGATAGGACGTGCTCAATCGAATCGAATGTGATACAAAAGAAATAGAATATCATCAGCTTATTTTTAGGTGACAAATATGATTCGTTCAGATAGATACCGATGTCTAATCCACTTGATTGTGGGTGACTTAATCAGCGTGTCTGTGTTATTTTCTAGTTTGGTGGAAAAATATATAATGATTGGGATTGGATAACCGTTCCTTTGTGGAGACTATACCGGACCAGTACTATTCTCAATTTGGCAAAATAGACAAACAAGATTCTGTTCCTTAAGAAACATTGAAGATGGAATGGATCTTTTAGCTTTATAGATTGTACTACTTCGTTCCAAAAAGAGAGTCCGGTCCTCAAAACAAGAATTTTCAAAAAAATATTTCCTCCGGCTCTAAACGATAGTTTGATTCGCAAAACAATACAGTAACTTAGAAATAATACATTTTTCTGAAGAAAAAGTTCAAACATTTTTCATGAATTAAAAGAACACACTTATCGTTTTGTGAACCAGATTATCTTTTTGGGACGGAAGGAGTACATTTTTGTTAAAAAAAAATTCAAAAATCTTATTCAAGTTCATCTACATCTAATAATTTGTTAAAAAAAGAGCAATTTTTTTCGACAAAAATATTTTTTTCTTTCATTTTACTTGAAAACAAAACTTCGGATAATATTTTACCCAATCGTGGAAAATAAGGTTAAGAAAGATGTTTGGATCGCAACTTCCCTTCATCTTCCGAGTCCAATTATTGGGGAAACACAAAATCAATTCGTAAGTAGCATAAAGTTTCTCAGACTTTTCTCTATATACAAAAACTAACATAGTATTTTCAAAATCACACGTTATTTAGAAGGAAACGTATAGACATGACCGTGAAACATAATTTGTTCACCAAATGAGAGAGATTATTACATCGTCTTGGGGCACCCCACCCCCATCCAACAAGTAGTAAGTTTACGAAACCCATGAAAATACACGATAAATGAGATTGTCGGGACACCACATGGAATGATAAATGGAAAAAGTTAAACCATATGTGTTTTAACTCGTCTGGTTGTACCTCTTGGTTTTCAATGAAAAGGTCTAAGATTCAAGTCTATGAATATATTTCAATCTCTCTTTATTTGTTAGTCGGTTTTCAATGAAAAGGTCTAAGATTCGAGTCTATCATATTTCTTTATTTGTTAATCTACCCGCAGCGGATGTAAATTTGGCATAATGGCCTATCCAAGACCGGTGAAATTTAACTCAGCCCGGCCCAATTTTCTTTTGACAAGAGCCCGATGGGCTTAGACCAGGCCAGCATTATTTACGGACCAGGCCGGGGCGGGCCAAATTTGCATCCCTATACGGCTATACCGTTAACCAAGTGGGCCCCTTGTTACCCAAAATATAACCCCAGACCAGTACAGTTTTGTTATGGGCCCAAGGAAAAACAAGGCCCAATCCTAGTTCTTTCCTCTCTTTCCCCAAAGAAATCCCTGTTCTTCCCCCCCGTGTGTTCTTGAAGAAATCCTTTCTGGGAAAACGCAAGGGGGGAGAGAGAGAGAGAGAGAGAGAGAGAGAGAGAGATCTGCCACGGATCCCCAATACTACTACCGTAAAGTTTACTTCATTCACATGACGACACAAACATAAGGGGTATGTATGTCGATTTTGCAGCTATTTTTCAAAGTTTCAGTAGTTTCCCTTCACTCTCAATTACCACGAATTTGATTCTGTAAAGCTAAAAATCCCATAATTTTTTCTGAAGAAATTCGCGGTCTGGGTAACAAGAAAATGTCCAAGAGAGAGAGAGAGAAATAGCGCTTACTGGGGGGTGCACCTTCCTCTGGTTGTTGTGTAGAGAAACCCAGGCCTAGCCTCTGCTTCCATTGCAGCCGCAAAGTAACAGAGAAAGAGAAACACGAGTCGACTCAGTCGTGGGTATGGGTAAGACATCTCCATCTTTTTCTTCTTGTCCCTGTTATCTATTCAGAAACTATCTTGCCATTCTCACTGCACACACAGAGGAGAGAGAGAGAGAGAGTATTTGCAGTTACTATCTGGGATCTGAGACTGGTGGATCTAGAAGTACTATTTGATTTGATTTTTGATTTTCAAACGGATAGAGAGAAATGAAGGAGTCGGTTTGGCTCCGCTTTACTTCTCCATCTTCTCTTCGTGAATTGTGCAACTTTTTAAAGCTCCAGTCACGCTACTCTCTGTCGTTTTCTTGAAACTATCCCTTTCAAACTTATTCGGACAATTCTGCCCCTGTATTTTAAGGTTTTTAATGCCAGAACGACTAGTGAACACTCCCATATTTCCTCTGTAAAAAAGACTAGCATGTAAAAATAAAAAACATTTACGTTTGATTAACAAATTACTATTTTTTATATATAAATGGTTGGATAGGATGAGATTAAAGATTAGGATAGAAGGAATAAGTGGCGTCCATGAGATAATAGATGTGATTATAAATATTATGATTAGTAGTACTGTATTTGATTAATTAGAGTAGGATAAAGATGACCGAGATTACTAATTTCAGCCCTCTCTAGATATTAGTTAATCTCCCTCTCCCAAATGGGGTACTAAATGGATAAATAGTCACATATTATACGATTGAGTTCATGCAACACAGACTAAAGAATAATGAGAAGTATCTGAGCTCTTGTGTTCCCCTAATCATTATCCTCCTTTATAATAATCTCACAATCAAACAAGCCATTGTTTGTCAAGCGCCATCTGACGCAATAAATTTTTTTTGACCAAACAAAACTCTAATTTGCTATTTCTCTTAGTTTTTTTGGCATTAAACTATGGATAAAAGTCCGTTTGTCTATCCTATTTGAGCTTTTTGAAATTTTAAATTAATGTACTATGTGAGAAGAATAACTTGCATTGAAATTCGTGAACATTAGTGAAAAACCCCCCAAAAAAAAAAAATGAATAAATAAATAAACCCAAAAATCCCTTAAGAGGAACGACACATTAGCCAATTCATACGAAGCTCTACTTTGACTTTAATTGACCTCCCCTTAGGTGGGTGGTGAGATTCGGCTCCAATACCACTAGTAATTTAATTAGGGTCTCCGCAAGTGGACAATAGATTTGGCACTAATACCACCAGTATCATTAATGCTTCTGTTTCAACCCCATGAGAAAATTCTATGCCAACTGAATAAAGGCTATGCTAATAAAAGAGGCAGAGTCTTGGCCTGGATTAGTCGGAATGCGCGAAATTAGCGCAAATATTGAGTAATAAAAAGAAAAGATAAATTAAACAAGAACACCAAAGTCCAAAGGTACATGCACAACACTTATTCATCCATATACAGTCGAAAAACTCCTCTTTGCATGAGAGAAAATACATAGCCTTGTAAAACCTTTTTATTCTCAACCATACATCAGTAGCAGTAGCATAAGTACACGGCAAAAAAACCAAACCGCACCACTGCACATAGCAGTACTTTTTTTTTTTTTAATAGGCTACACATAGCAGCACTTAAACTTCTTAAGCAACATCCCTCTTGCCAGATCTCGACCTTGATTCCAGCATCACGGTCTCCTCCCTGCTTAACTTCAACCTCCTTGCCTCGTCACGAGAAATCTGATACGCATTTGCCAAAACGTCCACTGGCATGGCACGCAGGGCTGAGGTGCGACCGGCAAGAGTGCTGAACATGGCGTTCTCGTGTGTCTTAAAGGCCACCCACTCGAACCCTTCGTTTTCGGCCTGTTTCAACACCGCGTAGTTCTGTGGAATGACAACTAGCTGTCCCTCCCGGATCTTGTCGTTGAACAATGATTGTCCTCGGTGGTCTACGATCTGCAGCTGGGCTTCTCCCCTTGTCGCGTAGAGTATTGAGTGGGCGTTAATCTTCCACAGTGGTGCCATTATAGCGTTCTGCATCAATTTGTGTAACAAATATTCATAATCTTCAGTGAAATAATGTTGTACAAAGTGAAAAGTTCAACAATTATCACAATGCAAATAATAGCCGTACCCTGTAGAGAACTCCCCTCTCAGCACTAAGTCTGAGGAAGTTGAGTATGGGTAGATTGAACCCATTCACAGTGGTGAGACGTCCGGCTCTTGGGTTGAAGATATCAGCGCGTGACGGATCATTGATGTTCTCAGAGAGTCTGGCACTGCAAATGGTTTCTTCCAACCCGTTGGCACGATACTCCCTCCCTCTTTCCTGCTGTTCTTGTTCCTCCCGACTCCTTGGTGGTCTCAAAACCTGAAGATCTCCTTCCACCCTAATGATATGGCCCCTGTTGTCATCTTGCCCCTGAAGCTTCCTCGCGGTCTCACTATCTACCCCAAATGCCTCTGCCAAGACCTCTGTGTCGAAACCATTGAAAACGTTTCCAAAGTTATGTTCCTGTCCCTCATGGCGGCGGTAGGTTTCTCTTTGCTGTTGTTGTTGTTGTCCTTGTCCTTGTTGTTGTGGGTTTCCAGCAAGGAAAAATTTCTACATTATCAAACTACACATTTAGGAAACTAGAATTATACAATTCAAAAGGTGTCTCTCTTGCAAGAAATGGCATTGTATTGGGTGAAATTCTTCAATAGTCCGGGAGTACCACCACCCCGGGCCATTCCACAACCACATATTCTCGTAAGGTACACGGCTTAAGTGTATGGACCCTACATATATGTGATTCTGGAGTGATCAGAAGCACCTACAACCAAACTATTAAATAAATAGTCATGTATAAGAAGGCTGAGATTTCTTATAGGGTAGACACTACAATTCAAGTTGGAGTAATGCTACAATGTACACCCCCTCCTATATGAGATTTTGTGACACCAAATATGAGAGAATATGAGATTTTGTGGCACCAAATATGAGATTTTGTGGCTCCAAAATATGAGATTTTATGGCACCAAATATGAGATTTTGTAGCTAAAATATGAGTTTTTGTGGCACCAAATATGAGATTGTGGCACTGTAACATTACTGTAGCAATCCGCATGAGTCCAAATATGAGATTGTGTGGCTCCAAATATGAGATTTTCTGAAAATATATAAGATTTTGTGACTATTCATATGAAGTTGCATACCATATGCACTTCATATCTCCAGCCACAAAATCTCATATTTAGAGCCATAAAATCTCATATTTTGAGTCACAAAATCTCATATTGAGAAAAGCACATTGTAGCATTACTCTTCAAGTTGATGTGTCCCTTTTAGTTGGACGTCTGAGAATGTTTGATTGGATGATTGTGTAAATTATATTTATGCCAAATCCATTTGCAGTGGCTTTTCAAATAGGAAAAATTCTGTATCCACATGTGTGCACGAAAATATGTGTAAATAGATGGTTAGTTTTTAATAAGGATCCAATTTAGTAGGTATTTTGACTAAAAATGATGAATCAAGTTTACTCTTTATGAACTTCTATATTTTTACTTGTACGAATGTTTATATTTCTTGAATAATTACATATTTATGTGGGGTACCCCGGGGTTACTACTGAATAATTAGTCATGTATTAGAAGGCTGAGATGTTACCCTGGGGTTGTTGTCAAGCTGATTTTGGTGGTTGCCAAGGTCTTCCATCACAACAACAACGAGTTCGCTATCACCGTCGTTGTAGCACCAGTGTGCTACTCCGGCAGGGATAGCAATAACATCGCCCTCTCGGAAATGGCGGATCTTCTGATGCTGGTCGCGGAATCTCTGGCCTCCTCCTTCCCGTCGTCCTCCTCCTTCAGATTGTTGCGACGATTGGAATGTTTCGGGACAGCCAGACATCATCACCCCTTGGAATCCCCTACCTGTATTTACATTCCCATAAAGTACTCAACAATCTATGCCTAATGCCACAACATGCAATGCATCCGCATATGGTAAAAAATATGATCATGCAAGTTACAGACTTACAGCAACAAGCCCTTGTGGGCATTATTCCAGATCAATAATAAAAAATAAAAAAATTATACCAGAGTTAACGATAAAAAACAGTACAGACCCATAATAATTGCATAAACAAATTTACACAACACTTCAGTACTTTTGTGACCAAATTTGGTGATCATATTTTAGGATTATACGATGTGTCACTAATGTATCAGTAGAATGCGCCTCATTTGTTAAAGCACATCCTACTAATGCAATGCTGACACGTCACATTTCACGTGGTAACCAAATATGATCGTCATAGCATTGCTCTGTACATAGTACTATTATACAAGTGAAACATTTTTCTAAAACAATGTTATGGTTATGCAGTATTATAAAATAAAAAGTAGCATGGACCTTGGACGATGTAGATGAGATGGGGGGCGTTGGTGTATTCGGGCAAGAAAAGGCCTCTGGGTTGGATAATATGACGGCAAACGGCAACGCCGGCACACTGGAACTGATCATCATTGTGGTCCCAGAACTCAGTCACCCCAGCTTCAGCCTGGATCCTGTGCTGTGGCTCTTGGGCATTCAGGTTATTTAGCTGGCACTCACCTTGCTGCCGCCTTTGCCTGTGCTGCTCCTGCTGCTGCCCTTGATAAGCAAGGGAGCATCGGAACAGAACAAGAAAACATAGGAAAACAGATAGCAACGTAAGTTTAGACATTGCTGTGAAGTGGGTTTTCTGGGTGGGTTTTTTATGAAGTGGGGGTGGAGATTTTTGGGGTGGTTTTATAGGAGAGGAGGGAGAGGTTGGGGGTTGCCACATATGGGTTTGGTGTTTGGTTTTTATTACAGGTTTCGAGCTGCATGGGTAAGTGAATTTGAAAGGGTTACACCTAGCTAGCAGCTTTGGTTTTTTCTGTTTGAGATGTGGTGAAATGGTTTTTTGTCTTTCTAAGAAGAAATTAAGAGGTTTTGCTTGGATCTGTCCAGGTCCGGCCCTGAGATTTTCGTGGCCCCAGACGATAGTGTAAACAAGGGTCCTATATTTTTCTAAAGAAAACAATATTTATTTCAAATGTAAATACCCTGTTCCATATCTTGTCTTTTTCGTTATTCGTGTCTTCATGTTAATAAAAAATAATTTTGGTCATAATTGTCTATTCTTGTTGCAAGAATTATAAAATCAATTGAAATGGGCAATGCAAACATTTTATGAATAAGCACAAAGTGTTTTATTTATTTTTTTCCCTAATTACTACACCGGCAAATTTTTTTAAAAAAAGTCAATAAATGATAAGGATGTAGTGGAAAGGGAAAAAAAAAAAGAAAAAAAAAGGAAGAGAATGTAGAAATTGATTATGGTAAGAAAAAAGAAAAGGGAAGAGAAGATATAAAAATGAAAAGAAAGGCCCATGGGAATTGAACCCTGACATTTACTAAGAAATACACAAACCTTTCCACTATGCCAAATATTTCTCTATTTCTTGTAGCACAACATTATATATTTATTACTTGTTATGGACACATATATACCTAATTGGGGCCCTAAAAATGGGCTATTTTTTGTGGGCCCCAGGCCCAGGCCTTAGCCTACCCACAGGCCCAGCCCTGGTCATCTGTCTTTGTGTTGTATTTTTTTTTATAGTAATTATTCAGTGTTTCCGGAGTTCCACTTGTTGTTGGTTCCGTGGTTGTCCCAGCCATTTCTGTAGCAACAAATTCATTACTTTTGTTGGGTGGTTGGGGTCTAATTATTCAGTACTCCAAGAGCACAGTCTTGCGGTGCTCTGAGGCACTACAACACAATACATTCTTCTAGGATCCATGACTGAGGGTATGAACATTATGCAAGTGTGTGGTACTGGAGTGATTTTGAGCATCACGTGGTTGTACTCTAGGACTACTAAATACTTGCTCATGGTTGGGAGACAATGAGTGACACACATAGTGTGATGCATTGGTGGAGCCACTCAAGGCCCACTATAGGCACATGCCCGCACTGCTTTTTTTTTTCTGTTTTAATATTTTCTTTTTTAAATTGGTGGTTTTGGCTTGGATTTCATCTCACTCCAAACAAATCTGAGTCAACATGTTTATCTATGAATCTGAGTCGTTGATTGCTTGGATGGACGATTCAGATGAACGGGATACGGAGATGGGACAAGGTTTTCGATACAGCGGATCCGCAACCATTATACGGAAGCTGATCCACTGTCCCGAACTCCCTATCCCAACTTCCTATCCCATCCATCCGAGCCATCCATCCGTGCAATCAATGGCTTGGATTCCTTCTCACCCCAAACAAATCTGAGTCAAACATGTTCATCTATGAATCTGAGTTGTCGATTGCTCGGATGAATGGCTCAGATGAACGGGACACGGAGTTGGGACAGGGTTTTCAGGATAGCGTATCCGCAACCCTATTATACTCCTATAAAAGCCACATTCTTAAGGATCTCCTACACACATTAAAAGACCATTGTACCTAGAGGTGGCAATTTTGAACCCAACCCATTAACTCACCCAAATCCACCCACTTAAAACCCAACTCAACCGGCCCATATTATAATATGGGTTGTAAATGGGTGAACCCATATTTGTCCATATTTAGATGGGTTTGCATGGGTTTAAAATGGGTTGAAGTTGAACTCATTCAATAAGAAATATGTAATTTACATCTAACAAGCTATTCCTTCTAGCAACTAGAATATCACGAGAATAATCTTCGGAAACAATTTGCAATTTTGGAGCAAATTCCAGCCAATTTTGATAAGGGGAAACCTTTTCGTATCTAAATTGAACATTACGGATCAAAGTGTGAGCTCAGATTTTGCTAATTCTTTCACAGTAGAAATAAAAAGATATAGACGTTTGAAAATGACACGGATATTCGTAGAGAGTGATTAAAATGGGACAGGTGGAGTATAATATACATGACGAAACTAGAATTATTACCTTGTGGTGACGAATATGTATATTAAAATGGGATGGCATGGACGTGCACTACGCTGCACAATAGCGACCCCGCTTCTAAGTTAATGAAGTTGAAAAATGTTTAGATAGACAATTGGTCACAAAAAATTCATCTTCAACGATTAATTTTTTGACCGAACTACTACTACTATATCTCGGTAGGAGAAGCTACCTAAAGACTCTGAATGTTTATTTAGAGAGGAAATTTGGGTTTCTAGAGAGAGAGTGAGTAATTTTAATGGGAAGCAACAACGGGAACTTGTGAGATTGATGATTTTTGGGCATTTTCAAAACAAAACAAAACAAAAAAATTGGGCAGCGGTGGGATTTAGGGAAAGACAGAGAGAGAGAATCGAGTGGGGACAAGTGTGTGCTAGAGAGAGTGTATTGGACAATTGTTCAAACAAAAAAAAAGGTTAGGTTGGGTTTGACTAGACCCATTTTCGACCAATCCAAATTCAACCCACTTACTCTTGACCCATATTCAATCCGTCCATATTCAACCTTTAACCCATGTCAACCTACTCAAACCCAACCCAACCCACCCATTTGCCACCTCTAAATTTATACCCTATGTTTATTGTTATGGTACCCAAACAACCCAAGCAACAAAACCCACTTAAGTAGGAAACATCCATGTCCATCCACTGCCTCAAGACACCATATATGAGGTTCAGTACAGTACATGAAAAAGAAACATGAAAATGCACCAAACGTTTGAGATTCGTTCGGAACCGTCCGATACATTTTCATATTTACTTTCCTCTATTTTTTTCTGTATCCTACACCTTTTGCACCATATATGGCTGTAAAAAAAAGAGTAGAGACTATTGGTCTTGTAATTGGTGGCCGAAAAATGTTTTTTGCTCCTCTGAAGTAAAGTATTAAACTTATTATTATTGTTAATCGGTCGACTCAAAGCTGAGGCTTGCAACAGTAATCTTAAGATTGTTTTCAGTGGATATTGATCCCAGGGAATTAATTTGAGGTTTATTATTAAGAAGTCGATGATAGTGTGGAAACTTTATATCCATCTCAAAACCAATTGGCAATGAGTGGAGAGGTCCCAACATATATAAAGTGATCACCCATTCCACTCCTAAGCAATGTGGGACAATTTTCCTTAACAGATAGAAACAACTGGAATTGGTATTAAAGAAGACTGAATGCTACTTTTCGGTGGATATTGAGCCCAGGGAATTAATTTGAGGTCTATTATTAAGAAGTCGATGATAGAAAAAACTGAAATTGGTATTAGAGAAGACTGAATACTACGGGGAATGGTTATAATACACATCCATTAAAAGTGTGTACCATATGAACTTATTGTATGGTTTATGACTCTATATTGTGCCACATCATTGGTAATCCTAATAGTTTTTAGTGTTTCGTAACATTTTTTAGTATGACTCCTCTCTACTCATTAAACCTTTTGGCGACCATTCCACCTCCAACCCCTTTGGCCACCACTCCACCTCCGACCACCATTTGTAGCTACCGTCCAACGTCCAACCACGATTTCTCGAACCAATGCTAAACTCTCATGTTTTTGCTCTCCTATTTATCGTTGTCCTTAGAAACATGATTGTTCAAGTTCATCTATTTATTTTTTTGGGTATTGTGATTTTGTTTTAGGTACCTCACACTAGCACGTAAAAACCTTGTTTAGATTTTTATGACATGGTTCTTATATAATTATAGATATGAGTCTACTGAGACTAAGTGAATAAATAGCCCTTGACAGAGCTCGTTGCAAAATTAGGATTCATGTAACCGATTCCAATTGTTTGACATAAGGTTCAGTTTGATTGTTAAAAACAATTTCCCAGTTATTTATCTTTAGTTTTGCCACTTGTGGCAACATATCATTAGATTTCAATGACATACAACATTTTTCAAATACTAATGGAGTATACTCGATATTTTCCTTTGGCAAATTTTCCCCCTTTTTGCATTTTTTGTTTTGGCTCTCATTTTGCCTTTTGATCTCAAGTAATGGAATGAACCTTGGACGTGAAAAAGTCATATATATCTGTTACGGGCTCATATCTCTGTGTTGGAGTCATATGCTATAGTAACTCCACTAATATTTCATGACACATCATAAGATGCTCAAAATATGATATCAAAGCGAAATCATATTTTTGTAGCTCACCATTTTAATTTTCCTCATTGATATTTTTGTAACTATATCCATTAAGCTAATAAACTCATCACAACTGAATTCAGCTATTCTGAAGGGCGAACTATGCTTCAATCAACCCATGCCCCATTTGTGGACTTTAAGTCAAGGTGGACCAAATGGGTGAGGTTTCACAGGGTAGGAGGTCGAACACCTTCAAGATTATAATTGAAAGAAAAGTTAAGGCGGGTGAGCTTTGAGAGACTACCAATTTCAGCAGGGAGCGAAGTCTAGTTCATGTTTTTGAGCTTTCCATTGCAATAAATGGAATAGGCCAGTTCCATCCGAATGACAATTCTAGCAACCATTGCAAGTAATGTTGAGCAGAGCTTTCGTCTCTACCATAGATGAAAACGACGGTGATGATAATTTTGCGGATCACAGAACTAACAATAGACGAATTCCCGCTGCCATGCTTATTGATATGAGCATTACAAGATTAACAGAAGAGGATATGATATTTTTACTCGTGATTAAAGTGAGTGTGGTTTTCTTAGCAGCAAAATATTGAGCAATGGATGCACTTAACGAAATCCCATAGGGTTTTTGGAAGTATTTTTGGCAGCAATGGAAAAATAAAGGCTTTATGAATGAGTCAAAGCTGAATGAGTCAGAGGGTTTCATGGAACAACTAGCTCTCCCTTCAGCTCTTTATGAATGAGTCAAAGCTGGTGAGGACATAATTTGTGCATCACACCCTATTGATACAACTGCCAATGGCATTCAATTCACAAATAAGAGGATGGATGGACTACCATGGCTTTCACACATGAACATATTCGAAGTTTGAACTAGATAGCTGCTATTTAAATGCAACCATACATTTTCCTAAAAACGATGTGAAACTCTTTTTCAAACTCAGGCACTGGTCACTTGCTCATTTGATTGGTGGACAAAGTCCATTTTCTGATTCCACAAATGCCGCAGTGATATTGTACGGAAGGGTGCAGCTAAAGCCTCCCTACGAGAAAGAAACTCGTGAGACAAGCGTAGCATTGTTGGTCGAGACTTGGGCTCAGGCTGTAAACACGCAAATGCCATCGTAGCAACTAGAGCAATGTTCCCTGCTACTATTGGATTAGTTGGAGGTGAAAGGCATGGATCTAGAATATCGGTTATCACCATGTTTTCGCTAGGAGGCGAGGCCAAGGATGATAGGAGGTCTCCTGGATGCCTTCCCATGATTGTTTCTAGTGCAACCACTCCAAAACTATAAACATCGCATTTTTCAGTCACAACCATGGTATACGCAAGTTCTGCACAAACACAAACACAAATTTTTTAAATAAACATAGACGTTTTTGCTTCAATAAAACAAAGTTATACAAGTACGGCCATACCTAGTGCAATATATCCATATGTGCCAGCAATTACTGTTTGGTTAGAGGAATCGGGATTCAAAAGTTTGGCAGTTCCGAAGTCAGCTACAAAAGCCTCCAATTTGGAGTTTAACAGAATGTTGTTGCTTGATATGTCTCGTTGAACAATAGGTGGGATGCAATCATGATGCAAGTAGGATAAAGCATGTGCCATTCCTTCAACGATGTTTACCCTTTGACTCCATCCCATTTCAGAAGCTTCAACATCTAATCTCAAGGAACAAAATAAGCTTCCTTTTTCCATGTACTCGTACAACAAGAACATGCATCTATTGTGCAAACAAAATCCGTAAAGCTTCACGATGTTTTTGTGTCGTACATTAGACAACATCTTGACCTCATTCTTGAAACATTGGTCGGAAGTAGGGTCCTCTGCTTCTAACTGATGAAGTTTCTTCAAGGCAACTACTTTTCTGCTTGGCAATTGAGCTCTATAAACACTGCCATATCCGCCTGTTTCGATGCAATAGCTGATGTCGAAGTCATTTGTTGCTTTGATGATGTCGTTATATGCAATTCTTCCATCGTAGTTCCATATGGAGAAAAGATCCCCATGTTCCGTTGCTCTTTCCTCACTTTGGGTTTTTTGGGTCTTACAAAGAAAAAAGCACACAACAGCCACAAGTAAACCAAGGACGAGTACTACGGTGGGAAAAGAAATGACAAAAGCAATTGTTGCTTCTCTTGAATATGAAAACCACGGCGACGAAGATAAAAATAAACTAATTCCAGCTGCCAGGCATGTTAGTGAAATTAAAAGAAAAAGAATAGAGGATGTGATAACTTTACTCATAATTCGAAGTACTATGTGTGGTTTTCGTAGCAGAAAAATATTGAGCAAGATGCAGAGAACAATGCTCAAGAGGCAAAAATCTTCGGCCCTGTTCGTTTGGGGGTTTTCCCCTAGTTTGGCACTATTCCAGTTTTGATTACATCATCATTTTTTTCACTTTTTCTCTCTATCTCTCTCCACTTATTACACCTACTTACATCATCAAAACAAAACAAAATTACTCAACCGAACACAGCCGAAATAATTTTGGGTCGACTTGCTGAACCCGGTACTAGGAGCCAAACCACTGTCTCTTACTTTTCCGGTCTTTATTCTCAAAAATGGGTGTCATGTTTCAAAAGATTCGAATATACTTAATATCTGCTATAAAAGATCAAAAGACTTCCTCAATATTAGCCACTGATTCTTTATCAAAAAAAAGTGAGTCAAGACGTACGGGTCATTGGTTCTTTCCTCTAAAGTAAGTGGTACGAACTTTCCTTCTACCCTTATAAGTATGTCATAATTGTCCACAAATGAGTCAACCCAGAGTGGTGGTTCGTGGAATATCTTGGGGGAAGAAAGATCACTTAATGAAAACCTAAGACTTGTCTCAAGGGTCAAAGATAGGGTAGGAATTCATATCAGGACAGGTTAAACCAAATAATGCATTCAAATGATTTAGAGAGAACCCAAGTAGAAATTTAACACTAAAAATGAAAGGAGTTGACAAGTTTGGGGATACAAGGTAAGATACATTGAAAGCCTCCTCATAGAATCTAAGATGATGCTTATTCTTTTGTTAAGTGCAGTCTTTCTCTAACCCTAAGCGGTTGTTGCAATGGTTCATCAACTTGTCTCGGTGAGACTAATTACTCGCAGTCGCAAAATTGATTCCCCTCAGCACCAATTTGTTTTTGAGATCACCTCACCACATGCAAATGCAAGGGTGCGACGTAAAATATTACATATTAATTTTTTGATGTATGTTACGCATAATGGTGTATGTTACAAATGTTTTTAGTTAGTTATGAAAGGGGTGTACCTTAAAGTAGATGGTAGGAGTAGTTTTTGAGAATGGTCTGCATGTTTTTGGTGCCCGTTAAGTGTATTATTGGTGTATGATACGCATATTATGGTGCTCGTTAAAGAGTAATGCTACAATGTGCTCTTTTCAATATGAGATTTTGTGACTCAAAATAAGAGATTTTGTGGCTCTAAATATGAGATTTTGTGGCTGGAGATATGAAGTGCATATGGTATGCAACTTCATATGAATAGTCACAAAATCTCATATATTTTCAGAAAATCTCATATTTGGAGCCACACAATCTCATATTTGGACTCATGCGGATTGCTACAGTAATGCTACAGTGCCACAATCTCATATTTGGAGCCACAAAATCTCATATATTTCTAGAAAATATCATATTTTGTGCCACAAAAACTCATATTTTTAGCTACAAAATCTCATATTTGGTGCCATAAAATCTCATATTTTGGAGTCACAAAATCTCATATTTTGTGCCACAAAATCTCATATTTCCGTATGGGGTGCATACCATGTGTCATATCATATTTGGAGCCACAAAATCTCATATTTGGTGTTACAAAATCTCATATTCTCTCATATTTGATGCCACAAAATCTCAAATAGGAGGGGGTGTACATTGTAGCATTACTCCTCGTTAAATTGTGTACGGTTTTCTTAGCAGCAAAATATTGAGCAATGGATATTCCATAAGGTTTTTAGAATTTTTTTTTACAGTAATTGAAAAAGAAAGACTTATTCTGCAATTGAAGATCACTTTCCCATTAATATATATATATATATATATATATATATATATATATATAAAGTCACTTTCCCATTAATTTTTTTCCACATATACGCAGACGGAGTCCAAACGCACGCCATCAAGAGGGCGTAATTGTGGTCAAATGATACTCACTGATAGACTAAACAGTCATTCAAAATAGTACTCCTGCAACTTGTTCACATACCTATCATTGACTCGATCAAACTGATTTTCTTTGCAGGTTCTACGAAATGTAGAGTACTCGAGTTCGAGAATCATGATTCTAGGCTCAGAGTTACTCAGCTTTTAATCATACTACACTAACCAGCCAAATAACAACAACGCGATTATATATTATTCTTCCAGATCACTTTGAAGCGAACCACTGTTTTACGAGTCCCCTCGGCCAATCGATCTTCAAAATGAAGTCTCCCCCAAGGACACAAATGCCTAGGATGATACCCAAACCTTAGGACTCCTAGCTCCATTATGCAAATTTCTGGTTTTACATTGCTTCAGTGTGCTCCAAATCCTTGGAAAATCAATCGCGCAGAGAACTCTCATATAAGATGGCTCAACTCTCCAGGTATTCACATATTAGATATGGGACAAAAGCAAATCATCAAGCAATTAAATTAGATATCATCCTTGGGTAGAATTTAATGTAGGGACACCCTTAGCAAGAGGAATTCAGATATATATCATCCTTGCCTTGGGTACAAATAGAGGGACACCCTTGAGAAGAGGAATAGCACAGAGAAAACTAGAGAAGGTTCCCTCAGCAAGATCTCCTTCGCCTAGAGAGTTGGGGTACAAGCATAGTGCCAATTTAGAACAGGAAAACAAATGGAGAGCAAAAAAAAGAGAGCATCCAACGGTTATTCTTATACCCATTTTGGCTAATTTGCATCTGGGATGTGTCAATGTAAAGAACATGGAACGGACATGGAAATACTTGTAGGAAATTAGACAGAAAATAGACTTTCTTCGACAAATATCCCTTTTTCCTCCTCATTCCCTAACCTAACCAAGAATGAGAACGTCTCCATAATTTCTCTTTACTTCTCTTTTTCCTCCATAAAAACCAAGATCCAAAGATAGCATTAGTGGAGTGATTGGGGAAAAAAAGTTTACTCGAGATAAAAAGGAACGGAATACTACATAGGTCAATTTCACGCTAAGATCCTGCAGTAATCATACAGCAAGATACACAATAACAGTACCGATGTAATGTTGGAAAAATGAAAGAATTGTTCGAATATTTGGTGAGCCTACATATGAACAAAATTCATTTTTAAGATGAATGAGAATTGTCTCATCGTGGGAATTAGAAAAAGCCAAGTTAAGGGATGCATTCACGCTCGCTATCACCGAACACCTAGACTGGGCCGGGGCTGGACTCAGGATTTCCTATGGTCCAATGTCTGTGGTTTGTGGTCTATGGTCTAGTCTAGGTTAGTTCGGAATCGAATTGGTCTTGAACTTGGGCTTGGATTGCACGTAGATGGAAAGTCTACGCCTTTGGTTGTATAGGATTTCATTCCCCATCAGTTTCTTGGGGTGAATAATGGGCCACGGTTATTGTTGCTTTATGGGTGAATTGATGATATCAATTACTTGAAAAGTACAAGTGCAAGAATGGAAGCACCAGAGCATGCCAATATCGCACAAATTTCGTGGAATTCAGATTCAGGAGTTGTAAATTTGTAATTAAACGAGTAATGTTTCAGTTAAACAAAAGTGAAGCAACTCATCTTTTCATTAAGAATGGTAATACTCCATAGTCCAGGAAATAAATTTTAAAAAAAAAGTGTAGAAAGCGTGTACACAAAAAGGTTCTTACAAGTAATTTTATTTGTGCAGTACAGAAAATCTATAGAAATAGATGGAGACAGTGTCACAGAATATATGTGCGTGTATTCTCATCTCCATTCTCCACGGTACACATTTTAACAACCACATAAACCATAAGGCAGTGTTCGCTTCACTAACACAACCAGGAATGGACTGGTCGTTATCTTTAAATACAATTATAATGATTGCAACTAAGGCCTCAGAAGGATGGGAAATTCTTTTCAAACTCGGGCACTGGTCACTTGTTCATTTGATTGGTTGACAAAGTCCATTTTCCGATTCCACAAGTACCGCAGTGATATTGTACGGAAGGGTACAACTAAAGCCTCCCTGTGAGAAAGAAACTCCTGAGACAGGCGTCGCATTGTTGGTCGAAACCTAGGCTCACGATGTAAACACGCAAATGCCATCGTAGCAACTCGAGCAATGTTCCCTGCAACTATTGGATTAGTTGGAGGCGGAAGGCGTGGATCTAGGACATCGGTTATCACCATGTTTTCGCTAGGAGGCGAGGCCAAGGATGATAGGAGGTCTCCTGGATGCCTTCCCATGATTGTTTCTAGTGCAACCACTCCAAAGCTATAAACATCGCACTTTTCAGTAACAACCATGGTATAGGCAAGTTCTACACAAACACAAACACCGATTTTTAAAATAAACACAGACGTTGCTTCAATAAAACAAAGTTATACAAGTACACCATACCTGGTGCAATATATCCGTATGTGCCAGCAATTACTGTTTGGTTAGAGGAATCGGGATTCAAAAGTCTGGCAGTTCCGAAGTCAGCGACAAAAGCCTCCAGTTTGGAGTTTAACAGAATGTTGTTGCTTGATATGTCTCGATGAACAATAGGCGGGGTGCAATTGTGATGTAAGTAGGATAAAGCATGTGCCATTCCTTCAACGATGTTTACCCTTTGAGTCCATCCCATTTCAGAAGCTTCAACATCGAATCTCAGGGAACAAAATAAGCTTCCTTTTTCCATGTACTCGTACACCAAGAACATGCATCTATTGTGCAAACAAAATCCGTAAAGCTTCACGATATTTTTGTGCCGTACATTAGTCAACATTTCGACCTCATTCCTAAAAGAATGGTCGAAAGCAGGGTCCTCTGCTTCCGACCGATGAAGTTTCTTCAAGGCAACTATTTTTCCGCTTGGCAACCAAGCTCTGTAGACACTGCCATATCTTCCTGTTCCAATGCAATATTTGATGTCGAAGTCATTTGTTGCTTTGATAATGTCTTCATATGCAATTCTTCCATCGTAGTTCCATATGGAGAAAAGATCCCCATGATCAGTCGCTCTTTCCTCACTTTGGACTTTTTGGGTCTTAATGAGACAGAAGCACACAACAGCCGCTAGTAACCCAAGGAAGAGTACTATGGTGAGGAGAGAAATGACAAGACCAAGTGTTTTTTCGGTGTCAAGTGTTGATGGAATCAAAAATAGACTAAGACCATATGCCAGGATTATTAGTAAAAAGTATAAGAAAAGAATAGAGTACTTGATAACTTTACTCATAGTTCGAAGTATGTGTGGTTTTCGTAGCAGCCAAAAATTGAGCAAGTTGCAGAGAACAATGCTCAAGAGGCTTTCAAGTATAAAATAATTTTGAAGTCGACTTGTTGAACCCGGTACTAGGAGTCAGTCAACCCAGAGTGTCTCTTACGTTTCCGGCCAGTCTTTATTCTCAAACATGTTTATGGTACAAAAGATTTTAATCTGCTTTATTGGCCATTAATCAAAAGGCTTCCTCAGTATTGGCCACTGATTCTTTATCAAAAAACAGTGAGTCAAGACGTACGGGTCATTGGTTCTTTCCTCTAAAGTAAGTGGTTCGAACTTTCCTTCTACCGTTATCATTGTCATCAAATGAACTGAGTCAACCCAGAGTGGAGGTTCGTGGAATATCTTGGGGGAAGGAAGATCACTTAATGAAAAACCAATGACTTGTGTCAAGGATCAAAGATAGGGTAGGAATTCATATCAGGATAGGTTAAACCAAATAATGCATTCGAATGATTTAGAGAGAACCCAAGTAGAAATTTAACACTAAAAATGAAAGGAGTTGACAAGTTTGGGGATACCTAAGATACATTGAAAGCCTCCTCATAGAATCTAAGATGATGCTTATTCTTTTTTTTTTTTTTTTTTTTTGGTGCAGTCTTTCTCTATCCCTAAGTGGTTGTTGCAATGGTTCATCAACTTGTCTCGGTGATACATATTACTCACGGTCACAGAATTGATTCCCCTCGGCACCAATTTGTTTTTTAGATCACCTCACCACATGCAAACGCAAGGGTGCAACGTAAAATATTACATATTAACTTTTGATGTATGTTACGCATAATGGTCAAGCCCGGCCCTAGGGTAAGCCCAGCAAGCCCACGGGCTTGGGCAACCCACCCGGGCAAGGACAATCCCCCAAAAAAGAAAAATAAAAGATAATAAATAAATATAATTAAGCTTTGATACCTAACGACGCAAAACCTGGAATATAGCTACAGAGGATATCTATCCACACGGGAAAGAAAAGTTATCTTAGTTGAAATGCAAATGCAAATAACTATCTCAAAACCTGGAATATAGCTACAGAGGGCAGCCAATCAATCCCATTCTGACTCAGAAATTACCATGGTATATTGGGAAATATGCATGGCCATTTCCTAGAAACACGGAACCAATCCACACCAGGGCCGGCGCAAGGATTTGGAGTATCCTAGGCACCTAGTCCAAAAAACGTGCCTTAAGAGCCCAATTTCAAACAACTTTATGTACAAAAATTCATTTTTTTCTGTTGTGAATTCCACTCAAATGAGCCCAATTTGGTCTACTTGGTTTCAATTTTTTTTTTCTTCTATTCATGAGATTTGGGTCTTGCTCTGTGCTTACATAGCAGCCAATCAGAGTCCCAATTTTCCCTTCTCCCATTAAGGAATGTACCAAACAACCAGAAAATAATGCTCTCTTTGGTGATGGAAGAAACATGTAGAAAGCTCCAACTTTGAGAAACAAAAAACCTAGTAGACTGAAAAATTAAATGGTCCAATGGTTTAGTTTAGGTCCAATGGTCATTACAATTGTTTAGGCCTTTTTCTAAATAAGATTGGGCCTTTTTTTTGTTGTGCCAAAAAAAGTCTTACTCAAGCCTATTATGAAAAAATATGACAGTGCACCAAAAATTTAGACTTTTTAGAGTGTCCTAGGGCTAAACCTCTTTGGCCTAGGGCTTGGGGCAGCCCTGTCCAATCAGAAAGGTTCTTACAATTTTATTTGGCCCTGTCCAATCAGAAAGGTTCTTACACTCAATTTTATTTGTGCAGGACACAAAATCTAACATTTTGGTTTGAGCATTATTTTGGAGCAACAAGGATACATTGTCTCTCAATCAGGTAAAATAAACTTGCACCTTGCCGCAAATTAGAGAAGAGGAAAGAAACAACAAATACTTCAAAATCTTCAGACCCCAGAAACAACAAATACTTTTTGAGATACACGCAAAAGACAACAAGAGTTGGATAGTCTTTACATCCAAATTTGACATTTTTTTTTCTTTTCTAAATGGTCAAAAAGTATTATTTTAGGCAGAATTAGATTAAATCGGCTTCAAAAATTAATGGGCTACATTAATTTTATTTATCATGAAGGCGAAATTAATTTGTTGAAGATGGAACGTGGGCGAAGTCCGTGATCAGAGAGTAATCCATCGTGATTCACGGGATAATATTTCCGAGAGGCTATTTGACCAAGTAAAATGGCCCTATTTAGTATTTCCTTTTCCCACGCATACACTAGGTTGGAAAGGAAATTGGGAAGTCTCATAAGAGAAAACATTATTTACACCGCCGGTGTAAAATCTTCATTTTCCACCACCGCCACATGTGAGTCTTACCTTGAATTATATTTATTGTTTTAATCTGAACTGTTTATCTTGTAAGGCTCATAGAATATTGCATCAATGCAAAAAATCATTTTGATCAGACATCAATAGATATATGAAATTTTTAATTTCGTTTGACAAAATGGATGGTCAAGAACAACTTAACTTTAAAATCTATGACCACCCATTTTACAAAACAAAATTCAAATTTTGAAATGTTTGTCGGTGTCCAATCAAAATGATTTTTTATAGGGATGAAGTATTTTGCAGGCCCTACGAGATAAATGGTTCAAATCAATATTTAATTGACGATGAGGCCCACAAAAGTGGTGATGGAAAATGGGGATTTTACACCGGTAGTGTAAAGAATGTTCTCTCTTTTCATAGATCCCATGCTCTCCCAAGTCCTCATGTAAACCTCCATAATCCTTCCATTAGCCATTTTTTTAAGGAAGTGAGTTTCGCTTACAACTGCCAGTAACGGCCAATTTTTTCCAAAAATTGAGAAACAGACAGTATGGCGTCCAAAAGGAAAAGGGAAGAGCTATGAAAACACAAACACATGGAAAATTCTTTTGGGGAGCTTTCAGACATTAGAGAGCAATGCAAAACACCTTCAGAATTTTCCCTCCATATCGAGGGTGCAGGCATAAATGAAATCCACAATTAATTATTGACCATACTAGTAGAGGATGACCATCTACACATACTCAATCTGCAAAGAAAATGAAATTTCGACAATACCAAAATCAAGGAACAAAATTAGCTCTCCCTTCATCTCTTTTATGAACGAGTCAAAGCTGGTGAGGACATAATTTCCCTATTGATACAACTGCCAAAGGCATTAAGTTCACAAATAAGAGGATGGATGGGTAATAGTGCTTAATTACACATGAACATATTCGAAGTTCGAACTACATAGCTGCTATTTAAATGCAAGCATACAAATACCAAGTGTTACTTAGGGTTACTAAACAACCACACAAGGCTTGTAGTTATGTATATGTGCGTTTATTCTCATCTGCACAATACACATTTTAATAACTAAAGCTTAAGAAGGATGTGAAATTCATTTCAAACTCGGGCACCGGTCACATGCTCCTGTGATTGGTGGACAAAGTCCATTTCCTGATTCCACAAATGCCACACTGGTGTTGTACGGACGGGTGCAGCTAAAGCCTCCCTACGAGAAAGAAACTCGTGAGATAGGTGTCGCATCGTTGGTCGAGACCTAGGCTCAGGATGTAAGCACGCAAATGCCATCTTAGCAACTAGAGCAATGTTCCCTGCAACTATTGGATTAGTTGGAGGTGGAAGGCGTGGATCTAGGACATCGGTTATCACCATGTTTTCTCTAGGAGGCGAGGCCAAGGATGATAGGAGGTCTCCTGGATGCCTTCCCATGATTGTTTCTAGTGCAACCACTCCAAAGCTATAAACATCGCACTTTTCAGTCACAACCATAGTATAGGCAAGTTCTGCACAAACATAAAGATAGATTTCTAAAATAATCACATACAGACGTTTGCTTTAATAAAATAAAGTTATACACGTACGGATGTACGAACATACCTGGTGCGATGTATCCGTATGTGCTAGCCATTACTGTTTGGTTAGAGTAATCGAGATTCAAACGTCTGGCAATTCCGAAGTCAGCAACAAAAGCCTCCAGTTTAGAGTTTAAAAGAATGTTTTTGCTTGATATGTCTCGATGAACGATAGGAGGGGTGCAATCGTGATGCAAGTAGGATAAAGCATGTGCTATTGCTTCAACGATGTTTACCCTTTGAGTCCAACCCATTTTAGAAGCTTTGACATCGAATCTCAGGGAACAAAATAAGCTTCCTTTTTTCATGTACTCGTACACCAAGAACATGCATTTATTGTGCAAACAAAAACCGTAAAGCTTCACGATGTTTTTGTGTCGTACATTAGTCAATATTTTGACCTCATTCCTAAAACAATGGTCGGAAGCAGGGTCCTCAGCTACCGACTGATGAAGTTTCTTCAAGGCAACTACTTTTCCGCTTGGCAACCAAGCTCTATAGACACTGCCATATCTACCTATTCCAATGCAATATTTGCTGTCGAAGTCATTTGTTGCTTTGATGATGTCTTCATATGCAATTCTTCCATCGTAGTTCCATATGGAGAAAAGATCCCCATGTTTAGTTGCTCTTTCCTCACTCTGGATTTTTTGGGTCTTAGTGAGACAGAAGCACACAATAACCACTAGTACACCAAGGAAGAGCACTATGGTGAGAAGAGAAATGGCAAGACCAAGTTGTTTTTGGGTGTCAAGTGTTGCCTCGCTTGAAGATGAAGATGATGGAATCAAAAATAGACTAAGACCAACTGCTAGGATTATTAGTAAAAGTATAAGATAAAGAATAGAGTACTTGATAACTCGACTCATAATTCAAAGTATGTGTGGTTTTCGTAGCAGCCAAAAATTGAGCAAGATGCAGAGAACAATGCTCAAGAGGCATAAAATAATTTTGGGTTAATTCCACTGACCTCCCCTGAGGTTTGCTTTAATTCCACTGACCTCCCTTCTATTTTCTAATATTCCACTGCCCTCCCTCACTTTACAAACTATTTGGCAGATACCCTCCTTGCCGTTAAAAAAGGCCTAACGGTGTTGACTTTGATGGTGAATTGACGTCAATGCCCTTATTCGAACTTTACTTTATTTTTATTTTCTTGTTTGAGTTTATATTATATAAAAATATTGAAAGGAGTGAAAAAATAACTTAATTATTTACTTTTTTCTTGCAACTTTCTTTTCCTTGACTAAATTTTTTTCTTTCAATTTTTTAGTTCCCATAAGATATAATTTAACATTTTCATAATAAAAATAAGAGTATTAATAATCACTTAAACTCACTACTTGCATTGCTAGGTTTTTTTTTACCTTTTTTTTTATTTTTTTTCTTTTTCTAGATCTAAAATTCTAAATAGACATCTTTTTTTTCTTTTTGTTTTTACATAATTTACCTAATTATGCACTCTCTCTTTTTCTTTTTTCTTTTTTGCATTAGAGGTAATAATGGTCTAAAATAAATATGCACACACTTTTAGGAGAAACAAGCATTTCACCCAAAAAAAAAAAACTATTAACATGAATTTTTTTGGATAATTGTTTATACCAATTCTTTTTTGTGTGTGAAATGCTTTTTTCTCTTAAAAGCATGTGCATATTTATTTTAGATCACTATTAACTCTAATAAAAAAGAAAAAGAAAAAAGAGAAAGACCGTGGTTAGGTAAATTATGTAAAAAAGAAGAGAAGAAAAAGGAGTCTAGTTAGAGCTTTGTATCTGAATAAAGAAAATGGAAGCGAAAAAAAGTAAAAGAAAAAAAATGCAAGCAGTGGGCTTAGGTGATTATTGATAATTTTATTTTTATTATCAAAATGTTGAAATATATCTTATGGGAACTAAAAAAAATACTAATTTTGAGTAAAAGAAAAAAAGTTCCAAGAAAAAGTAAATAATCAAGTTATTTTTCACTCCTTGTCAAATTTTTATGTAATATAAACTTAAATAAGAAAGAAAATAAAGTAAAGTTTAAATTTAAGGGCATTAACGTCAATGCACCATCAAAGTTAACCCCGTTAGGCCTTTTTTAACGGCTAAGGGGTATCTACCAAATAGTTTGTAAAGTAAGAAAGGGCAATGGAATATCAGAAAATAGAGTAAAGGGCAGTGGCATTAACGCAAACCTCAGGGGAGGTCAGTGGAATTAACCCAATAATTTTGGGTCGACTTGTTGAACCCGGTACTACGAGTCAGTCAACCCAGAGTGTCTCTTACGTTTCCAGTCTTTGTTCTCAAACATGTGGGTCATCGTTCAAAAGTTTTTAATATAAATCTCTGCTTTAAAAGATCGAAACGCTTCCTCAATATTGGCCACTGATTCTTTATCAAAAAAACAGCAAGTCAAGACGTACCCAAGCGGTTATTCTTTTGTTAAGTGCAGTTTCCTCTAATCCCAAGCGGTTGTTTCAGTGGTAAATTTACTTGTCTCGGTGAGCCTTATCACTCACGATCGCACGATCGATTCCCCTCGGCACAAATTTGTTTTTGATGTCATCTCACCCTATGCAAACGCATGGAAATGGCCGTGTGAAGGGCTAAAAAGATTAATACGGTTTATCAAAACTCTTTTCATTACTCAAAATAAAAAGCGTTGTCTTCTCTTAGGCATGAGTGTGAGTATTTTTTTTTTTTTTTGTCGATCAATAGAAGATATCAATTACATTACATATAAAGTACAAAGTACAAACCCGGGACACTACGTCAATTGTGAGAGTCCACGACACAACCAAACCCAACAACTTAACCAATATAAAAAATAAGCCTATTACAGGATAAAAATAAAGAAAGGAACAGTACACGCAAGCGGGGAGCAGGGCGGCCTGTGCCCAAGGCCTGAGCGCCGGGCCTAGAAGCGTACAAAAGGCCCATTTTGGAGACCCCACCATTTTCTGCGATGGGGCACTGTAACACTTTTGGACCAAAATAAAAGAAAAAAATCCATTAGGAGTGACAAAAGAACCCAACATTGTGGCCCAATGTTTAAAAAAGACCCAAAAATTATTGTGGCCCAAAATTTTAAAAAAGGCCCAAAACTAAAATTGATTTAAAAAAATCACAATATAAAAAAGGCCCAAGTATAATCGATACTTTTGCTTCTAAAATTGCAACACTCGTAATATTCAAGTGATACTCATACTTTATATATATATCTAGAGACTTCGTGTTTTAATTTTTCCGTTATTATGTGATGTGTGTAGAACTTTATATTGTTTTGGTTTTCTCAGATATAGTGATTATTCTTTCGAAAAATTATTTGCGTTATCTTGAAGCCAAGAAGATTTTTTTTTACAGCAGCAAGACCTCAAATCCTTTACTGCCCCCCTATGTGGAGATTCGAACTACATGAGGGGGAATGTTAGACTTTATCTTATATCACTCACATAAACCACCCAAAGTTGGCTCATATAATCTAGAGGATATTCCACCTATAGCCAATTGATTTTAGGTTGAAACCCTCTGGAAATCTAACGCCATGCACTTGGCGAGACGGCACCAGGTCTTCTATACCTTTTCATGTGTTTCTAGCTAGCCGCCGAAATATGGTCGAATTTCCACATAGTCTATTCACATGATATGAACACGCATAGGGTGCCAATATGACTATAGCGTAAATTCAGTCAATGACCTTTTGAATCGGAAAGGCAGAAGAGTGCACTGTAAATATTACTACGCACTCCCTTCGTCTCATTTTGTTTGTCCAGTATTCCTTTTCAGGCTGTTCCAAAATATTTGCTCAATTTTCTTAATTGGCTATAAAGACTTGGCAAACTATCCATTCTACCCTTTTCACTCATTTTCAATCCTTTTCATTTTAGAGCCAAAATTTTGAGCAAAATTTTTGGGATTGAATTTTGGTTGGAGCCAAAAAAAATTAGAGTGTTTGTTAGAGCCAAAATTTTGAGAAATTTTTTTGGGATTGTGTTTTGTTTTGATTGGAGCCAAAAATTTTGTATCAATTTTTGTGAGAGTTTTTGTTGGAGCCAAAATTTTGAGAAAATCTTTTGGGATTGTGTTTTGATTGGAGCTAAAATTTTGGGAAAATTTTTTGGGATTGTGTTTTATTAGAGCCGAAAAAATTTAGAGTGTTTGTTGGAGCCAACATTTTGAGAAAAATTTTCAGGATTGTGTTTTGTTTTGATTTTTAGCCAAAAATTTTGTATCAATTTTTGTGAGAGTTTTTGTTGGAACCAAAATTTTGAGAAAATCTTTTGGGATTGTGTTTTGATTGGAGCTAAAATTTTGAGAAAAAGTTTTTGGGATTGTGTTTTGATTAGAGCCAAAATTTTGAACGTTTTGATTGGAGCCAAAATTTTGAGAATTTTTTTGGGATTGTGTTTTGATTGAACCCAAAAAATTTGGACCAATTTTGGTTAAGAGTCTTTGTTGGAGCCAAAATTTTACATGAATTAAAGACCAAAAAAAGGAGTGTCAATTGTCAAAGGAGAGTGCATGTTAAATTCATTCCCCATACTAGTTATGAAGGGTAAAATTGGAAAACTTTTCCTTTGACTTTGACCAAGTAAATTTGTTGACTTTCTGTAATGAGCAAACAAATTGAGACAGAGGAAGTATTAATTTTTTCATGTATTTTATGCATAATTTTGGTGTACATTACAAATTGTTTTAGTTAGTTATGAACAGGGTGTACCTTAAAGCATATGTTACGATTAGTTTGTGAGAATGGTATGCATGTTTTTGGTGCCCGTTAAGAGTGTTTTGGGTGTATGATATGCATATTTTGGCTCATTCATTACGCATTTTTACGGTATCAGTTACTAAGTATTATTAATTGATAAGAATAGGAGTATATGGTGAACCCCAAAATAATTACCCATCTTTTTTTGGTTAGTTAGCCCTGGGGAGGAATGGCAAATTACTAAATAAATTATGACTTTTTTGTGCAGCCATCAAATAACATATCAGCTCTCTTACAAATCTGAGAAATTTGTTTCTTAGAAAGTACTTACCTTATGAGTAATTACATCAAATTACCATAAAAATAAAACAAATAAAAGAAACTCAAAATATACATATCAATAAGCAAAACCAAGCACCTCAAGAACAAAGAAAGAGAAATGTGCAGCAAGCGTGATGCATGGATTAGGGTGAAAGACACTGATTGTCTTGTGTTTTCTCGTTATGTGTTTTGCATAAGTTAGATGATTAGTTTAGCTTTTGTTTAAAATATTTGTAACGGACTCGATCCGTTATGCTAGACTTTATCGATATAATCCCAAATTCCAGAAGCACGAAGTACTTATTTACTCAAAAATATATCAGAAACAACATAAGCAAATACAAAAGCCATCGGAAAGCTACCATAAGAAAATACATGGCCACCTTGACAAATTACATGACCATCTCAAAACCCCATTTATTCTTAAATCATATGCATACGTTGTACGTAACAAAAACAAAACTTCAAAACTCCGCAACATGGTACTTAAGCAACGTCCCTCCTCCCAGACCTGCGTGGCTCCATCATCACAGTCTCGTCCCTGCTCATCTTCAACCTCCTCGCCTCGTCCCGGGAGATCTGGTAAGCATTGGCCAAAACGTCGATGGGCATGGCCCGTATGGCTGAAGTGCGACCGGCGAGAGTGCTGAACATGGCATTCTCGTGGGTCTTCATGGACACCCACTCGAACCCCTCGTTTCCGGCTTGTTTCGACACCACGAAGTTCTGTGGGATTACGATTAGCTGTCCCTCGCGGATCCTGTCGTTGAACACTGATTGTCCCCTGTGGTCGACAACCTGCACCTGGGCTTCTCCTCTTGTTGCGTACATCACGCAGTGGGCATTCAGCTTATACTGTGGTGGCATCAAAGCATTCTGCACAGTTTCCACAAAATTTTGAAAATTTATACAGCAAAGTTTCCACAAAAATCCTATTGCTCCATATTAAGCTAAACTGTCGTGGCAAAATTGTTTCTAACACCTTAGTCAAGTAGTGTCATACCCTGTAGAGAACGCCCTTCTCTGCACTAAGCCGGAGGAAGTTGAGGATGGGGAGATTGAAGCCGTTCGTGGTGGTGAGGCGACCGGCTCTTGGGTTGTAAAAATCAGCGCGTGACGGATCGTTGATGTTCTCAATAAGTCTAGCGCTGCAAATGGTCTCTTCCAAGCCATTGGCGCGGCGGCCGTATTCCCTCCCTCGTTCCTCCTCCTCTTGTTCCTCTCTGCTCCTTGATGGCCTCAACACCTGAAGATCTCCCTCCACCTTAATGATATGGCCCCTGTTGTCATCTTGCCCCTGAAGCTTCCTCGCGGTCTCCCTGTCCACGCCAAATGCTTCTGCCAAGACCTCGGTGTCGAAGCCGCTGAAGACATTTCCGAAGTTCTGCTCCTGTCCTTCGCCGCGGCGGTAAGATTCTCTTTGTTGCTGTTGTTGTCCTTGTCCTTGTTGTTGTGGGTTTCCAGCAAGGAAGAATTTCTACAATATTAATTAAGAATGAAATTTTTAGAGTACTAATTAATCTTGATCGATACTCCAAGTTTAAGGAATAAAATAAAGTGTGTCGATTTCTCTTCGAATCATACCCTGGGGTTGTTGTCAAGCTGGTTTTGGCGGTTGCCAAGATCTTCCATGATAACTACCACAAGTTCGCTATCACCGTCGTTATAGCACCAGTGTGCCACTCCGGCAGGCAATGCAATAACATCGCCTTCTCGGAAGCGGCGGATCTTTTGATGCTGGTCGCGGAATCTCTGGCCACCTCCTTCCCGGCGTCCTCCTTCAGATTGTTCAGATGAATGGTAGGTCTCAGGACAACCAGACATCATCACTCCTTGAATTCCCCTACCTTCATGTCCATAACAATTTGTTAGCCAAAGTCCAACATGCAAAATAACACTCAAGAAACAAAATAGAAACCCACAAATACATTTTTCACAAAAAGAAATTCTGGGTCCGTTATAATTGAACAAAAAGCTATGACATCTGACCTCGGAGAATGTAGACGAGGCTAGGGGCGTTGGTGTAAGCGGGCAAGAAAAGGCCTCTGGGCTGGATGATATTCCGGCAGGCGGCGACACCGGCGCACTGGAACTGATCATCATTGAAGTCCCAGAACTCGGTCACCCCGGCTTCAGCTTGAAGACGGTGCTGTGGTTCTTGGGCATTCAGGTTGTTGAGCTGGCAATCACCTTGCCGCCTCTGTCCGCGTTGCTGCCCTTGCTGCCCAAAGCGGCTTCCTTGCTGCCCATAAGCAAGGGATTCTTGCTGCCCAAAAGCAACAGAGCAAGAAAGAAGAACAAGAAAACAGAGGGAAGACTTATTAACCATTGTTGCAAAACAATTGTTTCTGATGTGAAGTGGGGAGTGGAGAGTGTGGGTTTTTATAGGAGAAGAGGGACGGTGGAGAGTTGCCACATTTTGAGCCAGCTTTCTCTTTGCATGGCTATTGAACCCTAATGGCTTACACCTAAGAGGATTGATAAGAGCAGGTGGCTTTGGTTTTCTGAGAAGAAGTTAAACACGTTTGTCTGTTTGTTTCTGATGGTTGAGTAGGTATTCCAGTGTGGTTGAGGTGCATCATGATCAGTGATAGACCCAAGTTCATCAAGGCTGTTGATAACATACTGATGAAGCTGGATTACATCAAGATTGATGAAGATGTGACAAAAAAGACACCCATGCAAATTTACACTACTTGAGAAATCCAGGAGAGCATAAATCACATATCTTGGTAACTTACGTGTGTTTTGCCCCCTTTTTTCTTTTGTTTTTCTTCAGGGCTGCTATTGTATTTACCCTTTCTCAATAACAGCTTCCACCAAGAGGTTATATTTCACCGCACAAAAGACAAGATATGAATCATCGGATTCTCTGTACACAAAAACCCGTGACAAAGTGCTAAAACTACTTTTTGCCAAAATGGGAATGAAAGTTTGATTCACAAATTTTTGCAGTTTATGTTTTGTGCTAAAACCACTTTTTGCCAAAAATGTGGCATGTGAATACTTGTTGGTGAGAAATAATCTACAGTGCAATCAACCCCTATGTGGTGCGACATATCTTTAGTTAATCTTTTTCAGTACTAGTTAAGCAATTATAAGCAAATAAATAGGATAGAAGGAGTGCTAGTAGCAAATCCCTGAGATTAGAATTCAATCTCAGGAAAGTCATGAAACTTTAATTTTAATTGAATAGGTCATGTTGCTTATTATCAAGCAACGCCAACGCCGGATCTTTGAGTGAAAAAACATGGTAGAATGTGCACATAAATCAAAAATGATTACTGGGCCCCGCCTCTCGATGCCTTTTGACTTTGATTTGAGTAAGACGATTCCAGAAGCAAACGCTTAATCGGTATAGGGGGGACCAATGCTTTTGATTGGTGTTAGTTGTACCCTTTTGTGATTTATTGCCAAGGTTAGGTGCGTCTCCAATCTATCTGCTTTTGATGGTATCCGAAGCGACCCACTTTGTGCATTTATTGCCAAAGGTTAGCAGGCATCCTCCTATCCATCCCCTCACATTTCATACCCCCAATTATTTAATTTAAATGGGTTGTGTTATTGTTGTTTGTATTGTTTGTAGGTCATGTTGCCAACCATGCTTTTCTTCTCAAAGGAATAAGAGGAATTGAGATTCTAAAAGCTTCAAGATTTATGTGCACATGTATACAGACAAAGTTTCTAGCTATTTATTGCTGAACACAGGTTTTTAAAGCACAAAATACTAATCAAGCATGTGAGCAGAAAGGGGATGACAACATTCATTTAGTAATGAGAGCTAGCTTTCTCAGGTGAGTTGGTTAGCAACATTTATTTTCGTTAAAACATAGCCATTAGCCCCACTAGTACTAGCTTTATGGCTGCTTTCCTATTCGAGGCTGGCAGCTAAGAGCGTCTCTAGATACCAGCCCAATCTAGCCGATACGTACTTTTTCCCCTCAAAACTAAAATTTCAGTTGAATCTTTAAAACTTCACTTCGTGTCTGGGTACAAACCTATGCAAAACTGAGGTTTACTCAAATGTGATTCGCTCACATTTTTTCTTACATTGCTACTTAGATTTATTCCATTTTGAATGCTTCATATTTACACAAATGTTCACATAAATTTTAGCAAATGTATAGGTAAGTGCTGAAATGATTCCAAAGACATTCAGCAATTCTCATAGACATTTTTGACGTGGTTCAAAAACCATATGGATATGATGCCAAGTATACAGTGAGTCATTTCATTGAACAGCTAGCAGCTATGAAGCACCGACACTCCTAGGAGGCACAGTATTGCCGTATGGGACACGGGGACACGGCGGAATACATATGGGACATGCCATGTGGCATGTCCCCCAATTTTTTTGAATTTTTTTAGGGGGACACGTGGGGGACACGGAAGGGGGCAAATTGTAATTTTTTTTTAAAATGGGGTCAATTTGTAATTTTCAAATTTTTAGGGGTCAAATTGTAATTTTTTAAAAAATTTTGGGGTCAAACTATAATTATCAATCTTTAAATTTTTAATTTTTTAATTTTTTTTACAATATTTATATGTATATTAATATATATATATATATATTGTCCTGTCCCCTGTCGTATCCGTGTCCTTTTTTTCAAAATTGTTGTATTCATGTCCGTATTTGTATCCGTGTCTGTGCTACATAGGCTAGCAGACATGGTTATACGTACGGCGTCAAACAATAAACAATCCTAGGAACCAATAAAACATGTAATGAAACAAATCAGACACGTAATAATCCAAACAATCGTAGCAACCAATAAAACATGTAATCTGAAACAAATCAGACGCATAATAAGCCAATGGCAGATGACAAACCTAGCATTCACAGACAGAAAGATGATGATTTTCTCGCAGCAACTCATTCATTGCCTTTGCAGATTCGCGATGCAAATAGTAGACTGAAGTTGAATGGTCAGTAGTTTTCGTATTGCAGCAAGAAAAGTTTGACGGACTTAGCCATATCTTCCCCTCCCCCTCCACAACCACCTCCATCTCCCCTAGCCCAACCACCACTTCTTTCTCCTTCCCTAACCCACCTCCCATAACCACCACCTCACTCACCCCCTAGCCCAATATTTTTGTAAGGGATACATGAAAACAAATAATTTCCTCCCATGTGGAGAGTTATTGGATGTTATCATGTTGGAATTTGTGGCTCATTTGGAGAAGTATCAAAGAGTACTGATGAAAGGCCATATGTCTATATATACTCTCTATTGTAAAAACTCTAGCTGATTTTGATCATAATAATACAGACTCGCTATCGCTCCCGTGGAGCCCGTGGAGGTACCCGATCTTGGGGAGCCACATAAATTTCTGTGTTGATTCTTACTGTTTTCGTATTCATTATTGTGTGTGTGTGTGGTGATTAATCTAACATGTCAAAATTAATAATGTGGCAGAAATGGTGCTTGGTGCATGGAACCTGATGATATTAGAGGTTTTGGATAAAATTGTTTGGGGTTGTAGCCTATGTTTAAAAGTGGGATGGATAGTAAACTGCAGGCAATGTAGCTCTTTTAGCTTAATAACATGCTAGGAACTCAGCAGTTTTTATTAGGGGCAACCAAGTTCGGGCTCGGGGTCGGGCTTGGCTAATCCAAATATCGGAACCAGACCCTGCCTACACCTCCCACCACTACTGCCACTTTCATCTAACTCTGGAGATTACACAAAGACCATCACCGCTAGTTGTTCGGAATAATAAATCTGAAAATTTGTTCGGAATTATAAATCCGCACAATTTTTAGGTGTTTGGAATTGTAAACATGGACGATTATAGATTGTTCGGAATTGTAAATACGGGCAGTTGTGGATTGCTCAAAATTATAAATCAGAACAAGTGTTAAATGTTCGACACTGTAAATCAAAACTGACTACGTATTCAACTATTTAACAAACGCTACAACTTTAGAAACTTCATGAATCTGAAGTATAATGGAACGGGCGATTTGCAGGTTTTAGGATTTTTCGATTTCATAAGTGTATTCTTAGGATTCTCTCTCTCTCTCTCTCTCTCTCTCTCTCTGGGTTGTAAGTTGGGGCTATTTTTAATTGAGTTAGAAATTAAGGGAATTTATGGATAAGGTTGACTATGAAGATGGAAGGGTAGGGGAATGTTTAGAGCTTCAAGATTTAGGGATTGGGTTTGGAAGTGGAAGACGAAGGAGTGGCAATATGGAGGTTCAAGGGAGGGATGAATTTTGGTGGTGGTTGTAAAAAAGAAAGAGAAACTGTGTATTGAGAAAATCAGGGGTAATTTGGGAATAAATGATAAATGATAAATAATCTCATTTGGCGTGGGACCATAGGTATTGAAAAAAGAGAGGGAGTGCAAATAGAATTTCTTATTTTGTTGAATCGACATATGGAATTGACAAACTTTGTTCTACAAATTCCAAATGTTTTCAGATTGTTCGGAGACTAGGGGGTGTTTCTCTAACAAAAACTAGTTTTTTTTTTTTAAATCAAGACAGATCATTCTCTCACAATGTATCACATAAAAAATCATAAAAAGCTAATTTATTCTTAAAACACTCTTAACAGAACAAGGATTTGTTTTGAACAAAAAAGAATTTGTAGAGGTGCCCGTAACTGAATGACTCAATTGGGGTGATATTGAATTTTGGTTTTATTTTGGAACGTTGATGTGTATATATGTTCTTTCCTATAGCTTTTTGGGTGTAGTTATGTTTCTTTTCATTTTTCTTTAAGATAGGAAATTTACTTTTTGGGTAACTTGCCATCAAGGAGGTGACAAATTCAGGTATGGAGTTCATTGTTGATAAATGCCAGCTTATATCGTCTTCTCTATCGGGATGGTACCAACCGGTACTTGATCATATATCGGTACTATTTTGGATTTATCGCAATAGACATCTTTAAATATATTTAATATACTTATGTACAATTGCAAAACTTAAAATGGAGAAATGAAATAAATTTTACCATTTTGATACACCTTAATGCTAGTTCTGATAACAAATTAACATGATTAATATAAAATGAACTCCAAATTTAGTTAAAATACCTTAAAATGCAAGTCTTTTTGTCAAAGAAGAAAAAGTTACAATACATTAGTTTTGTGTATCGGCTAAGATCCTTAGACAAGACTAGTACAAGTCTATACGTCTGGCATCAACCAATATTTTGACCAATACAAAACACCAAGGAGCATGTGTACCATTTTATGTATGGTACGGTCGGACTGGCTGATTGGTGCTAATTGTAGCTAAATATGATTCCAAAACGTTGAGGTAATAAATTGGTGCTATTTTTTTCTCCAAAGACATTTTTAATTTCCAAACATTCCGTGGAAGGTCCGAAAATGGAAGAACAGAAAAAACTAGCACATTTTTATTCTTATTTGTTTCTGATTCGGTAACAAATCAACCGTAATATTAAAGATATCAAACAAGCATCCCAAATTCCGCATTTATTCATAGTCGAAACTCTTTTAAATATAGCTAATGCAAAAGCCATCGACAAAAGCTTTTGTTAGTCTCTCATGGTCAACTTAAACCTTATTTGTCAACCATCCTCACATAGTACGTACCATTTTTGTACATATAAAACCTTAATTCCCCCATATACTTAAGCAACCACACTTTGGATCCTCCCTGACCTCCTTGGTTCCATCAAGATGGTCTCCTCCCTGTTCATCTTCAACCTCATCGCCTCGTCCCGGGACATCTGGAAAGCGTTGGCCAAAACGTCGACCGGCATGGCCCGTATGGCAGAAGTCCGACCGGCGAGAGTGCTGAACATGGCGTTCTCGTGGGTCTTCAATGCCACCCACTCGAACCCTTGGTCTCCGGCCTGTTTCGACACCACGAAGTTCTGTGGCACAACCACCATCTGTCCCTCCCGGATCCTGTCGTTGAACACGCACTGTCCTCTGTTGTCGACAATCTGCATCTGAGCTTCTCCCCTTGTCGCGTAGAGCACGCAGTGGGCGTTTAGCCTGTAGTGTGGTGGCATGAAAGCATCCTGCCCAGTTTCCACCACAAAATTTCACTGTATTTTAAGCTTCTGAATGATATGAAGAAAAAACTGCGAAAATTCTGTGAGGTTGTGGTTCAAATTCAGAGTGATCGCATTTACCGGATTTTATACAAAAGATCAATGTGCGTACCTTGTAGAGAACACCTTTCTCTGCACTGAGTCGGAGGAAGTTAAGAATAGGGAGATTGTAGCTGTTCAAGGTGGTGAGTCGGCCAGCTTTCGGGTTAAAGAAATCGGCACGCGACGGATCGTTGATGTTCTCAATAAGTCTAGCAGTGCAAATGGTCTCTTCCAAGCCATTGGCACGGCGGCCGTATTCCCTCCCTCTTTCCTCCTCCTCTTGTTCCTCCCTGCTCCTTGATGGCCTTAACACTTGAAGATCTCCTTCCACCATAACGATATGGCCCCTGTTGTCATCTTGCCCTTGAAGCTTCCTAACTACCTCTCTGTCCACTCCGAATGCCTCGGCCAAGAACTCCGGGTCGAAGCCGCTGAAAACGTTCCCGAAGTTCTGTTCCTGGCGACCCTCGCGGCGGGGGCGGTACTGTTGTGGTTGCTGCTGTTGTCCTTGTCCTTGTTGTTGCGGGTTTCCGGCAAGGAAGAATTTCTGCAAAACCAAGCAGAATATATTTAGGATACATAACAGCATTGATACTATTGTAAAAGAAAGTGTTATTTAATCCGGGCTGTCTGTTGCATTTTTGGATGTCCGGATATGCGCGAGCAGACACTAAGTGATACCCACTAGGCATAGGCATTGAAGAAAATTGTGCTTTACAGGAACATATATGTAGACATAGATTCGGACACAAATGTATTTCGATCATAGTTTCAAATAGCGGTATCGGTGTATCCGTATCTGGAAGTATGGCGATACGTCGCGGGAATCGTCGGGGGAATCGGGTGTAGAATTCATGAATTTTTTTTAACTTTTTTTGGCGTATCGGCCAATACGTATCATACGTATTGGAGCCTCCAAATCCCGAGATGAACCGGCCGCCGATATTCAAAACTATGATTTTGATACAAGTTCGAGGGATCTTTTAATCATACCCTGGGGTTGTTGTCGAGCTGGTTCTGGTGGTTTCCGGTGTCTTCCATTATAACAGCAACAAGCTCGCTATCGCCGTCGTTATAGCACCAGTGTGCCACTCCGGCGGGCAATGCGACAACGTCGCCCTCTCGGAAGCGGCGGATCTTCTGATGCTGGTCGCGGAATCTCTGTCCTCCTCCTTCCCGTCGTCCGCCTCCTTCAGCTTGTTGCTGCGATGATTCATAGGTCTCCGGACAACCAGACATCATCACCCCTTGAATTCCCCTACCTGTTTATACATATACAAGAATACGTTTACACCAAATTTATACACCTTGCAATACAAGAATTACAAAGGAAAGTGACATTAACCTTGGAGAATGTAGATGAGGGTAGGGGCATTGGTGTAAGCAGGCAAGAAAAGGCCTCTAGGCTGGATAATATTCCGGCTAGCGGCGACACCGGCGCACTGGAACTGATCATCATTGAAGTCCCAGAACTCTGTCACCCCAGCTTCAGCTTGGAACCGATGCTGTGGCTCTTGTGCATTCAGGTTGTTCAGCTGGCAATCTCCTTGCCGGCGCTGCTGCCCTTGCTGTCCAAAGGGGCTTCTTCGGCCAAATTGGCTTCCTTGCTGCCCGTAGGCAACAGAGCAATGAAACAGAACAAGAAGAAAGCAGAGGAAAACAGAGAGAATCGAAGATTTAGCCATTTTTTTCTGTGAAGCGGGGTTTATGGGTTATGGTGTGAAGTGAGGAATGGAGAGTGTGGGGGGTTTTATAGGAGGAGGAGGGTTTCGGGTTGCCACATATAGATTTTTTGGTTTGTCTTCAGCCAAACAGGTTTCAGCTTGCATGGGTAGGGAAACCTGATGGCTAACACCTATGGGGGGTTAGGTGTCTTTGTTTTTCTGAGAGGAAGTTGAGGTTTTGTTTGGATCTTTGAGGTGTTTGTGAGGGTATTCGAGTATTCCGGTGTGTTTGAGGTGCATCATTTCGAATGGATCCCCAGTCCATCAAGGGTTGTTGATGCGCTTGTGATGAAGTGGGATATAATAATGAGATTCATGAATATATACCATATTGGCATACTCTGCGAGATTACAAATCAGAAATGACTACAATACACGCATGTTGTTTGGGTGTATAATATGCAATTATTTTATGGTTCAGATTGTGTCATTTCATCGACAATCGTAACATTATTTAGTTTTTCGTAACTATTCAGCAATATGATTCGTAACATTTTGGTGTGTCTCGTAACTTTTATAAAAAAAAAATTGTAACTTTTACGAAAAATTCGTAACTTTTATAGGGGTGTGTATGATACACACCAAAATAAATGGTGTGTATTATAGCATTTTCCTTACAAATCAAATGTATTTTTATCATAACCCTACAAATTCCATCCAAGCATCGAGATGTCCTTGTTTGATAATACAGGTTCAACACTTAAAATTAAATTAATTAAGTAATAAGTCATTAAGTAAGTTTGATAACCACATTTTATATTACTTAACCTTGGTTTGGGTAAAAAACCAAAAACTGGTTTTTTAAAAAACCATTTTGTCCTTATTTATATTTTTTTTGCATTCGTTACTTTTGCATCAAGATTTTGTAGTTTCTAGATTCCTCTCGATGAGACGAATCTAACAAGCATAAAATTATGATCAAAACTCAATTTTTTTTAATAAAGCTAAAATAAGTGGATTATTTGACCTATTTTGTCTTTATTAAAAAAAATTAGTTTTGACCATAATTTTATACTTGTTAGATTCGTTTCGTCAAAAGAAATCCAGAAATCACAAAATCTTAATGCAAAAATAACGAATGCAAAAAAATTTTTTGAATAAGGACAAAATGATTTTTTTAAAAACCAATTTTTGGTTTTTTTACCCAAACTAGCCCTTAATAGATCAAGTGTTACTTAAAATGTAGGCTAAAAAATTGATAAAAATTAAGTAGTTTTTGAGTTACTTAATTCTAACTGAATTCCTATGTGCTTCCAATCAACCATCACACTTCCGCTGCCGCTATCACCACCACCACCACCACTACCACAACCTCCACCACCACCACCACTACCACGCCGCCGCTACCACCACAACCACCACCATTACACCACCGCCGCCACCATGCCGCTACCACCACCACCACTATCACACCGCCACTACCACTATCACTGTTACCCATATACCACCACCATTGCACCACCTCCACCGTCATGCCGCTACCACCACAACCACAGCGATTACACCACAGCCGCCGCTACCACCACAACTACCACCACCACCACTGTCACACAGCCACCACCACAACCACTACCATTGCACCACCGCCACCGCCATGCTGCTACCACCACAACTACCATCACTGCCACACCGCCACCACCACTATCACTGTTACCCATATATCAACACTACTATTGTCATGCCACCGCCATCACTTCACCACCACCACTACCACGTCATAACCATCACACTATCACCACTACACCAACATTGCACTACTATTACTCTACTACCACCACAACTCACCATCATTCCACCATCACCATTACTCCACTGCTACCGCCACCTCGCCACCTCCCTCACCACTGCTCAATCACCACTCCACCACTACCACAAATACATGATAACCATTAATAAAATTAAGAGAGAATTAATACCAATTTTTTTTATTCAGTGTTTAATTTATTTTATCAAACAGCTTTTCAGCTTAAAAAATTCAGCATTCAGTTTTCAGTACTTAGGGTTGGTTTGGGTGAATTGGGTTTTTTGGTTTTTTGGTTTTTTTAGTTGTCTTTATTCAAAAAAAAAATTGCATTTGTTAGTTTTCGGTCGATTTTTTCTGGTTTCTTGGCTTGTCTTGACGAGAGCAATCCAAAAAGTATAAAATTATTAGCCAAATTTAAAGTTTTGTGAATAAAGACAAAAAATAATCCAAAAAATCAACCAAAAACCAACAAATGCAAAAAAAAAAATTGAATAAAGACAAAACCGAAAAACCAAAAAACTAATTTTTCCAATTCACCCAAACCAACCCTTAATTTTCAACTTTCAGTTTTCAATTTTATCAAACAACACCTTATGCAGCACAATTAATTCTTCTATGGTCCAACCTGACGTTGATTGTTCAATGTGAAGTGGATAACCTTTGATCCCTCCTTATAATTAAGGAAAAGACTCAAATACACACCCCTTATTTGGGTATGTTTGATACACACCCCTATAAAAGTTACAATTTTTTGTAAAAATTATGATTTTTTCGTAAAAGTTACGAATTTTTTTTATAAAAGTTATGATTTTTTTTTATAAAAGTTAATGTTACGAATCATATTGCTAAAAAGTTAGGAAAAACTAAAAAAATGATGATTGCCAATGAGGTAGCACAATCTGGATCATACAATAGGTGCATATGGTACACCCAAACAAGGAGCGTATATTGTAGCCATTTCCTATAATTAAATGTGAGAAGTTGTTTTATTGTGATGTTTGTCAAGGATGCAAGTGTGATGCAAAGCTTCCCCTTTTAATTACTTTGTATTGATTATCTAATTATCGGTTAGTGCATCATTAAAAATAATGTTATAATGCATCTTTTTTAAATTCTTACTTGGTTGCATCATGCCTTTTAAACTTCAATTATATGGTCATCAGAAAATAAAAAGAAGCAAAAAACAAAAGCAAGAGTATCACTTGAATATTACTCATATGGTATATTGTTTTGGTTTTCTCGTATTGTTATTATTGCTATAAAAACTGTTTAAGTATTTACTCTTTAGGATAATTTTTAAATTATGCCTTGAGCACTAAAAGGCCTTGGCCTGGCCTTGTAAGCACATTATTGCCTATATATTCCAAAGGGTAAACACTACGAGCATCCACATTGGCATAACCAAAACCAAAAGATTGTCAAGGTTAGTAATGTTTGCTCAAAAAAGTGCTCACATTGGAATAACCAAACTTAGTAACCCCTTAGCAAATAACCAAATTTTGGCACTTGAATAACCAAAACTAGCAACATTTTGCCAATAACCAAATTTGATGGATCTCACATGTACTCAATCAAGACAACCATGATTACACAATGACAAAAACCTTCTATCTCTCTCTCTCTCTAATGTTTACAAAAAAATATTTTGAAAAAATATTTTTTATTCAAAAAACATTTTTAAAAACTTTTTTTTTCAAAATAATATTTTAAAAAAACTGTTTTTACAATACCAGTTTTTTTTTTTACACAAATAGTTTTTGAGTTTTTTTTAAAAAAAATATTTTTTGGTAAATAAAAATCTGTTTTTACTCAAAAAATTGTTTTTTTGAAAATAGTTTTTTAAAATGTTTTGAAAAGCTTTTTCCCAAAATTCTTTTTTTTTAAATTGTTTTTTTTTTAAAACGGAGTACTATTTTTTTTGTAGTTTAAAAAAGATATGTGGTAAGTTTTGAGTTATCCAAATTTGAAAAAGTGATGGGGGACCATTGCTTTTGATTATGGTAAAAAAAAAATACCAATGTAGAACTTGACATTGCTAACTTTAACAACATCTAAATGGATAACCAAAAGTTGCCAAAAGCTGATGTAGACACTTTTGGTTATCCAATTTTGGTTAGGCCAATCTGAAACTCTGGTGTTTTGCGCTCTCTCTCTCTCTAACAAGTATTTACTTGCTCGTCAGAGTGCCCTCTGGCAAATGTGACCGGGGCGGCACTAACTAGTTGTTGAGTTCTAAAGGGTTTTTTTTTTTTTTTTGAAGTTTTGAAGGTTCTTGAGGCGGCGGCGGCCTAGCCTTACTCGAAGGAAGAACAACTGCGGAATCACCCCCCACTAGTATAGAAAAAAGGTAATTTATTGCTTAGCTTTATAAATTGGTCTTCGATTTCGCTCGAACATATAGCCCAAGTCATGATATCTTGAAAAGAAAACTATAAAGTCCCTAACATAACTATTGCTTAGCTTCTATATTCTCCCGCTTCGTGTAACTAAGATCTAATCGTTGTTCATAAAACAAATGCCCATATCCAATCTTGAAAAGTGCATCTTGGAAAAGAAATTGAATTTCCGGTATTCTTTATTCTCCCGCTCCCGCTTCGTGTAACTAAGATCTAGTCGTTGTTCATAAAACAAACGCCCATATCCGATCTAGAAAAGTGCATCATGGAAAAGAAATTGAATTTCCGGTATTCTAAACTCCTGAGTCCATATCCAACCGAATGTCCAGTATTCTCAACTCTCAATATTTATGCTTTGATTTGATCAAAAAATGTTTATGCCCAGATCAAGGCATGCATTGCAAGCAATAATTCTGCAGCTAGGCCACAACCTAAAATTTTGCATCAGCAAGAAAATGAATTCAAACCAACACGAAGAAACTCAAAAGTCAAAATAAAATACTAACGCGAGTCTTATCCAAAGGAACATACATACCAGCTGCATTTAAGTTTTAAAAAAAAAATTAAGAATAATTACACATAGCTAGACTACGAGAAGCGCCTACTGATAATCCAGTATTCCTACAGACTGCAAAAAGTAACTAGAAATAACTACACACTGGCGTCCATATAAACTACTCCCTTAAAAAGTTGGAACCCCCAAATGGGATGGAGGGAGAACTTATTTCAATGTCTCATATCATGGTGATAAGGTATCATGCTCTTTCTTCGGTGAATCAAGCTTTAGGGTTCCACTACTCGATTGTCTCTCCTTAGTTGGTGAATCTGCCTTTTCTGGTTTTGTTGGAGTCACGGTGTGCACAGGCAAGTTCGATTCTGTGCTATCAGAATTTTCTGGTGGCACATTTCCAGATGATAACGAAGCTTCCATTTCCTCATACCTGGAAATGATTTGTCGCAGTTCTTCATTAAGATTTAGAGCCTCAAAAAGCATAACTTCATCATCAGTGGTGGTCTGCACAATCCTTTGGACAACAGGCAGCGACTGCTTGCACTTCTCCAACATGCTTACTGTGAGATCATCCTGCAATCATACGAGAACTTTTTCTGTTTTCATCATTTCATAATCGTAGATGAGCAACATTTTATATCAAAGGGATCGTGGGTCCAGATCCGAAAAA
This sequence comes from Vaccinium macrocarpon, assembly GCA_022606695.1. Lineage (NCBI taxonomy): Eukaryota > Viridiplantae > Streptophyta > Magnoliopsida > Ericales > Ericaceae > Vaccinium > Vaccinium macrocarpon. The sequence goes on along the minus strand of CM040176.1, from coordinate 33,056,990 downwards.
GCCCCAGCGCCATGTCTTCGAATTCTGGACATGCTTTCACATTTCATGCCATATAGTGGTAAAAAAAGATTTGTAGATTTATTGATATATAAGAAACACCAAAGAACGCATTCAGAAAACAGAACAGAATGTTAGGCACATGCTCACAGCTACAGCCTACAGGTCTCGCAAAAAAAGTGGAAATGTACTTGGGGCTAGGGAGAAACTACTAATGTAAAAAGTAACAAATTTACCTTGAGTGGTTTTGGTTCTATTTCAGAATTCAAAATGCTAGATAGAATGTCAAGGCTGTTACGAGTGATTTCGAGGACTTCCTTCTTTTCTTGAATGGACGGGATGCCGTAACCATATGGAAAGGTAGAGGTATCTGCACCGTGCAGACCCGTGTCAGGAATAGGGTATCTTTCAGGAGGTGACATGGGCTGTTGATCAATGTATGATTCCAAGGAATAGTGCATGGGGGGCAAATTCCCTTCCCCTGCTGACTGGGGTATCTCTCGTGTCTTCAAGTTCTGCCAACACCACAATTAAAGAGATGATGGAGCATCAGCATCAGTGTCCAGAATATGAGAAGTACACACGTAATTCGCCAAAAAAGAAATCAATACGCAGGCATATGCATTGCATATGTTAGTGTAGAAAAGGAAATAAACAAATAATATCATTTCCAAACCAATGTGATCATAATCCAGATAGCCTTGAGTAGAGAACAAGGAAACAATATTGATGGACCTGCTAATATTAACCGCAACAAATCAAATCACACAGAGAATGACTTGAGAAAAATTAAAAAAAAAAAAGATACATTCCAGCGTGCTCCCTTGGTGTGTGTGAATTTTTTCCTCCATCAGATTATGGTAGGATGGTATGAATAAAATGAGATTGTTGAAGACCAAAATGAAACGAGCCAGTGCCGAATAAAGTGAAGAGAATAGTAACACGGGCTATAGATAAAGAAAACATTGATGAGAGCAAGCATGATACAGAAATGTAGTCTGATACTCCATTTGCCTTCCAAATATGATAGATAAGTATAAGGAGTAATAAAATACCAGATGGGGCAAAATGACCCAAAACCATTTTCGATACTATTCCATAAAAAGAATAAAAGCACCAGATTGTCAATTGACATAATATTGGTGGTCATCTTTCTCCTTACCCTGGTTGGACTGGACAATTAGTATGTGCCTTATTTAGCAAACAAGACTGACACAAAGTGGGTCGCAGAAGTAATAGTCAAGCCCCCAATACCCAAAACAAGCATGGCATTCATGCAGACGACCTAAGTGCACAGACTAGTCTGTAGTAATTCGTGAATGATTATTCTCTCTCTACGGAGCAATCTGGTTTCTGTAGGATCTTAAAAGAGAGATTTGTACTCAAAAAGCTGGCTGGTGGAAAAAACCCAAGGTTAAAAATGGATGGAGGGAAAAAAAAATTTACCAAATGAGCCATAGTGCAGCAGTTTGAAAATGAAAAATTGAATATAGTTTCCATTCGGAATTTAATACACTTTTAACAAGAAACATTTTGGGTAGTTAGCTTTCGTTTCTTCCATGTATTGGACAGAAGGGTTTTGCAGCTATACATCTGTACATTGTTTCGTTCTCAGCAGGTCACCCAATGAGTCTTGACCTTTATTCACATAAGTTGAAACTTGGAACTATGGCAAAGATCAATGTCAGAACACCAAATAGGTTTTCTCTTGATACAAAAGGCGTAGATTGATATCAAACATAACGTAACAATAGTCCCAAAAACTGAAGCAAGTGAGGTAGATAAGGATTCCCTCAAATGATGGGGAAGAGCGACAGGTGCTGACCAATTTTCGGAAAACATTTGCACATTTTTATCCTTAAATATCCAAATATATCAACTACTAGCTTTTACTAATCAGAGACCTGGGTTTATCCCACCACACGAGCACCTCATTTGAGAGAACTATGCCCCTCCCTCACATGTTACTCTCCCTCATTACAGCTACCAATAATCACTGATAAGCAACCCATGTAGCTTTTATACAAAGTAGTGCTAAAACAAATACCCAATGCCCAGAAAAGGGAATGTCAGGCAGACATGCATACATTCATCTAAAACACAGAAATTCAACTAAATACTCGTACCAGGCGCAAATCATAAAGCAGATGAGCTAAAAATAAAAACAAAAAAAATCAAATATAGCAATACGCAAGGTCACATAATCCTCCACTGCATAATTCACCCTCCGCTTCTGCTCTCATTTCTACACTACCGCTTCTTAATCCTCGGCTCGCAAATTTTAGTAGTTTGAGCTCGAGCTCACGCTCACAAATTTTAGTTAGTGGTTAAGATGTTTCCATGCTCGCGCTCCCACACGCACATTATGTGACAGGGTAGACACATAGATCTCGTGAGTTAGTGACACACAAATGGGGTGAAGGAGTTTTTTATTCACAAAGCTTGCATTTGGACAAAACCAAATGTTAAAAATGGGTGGAGCCAAATGAGCTGCAAAGCGGCAATTTTCACATGCATAAATGCATATAGTTTCCATTCTATTTAAAACCAGGTTGGCACACACACTTTGCGCATTCTAACTTTTTCCCACTTGTTACAATGAAAATTGCTGGTACTGGGTAGTTAGCTTTCGCTAGTTCTACATATTAGACAGAATGTTTTTTCTGTGGCATAATTTCAGTTTCAGAAGGCTACTTACTAGTTGAGTCTTGATCTTTATTCAATATCAATATCCGATCATGATACAATAGGCATCGATTCATATGAAATGTATGCACAATCCCAAAAACTGAAGCATGTGAGGTAGAATAAGGACTCCCTCAAGGAATGGGGAGGAGTGACTGGTGCTGTCCAATCGACCAATTTTCAGGGATATATTTGTAGGTTTATTCCTTGTACTTACTTTACATAGAAACTAGCTTTCACTAATCAGAGACCTTGCAGAATCCTACTTCTTTTTTTTTTGGTGCAATGGAAGTTTAACGTTAAGCAAAGAAGTTATAGCATAATTACAGACATAAGGGCCCTGTTCGTTTCCTAGTTTAGTTTTAGTTTTAGTTTTGATGACATCATCATTTCCCTCATTTCTCTCTCTCTCCACTCATTACACTTGATGACATCATCAAAACTAAACTAAACTATATAACCAAACACAGCCAAAATAGTCTTAAACAGAAATAAAACTAATCTCTAAAACGACTAAAATAAAACTAATATCTAAAACGACTAATTCCTAGTCCGTCTTCAAGCACAACGTGGCGCACTGATTGGGGTGATTATTCCGTCACCACCAAGTCCTCCGGTTGTTCCGATCCCAGACGAGCAAGGAGGTCTGCTCTTTGTCTAGCCTCCCTGTAGATATGTCCATTTGGGAGAACTATGCCCCTCCCTCACATATCACACTCATTTACAGCAAGCATTCAGATATAATCATCAATAAGCAGCCCACGTGGTTTCTACTTTCTATACAAAGTTGCACCAACACAAATTCCCAACTCGCTTAACAAGGGTCGTTCCATGCACACATGCATAAATTCATCCAAAACACAAATTCAAAGAAATACACGTACCATGCACAAATCATATAGCAAAGGAGCTAAATTAAAACCACCAAAATGAACTATAGGCACACGCCAGGTACCACAATAGGATTGTGTGACCCTCCGGCCCATCTCTCCAGTTCTCAACCCCCGCTCTATGCTCCCGCCCTCAATCTTCCCTCTCGCGAATTTTAATATCCTGAGACGTTTGTGAAAGACACTCTCACGCTCGTGTACATGCTCCCGTTCTTGCACACACATCATGTGACTCGGAAAACAGATTTTTCTTATCATGTTTCCTCGTTTAGTCACGGTTATACCCATGTTTTCGAATCAATCTACGTTTCTTTGTTATGCAAGTTCCCTCCTTAGTCACCAGATTTTGTAGCCTACATAAAGCTATCAAAGACAATGTCTTAATACAAGGCAGGAAAGCTTGGTTCTTGGCAATTCCTTTTTCCAAAAGTACAGATGTATCCGAAAGAGATGTTACCATATAAGTCTGATGAAACACGGGCAAATACTTGAGATCCTCAGACTCTCCCCAAGCCCTAACCAACTCCAAAGCCTTAACCCTACACTCCCCATCACTCCTCCCATCCTCGATCACCCTCACCATCTCATCCAACACCTTCTCCGACGCCACCTCCGAGAAAACCTTGTCGCAATTCGACGTACACGCCTCCAAGAGATCCAAACTCAGCCTCTGACCCTTCCCGCTCTTCCCACACAGCTTCTTCTTAATCGCCTTCACGACCTCCGTCCCGCTGAACTCCTCGCTGTTGATCATGGCGCAGATGCGTAGGTTCATACCCCAGTTGGGCTCGTCGAGGTGGTCCGACGTCGCTTCGTCGACCATTTTGGATTCCAGCGTTGGGGATTGGAGGATTTCCTTCACTTTTGTGCTGACGAGTCGGCTCATCTGGGCGGACCCGGTTTTCAATCGCTCGCCCAGTGACGACGAGGCTAGCTTCAGTTTGTCCATCTGCGGCGGTGTTGCAACCGACGGCGATGTGTTTCCGGTGGGCAGAGGGGAGAGGAATAGAATTGTCTCTGTGTGTGTGAGGCGACAGGAGATAAGGGCGAGGCGAAAGTGGGCTGATTTGGGAAATGTGGGGTCCGCGTGGCGTGTTCCTGCTGTTGGGTCCCACGGCGACTCTTCCCATTTGTTGGAGCCAAGCCAAGTTGGGAGATGTTTATTTACCAAAATAATTAAACAAAACAAAAATATGTGGAAAAAAAAAATACTCCTAAAGAGAAGAAGTTTGATTAAGATGTTTCTATCAACAAAATAGATTTACCTCACGTTTACGTCTCAACGCGTGCATGTATTTTAATAGATTTTAACTTCTTTTTTTGAACGACAATAGATTTAAGTATTCATCTCTTTAAGACTCACAGATTAGTATATTTATTAAAAAAAACAGTTTGGTGGAACATTGATAAACAAATAAAAAATAAACTTTTGTTTATAAAATTGTAAAATTTACAATCATGGATAATTTAACTAGAAAACTATTAAGAAAATAAGACCATTCATTTTACAAAGCGAAATTCCATTTCAATTCTTGGTATATCTATCAAGTTGATTTTTGTGTAAATATACTACTTGCGGGTCTTACAAGATTAATGGTTCTTATTATTGCAATAAACTAATTATGGGTTCCAAATGGCTGTAGTTGGAACCCCCATGCACGGTTTCCACCTAAGGTGGATAGAACATTCACTCCACCATCCCGTTATGGGTTTTTTTAATACTTTCTTTAGCTTATTATACTTTTTGAGGCAAGTCATCTTCTCACCGTTTATCAACTAAAAATGTCCTAAAGAGCCAATAAAACGAAAACAAAAACAAAAAGCCCCTTAGCTGAACGAGGAGATTGGCAAAACAATTTTTGGATGTAATTGTGTCTAGAGCCCATTTGATATATGTGGGTTTCAAATGCATCTAGCGGCTCTAGAATTGATTGAGTTCGGAGTTGTGTTTTAAGATTGAATTAATAACATTCCTCTTGCACCTTTTATGTTTTTCTCGTTAGGCCCCGTCAATTCCTGATGTCTCTCTTTTGAGTTCGGTGGTCCTATGAAGACTCTTCTCATTTGTGGGAGTCAAGTGGGAAATGTTTATTTGGAATAGTATTTACCAAAAAAGTAATAAAACACAAAAATGGAAAAAAAAAAAAAAGAAAAGAAAAAGTTTGAGATGTTTTTATCAATGTTACTGTTAATTAGTGTTATTGGCATTTTCTGAATTTTGACAAACTATTGGAGTTTGTGTTTTGTTCGTTTTCTTTTCTCGGGTTTGGGAGGTCTTTTAGTACATTAAGTCTAGATGCTCTACCCAAGGGATCAAGGATTGTTGAAAAACCATTGCCATGAAGAATGTTCGATGACAAGAGGTATATGTATTTCATGTTAAAGTTTTTTAATGCATCACATTGGTTAACTTGATTAGAGTTCTCGTAGGAAAATGTTGTCCTATGTTCTATGGCATTGGATTCTTGGTTTGCCTTTGGGTTTAATAGAGATAAATCTTTTTTTAGGCATGTACCACTTTTAAAATAGTTTCAGAAGGTAGTGCTTGATGAGCACCACTCGTGGCACTTGCTATTTATCAAGCACTTTTACTCTCCTACTTGCTCAAAATAGATTCAGAGAGATGTTCTTGATTAGCGCTTGATAAATGCCTTCAGGCACTATCTAGCGCACGTGTTTCTATATTGCAAGGGAGCACCTATATTGCACTCGAGCACTACGCATTTTTGTCAGAGGTCATGCATGATGTCATCATATATATTTTGTGGCGCTCCATAGAAAATTTTCTAGCGCTATCTAGCATAGCACCTTTATTTTGATTTGATGTCACATTTTTATTGTTCCTCTTTTAGGCTCCAATGTTGGCACTATAAAATCAAAATTTTCACTCTTTTAGGTCACTTTTTCCTTGCATTAACCCTCTTTAGAGAGAGAAAATATTTCTCCTTCATTTGTTCATGTGGTTCTATGCATAAAAAGTGATTTATATTTCAATTTATCATTTTTTATTGATTCTAGTGCTATATTCTAATATCGACGTATATGCTTTAGTTTGATTCTTATCACAATCGTAATTGCATCATTAAGAAACACCATCCTCTTAGATTCATGTGTGTTGTTGCATTAAGTATGATTTAAACTCAGTGTTTGATCATTTTTCATGTCAATCTAGTGCAGTTCTTTTGTTCACTATGTATTTGCCCTAAAATGATTTTTGTTCTTGTCATGAAGTGCAATACTTTTGTTTACCATCCACCTACAACTCAATCCATAACTCCTCACATACATGTGGGATCCACATACAATAATAAGGTGGGCACCACATCTATGTGACCATGTACTATTTTTAAAAAAAATAAGACAAAACACAACGCCAAAAAAAATGGCCGAAGAAAGGTCAAAGGGCCCTAACTCTTATCCACCAAATCAGAGAGCCCAATAGGAGTTGGGGCCTCCAATCAAACAGAGGCCCAATAAAAAGACAAGCCATTTTTTTTGGGTCTAACTTTTTTGGCATGACGTTTTTTTTTTATTGTTTTTTCTTTAATTTATTATAATTGAGTTAAATTTTTACATCATAAATTTCATTTTGATAAGGATGAATAAATTATAAAATTACAAAATAAAAATGAAACAAGTTTATACAAGACAACATAAAAAATCAAAAAAAAGATATCATACTTTTTGAATTTTCCCTCACCAGTCGAATGATGTGATGCATAAATTACACTCCAATTTTTGTGAAGTTAAATAAAAAAAGTTAGGCCAAACGGCCTATCTCTCTTTCGTTTTTTCAAATCTAATTTAGGGGGTGTTCCACTAAAAAGAACTATGTTTTCAAAAATTGAGGTTTTTCTCTCACAATGCAACACATAAAAAACTGTAAAAAGTCAGTACATCAAATAAAATGAACATTTTATGAAGGGTGATACAATGGAATTTTTTCCAACTGATAAACTGTAGTGGTTTTTCTATAGATTTTAGGAGGATTTTATGAAAATCTCATAAAATCACTTTTACATTTTATGAGTTAAGATTGAAGTATTATAAAACGTGAGATTTTATAAAACAAAAATCTGTTGAAGAATGAATCCTTGCTCATCTTCGCAAAAAGGGTAAAAACTAATTTGCTAAAAAAAGCCTTAAAACATTTTTTAAAATATCCCTGTTTGAAAATCTAATACAAATATGGTAAAAACCAGGGGAGATGAAACACAACCAAGAAATCCGAGGGTTTAAGGGGTGAAAGGGGAGTATAGAAATCTCAAATCTCTGTGAAGGGGATGCAGAAGTGAAGCTACGGTGAAGAAATCTCCAACCTGCGATGGTTTCCCTCTCCACTTGGGTACGATATGTAGCCCACAAAGTCGAGTACTCCGTCTCTCTCTGCTGGAAGGTCGCCCCTTATCCCTCTCTATACTCCTCTATACATCGACACACACACACACACAAAACACCATGCATTTTCCGTATCTTTTGTGATTATGTTTGCGTTTACTTGGATTTGTAGAAGATCAGTGTTTCGGTACAATACCCTCTGCAAGAAATTCCGGTTCAGGGTTTTCTTCTGGGGTGTACGTATTTCTGGATGATTCCCCCAAGGGATTACCTGGTTTTTCTGTTTTGTGATTTTCTTGGGGTAGATAAGCCTATATCTTCCATTTGATTGGTTTGGTATTCTGAATCCATTTAGTTTCCTCAGTCGAAAGGCATTTTTTTCGGATAAGGTTTTGGCGATAAGGAGAATTTTTAGCTCGTCCAACCTTATGGATTTCATGCCATTTCTGAAAAGAAAAAACCTATGGGTTTTATTACATGTATCGCTATCGCCCACTATTGGAACTATTTGATGATGCTGCGCATAATTCTTAAGAAGAGCTATCACAGTGTTTTTATGACATAGAATGCCATAAATGATTTTTTGGGTTGCGCCAACTATGGAAAGAGAAAATTGAAAGAAAATTTTGCTTTTGAAAACTAAAAGATTAAAGAATGGTTGTTCTCACTTTTCTCTGTATCACTGTATCTTAGTCTAAACAACCTATCTGCCAATCCAAGGGAGATCTACAAAGTTGTCATTTCGAGTAAGAGTTACCACCCACACCATCGCCTTTTTCTGAGCTTTATCACAGTTAGGATCATTTCCATTTTCTCAATAACTACGAAGCACAGACAATGACACCACCTCCTTTGTGTATACACTATACAGTCCTTGTACGTTTGGATTGTTGACATGTGACAACACCCCAGTTCTGCAGCAGGGTCTTTCTCCACCACTGCTCCATCTGCACATCATCAGGAGTTTCACTCTTCCACGTCTAAACAACTATTGTCATGAACTCATGATCAATGATGTTCCCATCAATACCATATCACATGGGCCTTCATTATTCATTTTTCCTTATCGCACATCTTCACAATTTCCGTGGGTCAACTAATACATGTTTATTGAATTGTCCTCTTAGAATGATAAATTAGGTTTTCTGGAATCAAAAGCTTAAGTCGGCTTATGGTGGTCTCAATTTGCATCACTAGATAATGGTGGATTGGTTATAAGTTTTGCAGGCTGTAATGCTGTATTATATCTTTAGGAAAAGTATACGGTGCATAATCTATGCTGATAAGACAAGCTTCATTCCTAACTGGAACATAGTTTAACCTTGTAACCATCTTAGGCTGCATATAGCTGCAAACATGCAGTCAACCTGGGCTCCACCTAATTCTCTTAAAAGCGAACTCAAGTTGCTTGAATTATACTTCCCAATGAACACAATTAATCTGGCTTTACCACTGAAGTGTATGTTGTTCTTTAACTCTGCAACTTCGAGTATTTTGTTTCGGTCTTTATTCATAGTTATGGGAATGTTGCATGGCATAACTATTCTTCTCGGACATTGAACTGACATAATCTTCACTTTGATGTAGAACTACAAAGGAGGTCAAATAACTGAGAAAGAAGTAGCTGATGCTGTATATAAACATGTATTTCAAGGAAAATTAACATACTTCCATTGGAACAAAGGAGAGGAGATGGCCCCAACAATAGCAGAGCAGGGCGGAACTCTTCTTGTGCGGAAGTTACCTGTAGCAGATCCAATGTATTGTTGCTATTATCTGACTGGGAAAATAGGATACATTTGTTTGTAGTCAGATGTTTTGATGTTTTTGTCTCCATTTTTTTTTACTTGAGACAAGTTTTATGGTATTTTATGTCATCATGCTATGCATCTACATCATGGCAAATAAGTTACTTTGTGACAATCGTTTTCACATGCTTTGCACCGCTTCTTTTCTGATTATCACATTGAAATCCGTCCTCATGCTCGTTTCTAGGTCATTGTTTCTTGTATGTGCTTTGTCCTATTTTGAGGGTGGCTCTATTATATATCATTTGCCTATATGTGCGCTGTATACACAAGATGTACATAGTATTTTTGCTTTGCTTTTTGCAAATATGTTTGGGGCTGGTAATCCAGCTAAAGCTCGATCAATTTGATCAATTTGGTTTGCACTATGGTGTGCTCGTACTATCTTCATGAACATAGCTCGAGTCAATCTCTCCGCTTTTTGCAAACATTTTTTGGGCTGGTAATCCAACTCAAGCTCGATCAATTTGGTTCGCACAATGGTTTGCTCGTACTATCTTCATGAACATAGATGATAGCTTGAGTCAGTCTCTCTGTTTAATTGATTTATAAGTTCTGTTTGAACCTTCTGACTTCTTGTTTGGTGATGGTGTCTGGTTCTATTTGAATTCATTCCGTGTATTTTCTGCTTTTGTGCTTCCCTGACTTTACAATGCATCGTTGGCAGGCGTGTTTTTGTTGGAGATGTTGTGGTTGTGAAGGATCCCGAAAAATCCGATGACTATCTCGTCCGAAGATTGGCTGCCATAGAAGGGTATGAAATGGTATCTACTAATGAAAAAGAGGAGCCATTTGTTCTTGAAAAGGATCAGTGCTGGGTGTTGGCGGACAATGAGAACTTGAAGCCCAAGGTATGCCATTTTCTTCTTTAATATGATTTTGGCGTGCATGCTGAATTTGTGTGTTCCGTTCTTCTTCCTTTCTCCCCTTCTTGTAGTTTTTCAGGCTTACCAGCTTTCTTCTTTTTTTTTTCTGGGTGGGGGGTTAGCTAAGAATAATTTTTACCAAAAGATATAGATGTAGAATAAAGCTCAAAACACAACCCTTAAGGCAACAGAAAAATGCAGCCGCTGGCTAAAACATCTCTCACAAGTAGACACGAAAGAAACAATAGCCAAAGAAACAAAGCGAGATCAACTGGTTCGCTAAGGACCTTTTTTAGGATGTTCCCCTAGAAGACTCGAGACTGAATCTTATCTCTTCAAGCTTCTTTCGATATTCATTCAGCAAATATGGCAGACTAGGAATATTCCTGTTAATGACAACATTTTAATAGCACCATTACTAATACTCTCATCATCTTTGTTGCATCCATACTTTTTGGAATTGAACATAATCCTACATGCTTCTTGCCTTATCTTGAGAAGAAACATTACAAGCATTACCTTTAACAACCCTACCCCACTATACACACCAAAGTAGCTAGGTTGTGATTCTTAGCTGTTAGTTACTACATGCAAGGAAGTATTTCCCTTCGTCGAGTTAACCTCTTGATTTGAATGTCCGGCAGTGACCAAGTCCTCTTCCCTTCCCTTTTGAAGGCCTCCTTCCACTCCGTTTCTGGAACAACCTTGACCGATTGGAGCAACTCTTCTTGCTTCTCAATGTCTGTTGGACAATCAAGAATGATCCAAGTCCCTAGGGGCCTTGGAGTCTTTGGATATGGGTAATGATTGACCCCAGTGGCGGACGCGGGATTCATTATACTTAAGTTGTGCAGTATTCATAAATTAACTACAAAATATCATCCTCATATATTGATATAACAATTGTGAGGGGACCTTCCTCCATAATTTGTACAAACACCACCTAAAATATAATAACACCCCCATATGCACACCTCCCCCGCTTGACCCCTCGAATAGGCGGTTGATATTCCATGATTTTAATCACCTTGTATTTTTTTTTTCTTGTTCACCTTTTATTAATTGCAGGAAGCCAAAGACAGCCGAATGTTTGGCCCCGTATCCATGACAGACATAGTTGGCCGAGTCATATATTGCTTGAGAACGGCTGTTGATCATGGTCCTGTGCAGAACAGGTGAGCTGATCTTATCTAACTGTAACTAAATTTAAATTATTCGAAACCATGGTATTATCTGACCGCGTCTTCCTTTTACCAGTCATTTCAGCATGAAAAGCGATTCACCTGTACTGGAAGTTGAATTGGACGTTGATGAGATGTCAAAAAATCACAAAGCATAGATGATGCAGACAGATAAAACTCCAACCCGGTCTGTTTGTACTTGTTTTATTTTCATATGAAGTACAAAGAATCAAAAAGAATTTTAAATCCTTCCAATGCTCATTTGGTAATGGGATTCTTTGGTTAATATATCATTTTCTTCAACCACTTGTAGCCTGGTGGTTATATCTTTCTCGCCCTTTTCTTCCCCCTCTTTCTCCTCTATGATATCGTCAAGTGACAAGAGCGTTAGACAGCCGCGAATGACTATGTATCAAAGTTTTCCCTTTTTGCAGATTTAACTTTGATTAGATTTCGATGAGACATTGTTGATTTGTTATTTCCGTAGTACCGGAAAAATAAAAAGTGACATGGTTGATTTGTATTTGTTATCGGTGTATCTATCTACTACTTGTTACATTGTGCTCTCACTAGGCTTAGGCATCCGATTTTCATTGCTTTGTCTTGGCCCCAGGATTATGGGCTGGGAAGTTTTCTTCTCTAGCCCTTTGGCAATGAGATCTCATGCTGAAGAGAGAGAGAGAGAGAGAGAGAGAGAGAGAATTCTCCCCCTCTGCCCAGTGATGGATCTAGAATCTTGTGACGAAGTAAAAAATAAATAAATAAATACCGAAAAAAAATAGAGAAATCTTTTTGACATGAATAATAGTAATGAGTTTCACTAATCATTTTACATTTTTCTTGTCTTGTTTAAGCAAACTTAACATGTTTGTTTATAAGTTCCTAGGAATAGTACATTATGTCAGTAAAATAAAAGTAATGTATATTTGTGATTATATGCATAATTTCACCTTATAATTAACAGAATACATTATACCAGGAAAATAAAAATAATGTATATTTGTGATTATATGCATAATTTCACCTTTAAATTAACATAAAAGGGGTGCGTTTGCAAGAAGATTTGGAAATGTAGACCCTGAGAAAATGGTTTGCATATAAGAAAATAGTCTGCAAATATAAAAATAGAGAGATTCAGAGTAATTTTGTTCGAACACTATATTAATACAGCGCCCCCCAATCACTACTCACTCTAGTCCCTCCGGGTTTTTTAAGAAGTTTGAGCCTTGTACGGTGGGAGGGACTTCCCCAATTTTCTAAAAATACTTGGAAAAATGCCACGCCGAACCAATTTTCGATTTCAAGCAAAAAATGTATTCCTCACCTACCCACAATGCCCATGTCCAAAAGAACTTCTACTAGAACTCTTACTCTCACTACTCCAACTAGCCTACCAACCCTACTACATCCTAGTTGCCCGAGAGCTCCACCAAGATGGAAACCCTCACCTCCATGCCATGGTACAATGCACCAAAAAAATTGAAACAACAAACCCTAGGTTTTTCGACCTAACAGCAACAAACGGTCGAATCTACCATCCTAAGATGGAAACTCTCAACTCACCAACAGCAAGTCGAAACTACATACAAAAAGAGGGAGATTTCATCGAACATGGAGAATTCTCGTCAAAGGGGAGAAGCCCCTCAAAAAATAGAGACACCCTATGGAGGGGTATTTTGGCTGAAGCAGAAACAGAAGAGCAATTCTTCTCTCTTTGCAAAGAGAGATGTCCCACAGATTATGTTATAAGATATCCCCAGTTAAAAACATTTTCTAAGGGACCATTCTGTAAGAGAAAGGCCCCCATATACAAGTCCTTTTAATTTATTTCCTTTTCTTCCTGAAGAGCTAAAACATTTGGCTGAACAAAATATTTTGTTTGTAAGTACGAATTTCGCACAATATGAACTTTGTCAAAATTGCCGGATCTCACTATACAATGAAGACGACTGGATTAGATTAAAGCTACATAAAAATGAAATGCCAGATTTTTATGCTAACGAACCAATGCTATCTGACTCTAACAGGAACCAGAACAGTGGCCAATCCGCCCAATCTCCCTCTGCCTCAAAGGACTGTCAAGAACGGGAAAAACCGCCTGGGCCAGAAGTCTCGGACGACACAACTACTTCTCAGGCAGAATAAGTTTCAAGGATTACGACCAAGAAGCATGCTACAACGTCATCGATGACATCAAATACTCCCCAGTCCAAACTGAATTAATGAAGAATCTAGTTGGCTGCCAAAGAGATTTCAACGTCTTCATTAAGTTTCAGTCAGACCTATTAATTAAAGGCGGAATACCGTCTATTATCTTAGTTAATGGCGACAACAGTTGGTTAGATGCGATGTCCCCAAAAATGAAAGAATTGTTTGATGTTAATGTAACCACGGTGATGATTAATGAAAAATTTTATTAATATATTTCTATAGGTTAATTGAAATTTGTAAAATTTTTAATGCAATTCTATAAATTTAGTAGGAAATGGCTGGAATCTCTAAAAGGACCAAAATTGGGATGGCGGGACTTGGGATGGGAGTAGAATTTTAAATGTCACGTTCTTATTTCAGATGTGATTCTCTCACAAGTTATTCAACTCGAATTCTTGTATGATAAACTTCTGTCATCGGTCTTAGGCCATCCGTAGTGGTGGAGTTAAATTTGTGTAGTTATATAACACAAAAGTATAAAATGTGGGATCCAATTATGTGTTGTTATGTGTTGTCATGACAAAATGTGTTGTTAAGTTAAAAAGTGTTGTAGTGGTGTTGTTAAAATGTTGTTAAAGTGTAAAAAAATGTGTATAAATAACACATTTTTCATGCAACGGGAAGTTTTTCACTTTTTCACATGGTGGGTTCCACGTGTCAACCGCTTGGTACAATAACGTGCATTGCAACGGAAAGTTTTTCCCACCCTTCCCCACGTGTCAGACCCACGCACCCCTTGGCTGTGTTTCTCCGAAATTTTTTCTCCTTTTTCAACGTGGACCCCACTTGGCTAGTGCTAATGTGGGAGTTACAGTTCACTCCTATTTTGACAATTTCTAATTTCTGACACACATTAGCTACACACTAATTACACCACTAGGAGCAAAAAAACCAGAAAAGCTAACTAATTGTGCAAGAATCTGACTAGTTTGTGGAGTTAGCTACACCACTACAGATGACCTTCTGAATTGTAGTACAAAGCATCTACAGCCCCAATCTAAACAACAAAGAGAAGCACAATCAGTTTCAACCACATGAGAAGAAAATTATATGAACTGAACTTACCGAATCTTCAACATTGTAGCCGCTAGTCGGAGTCCTCTCTACGGTGTGTACGAATCCTAAAATATTTGTTAAGGCGTGACTGAATAGCTGTCCAGCGGTTCATTAAATGAATGCTCGTTCTTTCCGTTTGATAGCCCAAAATACAATTAAACTCGTTCCAAATTCAGTCCCATAACTTAGCTCTTGATTGATCGGTTCCTGTAGCGGCATCTTCCGAGATACGAAGCCAAGCCTTACAAAGTGCTTCATCCTCCTGCTTACTCCAATTTGGATTTCTCTCCTTCTCTGGACCCTTCTTCTTTTGGGGTTGGTGATTTTGAGATTGTTGTGAGATATATTGAGTGAAAGCATTGGGTGTGGATTGGGAATTTGCTAAATAGTTAGAAAATGAAAAAGATCCGAAGAGTGGGTTTGGTGGTTGATTTATTTGGGAATGATCTTTGTTGGGTGAAATTTTGGGTGAGGATTGAGGAAGAACAGGGGAAGATGAAACAGAGCATCAACTGTATTTATATTTGCAAATACGAGTTGCAATTGCATTGCAACGATAGAAAAATTTTGAATCCGGAAACTTTTTCACTTTTGTTGATGCTGGGTCCCACTTGACTATAACTCCAGCAGGAGTTACAGTTCTCTCCTGGCCTAGCTTCTTCAAGTGGAGAAGTTACAGTTGATCACAGCTAACTACACCATTGCGTGGGAAACAAATGAAATTGTCAGCCAACTGTCCTAAAATCTGACTAGTTTGTGGGTTTAACTCCACCACTACGGATGGCCTTAGTAACAAAATGTGGGAATAAACAGAAGTCAGAGTGTGCATACAATTTGTAAAAAGAATAATGTGTAGGCGAAAAAAGAGTTTGCGACCAACCAACATTTGTCATCGATAGTTATTCGGGGTGAAAGTTTATTGGGAAATGATTTATTTTTCAAAATTAGAATGCTCTTTACTTGTATTTTATTTATCACTTTTTCGGTTGTAGAAGTTTATCTTTTTTCATTACTCCTCTGGGTATGAATAAAGTTCGTGCCTTCTTTCAAAACATTTTTTTTAGCAAAGGAGGAAGTACTAACAAACAATAATTATTGTGTGACTGGTAAATGTTAAGGTTGAGTTTCCCAAATTTAGCACCAATTGCTAAAAATTAATTTTTTATAAAAATATTAAAAGTTAAGTTGCTAAAAGCCAATTTTTGGCTATGAATAAAGTTCGTGCCTTCTTCCAAAACATTGTTTTTAGTGAAGGAAGTACTAACAAACAATAATTATTGTGTGACCGGTAAAGGTTAAGATCGAATTTTCCGTATTTAGCACCAATTGCTAAAAGCTAATTTTTTTTATAAAAGTAATTACAAGTTAAACTGTTAAAAGTCAATTTGTTTCTCATTACCTGAAAGCTATTAAGTTGTTAAAAAATAATTTTCTCGACAATACTTCTTTTGCTAAAAACAAATTACTAAAATTACTTTGGTGCTTTTAGTAGTTGAGAGTTGGGGTTCTAAGAGCAAAAGCAATAGATACAATATTGGGGAGAAAATAGGTAAAGTACCGAAGAAATGGATTGAAAAACCCAAAACCCCTGTTTTAGCAGTCTCTCTATACTTCTTGGGAGCTGAATCTGTGTTACAGTGCCACTCTATTAATACCGAAGCGTTGTTCCTCTCTAAACATTATACTATCCTTTTTTATTGTCTCTCTCCTCCTCCTCAATCGTTTTTTCCGTTTTTGGGCCTCATGGGAGGAATAAAAAAGCAATATTCTAGAGAAGAGGAGAAAAAATACATTAGCTGCTAGAGAGAGCTTCTAGGTAAAATAACATATTAATTTTTTGTCTTTCTACTTTACTTGATTTGGCTAATTTGAAAAAAATGATTTTTTGGTTTTTTTTGTTTTGTCCTTATTTAAATTTTTTTTTGCATTTGTTGGTTTTCAGTCGATTTTTTGTGATTTCTTGGCTTGTCTCGACAAGAGGAATTTAAAAGGTATAAAATTATTAGCCAAAATTAAATTTTTGTGAATAGAGGTGAAAAATAATCGAAAAAACTGGCTTATTTTGGTTTATTTTCGACATTATTCAAAAAATTATTACTTTTAGCCATAATTTTATACTCTTTGGATTCTTCTTGACAAGATAAATTTAAAAATCACAAAATTTTGACGCAAACCTAACAAATATAATTTTTTTGAATAAAAACAACAAAAAAAATCAAAAGCCGATTTTTTCAATTTAGCCAAATCAGACTTGCTCTAAAAGCTTTGGGAAACTCCCCCTCAGTAATCTCTAGAAGTTTCTTTTTGGATAAAACTGTCGTGTTAAGAAGTTGAAGGTTACAATCTGTAAAAAGAAGTGTATATCAGTATCAGTGTCAGCCCTAAACAGTAATCGACTCCAGCTCCGGCGAAGCTCGGCTGTTCCGGCGACGATGATAACAGGTACCTCTCTCTCTCTGTTCGTCGTCTTCTGTCTGTCTCTCTCCTCTGTCTCTCTCTCTCTCTCCGTGTGTTTGTGCACGAGCTCATCTCTATCTCCTTCTGTTTGTTGTTTTTGATGGGTAATTGAGATGCTTCAGCATAAGTTCGTTATAAAACATTGAGGGGCCCTTCCTTTCAACATTTAGGTTTCATGTGTTGGTATTCCATGAAATTCCTGCTGCTGGTTTTTCGTTTTATGGTTAGATTTATAGCTTTGGAACCGGGTTTAAACTTGTAAAACCCCTAACCACATTGGATGGTAAGACTCAATTGGTTGTCTATGTTGTTGAATGAAAAAGAATGGAGTTTCTCAAGGTGTTCTTGGGTCTTGGTCATTTTGGTTTTATAAACTTAATGGCTTAATGGATGCTATTGATTTTGAAAACCATGTACTTGAAATCAAACCAAGCCAGTCAGGGGTTTTAAGATTGAGTTGGTTCAACACAGCACATTATGTGCATCATATTTACAGAACCAGTTTTAGTTGGGCTTGTGAAGCCTGATTTGATTTGGATCTCACTTTGCTGACTGTTCGGGATTTGACTTGCCCGGTCAGGTCGCATGGTCCAGGGGGCAACGCCCTCAAAACCTAAACATGAGTGTTAAGGTAATTGGTGATGTAATCCTATATTATAAATAATTTCTATATTGCTATATGTGATGTATCTTTGTACTCTTTTCATTCGAATTAGTATGGAAGCTGGTGTGAGCTGTGGATGTACTCAACTGTATAGTTGGGGAACCATGCAAAAATGTCTCGCGTTCTTGTTTTTTGTTCTTGATTATTCTCCCCGCGCGTGTTTGTTGGTTTGTTTGAATTCTCAACATTTTTAATTTGTCAATTTGCATATTTATAGATATAACTGAATGATAGTTCAACCTATTCTTGCTTACACAATGATAGATGAAGTAATGTAAAGTACCTCCTACATCTCCAAAGATGGGTTTCGACTTTCGAAGCCACATAATTCCGTTGAGCTTTAAACTTTTCCAACATTGTGTATGTAGCCTTAATCAGATATAAGACATGAAAGCACT
This sequence comes from Vaccinium macrocarpon, assembly GCA_022606695.1. NCBI lineage: Eukaryota > Viridiplantae > Streptophyta > Magnoliopsida > Ericales > Ericaceae > Vaccinium > Vaccinium macrocarpon. The sequence goes on along the minus strand of CM040176.1, from coordinate 33,038,439 downwards.
GATGACTTAGTGCGTAATGGTTCTCAAATCCATGTTTCCAGCATCCTAAACATATGAAATTTTTCCTTGCATGGTTATTATTGAGTTTCTTACAGGTTATGGGCCAGCAGATGGAAAGTGTTTCTCCTGCTTGGAAGCTTCTGTAAGAGCAGTCAGTTTATCCCCTTGCTTTTCTCGCTACAACTACAAAGCCTTTTCACATTTCAAGATCGCTTCGCTCAAATTCACTTTCAGGGGGATGTCTTTAGTATGCAACATGGGTTCAAATGGTTACACAAGGAAACCGGACTCTTCAAGCCGAAGCAAGCATGTGTTTGCCCAAAGGAAGAACCAGTCAAATAAGGACAGAGACAGTTCTGATAGCCTTGAAGAATCCAAAGTGTTTTCCTCAAAAAATGGGTCATTATCTGTCCCCAGTGCCCCAAAGTTCCAACCGAATGGAACTCCAGAACCAAGAGAAAAGGAGTCTTCTGCTAATTTTTTCTCCAAGGTTAAGGCTCAACGTCAACTGAGAGCAGTTATCAAGGAAGAGAAGAAGCTGGAGGAGCTTCAACGGGATGGTGATAAGGATGGGGAAGATGCTCGTGTTGTCCTTGATCTTCTAAGGAAATACAGTAGTCCAATAGGTGAGGCATGTAATAGTAGCAGCAGAGACAACTTATTGGACCAGTCCGAACAAGATGATTTATTTGCCAAAGAGAAAAACACGAGCTCCCCTAGGTTTGCAAAGAAACACAATAATCTGATGGGGGACAAAATTAGTAGAAATGGTAGCATCAGAGACCTCTTCTTGAACGCGTCTGAAGTGCTAGATGGTTCATTGGGTGGGAAGGAAAGCACAAGATCCCCTAAGCTTGCAAAGAAATACGTTACTTCAATGGGGAAGAAAAGTATTAGCAGCAGTGGTGATAGCAGCAAAGGCTTCTTGGACCATTCTAAACAAGATGGTTTATTTGACGAAGAAAAAAGTGTGAGCTCTCCTAAGCTTGCAAGGAAACACATTGCTCAAACAGGGAGGATAAGTGTTAGTAATGGCAGCAGCAGAAATTTCTTGGGCCAGTATGAGCAAGTTGGGGTAGCTGACGAAGAGAAAAGCACGAGCTCCTCCGAATCCTTTAACTTTGGGGAACAGGAATCCCCTTTCATTAAGCTTTTAAATGAACACACTATCCAAAAGGGGAAGAATCGTAGTAGTAATGGTAGCAGCAGAAACTTCATCTTGGAGCACTCTGTACAAAGTGGTGTGGTTAACAGAAGGAAAGATCCTACGTTGGTTGATTCAAATGACTTTGTGAAACATGAGTCCCATACCTTAAATAGACCAGTATCAAATTTTCGACGTAGATCTCCAATCCCTAGAGTCAAATTCGAGCTTATTGGTACTAATTCTGTCACAGGTTCAAATTTAGGTGATAAAAGAGAGCGCCCTCTTCTCGGGCATGAAAAGAGAGAGGACACTTCTGATTTTGTTGTAAGTTTTAGTCAAAATGAGTCAGAACAGAAACCAACTGTAGAAGGCGATTTGCATGCAATGAAGCTTCCGGAATTGAAAGCACTAGCAAAATCTCGTGGCATGAAAGGGTTATCGAGGCTCAGGAAGCATGAGCTGTTAGAGTTGTTAAGTGGTGCTTCAACCTGATTTTCTGATCCACAAAACGAATTAAAATTGAACTGATAAAACTTCACATTCTGATGAAGTCTTGAGGCTTTTAATGCGCATTTTTGCTGTAATCATACTTGTACCCATTTCATCAGTTCAGTTTTGGGATTGATGGTGTTTTGGCTGTTGTGAGTACCATTTTTTGTGTGGTTGAGCGAATCTGCAAAGGTGTCCTTCGGTTGGGGTAAGGTAATTGAGACTTCATTTCTTGTTCATTATTTTTCTGTCCATCTCTCCTGCCTATTTCACTTTTTGGAATGTCAATCCAAAGCTCTTGACCAGCTTTTCACTTCCCATGGAGGATTCTGTACAAAAGTAGTAAGAATAACAAAGAAACATAACTTTCCCATAACTTTTTCCAACTTTATCCAAGCCTGAACGAACTCGCTTGTTTTGTTTCAAAATCTGGCTCTTTTAAGCTATCCATATTTACCTAGAAGGACATTTCAACCAAAGAAGAAAAAGGTGAAAATAAAAGAGATCTTGTCACTTTCTTCTTCAAGAAAGAAAATATTATTGACGTGTCTTAGAGCAAATTCCTAATTCGTAGGAATTGGCAAATGGTGGGGTGAACTCCATCCAATAATACTAGGGACACAAAAACAAGCTACAATACTAACTGGACAACCTACGTGACACTGCATGATTGATAATGGAAGAACAAGCATTTTGAAACTATTTTGCAACCATCAATCATGTAGCGACACTCAATTTGTTGTGGTTGGTACTTGGTAGTGTATGGTTGTTGTGCTAATAGCATTATTGAACTCCCTTCCTCTCAACATGGTCCCGAGTTTTTGCTACAATTGTTCTCGTGAATTTGATGATGTATGAGAGGAAACAATTTGTACATCTCGTGCTTAGTAGGGTTATGGTGACAAGTCATTCTTTCTGATTTAGTATCTACCTAACAAAAGCACCTGTTGACGTAGCCGGCCCAGGGGTAAGGCCTCAGGCTTGGACAACCTCGGGCTGGGGCCAAAAAAAAAAAGAGAACATAAACTTGAGGACAACTTCGTAATTACAGAAAGAAACAAATTGAAACAAACCAGAAATCTTGAGATGAAATTGAAATATTTAAAAATGCAAGGACCAATTTGAAATAGATGTAAAGAGTACAGGGACAAAATTGAGGAATTTAAAACTATATGACCAAATTGAAACCTGCCCATAACTGTAGAATTTATCACGAAGCCGCGCCGTAAGCACACAAAGGAACTATAGAATTTAAAATTAAAACACTAGAAGTCTAGAATTTGGTTTAAAAAATGGAAGGAGTAACCTGTTATCTTTGAATCGAATCGTGCTAATCATAAGGTATTTTACATTTTGATTATTTATTTATTTATTTATATAATTCAAGTAGTAATCTTGATTTTCTTTTCTTTTTTAACTTGTATGTCTATATTCATTTTTTATGACTTAATAGTAAGTGGATAACTAAACTTGAAATTCGACTGGGAGCGGAACCGATTCCACAATGATTTGGAAACACCCGTGGTTAGCCCAAATGAGTTGCTGCACTGGCAGGTCCTTACAATCCTTTAATTGACGAAAACAGAAGACTATACGTAAAAAAAAAGAAAAAAAGAAAAAAAAAGAGAATTTTATTTACATTGTTAAAAAGTAAATCAAAAATATGGAAATGCATGACGATTTTTTTTTTTTTTTTGTTGCTAAACGTTAGAATATTTCTCCATCCGTCCCATTTTAAATGTTTGCTATAGGAATACGTGCTATTTTAAATTCCTAATAATAGACCAAGACAGTTAGCTTAGTTGTTCATGTAACCCCTTCTATAAGAATAAGGTTCTGGGTTCGACTCTTATGAAGAGGAGATCAACCCTTGTAGTTTACTAACATGTAACAACTAATTGTATTAATGTATATTGAATGGAAAAAAAAACTCCTAATAATATATATTATATTTAAAATTTTTATACCAAATTAAAGTGTTTATTGACTACCTTAATTTGGTGCAACAAAATTTAAAAATATTCTACAAAAGTATAATTTTTAACATTGACAAAAAAATGTTTCTCAAATGGAACATTTAAAAAAGGACAAGGAAGTAGTATGTTAATATCTATTAAATTATCACGAGAATTAATTGGACAGAGTTAAACGCTAAAATTCACACGTCACAGTAATCTAATCCAGGGCGCTTTAGGATGCTCTTGTACGGCGGCATCCAGGTCGTTGATATCAATAATTAAAAGTTTGGATTTTATCTTGACAATAAACAATTGAAACCTGTAAAGTGTCGAAATAAAATAAAAAATCATTAAAAACACATCCGAAATGTTTCAGATGCCGCACTACATAAACGTCCTAAACCGCCCCGTTCCCCAGTCCAAACCCCATGGTCGACATAATAATGAAATTTGGTCACCGCGGTTTTAAAAATTATGGTCAAGTAAACGTAAAAGTGCAATTAACTTTTCATTTTAGGGCATATTAACAACTCGACAAAAATCCCATATCTCCCTGTTCAATAATCCAAGCGTTCAAGATTCTTCGAAGTTTCCTTCTTCATATCCTTCTCTGCTAAGGAATTCTCTCTCTCTCTCTCTCTCTCTCTCTCTCTCCGCCCTTCCAGTGTAAAATGCAAATAAAGAGAAGCTAGCCTTCCGAGGCCATCTGAATATTCGCATTCGATTCAATGGGGCAACAACAATCCAAAGATGAGTTACTATACGAGAATGCTCTCAGTGGAAACATTGAAGCTGTCAAATCCCTATGCAGGGAAGGTGCAAGCCTCGAGGTATTTTTCGTACTCTCTCTATCTGCATCCAAAGCTATATGTATGCGTATAAACAGCTGAATTGCGCATGAAAAGTGATAAAGGAAAAAACCCACCACAAGTCAATGATTTGGAGTTTATTAATGCAGTGGGTTGACAAAGAAGGAAAGACGCCGCTCATTGTGGCTTGTATGGCTCCAGAACGGTTTATTTTGGCAAAGACTTTGATCGAACTTGGTGCAAAGGTCAACGCTTACCGTCCAGGTATGTTCAATTGCAGTTCATCTCCCAATAGATTGCTTTGGTAATTAGTTAGGAATTTGTAGGAGAAATGTTACCCATGTTTTATTTTGTGACATGAATTGTACTCCCTCTGTCCCAAAAGGATTGCCCGGCTTGCAAGACGAGAACTTAAAAATAGTCAATTTTAGTATTAAAAAAAAGGTTTGAACTTTTTGCGGTTAGTTTACTAATTATCGATGAGTTCTTTTCATCTATAAAAAAGGTATCAATTTTTATTAGTAAAAATGCCCTTTTAAGTCCTCATTTGCGAACTGAGTTTTTTTTATTCACTCTTTAGCTGGATGTTTGTGATTAGTTATGTGTGTAGTGAAATATAATGGTGCTAAAAATTTGTGTTATATCAGCGCTCTATATGTGGCTTAACATTTGAAATTGCTTAATGGTAGTTGTGTTGGCTGTTGGTGTTTGGTGATACTTTGTCTTATTGCCAGTGATAAACTGACTATGAGATGTCTGTATTTGATCGTTATTGGTTGGAGTTATACTTGCCATTTACCAATATTTCTTTAGGGCTTCATGCTGGTACTCCATTGCACCATGCTGCGAAAAGAGGCTTGGATCATACCGTTAGGCTGCTTTTGTCCCATGGAGGTATGCGTCATTGATTCAACGTGTGTAAGAATACGAGTGGTCATTATTTTGCTTCAAGTTTAATTTTGGTGAAGGACCACTTTGTGTTCACTGTTCAGTGTTTAGCCATATGTGTAGATGTTGTGGGTTTCCGTTCCCTTTCTTGAAATGGTATTATCATATAATATATGCTTCAGCAAATCCTTTGGTGAGAAATGATGATGGTCAAACTCCACTTAATGTTGCCAGATCAAGAGGGTTCGTCAATGTAGTTCGTGCTATTGAGGTATTCTTTGGCCTGACAAATGTTATAAGTTATATGGTTGGAGATCCTTCATGCGCATCGAAGGAATTTTTTTGTTTTGACTTCTACATTTTTAATGCTTTTACAGAGTCATATTTGCTTTTTCTCTGGCTGGTTGAGGGAGTTTTATGGTCCAGGCTTTCTTGAAGCATTTGCTCCTCAGTTGTTATCAAGGAAGATGTCAGTTTAGTCTTCAGTTTCTATGTTATTAATGCCTTCAATTATCTTATCTGATTTTTTTTTTTGGTAAAGATTACTCATCTGTCAGGCGCCATTTACATAACTATATGTTGGTACCACCAGATGAGATGAATCTGATATTTATCCAAAGGGAAATTGAAATTTTATTTCTGGCAAAGCATTAGGTGCACTTGCTGATTATTCCTTAATTGCAGTTGGGCTGTCGTTATACCTTGTGGCTCACATAATCCATTGAAGCCTCTGAAATTGGAGCTAGCCATTTATTCTTCTTTGCAGGTACAGAGTTTTGTCAAAATCAGCTTCCGTCATTGGCACTGAGATTCCATTTGGTATGAATTGATATTGATATTAAGTTCTCATACCTTTTCCCAGTTATACAAAACTGGTTTCTTAGATCCTGCAAAAGATATTTTGGGACTCTGGTTTTGGAGTCAGTGTTCTTTTAGCAAATAAAACATGTGAACCGGAGCGCGTTCAATAGTTTCCTAATGTGGTTCTTTTGTCAATGAACAGGAGGCCCAGCCTCATACAGTTGTTGCTTTGTGGAAGGCTGATATTGAGGAACCAAAAGTCCAGCAATCAGATGCCACTCTGACAATTTTCGACAAGTCCACTAGTAATCTCTCTACCGAAACTGATTGTGAAAATTTTGTGTTACTTATATAACTCAATAAAAAGTTTGAGCCGAAAAGGAAAAGGACATTCACATTAGTCATTACTTATTTCTGCAAACGGGCCCATAGCCTGTTTGGTTTTAATTCAGTAACTTCATTTGAGTTTTTGCTCAGAGGGATAAATTAAAGGCATCTAGCATTAGTTGGTGCTTTCTCATGGCAGGCCCATGTAAGATGAGGGATTCCTACGCGTGACTAACCTGGTAGCACCTGTTCCTTTGCACCAAAAAGAACAGCATCATGACATCGTTTTGTTGTTGATGTACCTAGGTTTACCTAGGTTTTAGGACTGCATACTTGTGTATGTTATGGAGTATTTCTGCATCTTTCTGCATGAGACCCACTCCACCTCCTGCAAATCTTGTTTGCACACTTACTTGACTGCTATGTTTTGATTCTTACAAAATGTAAAAGACGATTATTGTGCACATTAGACACCATACAAGTCATAGATGTTAACCATAGTAAACTCATCTTTGTCCGTTTCTCAATTTTCCATGATTTGGTCCACATCTTTGTTGGAATGCGAGTCATGCAACACTTACCTCCATGTCCACATATCTTAAGGATGTGTTTTGGAACCTCGGATATTGTACACTTTATTAACATTAAAACATTTTGTGGAGGAATACTGTCCAGGAAATTGATTTGGGTCTCTAGGCCTGCCTTCTCTGATGCCTTTCGGCTTTGATTTCGGGGCATGGTTCTGCAACAAATGTCCCTGTAGCTCCTTGGTTCTTGGAGGTTTAGGGGGACCACTGTCTCCATTGTATTTTGAGAGCATCCACGTAGTGCATATTGCCAAAGGTTAGGTCTGTCTCCAATCAGCCCTACCCATACTCCTAATGATTGGGGACTAGATGGGTTATGTTATTGTTATTGTTGTGTACTATTTTAACAGGTACCTTTCCTGCAACTTTTTGCTGGAGTAATAAAACAGGCAACCACACTTACAGGGTAAAATCATAATTACTCACTAAATCTTAACAAAAGGCATGCCAAAGTGACTTTGCGAAAGTGTTCAAGTTCAGGAAGAAATAACATATCGACAGGTGTCTAGAGTGCCTTTTGGTCGAAAGGGAGATGTGTCTTTGATATCAGTGTTTTAGATGAATGATGATTGATGCGTTTAGACGTTAGTCCTTTTTGTTATTGTGGAATAAGAAACTAATTTGTGCATGGCCACTGCATGTGCATATTATTGAGCTTGGTTATAAAAATCTTCTTCCAGTTTTAATTACTGCATGTCCTTCCTGTTCTATGTATATCTTCCAAAGGATCATGTTCTTCCATAACAGACACCCGATACAAGTTTGCATCTGCCAGTGGTTGCGACAAGCAGCAAATTCAATCATTATACGATGCCTGCAGAGGAATTCCTCAGGTACATTTCAAAGACAGCTTCTGTAGGTCTTAAGCTTGTTGTCTGATGTGTGCATTTTACATGGACCAAGATATTTTGCCTGGTAGAGAGATTCTGATATTATATTTATTTGTTAGTTACCCATGTGGGAAGTGGTAGATTTATTTGAGGTATCAAACCAAGATAAAGAATACATAGTTTTACGTAGTTGGAAAATACTGTTGATTTTAGGGGAAGGAGATATATCAAAGGTTTTTTAGGCTGCAAGTGTTCACTGTTCAGGCTCTTATTATAATGCAAATTGTAGCGAATCACCCGGCAATAACTTTGCTTAAACCTTGTTTTTCTTTTCAAGTTCTTGGTTTATTCTACGAGATGCAAGATTGGAAATGCTAGGCGTTTTGCAGGATCAAAATGAGTTAGAATTTCTGCTTTGATTTTCTTTTCTTCATTTGGTTTTATTATCTACATGACCTCAACTGTGAGATGCATGTAGCTCAGTGACTGTTGGGTCTCAGTACTATATGGTCGCAAAATGAGATAAAGATAGCAGTCTGGTCAGCTCAGAAGGATGGGAAACCTTAACGTGCCACAGCATTCTAGCTTAACATGCGACATCATTCTGCCTTCTTATGTATTTTTTGATAAGCCAGTTGTCCAGGCCAGCTTACGTGCACCTTGACTAATCCCGGGGGCCGTTTTGTGTTATTTTCTGGATTTATTCTGTTTTTACGCACTTTTAGGGCTCACCAACTAATTTGTGAAAATTCGGAATGTGAATGAAACTATTTGGGCCAGATAGGTCATCTTTTTCCCCACAAACTTTTTTTGTGCCTACTCTGTAATTTTTAGCAAGAACAATTTCATTTTCTTTCATCTCAGTGTATTTTATTGACACCACATCCCAATTCAAGATCCAGCTTGTGCTCCCCTGATCAACATACTGGCATTTCAGGTTATGCCACCCCAAGTAAGACATGATAGTGAAACTTCAGCTCCATTAACTGATAGTCAAACTGCTGCAGAAGCTGCTGAACTAGCAATGGCAATAAACGCTTCTCTTCAGTCTGCTATGGAAGATAGACTTGTGTTCCGCCCCACTGACCACCCAACCTCTGGAGCTAATAATGTAAATGGTTGGGGGGCCACTACAAGTGACCCCAGTCAAAATGGATGGGGATCGTTTGGTGGTTCTCCACCTCCAGAAGCAAGCAGCAGTGGATGGATGGATAAGCCAACCAGAGAAGAGCACAATGGATGGGGAGTGCCCGAATCCACATCCACTAAGAATCCAATTCACGTTACTGATACGCCAACTAGAGAAGATTACAATGGATGGGGAGTCCCTGAATCCACAACCACTAACAATTTGATTCAAGCTACTTCTACACCAACTAGAGAAGAGCACAATGGATGGGGAGTGCTAGAATCCACACCCAACAGCAACCCAATTCAAGCTAATCACTCACCAACCAGAGTAGAGTACAATGGGTGGGGAGCGGCTGAAGCCACACCCATTAGTAATCCGACTCAAGCGGTTTATGCTCCAGATAACATTGCTCCTCCTGTCCAGACAACAAATTCAATTCCTGTATTGGCTTCTTTGGCTCCTTCAGCTCCTCCACTTCATGTAGACGATTTATATGATGGTCCAATTAATTATCCCTCCATTGATTTCAGCCCCGTGGACTTTTCTGTTCCTGTTGTGGAGCAGGTAGCCACTATAACTAGTGAAGCTAAAGATGGAGACGCAGAAAGTTCTTCCTCTTGTGTGATATGTTGGGAAGCTCCAGTTGAGGGTGCGTGCATTCCCTGTGGTCACATGGCTGGCTGCATGTCCTGTTTGGACGAGATTAAAACCAAGAAAGGTGATTGCCCAGTTTGCCGAGCCAAGATAAATCAGGTCATCAGGATCTATGCTGTTTAAGGGGGAAAAGCTGGACTTTGTGCCCTGGGTTTGCAGGTGAAGATGTCTCCCCTTTTATTTCTTTACTGGTTCTCTGCACTATACATGTGGCGCACCACAATGTTTATTTCTATATGAGGTCTTTTTTTATTTTGTTTTGAGTTGAAGCATCCATGATTGTATGTAAAAATGTTTGCCCGTGTATATATATATCTGTTTTGTTTGAATATAAAGTTTCATGCTTAATATTGCTTGCCAAATTTTCCTGTAAATGAGTGTTTCAGTTCTTCCCAAACCGAAGTGTGTGGGTCAAAATATAACTGATGGCTCAAAATAGTTTGGAAAGGATGCTGTTTGATGAGCAAAAAATGTGTCCTGTTCTTGATGGTGATGAGGGTGAATAGTGACGTAGTTCCAAAATCTTGGAAGTGCAGATGGCCTTTCAAAGCCACCTGGACAGCCACAGAATATGTTCTCTGAAGATACGTCTCCTTCTCGGTATATCATTGCGTGAGTGCTAACAGCGGGTCCATTGTGCCAAATTTCTAGACCCACCTTCCATTTTTCAGTCCAGTGGACGGAAACGGCACATGGCTTGCTTCCTCAACGAAAGACCATAAGTAACCTTGTGCTTCCAATACATAAAGTGGTGTTCAAATGGCATGCTCAAGACTATTTTCTTGTTTTTCCCATTTTGGAGTCAGAATGGCACCAAAGATGGCTTTGCCAAACTTGTCATCAAGAATTTTGCCAAACATGGGCAAAAGAAGAGCATTTGGCTGCCTGGTGGAATTTCTCATACGTAGCAGATTCGGACCTTTTTTTCGGCATTTTGCAACTGGCATATGATATAATGCTACAAATATTAGCATGCCCTTATGTTACTTATTACCAGTGCTGCACTGCCTTTTCCCCATATTAGTCAATCTTGGTAACCCACAAAAAGAACAGTGAAATTGTAATTTCTTTGTTCAGTTGATTACAGCAAGGAAGACCACTTTCCTGCTGATGATTACAATAGTGTGTCACTATTTCCTTGCTCTGTGTTTGGTTAGTTCTCTCTTCCTCCAAACATTTCCTTTTCTTTTTCAGTTGTGACAACCAATTATTAAAAGGTTAAAAGATTGGGGAGAGAAAAGTGCTCATCATATTGCTTAATGTTCTCCTAGTAGATGATAAGAAGTTACTCCCTCCATCCCAAAAACTTTTGACCTTTTTGGGATTGCATGTCATTTTAAATTGCTTATATCTTTTTATTTATAAATTTTTATGTGATTTTGAAAATTTTGTTTAATAGAACTAATTAAAATCTATCAAACAAGATCCATATTACATATTTTTTGACATTTACATTTAAAGATATAGACATTTGAAAATAGCACACTATCCAAAAAGTGTCAAAAGTTTTGGGATGGAGAGAGTATCACTTTGAAATCATCTTACGGTTAAAAAGCTTGTCTTCTAGTGTTTAAAGTGGACCTAGTGGCTAAGGTGGGGTGTTGAAAAATTATTTGGTGGTCTTGGATTAATGTCATGTGATGTCCTCTTGCTTACCACACATTTACTTAGTGTCTAGAACTGATTGTATGAATTTTACGGTGAAAATATATAGTGGATAAAAGTGTTAAGGTCTTACGTGGCGGAGTCACTAATTAGTGGGGTGTGACTAGGGTTGTGAATTCCCAGAAATGCGAGAGGTACAGACCAAATCATGTACAGATTGTACCGACGGGCTCTGGGAGTTTAAATGAAATAGGGTGATTTTGGATCAAGCACATAGGGATGTCGGATTGATTCTGATTCCTCCCTGAAAAAATCATTGTAAGATGAACGAATGACTCGAATCATTCATGTGAAACCCTAAAAATGGGTCCCCGAGCCCTGGGGCACGATAAGTTCATGGTTCCTGTCGGTACCAATAGCCTTGTTGGTGAATTCCAGCATAAAAGGCTGACCGTGGACCTACCTGAAAAGGAGATGGGTCCAAGGGGAGGTGAGATGGGTTAAATGCAGCACAACGTGATTCTTTGACCACTTTTTGTACTACTCCAATACACTTTCTCCTGCCTCTAATACAAATATTGCATGGTAATAAAAGAGAAAAGATTTTCAAACCCCCTATTTTACAATTAATACTCTTTTTTCTGTCTTTATCTTTATAAATTTACAATCTTACCATTGGATGGGTGAAAAAGATGTATTGAAAAAAGGGCAATATTATAAATTCATGTGGATAAAAACAACAAAAGAGTGTGGATTGTAAAATGAGGGTGTGAAAATCATTCCCCTAATAAAATCACTAAGTTACAGGTTTTGCTTGGCTATAAATAATTGCTGACCAGTTCCGATGGCTCTTGTCCAAATTGGCATTATTTTTTGGACTCTTCCAAGAGGAAATTCTAGAGATCGAACCCATCAAGGGTGAGTGAGTGTTTTGTGGTGAATTATTTCATACATTGTGATGGTTTATATCTCATATTTCAGTCTCCCTCGCCTAAGATATAAAAACTTAAACCTATGTATATAACAAGGAGCATATATGTATTGTGGGTATGTGTTGATCTTTCTCAAAAAATTCAAGAATGTGTTAATCCTATACATGCATCTGATAACAATGAACAGTTTTCGTGTACAACACATCAATTAAATTTGACCTATATAATTTAAATTAATCAATTGAGCTGCATAGTATTCAATAAGATGGAATGGAAGTCACAAACATGGGACTATATAACTAAAAATTATACTTCATTACGTTTAATAAATATGAGTCGATATCTAATTGGTTCTGTAATGTAAATAGAAGAGTTAGGAGAATGAAGGAGGAGAAAAGAGTAGTCGAGTATATAACAATATAGAAAAAGAAAAGTAAATATTAAGATGTTTATAATATGGGGAAAAAATATTATGAAGATAGTTCACTATTTAATTTGGATAAATATATCTAGTCCTCACATTTTGGGTTGAAAACAATTATCGTCCAAGCAGGGTATGAAAAAAATCATAAATTAATGGAATATTCCTTTCAGCGGTTGGATATGAATATTATTTGGTCCTGTTATCTTCCTGTACGTTTTTTTGTGGGGAGAATGGGAGAGGCGGACATGAACTAATAAATTGCACTTTAACGGCCTAATCCAGACCGTTGGATCTCAGAATTCACGGTCTAGATTTGTTTGGTGCAAACTCCTTGTTTACTGAAGCTCCGTAAATAAGTATTTCTCGGTATATATTAGTTTTTTTTAAGAAGAGTAAAAACAATTCTGATAATGAAAATTATACTCAAAGCGTGCATCTAATATATCTAATATAACTGGAAAAAGACATAGTGTACTCAACCAAAACAAATACACCCTCCGTTCTAATTTAAATGTTCTCTACGGGAAATTGAACTTTTTAAGAGTTTAAAATTTGTGCTCTAAATTTTCAAAAAAGTAACCTTAAAAACTGTGAAGCCAATTAAATGTATTTAAATTGTTTATATCCTTCCATATGGTTTTCAAAAAATATGTAATATGAATCTTTGTTTGATAGATTTCAATTAATTCTATTATACAAAGTTTTCAAAATGATGAAAAATATTTTATGTTGAAAGATATTGTCAATTTAAGAATGATGTGAATATCAAAAACTGTCAAATCAATTAAGAATGAAAGAGTACTTTTCAGGGATAAAATTGAAAGTTTGGTATATTTTGATAGTTATTTATAAAAAATGGATACTTATTTTGGAACATCCCAAAATATAAATATGGACTTTTAAAATGGGATAGAGGGAGTAGAAATAACACATCAAAATCAAACGATGGATACACCAACAATAAAATGATCGCAGTTAGATGTCGAAGCAGCACATATAAGTTGTTAAACAATTGTAGAGTAATTTCATTATTGATAAAGCTTTCTATAGAAGTTGACTGATACCAACCAAAGTAACTCTAGCACCAGGTGTATGCTACTCCGTCCGTCCCAAAAATATTGTCCCTTGTTTTTATTCTAATCGAATAAAAAATTGATCATATCTTTCAATCGGTAATACATTTTATATGCAATATGAATTTTATTTGATAGATCTCAATTAAATTTAAAATACAAAGTTTTTAAAATCACCTAAAATATTATAGATAATAATATATATTATATTGAAAATTAACACGAATTTTTAAAAGGGATTATATATTTTAAGGGACTATATTTTTGGATGGAGGGAGTAGTTGTTTACCATTAAGATCACACCTGGAATACAGAAGTATGTTTCCAAAATCTTTCTTTCGATATCAGTCCTTTCTCATCAATTAATTAATAAAAAAGTCATAACTCTTTCTCCTCCCTAATCATGATTTAGATTCCCCATTAAGCTTTCTTTAATCACTAATTAATGCTGCATGATACTATTATTCATTATCAAATAATAATTACCCGCGACACCCAACAAATCTTAAACTAAAAGTGGGACCCTTCATTCCAACCCTCTTTCTTTTGCTTTCCCTGTTTCTATTTCTGGTTCTTGCGTCTCTCTCTCCGCGGGATGGAGCACTGTTAGGAAAATTGACCAGAAGTTTTATGCTTTGTGGGTTTTCTTCAAATCTGCTAATGCCTTCAGCCATGACTTCAGGCCACGACAACCCAGGTAATTTTCTATTCAACTTTGTTGATTTTGCTCATGGAATGGTACCCTTTTGATGTAATTACCCATTTCTTGAATTTCTGGTTTGTCTTTGGTGTATAGAAGATAATATGAATGGGGGATTTCTTGAATTTGAAGAAGATTCCAAGAAAGTGGTTTCATTTATCTCATATCTGGGTAGATTGTTCAATAACGTTATAAAATTTTGCATCTCATAGTATTTTATCTGTCTTTTTCTTCATAGTTTTAGTTTTTCTCTGGTTTTACAAAATAGTAGGCCATCGAAGGCGTCTTTACCTATCTTGCTAAATTGATAGCTCAGAATTCAATTGTTGAATTAATTTCTGTATTACATCAAACTCTTGATACCAAGTTAAAGATTGTAGATTTTATGGCCAACCCTGTTCTTTTTAACTTATTTTGGAAAGTAGCCCAATTCTATCCAATGATTCATGACTCATAGGCTATTGCACACCCATAAGTGGAAAGATTAATTTTTATTGCTGCAGTATGCCTCAACCCGTAATAAATCAGAATACGTTGCTGTTTCTGTGCAATTTTGATGTATGAATTGCCTTCAATCTTATTCAAATCGATAGCTGTCTATGCATATTTTTTTTTATTGCTTTCCTTCCTATGATTCTCCTTGGCTTTTCATTTGTTAAACCTGTTACTATTGATGCGCCTCTGTGGGTTTTGGTAGCGGGTGCGAGTTCAAGCGTCGGACCTTCCTAAACTTGAATCTTAGGATACTGGGAAAGGTATCCCTAATTGGATGTGGTTACAGGGACACCTCGTGAACACTTTTTTGTAGTACATATTGCATAATTTTTTCAGATTATGTATCGTAAAATGTATTAGGGGTTAAGAAAAATATGGTTTTGCTATTTTATGTCCATGTGAGACCAGAAATATTGCTTTTCTAGCAAATTTTCTATTCTTTTTCTATAAATATCATGACAATTAGAGGATTTGAGTGTCCAAAATGGATATGCATGTCGGACACATCAACACGGGTACTTCATCCCAAATGAATGATCCATGTAACATAGCTGAGCAAGGTTGTTTTAGGCTTAGAGTTGATCCCGTATAAATAATCCGTCAAAATGCCGTTAGTCTGAATTTCACTAGTTTTGGGCTGCAGTCAATACATTTCATTTTCAAGAAACTCCTTCAACATGTAAGTTATATCACAGATGATGCTGTGAAGGTTTAAAAGCTTACAAAAGTTTTTAAAGTATTGGCTCCATTTAACTGAGCATTACATGAGCTAATGTGAGCTTTGAGATCTCCTACGCAACTATGACTTGTACACCTACAAAGAAGATTTGATTTTTAAGAAAATTGACTTGTAAGGCTCATTTAGATCCCGCAAGAAGAATGTAACCAGCAAATTGACCGGTAAAATTCAGTAGAGAAAATTAGATTTGTAACTTGACCTGTCTCACAATACAGGCTTAGAAGAATACGATCCACAAAACTTAGATGAACAATTGTAGACTTACCAGCGGCGGATTCAACCTAAATAAGTTAAATAACCATAATGCACTACTTGGACTCCGGGGCGACTCTTGGATTTTCATCTAGCTCTAATAAAAATACATAGCGGTGCCTATGATGAAGAGCTGTATGCAAAAAAAGAAAAAAAGAAACTATGAGTAGGCAAAAGATCCATTACATTGTTTGACAAAAAGAGACTCCAACATATTACAACATCTCATGACGAGTCTTCATATTTTCAAAGCGTTGAGTTATAGCTTCATTATCAAGTTATCAACACTCTTAAACATGTTCTTCTCAATGAATGTGACCAAAGAATCATTCAACCATTCAGCTTCCATCTGGTTACGCAATTGGATTTCTATCAATTTCATCGAGAAAAAAGATCTTTCAACAGTTGCTGTGGTGACCAAAAGAAGCAAAGTTAATTTCACAAGAAGATAGACTAATGAATATGCATGATTCTTGTTTGTTTTGTTAGGACTATAACAAGTTGTAGATAGACTAATGAAAATGCACTGAAGAAGAGAAGCCATCCACTATCCCCTTAAATGTGTATATTATATATTGGGCTTTAACATGTATTATATATTGGGCTTTAGGCTTGTTTTGCTTTGTTAGGGCTATAACAAGTTGGTTCAAATTTAGTCAAAAATATTTATTTTAATGTCGTATGAGTAACCCAGCACTGATAATACTAAAAAAATTTAATTTATATCTAAATTTTATTTTTTTTCAGTGCATTTTTTGAACACAGCAAGGTCGCTTGACCTTGCTGCCAAAGAGGTAGAGTTGCCCCTGCTTGGACTATGACTCAACTAGGCAACTTCCCAAAGGGGATGCACCTTGATACTGAACCAATTTTGAGATTCCTAACTTCCTTGAATTTACCATTTTCTGTGCGTTCTTATGGATGCATCAAGGAAAAATTGATGGAAGAACCTCGTTTATGCTTAATTCACGGAGAAGCTCATATCTCAATCTACCAATTAATCAGCCACAGAGTCACGTGCCCCAGAAAATGCTAAGAGTGCTGGTTGAGGTGGTTTTCCTTTATATTTTGGAGTCATTTGGCAACCAAGTGTGATCTTCCAGCAGCGACCAACCTTTTCAGTGCCTGTTACTTGTATGCAAAGTGCTTAGTTTGCTTATAACTGGGTAAAATGCATCAATTAGGCAATTCAGTATTTTTGGGCTTTATTCAGGGAGCACTGGGCAGTGATTCTCTTCGTCATTCTCCAAAACCTTTTGATTAGTTATTTGCGGTGATTGGCCTCTCTTTTCCATCCTACTTTCTTTGGTCAAGGTGTGTTCTCCATGCCATTTTTTTCGGGGGTCAAGATAGCTGTCTTTTTGCTAGATTTGATTGATAACATATTCATAACCGAAAGATTGTCATTTTGTAATATTCTATAAATAGCTTTCTATATATTAGGATTGGGACTAATAAGGATGTGCTTGCAGTAGTGTGTGTGTCTGCATTATATGATATGTAAGAGAGCTTTGTGGAATTTCAATGTCGTGAATCATGGTATATCTGTAGCTGCATTATATGATGTCTTCATTTTATGAAATATGTCCATAGTGATTAGCTTGAGAATTTTTCATCTTGTATATGAGTCGTTCGACTTGTCCTTGCCCCAACTTATGAAGGCATGATAAATAATAGCATCTTCTTAGACTATGAAATACATCCATCTGTACGGAATTGTGTTACTCGAGATGTATTGACATACTTGTGTTCTGAAACTGTTAATGCTCATGTTGCCGTTTGCATGACGACCACACCAATGTTGAAGGCTTGAGGCCACTGGTTGCCACTATAAACTGTTACTCCTATTTCAAAATTACTGTGATAATTCAGTTAATGTTTGATATTTTTTCCTCTAATATTTTTAAATTTCTAATATTGTGACCTTATTAAACAGGTCAGATGGATACGAAATCTGTAAGGTGTGTCGTTAACAGCATTTCTAGATTCGTTCATCTAGTTTCATGCCAGACAACGAATACTATGCCTGCTCAAAAGAGCTTTAGAAAGATAGCAAGCTTGTTGAAGCTTTTAAAACCGGTGCTTGATGATATTGTTGATTATAAAATCCCTTCAGACGAAGCCCTATACAAAGAGTGTGAAGAACTTGATTTAGCTGTTAACGAGGCTAGGGAGTTCATGGAGGGTTGGTCTTCAAAGATGAGCAAGATTTGCAGCGTGAGTACCGTCTTAATCCATTTCGTGATTCCATCCACAGGAGTAATCCTGGAAGGAAAGAAACTATCATTGTTGATACTTTTGTATATGGCTTTGCCTCCGATAATTTTTTCCTCTATTGTTTTTGATGCCCATCCCCCAGACACTTGTTACTTTTTAGAAGCAAGATAAATGAATTTCTTAGAATTACCTTAGGCTGCATATGAATTCTGGAACTTTGAACGGGAAAAAAAAACTTGTCATTGGGCAATGGTATTTGAACCCATTAAAGACATCGATGTTGTATCCCATTTCTGCTGTCTTATGGTAATCTGATGCATTTTATAGTGAAGACAGATCGATGGCTCTCTCTTAACTAAGTTTTAGTATTTTTTGAACTTAGTCAATGTTTCCTTTCCTTTGCCCCTTTGTTATGTCCAGGTTCTTAAGAGTGAGCCGTTGGTGATGAAAATGCAAAGCTCATTTCTTGAGATTTGTCAGATTGTATGTAGATTGTTGCAGTCATTACCCTCTGCTTCAAGTTTTACTGCTGTTCAGGTGGGTATGAAGTTGGAAAATGTTCGGTTATAGAAAAGGAGAACTAAAACTGTATGTTTTTTCTTGCATTTTTCTTTTCTTGTTTGTAAATTAATTTTGTCAGTTCCACGGTCATAATTGTGCTAATTTTTCTTTAGTTCATTCCTCCACGCGGGATTGAAAATTCATTTCTGGTTCCCTCTTTCAGCACTGCATGCAGGAACTTCAATGTCTAAAGCTGGAAAAAGTATCAGAATGCATAAAAGAGGCAATAAAAATTCGGAGAGAAGGAATGGTTCCTCCTGCTGAATATTTGACGAGGATAGTCGAGTCACTTGGTCTGATGTCAAACAAGGAACTACTGAATGAGAGCATTGCATTGGAAAAGGAGAGAACGACGGCTCAAGTTAATAAAGTGAAAGGGGAAATAGATCAAATCAACGATGTCATTGACCTTATGTCCCATATTCGTGATTTCCTGGTCAAACTAGAGAACTTCAAAGTCTTGGATGGTGTAAGTATCCCTTCATACTTCCGCTGCGCTTTATCGTTAGAACTTATGATGGATCCTGTGATTGTTGCTTCTGGCCAAACTTATAATCGGGCATCCATCCAAAAGTGGTTGGACCATGGGTTTTCTATATGCCCCAAATCCCGTCAAAAGCTATCACACACAAATCTCATTACCAATTACACTGTCAAAGCTCTGATAGCAAACTGGTGTGAAGAAAACCATTTAAAACTCTTCAACACCCCTGAGTGCAAAAATCCAGTCACGTCCCAGTCGGAAAAAGTGACATCTTGTCAAGATCTTATTCATATAGACAGTTTCCGTGGTTCCTCACAAAGTAACGATTCTGTATCAAGATCCTCCCTTGAGGTTGGAAATGAGTTTCAGAAGCCAAAAAATGACGCCTCCTCAAGATTTAGCGAGGAAGAATTGAATGAATGCCCTGGCAGGGAAATGGAAGACTTAGACCATTCATCCACTGATCAGTCTTATGTTCACAGCAGGAGTGAATCAGCCTCAAGTGCCGCCTCTAGCATCGAGTTGTCAGGAGAAATAATATCTGAGTGTGCCTCTTCTTCTCCTTGGAATAAAAATTCAGAATTTTCTCCTCCCAAGTTATCGGAGAAGAAACAATATCATAGTTCCAAGACGATGGCTGAAGTATCCGGAAATGGAAACAGTAACTACCCTAGAACGCTTTCTCTTCAATCATCCAAATCAAGGGGCGATGATTTAACCACATCTTCTCAGGTTGAGAAACTTGTCGAAGATCTACAAAGCCAATCAAATGAGGTGCAAACTTCTGCTGCAGAACAATTGAGGTTTCTCGCGAAATACAACACAGAGAATCGCATCATTATAGGGCGTTCTGAGGCGATTTCATCACTGCTCTCACTTTTATACTCGGAAATGGAACTAACTCAAGAGCATGCAGTAACTGCCCTTCTGAACCTATCAATAAATGAAAACATCAAGGCCAAGATCGCGGAATCCAGAGCGATAGAACCACTAATCCATGTGCTGAGAACAGGAAGTGGTGGGGCCAAAGAGAATGCTGCGGCGACTTTGTTCAGTCTTTCTGTTTTGGAAGAGTACAGGGTAAAGATTGGCCGTTCTAGTGCAGTTAAGGCCTTGGTTGATCTTCTTCACACGGGTACCCTCAGAGGGAAGAAAGATGCTGCTACTGCTTTGTTTAACCTATCGATCTCTCACGAGAACAAGGCCCGTATCGTTCAAGCGGGAGCTGTGAAATGTCTTGTTGAATTAATGGACCCCGCAACAGAAATGACAGATAAGGCCGTTGCTCTTCTTGCAAATTTGTCTACAATTGCAGAGGGGTGCAAGGCAATTGTGAGAGCTGGGGGAATACCATTCCTTGTTGAGATTATTGAGACAGGGTCGCAGCGAGGAAAGGAAAATGCTGCCTCCATACTTTTCCAACTGTGCATCAATAGTACCAAGTTTTGTCGCCTCGTGTTGCAAGAAGGAGCCGTTCCACCTCTTGTTTCATTGTCTCAGTCAGGCACCCCAAGAGCAAAAGAGAAGGTACACAGCTTAATCTTTTCATCTTTGTTGTTATTTTTTGGTTCTTTACATAAAGATCTCTTGAAAATTGTTTTTGTGCCTATCTGCTTGACGAGAAATTTGGCATTATATAAAATGGAGAAGAGGTGCTGTTATTTTGACATAGTAATATATTTAGTCTAAGCTACTCCAGTTTGAAGAAGTATGAGTCATCTTGTAGTTTTTCCCTTTATTATTACTAGAAGCCAATTTGCACGCGATGCGTGTGCAAAACTATGGCCCCGAAAAATTTTCGTCCCCATGCTATAGTAATTAGTATATGTTCTTTGAATGCAAGGAAAAATATTCCTTTTTTTAAAAAAACATTTTTATCAGGACAAAGGTAGCCTGGGTCGGTGAATAATAAATGAAAAACCACCTTCATCAGAAGATTAATTGAGAACTGTTATTCGTAATTCATGTATTTTTCCTTTCCAGCTGGTGTGCCACTGCTTCTAGTTTGCAACAAAAGAGTTAGTTTGGAGTATTCAAAAAGGATTTGTGTTCTATTCATCGTGTATTGCAGATGAGGCAGCAGTTTGTAGTGTTTGTAGAACCATGTGAAGAGCAGTTATGCCAGTCCAAAAAAAAAAATTAAAAAAATAGAGCAGTTATGTAAGTAACCTTCTTGTGTGTGTACAATTTTACCTATAAGATTTGAACTACCAATTCAATTGTATCTGTTGCAGTAAGGATATTTTAGGAATTCAAAAGTGTGAGCTAGCCTCAAAACGAATCTACACGAGGTGTTGCTCTCCCTTTATAAATAGAATAGATCATTCAAATTAACAGATCACCTGAAAGGAAGCGAATGTGGGAAACCGTAACACATGCCAAAAAAAAGTGATTTGCAAATTTTAGCCCTCCACCTTTCCAATTTTAAGTATCATTTTTGACAATCGCGCCCTTTAAGCTGGTCAACAAACAATGCATGTTTGTAAAAGAAAAAATTTAAAAGATTTTCTCCACCATTCAGAAGATCTCAATTTGTTCTTGTAGACAGTTTTCAAAATTATCCAAAATGGAGACATAAAATGACATCATTTTCTTTTAATCCCGAACCAGGCACAACAGCTGCTCGGTCACTTCCGAAACCAGCGTGAAGGGCCAATGGGGAAAGGAAAATAATCTGCAGAGATTTTATGTATCAATCCTGCAGGATCCTATACGATGTAAGTTGCTTACTTGCTTCTCCATGAGATGTCCCTTTAGTATTGCCCTTTCAAGTTCTTTTTTCTTTCATTCTATTTCCATTTGCAGTGCAGGAGATTTTATGCTAGGGGAAATGGATTTAGATAATAGTTAGTGTAGTCTACTTGCAAGTAGTGGTGTGGTTTTCATTCCATTGTTGCAGATACGTTGTACATATATATGCTTAGACTATTGAAAATTTTCCTGCTGTACACAAGTTTCAACCTTTATGAGCAGTTGATTATGGTACTCTACAGAATATATTGCCGCTTGGTCACTGAACAAATGGAGTGGAGATTCGCTTGTACTAGATATACTTATGCTCATGCTTCAGCCTTGAACACAACCATCGGCAGATCTCTTGACAGCAGAAACACCTAGAAATCGGCCAAACCAACAAACACACACAACGAGTGATGTACGCAAGACACAAAGATTTTACGTGGTTCTCTGATTGTGTAGTTGAGATCGAATGAAGGAGTTCTGACTGTGTAGTTGAGATCGAATGAAGGAGTTCAAGTTACATCGGTTGTGTATAGCATGTATATTTAACTTAGGGTTTACACCATCAATTATTGTAGTACCTCTGTTTAGGTTTCGGTGGTGCTGACCTAGAGGCCCTGCCGTGAGTGCTGCCCCCTAAACCCCACAACTTGACTTAATTGTCAGCGAAGCTCAAGCCAAACTGAATCTGTCCTCATGAGCCCATCACTCCTCACATGTTATCCTAAGTTCTTGGTGTGTCCTCTATATGGCGGTAAATGTAGGTTTCGTAAGAAAAGAAATACAAGGGACAGAGAGCAAACGATGTGAATGCAAAAACATAGGAAGTATTCTTGAAACAAACAGTGGCTACGATATCCATAACTGGACTCCCCAAGTTTATTTTTTTTGATCAAGAACTGGACTCCCAAAGTTAGCAGCGCATATAGTGTAGACTTTCCACTATATTTCTCTTGTTGCTCGGTCAAAGTAATCTCTCTCTTTTTTAGGAAGAATTGGCTCCTTAAATGGAGGATTATTTGTCTATGATTACTTACAACTAGACTTATAGTAACGTACTTTTGTATATAAATCTTTGGTATATTTATGAGAGGAGAGGGCTTAACAGTGAGTTCACTGGAGTTGGGGAGTGTGTACTATGTCTCTTATGTTCGCTCAAAGCAAAAAAGAGACATCTTTAGTTTCCTATGTGTAAGCTATTGCTGTTTATATGCAATGTGAACTGTTCCCAAACATGGTGTCAGATCAAACTGTTTCACCAAATTAACGAAAATTATTATTTGCTCTTGAAGCATGCCACGTAGCGGCTCATGATTATTACTTCACCACACAACTTTTAGGGACCATGATTGAGGTTATGGAACTTGAAGCGAATCGTGGCAATTCTCCATGACCTCTAAATAATTTCTAAAATGTAGCCGGTTCTATTCTGTTCTCTATGATTTCTTTTTATTTTTGGTTTTTTGGGAAACTAAAAAGCTTGCCATTTTCTTTTAAAGCAAAACTAAACAAAGGAGAAATAGAGAAACATTTGGCATAGTGGAAAGGTTTGCGTGCATTTTTAGTAAATGCTAAGGTTCAATTTTCATGGGCCCTTCTTTTCCTTTTCTACCTTCTCTTCCCTTTTCTTTTTTCTTACCGTAGTCAATTTCTACCTTCTCTTCATTTGAAATAAATATTGGTTCTTTAATTTTTTTTCTCTAGAAAAACATAGGGTTTTAGTTTACATTATCGTCTGGGGCCACGAAAATCTCAAGGCCAGGCCTGTTCATATGTTATTTTAGTTAGACAATAAGGGGTATCAATGCTCTTCCATCATTTCGGAACCAGAACCTCCCAGCACTTAAGTAATTTCCACCCACCTAGTCAGTGTGGTTAAAGATTTACCATAACGTCTTCCTTGATTGCTACACTATAGCAAATGAGAATATTATCTTGATGTTTTAGGTCCTTATGTTCGAGGATACTGTGCATCCACATGTCAGGTGGGTGATTAAAATCATTCAAGGAACTTGAGATTGGCATAAATAATTTTGCCTTTAATTTTCTTAGAAAGAGGTTTTGGGTTTGAGTTCATCATACTTTGACAATTTGTAGTATAAAAATTGTATGATTTGAAAATCCTCATGTATTAATCAGAAATATCATTCGCATTATTTTCTTCATAGAGACAGGGCTTAGTACACTGTTTGGGGAGCTTCAAAGCGTGTCTTTTTTTTTTTTTTGGCTTGATGATACGATGTTAGGAATTAATCCGGATTTAGTAGTTACAAGGGTGTCGAGCACCTCTGCAATGAGGACTCGAATTCAAGAACTCGCTCACTCTTCAAAGTTGGGTCGTTGCCAAACATTGTCAATAATTAAGAGCTCCAATACCAAACTGTTAGCTAGGAATTTGCTCTTAAAAGAAGATATTGACTAGAAACATCTGGCTTTTGTCCCCAGTTTAGGTGAACTAGGCCTAATATATTTTAACGGTTGTAAATATACACGTGTCTGTTAAAAATTTACAATGCTCTGCAACAGTGGCAGAGTGGTAGGGGAAAGGAGAGCTCGCTACCCTGCAGTTTTCCACAAGCCCAGTTTTTGCTGCAGAATTTCAGTATTAATTGGAATCCTTGCCGTTGATATAGTTTGAACAGATCAGAGCCAAGAATTCTTTAGAATCAGTTTCCAGAAGGACGATCTTGAAGTTCCCATCCCATGATAGATTGCCCGCAATTTAGTGTTTTTTTTTTTTGGTAACTGAGTGTCTGGGCCAGCTTGCACTCACATTAACTAACCCGAATCTTAAAGTTAACGACCGAGCAAACCTCTATTGACCCCAAGGTTTGGAATATTTTACCTTTGGTTATTTGACCTTGTGATCTTTTGGGGAGCAACTAGCTAGCACTATAATTGCTTTCTCATGCCCCTTGGCCTAAATTGCCTATCAAAATCCCAGAGTTTGATCTGTTTTTAAAGTTTAATATAAATATTTTATTTGGACAACTAAAGGCTAAAATTTTATAGGGCCATGGTGTTCTGCTACACTTTATTTAAGGTAAAATGGCTTTAGCTCTTAAAATGTCAATAAATGAAAGTCAGCTTATTGCACTGACTTAATATAGTTTACTAACTTATGATAATTTTTTATGACATTGCCCTTATGCAATCTAAAATGCAACCCAACACCAATAAGTCTGAAGGAATTAGGACATTTTACAGTAGAAATTATACTTCCCACCCAAGTTTTTTTCCGGAACAAGTTGACTTAAGAGTGTCTTTTTCTGTTGTGGAACAATATGGCTTAATGTGTCTTTGCGAACCTTAAGTCAAGTGTTGCGGAACGGGGTAATCTCTGTTACTGCATCTCCAACCAAAAATGGCACCGATCATAAGAGTAGTATAATCGGAAATTAATTCAGAATACCGTTAAATGAGACCAATCATTAGTAGATTTAACAAATTTTTGGGAAAAAATTAGTTTTAAATTTCAGAGGGATAGTTGAGGTTCGGAGAGAAATGGATAAATCTTGGAAGAATGATGTCCGGAGTTCATGCAAATATATAATTGTAATCTTCAAAATAATTTTTTGGGTTAAGTATATTATTTGGAGACCTTTGAAAAATTGAATTGGAGATGCTTTTAACAGAACTGTAAATTCGATGGGAAAAATCAAGTCAGAAACCTCATGGCTTCATGATAAAAGCTTTGGATCACTGTGTAACTCGGCCTAGGTGTTCTGCTTTGATTTTTGTATTCACGCAATTTTATGTGATGTATTATGAGAGAATGATCTGTCTTAATTTTTGGAAAAAACTAGTTAGTGGAACATAGTTTGGATGAGGAAATCTTGAGGAGAAATGAGAATGTGATGTCTTATTTCATAATTCTGCTGTTTGGGAAAGATGGGAATGTGTGATGTCACAATTATATGATTCCAGAAGAGACATGAATAAGAATGCAATTCTTGATGACATATGTAACCATGAATCACATTCTTAAACTAAGGTTGTTTGGTAACCAACGGGGCTAGCTCAGTTAGCCAGGACTTTTGCATCTAATTCGGAGGCCAGGAGTTCGAATCTCCCTGCCTTCGTGCAAGGGCTTTGTTTCTACCATGTAATGGACTTATATCTTGTATTAATTAAAGTTATTGGACTTGGTTGTCTCGTGGACTCTCACAATTCATGCAGTGTCCCGGGTTAGTACTTTGTACTTCATATGTGATGTAATTGATCTCTCTTCTATCGATTGACAAAAAAAAAAAAACTTAGGCTATGTTTGGATGATCGGAATCTTAAGTAAGAATAGGAATAGGAATATGATTACCAAGAATCAAATTCCTGAGAATTTTCTTGGGGAGGAATAGGAATGTGATTACTAGGAATTGAATTCATAGGAATTTGATACTTGAAGTAATTTCATTTTGGTGTTTGGATTAATGCAGTAATCTTATGCGGGAAACAATTTTGAAAATTTATTGGAGTCGAAATTCCCTTTTCTTAATGAATGAATTAAGAATTTGAGATTCCCCTGGGGTAAAGGACTTTGGATCAGATTCCCACTCAATTTGGGAATGTGATTTCTGGTTGAATATGTCATTATGAATCACATTTCTATTTCGGTTTTTTCCAAACATCAGAATCAGAAAAGAATGACATCATATTCATGTTCTTGTCTCTTCCAAATATTGGAATCGTGAAAACAATGTACGGAGTATAATATTTTCATTCCCTCTCAAGATGACTGTCATCCAAACACAGCCCAAGTGAAAATTCTCATCCCTCCTTGATCCCATGATATTTGAGACTCCCACAATCATTAAAAAAAAATTTGAAATTTTGACTTTTGATAAATTTCCAAATTATATTTCTTGCATAAGGTTACTAACCTAATTCAAACATTGGAATGAAATTACTCAATGTATCAAATTTCTTGGAATTTGATTCTTGTAATTATATTTCTATTCTTATTTAAGTAAATTCCAGAGAATTTGATTCCCATCAAACATATTCATATTCATACTCAAGATTCCGGTCATCTAAATATATCCTTAAGGAATAGAGCATGCCTTTAGAGAGAAAATAAGTAAAAATCCTTGTACATATCCTTTTTCCAATAAATAAGCGTCCAAGCTAGCTTACGCGCAACTCGGGTAATTTTGAAAGATCAATTCCACCGTCCATTATTAGGGACTCCATTTAAAGAGCAATGCTCTATACAGAATGACGAACCATAGCTCGAAAGATTTGCGATTTTTATAGATGAAATTGGCAAACCCACAATTAATCGTTCTCAGGTATTCCCTATTCCCCTGTCATTCTCTTTGATGCAGTTTAAGTAACCATCATTTGGGGACCAATCCAGCAATCAGCACCTCGTCTTAATCTCTTCGATGCAGTTTAAGGCTTTAATGAATCATCATTTGGGGCTGAATTCAGTAATCAACACCTCATCATTTCGGAGAGGGTTGTTTTTGGAATAATAAGAGAGAAAAAAATACGGAGTATGAATGAGTGAGAGAATTAAAATTATTGGAAGCCGTGTGGCGAGATTGAGATAGGTTTAAGAACCCGAAACCAAACATGGCTTAAGTTAGTTTTTTAGTTGATTTATTGTGAAAAAATGATCTGTTTCGTAAAATACAATAAGTTAGTTTTGAGTTTAAGACAGGATTTGGAACAAGGCCAAATTTCCAAGTCATTTTTCACATTCGTGCTGGAGAATTTATTGACGGAGTATTTGTTTTTAAAACTTTTTCTAGTTGAACTGCTTGAGATACAAACACGATCATAATGTAAATGAAAATATAATAAATTTAAAAATAGTATAAATAACTTTTAAGCGGTCTAAAGTGACATACTATCTTCGTCCCGAAATTTATTTTTGGTTCAAAGACTAGAATTTAAAAATGACGAACTTTTTGTCAAAAAAATTCAAGGTTGTGTTTGGTTTGATTTTGGGTTTTGGTTTTTGTAATGATTAGAGGGAGAAATAGGGGTAATAATTAAAAAATATGTATTAATGATTAGAGAGAGATAGAGAGAAAAATAAGAATAATATTTAAAAATAGGGGTAATAATTGAATAATGATGTTGGAAACCGGTTCTTGAGAACCTTTCCAAACAAGGCGCAGTTTCTTGTCGTTAGTTATTACTCCCTCTGTCCCAATTTGTTTTGCTTATTTTTTTTTGGACGTCTCAAAAAATCGTCTATATCTTTCAATCCATAATATTTTTTATAGTCAATATGGATCTTGTTTGATAAATTTCAATTAATTTTTTAAAACAAAGATTTCAAAATCGTAAAAAATATTATAAATTATGAAATATGGATAATTTTTTGAGAAGTTCAAAAAAAAGTAGGCGCAACAAATTGGGACGGATTAATTTATGAAAGACCAAAGAATCTTTTTAAAGACAGAATAAGAGAGAAAGAGCACTTATTTTTTGCTTCACGTGCGGTACATTCTTAATCACTGTATTATTTACAATGATGCTTAGAAGACTCACCATGTCCGTGAAATTTTTCGTTAATCATATCCTGTGGAATAAAATTAACACGGTTTTTTTTCCTTTTTGACCGAAAAAGTGTGTCAAATGTCAAATGTGCATTTATTTTACTAACCTTATTGTTTTGTTAAATATTGAGGTCATTTCGCAATCAACTGTCATTCAAGTATTGAACAAGTAACACGAGTAGGTAAAGAAAAAGATCATAATAGTTGTAGAGGTGGCACATGCCATTCTGCTTTTGAAAAAATAATTTTTTTAGCATCGGTAGAACTGTAGAAGTCGATATGGTACTCATCAATATTTAAATAACTTGAATTTTTACATATATAATGGATAATTGAAAAATAAATGCATGGTTTTCGATAATATAAATTGTATCTCAACAACTTTCATTTAAAGATCACAAGAGAGATGAATCAAATCTTTATTATTTGTAACAAAAAAATAAAACTCAAGATAAAACTTGATTTTCCAGTGCACTTTTGCCTTTTATTTTCACATTTCTATCTAAAAGTGCAACTCTCTTAACCAAATTCTGACTCATCTCTGACTTTTTATGCCTCAAAATATTTGTTCGATCTAAAAAAGAGTACTTAAAAAAATTCTAATTTTTTTAATAAATTCAATGAATTCATTGGTATCTAGTATTGTTAAAATAAATTTTGAAAATTACTATAGTATATACTATTATTCTGAAGTTTTCATTTTGATGGCTAAAAAAATATTTTTTAGGACATGAGTAATGATACAGACACATACATCCCTACAAAGATCGAACAACTGTAAGGAGTCCCACACAATAAACATGAGTTCACATACATCAAATAATTTTGAACATATTTGTGTCTAAATCCGTGTATTTGTGTTCATAGCATATTTTTGTTTGGGATGAAGGCAGTGGGTAGGCTTCTTTCTACTCATTTTACGTTCTTTGTACTGTCTCCATCACAACTAGGGGTGTACACGGCTAGGATCGGATCGGATTGACATGAATCTAATTCTAATCCGCGAGTCACGGTTTTTAGAAAATACAATCTGTGTCGGAACCAAAAGTCTCACGGTTCTGTTCCAATCCGATCCGCGAGTCACGGTTCGGTTTCTATTTTATCCATGTTATATATAGACAAGTAACAAAGTTACAAATTGTTTAATAAGACATTCTTGTTTACAGTAGTCGTAATCTAGCATAAAAATAAAATAAAGAAGCATCCCAAATCACATTATTCAAATTCTATAAATACTAAGGATACCATAAGTCCACAAACATAGAAGTTTGTACCACACAAGCATAGAGATATACTATAATAGTTTGGTCTCTGATGATAGTAGAACTTAGTGTAACAGTTTAACCCCAAAGTTTTGAAATAAATCACAATTTACCCCCTAGTCTGTGTAGTAGAAGTTTGTGTAAAATTGTGTGTGTGTGTGTATATATATCAATTATATATAATAAAAAATTTGTGCAACGCCAATTCTCTGAATGCTGAATGAAAGAATCAATGTAAAATGCACATAAATCAAAATGATTATTAGGTCTACCCTCTCTGATGCCTTTTGGCTTTGATTTAAGGGCATGATTCTGCAACAAACACGAGGATATAGGAGGACCATTGTTTTAGTGGTATTCTGTGAGCAGCCACTCTGTGCATTCATTGTCAAAGGTTAGGTGTGTCTCCAACCCATCTGTTTCAGTGGTATTCTGGGAGCAGCCACTTTGTGCATTTATTGCTAAAGGTGAGGTCTGTCTTCTATCTATCTCCCACTCATACCATCAATTATTGGGGACTTAATGGGTTATGTCATTGTTATTGTGTGTTGTTATATGTAATAAAAATCTCACAGTTCAGATTGATTAATTCATGGTTTCGAAATCAAAATTTATGTCTGGACCGCAAGTCACGGTTTACTATTTTTTCAATTTGTGTCCAGGCCATTAATCTACGGTTAAAATCCAACACGCACGGATCGGTTCGGCCCAGACCAGATTTACAATTCATTGGTTTTTTTGTGCAACCCTAGGCTTGGTTTGGGTAAATTGAAAAAACTAGTTTTTTGGTTTTTTTTTTGTTTTGCCTTATTCAAAATTTTTTTTTTTGCATTTGTTGGTTTTTGGTTGATTTTTTGTGGTTACTTGGCTTGTCTTGACAAGAGAAATCTAAAAAGTATAAAATTATTAGCCAAACTTAAAGTTTTGTGAAAAAAAACGAAAAATAATTCAAAAAATTGGTTTTTTGGATGTCACCTTCGTCTTTATTCATAAAATATTAAGTCTGGCTAATAATTTTATACTTTTAAATTTCACTAGTCGAGAAAAGCCAATAAACCACAAAAAAATCGGCCGAAAACTAATGAATACAAAAATTTTTTGAATAAGAACAAAATAAAAAAAAAAACCAAAAAACTAATTTTTTAAATTTACCCAAACCAACCCCTAATCACATCACCTTCTTCCATTTCCGCAAAAGCCCTAAACACAGTTCAGACCCATCTCCTCTCTCTCTCTCTCTCTCTCTCTCTCTCTCTCTATACAAACAGCAGTACGTAGGAATTAAAAAAAAAAAAAATTCTCTCTCTGGAATAAATTCAGTTGCTCCCCCTACTTTAGCAAAAAAAAAAAAACTTATATATTCTGAAAAACAAAGTTTTGTACAGTAAGAATTTCTTGTCCTAGCTACAGCTCAAACATATATAGAAACCTTTCCTTCGAAACTAAAAGATGAGTGAGAGAGTCCCTTCTTCACTCTAGCTCCATCAATCTCATCACTAATTCAAACTTCTCATCTTCTCTCTCTCTAAGCACAAATATGGAAATCTTGTTTTATTTCCTTAAATAACCCTATTTTTCTGTTTCCTCCTCTTTCTTTTCTTATCTAGAAAAAGACTTTGTTGGGGATTTCCATTTTCACCTGAAAATGTTTTCATCAGTCTCATCATGATCTCATCACCTAGCTCTATAAGACTCAAAGATGATGCATCGATCCTCTCTTAACATCAAGAAAATGAAACCCTAGAAACAAAAAAAGAAAATGAAACCCTAGAAGAGATCAAGAGACCCTTCCAAAAAAAAAAAAAAATCTACTCCTCCACGAGATCCAAAAAAAACCCCAAAAACCCAAATCACAATTCCTATGGATTCACTCCAGGAAATAGGAGAGAGCTCCAACTCCGAAAACACCGGAAACAACAATTCGTTAAGCTTAACGGGAAACAGCTCAGCCTCTTCCTCCGCGCCGACGACGCCGAGCCGATACGAAAACCAGAAACGCAGAGACTGGAACACTTTCGGGCAGTACCTCAAGAACCACCGCCCTCCGCTCTCCCTCAACCGCTGCAGCGGAGCTCACGTGCTCGAGTTCCTCCGGTACCTCGACCAATTCGGGAAGACCAAAATCCACACCCCTATATGCCCCTTTTACGGGCACCCAAACCCTCCTGCTCCGTGCCCCTGCCCGCTACGGCAAGCTTGGGGCAGCCTCGATGCCCTCATAGGCCGTCTCAGGGCTGCCTACGAGGAGAATGGAGGGAAGCCCGAAGCAAACCCTTTCGGGGCTCGGGCCGTCAGGCTTTATCTCCGAGAGGTGAGGGATTTGCAGTCTAAGGCTAGAGGGGTCAGTTATGAGAAGAAGAAGCGGAAGCGGCCGCTGCCGTCACAGCCTCCTCCGCAGCTGCCGCCGCCTCCCGGTGCAATCTAAATCATGTAATCGGTGAAAATTGGTACGTACCCAGAATTTTTACCTAGAAAACACAACCAGAAAGTGCAGGATATTTGACGTCAAAGCTGGTGTGATGCGAGTCATACCCGGAATGAATCTGGTCTATATGTTTCATTTTTTTGGGTAATTTATTTTTTTTAGGTATTTTGTTCTGGGTATGAGGTATTAAGCTGATTTCCTTTGTTTTTGTCTCGAAATATTTCTCTCCTTTTTAGTAACTTTTTCTGAAGTTGGTAGTGGATGTGAACTTTTATTTCTGTGAGTTAAGTGTACTGTTTGGTATCAGAGAACTACTAGTAGTTTTAGATATGGGAAATCTTGGATTCAGCTTTTGGTGCAATCAGTAATACAGTATTGCTGAAAGTAGGAGGAAATATAGTTGACTTATTGTGGACCTCATGAGCATGCCATTGCTCATGATAGAATTGCAAGTAATACTTCATTGATGATCACAGTTCTATACTTCTATTTCAAGTTAAATATAATTAGTACTACATTTTCAGATCTGTTTAAATCAATCTCCATTTGTAATTGATGCTTAAGCATTTCTTACATCCCAAACATACCATATGAGAACTTCAAAAGCAAGCGTTTCCACGATTGGTTAGTTTTTCCTTTGGTTTCAGGTTTTAAGGGCATATGATTTTCGGGGTGCGCGGTCGTCAACGTTGTCAAGATGATGCCTGCACCTAATTAGGAGTAGAAGCTAAGTTTATCTTTGGTTTTGCTAACATATTCATTTATCTCAATAGATCTCTCAATGAATTCATGATTTAAACACAGCCCTAAATATCTTTGGCAACCAACAATTAAAGAACACATCTAAAATAGGGAAGCAGGGAAGGTGCTGTGGACATCCATGTTGTGCACCCCTTGGCCGTTGGATCGAGTTTTGGATGATTCAGATGTGTTTTGATTTTTTATTGGTAAAACGAATCAAAATTTTTTTAAAAATTACCGAACGCATCTGAGTCATTCAAAACTCGATCTAATGGCCAAGAGGTGCACAATATCTCCCCGAGTCTCTAAAATAGTATATATGCTTTGCTTGTGTATGAGGTCAATTATTTGAGGTGGGGTAGAGTGAATTGGTGCTGTCGTTTCATTTATGGAAGAGTGCTTATGAAACTGGCAGAAATTGTGATTTATATATATATATATATATATATATATATTCATTTAAGTCCTTACAAACTGCAAGTTGGTTGAATTTCTAGTGCTAAAACAATAGTAGTAATGTGATAAAACTGATAGATGTACGTTTGGTGAGGGTCCATTTTTTTCTGTCTTTGAATTGTCATATCAGGTGAGAAAATGTTTCCCAAAAGGGGGATTCCATTGAGAAAGTAACGGAAAAAATAGGAAAATGAGATGGGTAGATCACTCACGCACACCAATCTAACTATTCCGTATAAGAGTTAAACTCTTATGTAGTGTGCGTGAGTGGTGTATCTGTAGCATTACTTAAAAAAAATGAAGTGGAAATACTGTGGTAGAAAGCAGCTACTCCTATAACTTAGGTTTTCGGATCTACATTGATACTCCCTCTGTCCAGATTTGTTAGTCCACAAACATACTTTTTTAAGTCTTAAAATTTTTGTCTATTTTCAAAAGTCAAAGCATAAATTGTGACAAATTTACTTTTTTGTCCATTTTTTAAAACTTAAAATAACAACACTATACTAATTTTTTAAAAATAATGTGTTTATATTTTTTAATTTTTTTGCAGCGTATTAATGTTGTCAATAAGATCTATCAAACAAGATCTATATTAATAAAAAAAATTATTTTTGCAACTACATTATTTTTTACTTTAAAAATTGCACGTAGTTTCGTAGTAAACTATCAAATTGGAATGGAGGGATTATTAAATGGAGGGATTGAGGATAAAATAGGAAATTAACAAACTCAAAATGTAATGAAAAAAAGTTAGAATTTCCAAAATAGACCAACAAATCCGGACGAAGGGAGTAATAAAGACAAAAATCAGATCCCATTTTTTTTCTTTTATATATAATTGGATATCTTATTGAAGAAAATAGGAGTATATGTGTAGAATTCCAACGGCCATAATCTGAACAAACTGGCCGACAACATTTAGTTGATTTTGGCTGTTGCCAAAATATAATAAATTCCTGGCCTTTTGCTTTCTGATGATTGCGATTTGGTTTTAAAATGATTATTTTTTTTTAGAGTTGTATATTCGTGAAAGGAAAGCTCTTCAGCCTGATTTGGTTAAATTGATAAAATTGGTTTTTTGATTTTTTTATTTTGTTCTTATTCAAATTTTCTTTATATTTATTAGTTTTGCGTCAAGATGTTTTGGTTTCTACATTTATCTTGTCGAATCGAATCCAAAGAGTATAAAATTATGACAAAAAGTAATAGTTTTTTTAATAAAGCCGAAATAAACCAAAATAAACCAGTTTTTTGTATTATTTTTCGTCTTTGTTCACAAAACTTTAAGTTTGACTAACAAATTTATACTTTTTAGATATCTCTTGTCGAGACAAGCTAGGGTTGTCAAAGAAAACCCGTGAACCGCCAATCCAAACTGAACCGAACCGAACCGAACTGTAGATTTTGGATTGGGTCCATGGATTAATGGTCGGGACATGGATTGAAAAATTAGAAAATCGTGCTTCGCGGTTCGGTCCATGGATTTTCATAAAAGAACTGTGGATAAACTGAACCAGACCATGAGAATTTAATGAATAAAAAAATAATATATATAATATTGGGATAAGAATTATAATTAAACATATTATTCTTAATTTTTTTTTATCCTACATAGGTGAATGTGGTATAAATAAAAAGTAAATGTGCAAATTGTATTGCTATAGAGTTATTCCTATTTTCTGGTGTTTATATTTGGGTCTGTGTCAGTTCAAACAACAAATATGAGTCGTCACTTGATGGTTGTTGGTTTTAGGTTTTATTAGTACTTCCGAACCCAGGATTAATTGTGGTGAAGATATTTGTTTACTCTCTCTATGTTTTGTTGTTTATGCATCTTTTTTGCTATTACTAGTGATCTTTTGAATGTGAATCTCTTTGAAGAACTAATGTTGGTGACTTAGTGTTGTTCAAAATTACATTGTGAATGTGGAAGGTTATTAAAACTTAAAAACTATTGATGAATAGGTTCCAAAAGTTATATTGAGAATGTGAATGTGAAATCTATTTTTTTATTTATTTTGTGGAATGTAATAATCCGTGGATAAACCGTGAACCGAACCGTTATTTTTTTTATTGTTTCGAAACCGGACCGTGGACTTTTGGTTTAGACACGGATTGCCTTACATTGGACCGCAGACTTTTGGTTCGGTTCTTGAATTCTTACCAATTCGCACCAAACTGAACTGTTGACACTCTTAAGACAAGCCAAGAAACCACAAAAAATTGACCGAAAACTAACAAATGTAAATTTTTTTTTGAATAAGGACAAAACAAAAAAACCGAAAAACCAATTTTTTTCAAATTAGTATTTTATTTGTGCATATGGGGTAGAAAGAAATTTTTGAATGTTATGTGGAATGATTGTTTAGGAATTTTGTTTTTCATTTTAAAGTGAGATTTATGAAGCTCTCCTCTTTCTACGACGGATATATTCTAATCATTTATAAATAATGATTTAGGCTAAATTTCCATAAAACAATCTAGCTTGGAGATTGTTTGGGTTGCTCGGAGGTTGTTTTAGATTTTTTAGGTCGGTTTTGTCGCACCACAGCTACAAAGTCTTAAACCACCTCATCAGTGCAATGCACCACCACAATCGTAAATGCATAAAGTAATACCCTAGGTTTAGGGTTAGATGTTGTTTAGTCCCACATTGGTTAGAGGCTAATCCTTATGTGGTACATTAATACTCACTTTGGGGTACATTGTACCTTCTTAGGTATATCTTTTCAAGCCAAGTGTTTCGGTTGAAAGGGAGTCCATGGTCAACCTAATCAGGTCGTTACTTATGGTATCAGAGCCCTCCCTTGGTCCAAATGATAGGTAGGATGCGCTCTGTTACCACAGACACCAAAGGAGGTTATTGGTACTATGCAATGAGGATGTTGCACCCCTAAGGGGAGTAGATTTTAATACCCCAAGTTTGAGGATAGTGGTTATTTAGTCTCACATTGGTTGGGAGCTAAAATCTCATGTGGTATATTAACACCCATTTTTGGCCACATGGTACATTCTTATTTATACCTTTTTAGGCCAAATGTTTAGGCCAAAAGGTGGTCCATGGTCAGCCGAGTTGGATCGTTACATATAAACCTCAATCAAACCCCAAAAGTAGCCTTGCTGCATGTGATAACTCAAAATTTTTCAATAAAGATTTGAATTATGTTATTATTTAATTCATAGTTCTCTTAATCACACTTAGGACCTCTAATTTTGCCTAACATACTTTAATACCCTTAGTTATTTCAAAAACCTACAAGCACACCTCCTCTTTCTTTCCATCCCATCCCATCACCAACCCACACATACTCTCTCTCTCTATCTCCTTATCACTTCATCATCAAAATAACCATCATGATCATCACCTTATCTCTTCCAAATCTCCATCCTATTACACCACATAAATCTATACCTTCATCACTAGGTCTCTCTCTCTCCCTTCTCCCCCCTCTTTCTCTCTCACCTCTTAATGTCAATCAATCTATCACTTCACCTTATACCTCTAATAAAACCCATCAACTCCCCCAAAAAAAAAAAATAAAAAAATAAAAAAACCATCATTTTACCACCACCTCCTGCTTTATCACTTATCACTAGCCCTCCTACTCCATCCTTACATCATCCCCTTCCATCCTATCATCAATATTACACGACCTCCCATAACTTATATAGTACCGTTACCAACTCTTCCACCCATATCAATCCCCAAATCCAAGCACCATCATTCAAATGATGCAAAATATATCATACACCTGCCTCATATCTTATATTATGTGATAGACACGCAATATCATAGATATAAGTGCCTGAATAGGGTAGTTTTAACACGTTTTTATCTAATTTATTCCCTATTTTTCACTTGATGCGTTGCTTTGGTATTTTTTTGTGTTTTTGTTAATTTTCAAGGAAATAAGGTTGTTTTAGCGCCAAGATTAGATTGTAGAGACTCGAAGGTCGTGATAGAGCTTGAGGGCATAGAAGGTTGTTGGAGACCAAGTGGTGAAGTTAATTTCTCGAGGGAAGCACTTTGGATCATCGCGAGCGCTACAGGAATTTGATGGAGCGCTCAAAAGTGGCACAACAGAAGTCAGAAATTGAACAGAAACTTGGGAAGTGCTACACCAAAAGAGGTGTAGCGCTACCGAGAGGATTAGCAGTCAACGACAATTAGGGGGATCAACGGGCGAAACAAGAGATAAAGGATTAGGATTGGTGTAGCGCTACCGAGAGGTTTGGTCGTCAACTCCAAGGTCAGCTGGTCAAATGACGCTTAAGGAGTTAGGTAGGGCTACACCAAAATTAGTGTAGCGTTACCGAGGGCTTATGAAGCATAGAAATGGTGGCATTTTGGGTCTCGCGTGAAGTTATTTCATTTTTCCGGATTTTAATTATAATTAGCAAGGGTTTCCATATAAATACCCTCTTAACACTTGAGCTTAGGGTTCCACATTCATAACTTACGTTTTGTTTTCTTAACTTTGGCTGCTGATTTCAGGGTTATTTCGGACCCAAGTTTAATTCAAGTTCTTCAGTTTTCCAGTTTTGAATTCTTGTTTTTCCCTTGGTGTTCAAATCTGTTCCTTTCTGCGAATCTATGGTATCGTGTTTATTTATATTTTTATTTCATCTTAATTGATTGAAGCATGCTTAGATCGAGGGTTAATATTATTGCTGCGTTTAGTAAAGTCATGAGTGAGTAATTTCATAGAGTGCGGCTGCGGGGTGAAGGCGCTCCGTGGCTTGTTTGATTAATGTTCTACCTCGGGATCGAATTAATTTAATTTTTGAGCAATTTTAGGAGACGAAAACTCTTGTAACAAACAAAACCCAGGCATCACCGGAATTCGAATGCGCACGGAATCTGATGACAGGTGGTGCGCATTTGTTAGGGATCATTTTTCTTATTCTAAAATCAATAAAATGAATAATTGTGGCCCGAGTAAACATTGGTTAGGCTAGTTGCGGACGTTGGGTTCCCACGGCTGTACTCTCCTTTTCAAATCCATATTTAATTAATTTAGTCTGGTAATTTAGTTAGTAAATTAATTTCATTGAACAAGGGGTGGCTACCTAAGAGCCAAGATAAACTGTGAATCCGTCATCTTTGAGTCCTGCACACGTTTGACCGTCTCTGTGGTTCAACTCCGGTACTTCCAGATATTATGCTACATCGGTCGAGAGTCCTACGCTTGGGACGCATCTTTATTTTAAGTCAACTTGTCGGTCAAGCAGTATGCCACCTTCATCATTGTCACACCTCATCCTTCGCATGGGTTTGTCACAAGCCTTGCCTTGCTCCTTGTAAGACCCGAAATCGGATCGCGTTTTGATTTACTATTACGGTGAATAAATTAATTAAATCGATTAATTTAATTAAACCCTAATCTATGTGATTATGCAAGATAATAAACGCAAGAAATAAACATCAAGCATAACACACATATATACGTGGAAAAACCCCAAGGCGAGGAAAAAAACCACGGGAGAGAAGAGAGCACTATACGCAAAACGCGGAAACAAAGTTTCTTACAACCACACTATGAACTCCTTCATTATTGGCTAAGAACTTCTTTCCTGACTCCTCATGAACTGCTCGAATAGATGTTTCTTCGGATTCGACTTCTCAAATCCTTGATCTACGCAGGACTCCTCCTTTAGACCAATCTCCAAACGCCTTTGAACTCCATCAAAGATTTCCAAGTGATGTAGATGATGAACAAATCAACTTGAGAGAGATTATGTGAGTGTATAGCTCCAATACTTCATCCAATCTCTCAAGAAAATAATCCACAGGTGTTTTTTTTCTTACTCTCATGAACTTCTCTCTCTCTATTCACGTTGTGGCTGCTAGAGAGTTTTTTCGAACCCTAATGAGGTTGTATTTATAGACAAAGGAAATAAAATGCCATTGTTGCTTGACTAACTTGCTCGAGCAGAACCAATCCAATTGCTGACGCTCAACTACTCGCTCGAGCGAACTTGTTGCTTCTTGATTGGGCGAATTACACATCTCCAAATATTTTGTTTCCTTAATTTATTTTGTTTCCTTATTCTTAATTTCGTTTCCCCCAAGATTCTTGCTTTTCCCAAACACAATAAGTCCATAATTCTTTCTGAGTAAAATCTTTTTAATCTTCTCAATCTTTCCATAATGCTTTCTGATCTTTGACTTCACACCAATCAATCAACTAACTACCATATGCATAGGATTTCAATTACATGGAAACGTCAAGAAATTAGACAA
Source organism: Vaccinium macrocarpon (assembly GCA_022606695.1). Classification (NCBI taxonomy): domain Eukaryota; kingdom Viridiplantae; phylum Streptophyta; class Magnoliopsida; order Ericales; family Ericaceae; genus Vaccinium; species Vaccinium macrocarpon. The sequence continues at coordinate 32,998,959 of CM040176.1, read as the reverse complement.
TCACAAATACGGAACTTACACTCCTCCCTCCTCTCTCCCCCCCTATAAATACCCCACACCATCTTTTTCACTCCTCACACTTCAACCAGATCTCACATGCACAAAGAAACACAAGAATAAGGAGAGAACTTACCATTAATAGAAGTCTAGAGAGAGAAAGTGGGTTCCCATCCAAATCACCCAAATACCCAAATCCAGGCTACAATACTCATCACCTACATCCCTAGACTGATAAACACACCTACCCATCAAGCCAACTCCAATCGAGAAGACACTACCATTGCCATTCTCGCCAACGCTCTGTTTTTCGTCACATTCGTGTTTAGCTTTTTTCTTTGGAAGAGAGGCAGTGTATATTCTCCTTCCCTCTCGTTAAGTATATTAGATACCTTATATGATGTTGTGAACGTTTAAAACCAAAAGAAATTGATCCATGCATTGAAACGATCTTGACCCAAGCAGTACTCTGTTTATCTAAAATTCCCGTCCAGACGATAGTCCCATTAGTTTGGAAAATCAGGATAGTGTTGCCCAGATTCAAATTTTAATCGTTATAATTACTGTTTGACCCTTGGATTTATTATGCAGTACTTCTTTTTTTTTAACCCGAGATTGTGATATTATGTTCATATTGACCCCCAACGTGTTTAGATTAGTTGTTTTACAAAATATGTTATAGTACTCTCTCCATTCCAAAATTTTATTCCACCTTTTCTTTTTTGGATATCCCATGACTTTCGTCCATTTTGAATTGTCCAAGAGAGAGAAAAGAGCAATTGTCCCTTTTACCCTTCACCCCATATTCAAATTCAAAATGAAAAAAAGAGGAAAAACTATACTATGGGTTGGTTTGGGTGAATTGGGAAAATTAGTTTTTTGGTTTTGTCCTTATTAATTTTTTCTTTTGCATTTGTTAATTTTTGGTCGATTTTTTGTGGTTTCTTGCCTTGTCTCGACGAGAGGAATCTAAAAAGTATAAAATTATTAGTCAAACTTAAAGTTTTATGAATAAAGACGAAAAATTATCCAAAAGGTAACCACAAAAAATCAACCGAAAACTAACAAATGCATATTTTTTTTGAATAAGGACAAAACTCAAAAAATCAATTTTCCCAATTCACCCAAACCAACCCTATATATTTTTAAAAGGTAAAATTTTGGGATGGTCCCTCCAGACTTTTTTGAATGTGTTACTTTGTAAATTCAATTTATTAAAAGAAACATCATCATTAAACCTTTCACACTAATTTTTATATCCACTTTACACCCCTCACATCAACTTTTGCCTCAACTTGTCAAAATTATTCTCCACTTTTACCCATTAACTTTTCAAAAGGGAAAAATAATAATTATACATACTTTTTTCTATTAACTTTTCAAAACATAAACTTCGTAAGGGAAAACCAAAATGGGATACTCTATTTTTATTTAGGGACGGAGGGAGTAATTAATAATTTTTTTAAAAGGAAATTAGATTTTTACTATAAATATCCTGATTATTAATAACTTTTGGAATTATATATATATATATATATATATATATATATATATGTATATATATATATATATATATATATATATATATATATTGATAGTAATATTTTTGCATTTCTTAAATTGATAAGCTAATCAAAGACTTTTAAAAAAATGTCATCTGTAACATGAAAGTATCATCTTAACCTTAATTAGAGGTTTATATTGATATTTAAAATAAAATTATACTTATAATAATTATGTAATAAATCGTGCAAAATAATAAATTATATTATTATCCTTTAAATATGACTCTTAACCGAAATACCCTTCATTGTGGTACAATTACCAAAATACCCTTATTTAGTCTTTTTACCAAAATATCCCTAGCCTTGGTCAAATTGTTTAAACACTATCTTATCACTATAATTCCAAGGATTCACATAATCAACACTATTTTTTATATTATTTTCCATTTACCTCTCGAACTTTATTTAATTACACTTAACATCTTTTTCTAATACATACCTAATCGGTATAAATTATGATATTTTTTGTAAACACTGAAGAATCATAATGATAGACTTGAAATATCATTATCGCTTTGCTCTGCTATTTTGGATGTGAAATTATTGAATGTTAAAATGAAGAATTAGACTCATGGGTTAAAAAACGTACGTAGTGAACAACTAGATAATGTTAAACTAAAGGAAACTCGAAGTCATTAAAGATTTAAAAGTGATGAGATGTGGGGTAGTTATCTCAACTAGGACTATACAGCGGATCGCCCAATTCGTTAAATTTGACTAAACCGATCAGTCCGTTTTCTCACCTGAGGTACGTTACGGATCGATACGGATCCTAATATTTTTATTTTGACGGATGCAGATCGGTTTGGTTCGGGTTCAATCTGCTCAATCTGCCCAATCCGCCTAATAATCCTTCTTTGATCCGCTAAACCTGCTCAATCCGTAACTGACCCGACCCATTCGTATGTCACCCATAGATAGTTGCGGATCTTAAAAACGACAATCTGTTACAAAGCGATCAGATCGAGAACTAAACCGATTTGGCAAGAACTGATCCATGGAAACCCCTAATCTCAACGTTATAATTGGTGGTCAACAAAATGGATTATGGTGGTCATGAGATAAATGGTGGTTAACCAGAAGTTATTATTAATCGAAATTCCTAAGATATGACGTTATGTGATTAATTACTCTTTATGAATTTAGGCGATATAAAGTGTTTTACATCATAGTGTCGGGTTATGGTCTATATACTCCACTGGATTCAATTAGTTTCTCGTGGGTCCAATGGTTCAGTTAGTCCTTGGGGAATTCATCCTTGTGTGGTGATGATGAATCCGACTAAGTAGATAACTTATGTCGTTTCATCAGGCCTCTTGGTTAAAGCAACCAAAGTGGAGTGGAACCACGATTGGTTATAAAATCTTGGTGGTTTAATTGGGAGGATGTTCTTGTATGATAGATAACCTAGATGAAATTTAAGTTAATCACTAGATTGAAAATAGTTACTTGCACCTTATTTTTGTACCATTTTTTCTTATGTATGAGAGTTAGCTATTAAGTGATTTATCGCTCATAGTGCTATTATATGACCTTGACATATCACGTCAAGTACTGAAGGTGAAGTCGGGGAGCCATACTATTAGACGGAGGATCAGATTGAAGAATAGGTGTTATAAGAGAGCTCAGATATTAATCTGAACAACTAGAGAATCCTACCCTATACTTATTTTTTGTTGGATAAATGTAGCTTAATTTCCCAACAAGTATTTTATTTTTGCGGTAATCAAACTATGTTTATTTCATGTTATTCCGCTGCTTAATAAAGAAATCCATTTCTTTAAAAAAATATTTTCTATTCAAATACTAATTAATTAATGCTTCAAAATTTTAGGGTGTTACACCGCAACCCCTCAAAACCTCCAAATGTTGCTCAAAATAAATCCCCAAATGCTGGCTCGAGAACCCCTCCGCCGCGATAAACCCTTGCAAAAGCAACAACCACCTCTGCCGCGATGACCCTTCAAAACTCCATCGTCCCTGTTGCCCATAACTTCAACCAATGGCGCCGTTGCCCATAACTTCAACCAATGCCGCCGTTGCCCATAACCTGTCATCGAACACCCAGGAACGATTCATACTGCCAAGATTGTGGTCCAACACTCAAATTATTCGAACCCCCAACCCAAAAATGTACAAGAACATCTATCCAGATCAAAGCAAAACAAAAGACAACCAGAAAAAGAGAAACCAAAATAGAGAGAAGAAGAAAAGAATTGACACGCACTCAAAAGTTCGTGTCCCCAAAATGCAACCCTACTTAGACCAAGTTTTTCAAAAAGAAGTGTTTCTAGAAAGAAGGGAGAGGAAATAAGAAATGTCAAATCAATTGATGTATGTGAGGATAATGACTTCTTGAAGAATATAAAAAATACCGCAGAAAATACCAAAAATGTCATGGTGGAAACTTAGCCTTATTGTTTTACAAATTATAATAACACTCTATTTTTGTTGATGTGAAAATTTACAATCCAAAAAGATTTGTATTATGTATATAATATAATTCTGCACAAAACTTTTGTTATTTCCAAAAAGAGTTTTGACATTATTATTCTTCCATTACTATTTTCATAGGATTATATAGGAGAATGTTTTCATCTGATTTCATTTGCATATATTGTCAGAGGCTATATAATTCAGAGAAAATTTTTTGAATTTTTTTCTATTTAATACTAGCTGGTTTTTTTCCTTGTAGAGGCGATCCTCACTACTGACACCCCACTAGATCCATCATTGTAGATTGCGCATTATTCAGTCTCTAACCTATTGGCTTCTCTCATAATGTGCATTATGCAGTCTCTAACCTATTGGCTTCTCTCATAACTAAACCCTTATGCTCCATGAGATGTATATAGCTCGGAACTGTTTGTGAAACTTAACAAAACCTTCATGTTTGAGTATAAATCTCTACATTTTGTGACAAGCAGTAATAAACATTTCGTTGAAATAAGTTTGTCGTCTAATTCTTGTTAGGATTCCAACAACGCACCACATGCAACAAAAGTAGTAAAATCAAGAGAAACACAACACACAATACACGTGGTTCGGCCAAATCCGACCTACATCCACGGGGAGGGGGTTTCACTATAATCCGGAGGAAATCCGTAATCTTGTGTTACACACTCACACTCTCATCTCATAATAATGAAACCTCACAGTTCTCTCGTGTATCTCTCTCTCCGGGAGAGCCAAAACCGGCTCCCCTTTCACACTCTCTGCCTCTCTCTCTACACTGTGCTACCACACACTATTACAAAAGGCATCACAGAGTATTTATAAAGATACAAGATCAAACCCTAATTCACTCCCTCTAGGCCTAAGCCCAATTGGCCCACACGAGGTGGAATCCCAACAATCACCCCCTCCACACCGAGTGGGCAATGTCGTATGCAACACCCCCATGTCGCCTCTTCCAATCAGCTACCTCTAGCAAGCGCCTGTGTCACTAACCAATCGAGCATCCATGCACCACCAAACAGAGTAAATAAACCCGAAAGAGTGTATCCTTGCAAAACCAGACTCCCCAGCCAATTAGAAAATCTCGAGTACCACATCCCCTAAAAAAGAATGCCTCCACTCGCACACCTCAAACCCGAAGTTATGCGCTCACCAACAGAAGCGCCCGCGCTTTCCAACAGAAGCGCATGCACCCCCTCAATGAGTGCCCGCAGCTTCATCGCCGCGCTCTGCCACTCTAGCATCCTGTCCTGTCAAGAGAATGCAGCAACCCTCTACCCACACCACAGGCTCACTCCCTCAAATGATCTCACACACCATCTGTGATGAGGCTGACTCTTTCTCTGACACCGCATCCCCCACCGAGTACCTTCGCACCCTAAAATCGAGATACGCCTCTTGTGAATCCGGGATGTGAACAAATCCTGCTAGATATCCGTGGCTCAAACTGATCTATCGCTCTGACAGGCGCCTGTGTCATTCCCAAACAAGCATATCCACACCCCAACCGAGCGCACCACTAGAATGAATATATCCCTGCAAGCCAGATCTTCCGCGGTTGATCACAATCTTGCACCCTTAACCGTAGTGCCCGCACCCGGGCATCCAAAACCCAAATGCTCATGCCCAATCACAGGACATAATCTGTGACTCCATCTCTCCACACCAACATGAGCTCATAACTGGAAAGATAATCCGCCACAAAAACTCAAAAGAAAGAGAGTACCAGTATGCATCATCTGATCTCCATCTCAATCCCTCTGTCTGGAGCTCCCATGAACATATCCTGAACAACCAATTGCATCCCTATTGCTAGCTAGCATCCTGCACACTCCTGATTCGACTCCTAGCGCATCCAGTGCCATCCCAATCGCGACACCTCGATACAATCTCACACTTATCCTGTGTGCATCCGCAATGGTCGTCATCCCTGCTCACGTCACAACACCCATACTGCTTGACCATGCCTGACATCAGCTCCAACTGTCATTGCACTCCTACAAGCCTATATGGTGGCCCATCATCCAATCCAATGTAGCTCAAATCACAACTGCAAATCCTGATGGTAGGTCTTCAAATTCAATTGAACCAGACTGTCTCCGATCACTACTGACCAACTCCGACCTGTCACTTTAGTAAGCGCCTCTGTCATTACCAAATAAGTGAATTTGCACCCACCAAACAGAGATGCAACACCTGAGAGAATGTATCCCTGCTCACTAGCTTCTCCAACTGATCACCACGGCTCAAATGCCGCGAATCCGCAATCATTCGATTGCCCCAGTCAACCTCCGATCTCTGCAAAGTCTGTCCAATACTGTTGGTGTGTAGCCATCCAACTCCGCTCGCCTCTCTGTCACCAATTTGTCACCTAACCGCCACTCCTACCACTATCCTGGTCATCTCGCCACTCTCTGCCAGCTCTCCCGGGTCTCATCCTATCCCTTGGTCCATCCATGTTCCATCTCCGGCCTTCCTAGCACCCTCTGGACTTCCATTAGATCTCTCAAAAAATCATCGCTCCACCAAGCGCCTGTTGTCACTAACCAGACGAGCCTCCATGCACTCCTAAACCAGCGTGCAATAACCCGAAAGAGTGTATCCCTGCTTGCCAAATGTGACTGATCATCCCTGGTCTGCCTCCGACTCAACAACATCCCATCCGATTGACCTAACCACATCTAATCCTCCTCAATCTCTCTGGATGTGTTTAGGACCGCAAAATCTGACTTGAATCACCCAAATCCAAGCTCACTAGTGAATCCGAAATTGTCCAATTGGCTAAGGATAGCCTCCTCACAACCCAAAACGCCTCCGAACGTCTCAATCTGGCCCAATCCAGCAACAAAACCTGCTTCTGAGCCTCTTCACAAAAACAAAGGACATGGTTGGATCCGGAACAAAAAACCAAGTCGGGAATCGGTCTGAACCGGTCAAAATCGCACTAAATCGGCCAAAAAACATAATCTGGTCTGCCTCCGGACTGTTATCATGTCTGATCCGATCTGAGCCATCGATTTGAACCGGTTTGACCTTTTTGAACGCCGATCTAACCCCTTTGACCTGACCTCTGATTCTTTTGACCCATTTGACTTAGACATTGACCTCTTTGACTCCGAACCCTGAACCTTCTGATCCTTTTGCTGACATGGCATTGACCGCTGACGTGGCATCCTCCGTGGCATTGCCGTGTCATCCTCGTGGCTGCTAACCTGGCGCCACGTGGCCATCTTCCAGAATCTTCTCGTACGTGTACAACACGCTAGCGCGGGATCTAACGCGCCTATCTTCAGGCGGCGCATCCGGCTGTTTCTGGCGACCGGGCTTCAATCACCGTGATCGACTTTCCAAGACAAACATAACCCCGTCTCAAATCTTACTTTCAATCACGTTTTACGAGAAACCCACCAAATCCGCCACTCGTCTCCGTCCGCCTCTGTTTAGACCACCCGTGGGACCCTCTTCGGTGACAAAAACTGACTCCGAGCACTCCGTTGGAATCATCTATGAGAGTAGCACCTTTCCCTCCGATCAAAAACAAGTTTCATCACCTGTTTTGTCTGGCCAAAGCTTCAAACAGTGCTCTAATGGCCTCCGAGTGATTTTTTGACTGCTCTGCGCTCTCCAGTGCTTCACCCAATCTCTGATACTAGTTCTTAGAATCTCAACAACGCACCACATGCAACAAAAGCAGTAAAATCAAGAGAAACACAACACACAATATACGTGGTTCGGCCAAATCCGACCTACATCCACGGGGAGGGGGGTTTCACTATAATCCGGAGGAAATTCGTAATCTTGTGTTACACACTCACACTCTCATCTCACAATAATGAAACCTCACAGTTCTCTCGTGTATCTCTCTCTCCGGGAGAGCCACAACCGGCTCCCCTTTCACACTCTCTGCTTCTCTCTCTACATTGTGCTACCATACACTATTACAAAAGGCATCACAGAGTATTTATAAAGATACAAGATCAAACCCTAATTCACTCCCTCTGGGCCTAAGCCCAATTGGCCCATACGGGGTGGAATCCCAACAATTCCAAGTTTTGTAGAATCAACATTCTTTGATTCGGAAATTTTACAATGCATTGCACACAAACTGCGTGCAATAGATTAATAGGGTATTTGGAACTCTAGGGTTTCATTATTAGATTTTTATTGGATGAACCACGTGCATTCACAGTGAACTCCCTAAAAAGAGCTTCTAAGTTAACTCCTATGATGTACACATAAGTCAAATTGGGTCACATTACACTCCTAGAGCTTGCTAAACTTAGAGAGCATATGTACGTGCACTCAATGGACTAGCAAGAGCATTCTCTATTTTGTGAAAAATAATAATAATAAGTGTGGGTCCCATAAATTGATATGTCTAAAAAAGATTAAAAGTGTTTGAGTCCCACTTGGAGCTAACTACAAGGCTACTTAGGGTATCCACAGTGGATTATCTAAAAATGGCTCCTAAGTTGATTAATAAGGTGTACACATAAGCCTAATTGGGTTTCATTTTTTCACTTTTAGAGCTTGCTAAATTTAGAGAGCATGTGTGCGCTCAATAGGCTTGCAAGCACATGCTCTATTTTGTGAAAAAAAAAAAACATAATAGAAAGTGTGGGCCCCATAAATTGATAAGTCTAAAAAGATTAAAAGTGTTTGGGTCTCACTTGGAGCTAGTTACAAGACTAATTAGATTAAACGAATAGGTTAGGAACCATGCTTATGAGGTACCATTGAAAGCTTTTATTGGGAGCCCATTGAAGACCATTGTTGATCAAATGACTTTTTAAATTTTAGGAGCCTCACATAGGAGCCATTTGAAGAGCTTACTATGAATGACTTTAGAATTAGTTAATGGGTAAGGAGTCATCCTTAGGAGCTATCATTGGGAGCCCATTGAAATCATTGGGAGCCCATTGAAAACTATTATTGGTCAAATGACTTGCTAAATTTTATAAGACTCACTTATGAGTCATTTTAAAGCTCACTATGGATGTACTAAACAAAAACATGCTCAATGTGTTTTGCTATTTCACAGTGAGATTCATTTTCTTGATCTTTTCACGTACGCATAGCTTTTAGCCGAAAAATGTCAATTCTAATTTGCCGTTCAAAAAAAAAAAAATAAATAAATAAATTGTCGAATTCTTTACTCTGATGACTGAATAATTCTTAGTTCTCAATTTCCGGTTCCATCGCAATTGTACATACATACTTTTAGAAGTCATTCCCATCCATGATAGGAATTTTAATTTTTTCCTTCTATTTTCAGTTTGGTAATAACAACTGATTTAATGTATGTATTGTTATTTTATAAATAATAGATGTTTTTTCGAATATATTTCTATAAATGCTTGAGATAGTTGTTGAACGTATTGGGATTTTTTCATAAATATAAGGGACATATATCATCAGGTCACCCTTGGATCCCATAATTACCATCAGGTCAAGCCCAACTTTGAAAAATTCTCATCAACTCCCCAACCAGTATAAAAATGCCTAAATCATAGGTTACCCTATGAAAGTGCATAAAATTCTCGAGTACCCTATGAAAGTGTCTAAACCACTAAAACCCTATAATAGGAAAGTGCACCCTAAACCTAAACTTGAAAAAAGAGTGACTTACCTTAGTGGTAATTAAAAAAATTGACTTACCTTATTGGTAATTAGACATCTCTTTTCTAGATCTAAAAGTAATAATCCCTAAATATAATGCTTAAATGTTTAGTGTGTTGTGATTTTATATTATAAATAATGGATGTTCCTTTGGCATATATTTCCATTAATGCTTGAGATACTTGTTGTACTTTTTGGGTCCAGACCGGTAATTATTTCGTGGTCTTAGAGTACCGTCATGCAATACCACCATAATATCGTTAACCACTATTTGATTGTTAATCACACCAACTCACTTAAGGCCTCGTTTCACTTTTTTGGGTCATTTTTAGTTGATGTATTATGACATAATGACCTGTTTCGAGATAAGCCAAAAAGCCCCAAGCAAAACAGTGCCGATTAGAAAAAAAAAAGAAAAAAAAAAAGAAAAATGGGGACTACATTTAAGTTGTTAGAGAGAGGAGTAACTTTATTATTTGTACTCTTAACACACTCCCTCATGTGTACTCAAACTCTTCTGCATAAGCGAGCTAAACACGTTCTATAATTTAGATTGTTAATTACTAACTCATCTGAAAACTTAAGTTGTTGAGAGATAAGCAACTTTATTATTTGTAATATCCAGTATAGGTTTTCAACAAACTCATAAACTTTAATACTGAACTCCGTAAAAATATGTGGTGAAGAAAGATGACGAGTCCCGATCGAGGCCACTAAATAATTTTTCAAAATGGGCAGGTTGTTTATAGAAGCCCCAAAATAGGCCCACCGACATCTCATTTCAATAATCTGAACCGATAGCCGGCAGAGTACGTAGTGCGCTTATGGAAAAAAATCAGCTTAACTCACCATCTATAGATAGTTCAAAAATTAAATTTTGGTGCAACATCAAAATTTAATTTTTGACATATCTATTGATCCTGAATTAAGCTAATTTTTTGCATAAGCAAACTATTTTGTGAGTCCAACAAAATAACTTGTTTAAATTATTACGATGAATTATTGTTGGACCCCAAAAGAGACTTCTGTAAAGGAGCTGCCGTGAAAAAGTTTTTTTCATTTTTTAAACATTAACGACATGGGGCAAGCTGTTTTTAGCATTCTCGGTATATGGTACTGGTGAATAATTTTTTTGATTGTGATTGTTAGTACAGCATTGTTTTGCTGTTGTTGCACCGCTCTTGTGAAAGGTAAAGTTGCAATCAAAAGGCATTTTTGATAGATGGGTCATTTCACGATGTAATTGGCGACCAAACGAATCTTTTTCGAATGACAGGAGATTGATTTTTCCGTCAGAAAGGTTTAAAAAAGTGCCCACCTATACTTTACAAGCTATTGACCTTAAAAGTGGCTTAAAAGTTTTGAGAAAAAACTAATAATTCAAAAATCACTTTTAAGCCAAATTAGGTCTTAATTAAGCGAAACTCTGCTCTCCACTAAAATGTGATTGTTTTGGTAACTATACATAGGAAGCCGTTTTAAATCTTTTAATTCATGGGCGAGTAAAAAAACACAGTGACAATATGAGGTTTGGTGGCTTTTGATTTGTCCTCCTAATTTTAGATTTTGTTCTTTTGAATTTGGGTTGTTTTGGTAGTAGTTTTTTGGTGTCTTTGCGGCTGTGAGATTTTTGGTTGGCTTCTTGCTTTTCTTTGACTTTGGTTTTGGTTTTTAGGCAGCGTTTTGCTTGTATGCTAAGATTTAATAAAAAGAAATTTAAAAATTGAAAAAAAAAAATTGTTACAAAATGTTAAAAGTAAAGCATGCCAAAAAAGAAAAAATAAGTGTAGGGTTTGGGTGCCAACCTTGTTGGCAAGGATGGAACTGTTAAGAGGGTCCAGGTCACCCTCAAGTTCCAAGCTCTCACTTGTACATGTATTTTCTAGATTATTATTTATGATTAATTTTCAAACATGTTTGTTTCTTGATTATTAAATACTCCTCTATTCAAGTAAGATGCACTAAATAGGGAACAAGGGTGTGGTGTGCACTATGTCCACATCACGCATGCTGCGCAGCCGATTAGGGATCCGTCCCGGGTCTCATTATTTAATACGAATCGTTCATTTTGTTCTTCTCGTCAAATATGTTGTCTATGCGAAAATTCAGGTTGATCGGATTTAGGTAACTATATTTTCACACTGTATTTTTCTTGAAAACAAAACACTAAAGCCACTGTTGTAGTCGATTTTTTTTTTCTCTACAAAACTATAAGCTAAATATTCTCCGATCAACCTAAATTTTTGCATGAACTACATACTCAACAAGACAAATAAAAAAACGACTCAGATCAAACAAAGTGACTTGAGGGTGGGTCCCAAACCAGCTGCGCATCACACCTTATATTTTTTTTACAAACAATGTCATTAAAAAAATGGTAAAAGTATAAAAGTACAAAAGTTAACTTAGATTAACACTTGTATGCGTGAAAATTATGCTACAAATTTCATATAATAGTTAATAGCCTAGTGTTTTGATTCTTCCATGAACTAAATGTTGGATTGTCAACTTGTGTGCCAAAGTACATTATCATGCCAGAAAAACTTGCGAAAAAGGTCAACGGGTGCAATGCACATAACTTATAATAGACTAGGGTTTGCCCATGCCTAAAGGCACGAAGTGACCCTTCTTAACTAATGGATGCGTACGGAATGCAAATGTCTTGTATATCTACTTTCTTCGAATTTTGAAATTCCAACAAACTTAATTTGTTCAGAATGTTAAAATAAACAGACTTCATTTATAAAAATATGACCAAACAATATTTTTGCCAATTTATAGTTCCAGACAATTTTAATTTGTTCAACACTGGTTATTTGCACATACACAAATAATCCATGGTAGGTAAACTTTGAATACTAAAAATACTAATCTAGCTTCTTTGTCTATTGCTACACCACAACTCAAAATTTGACCATAAGCCAATATATGCATTGGTACATCTTCCCCTCTATTCATGCACATTAAAACGACACAGTAGTCAATTATCACACTCATCCGTGAATATGGCAACCTCATAAAATGCAACACCTACGCTATCTGTGCATGCAAGGTTTTGTTTTAATTTTTGCACAAAAAAGACGGAAAAACAATAATGAAAGAGCATGGTATCGTAGCTTGCAGTATCATACTCTTATCAAAGCTTGTAGAGCTATGGAACCGAATCGTATCGTTCTTCCATGTCATATCTTTGGTGCTTTTCATATGAGCTCTAAGGACTCGTGTTTTTAAATAATTTTCCGGAAATAATGTTGGGGAAGTGCGAGAAAATGAAAATAGTGCAGTACGGGGTCAATGTGAAGTTAGTAATTGCATTTGGGTGTTTGTGAAGCACATAAAAAACTTAAGGGGTGTAAGTGCACATATGAGGGTGTATATATGTAATGTATGGCTGATTTTTTGTCCAAAATACACTTCCCTCTCTCTCAAAAAAATTAGACGTCTTTCTCTCCTTCTCCTCCTCTCAAGCTTCTTCAAAACCCTCCATAAAATCCACCCTCCACACTCAAATACTTCAACATCCAACCAAAGATTCATCATCTACATGTGATTTGGAGTCCAGAACTCCGTGGTTTTGCTTGGAGCTAACATTTTCGGTTGAGGAGCTTCAAAGGCAAGAGTTTTCCATTTTCTACCCATTTCAACTTCAATCCTTAAGGTAGGGAACAATCTTCTACCTCCTCTAAGTGTATATTGGTTGAATGATTGTCTTATTTGTGTTCTTGTTCCCAAAACTCTTCTTAAACTTGATTATCTCCATGCAATTGACTTTGGATAATGAATGAGTTTGGGTTTTGTGTATTTGGTTGAGAAATCCATGAATTGGTTGTTGATATATCCCTCTTCTATGATTATTTGTTGTTTGAAACCTCATTTTTGCCTTGAATTGAAGCCCCATTTATTTGGAACAAGCTGTCAAATTTTCGCTCAAAAACCGTTGGGATCAATCCAAACATAGGTTGGATTGATCCATAACAATCTGATGGTGTTTTGGACCTCTTCAGATTAATCCAAAGTTGTTTGGATCGATCCAAAACCTTCTGTTCTGCACTCGGCACATTTTGGATTGATCCAGACCTTTCTTGGATCGATCCAAACCTTTTGGATTGATCCAAAAGACTCCTCTTGTTCTGGCAGATTATTGACCCAACTTCGCGGGTACGCCCCGGCTTTGTCCAAACACCATTTGAGGCGATTCTTGAACCGTTGGAAAGCTTTATGAGTCTACTTTCAAACACAATTGGTCTCATATTCATAGCCTTTGTATTTTGAGAGAAATGTTTTTTTTCCTATCAAGGTGTTGGGTTTTCTCGAGGTTCATAACTCCATTTTTATGTTCCTTTGCTCCGGGCCTATTGACTTCTAAGTTTTGGTAGCCTATCGTGGTATGAATGATATTTTGTCATGACTTCTCACATTCTTGGACACATATTAACTTTGCCACAACCGACACACTACGAGCTTTCGAACTAAATGGGTTACATAGATGTTTTTGGACACTTGATTGTCTAATAAACTTTTGAAAATGATGATTTGCTTATTCTAGGGCCACCATTTGGTGCGTCCCTAGCCATGGGTGTTCGGAGCCCACGAAATCTGGCAGAGGTGTTTGGATCCCACGAAATCCAGCAGGGGTGTGCGGAGCGCATGAAATCCGGCAGGGGTGTTTGGAGCCCACGAAATCCAGCAGAGGGATTCATTCCCTATTTAAATAAATGGTTATTTGTGAAGAGGTGAAAAATGAAATGTTTTATGAAAATGACTATGTTTTGAAAAGATTGGACCTACGACCTGAAATGTAACGTTTTTGAGAAAATCTATGGACACTTGGGTTTGATTCGATCTTTGGGGCATATATGGGATATTCTCTCATCAATTCAATCTATGTTGGTTTATTTTAGCTTATTCATTCATGTGTATCTCATCTCCATGTGTATGTTTCATCTTTTATACCCTTAGCACTGGTAGAAAAGTTTCCTATTAGACTAGTGACCTAAACTTATCATTTTTAGGTACTCAACAAGGCACGTGATTGGAATGCTTGACGTGTGGACGCATATCATGAAGCTCATTTGACATGAAGTTATTTTATCCTCTCTATCGTTAATATATTTTGGGAGATGATCTTGTAACTTTAATTCCTTCAATCTTTTGACAAAACTTGGTTTATGTAATAACTCTTAACTATTCATTATTTATGCATGGGTACGGGTACGTCTTGTAGAAACCCGGTGTACTTTGACTTTGACCTTTCAATGGTGAAATGTATGACTTTTGATTTATCCTACGTGAATTTTATTGTTATTTGGTTTATTAAATTTGAGGGCGTGACATGAGCTCAGTCCTAGCCTTTTATTTATTTTTTCTTTCTTGATAAATGGGTGGTCCAAGGCAATTTGCGCACTGAAATAATCCCACAGGTCTATATACACTCCGCTACACGTATAAACTGGGCAAAGCAAATACCCCATGAGAATCATGAGAATCCAGCCTGTTATAACCACCAACCATGGGTTTTAAAAAAACAAATCCCAAGAATGTAAATTTGAAAAGGATTGATACAGAATTGTTGGAAATTAAAAGAAATGAAACATTTAACATTCTAATATATAAAGAAAAAGAATCTACAGAAAAGTTTGTCGAGTTATTGTACTTACCAAATTACCATTTCACATAGTTCTTCCATCTCCAATGCTTTGACTCTTGCTTACTCAATTCATATGTATCCCATTCTTAGCTTGTTACAACATCAGGAATTGAAATATCAAAATAAAAATACTGGGGTTTCTTGTTTATAAAGGATTGATAATACTTTGTCTCAAACAACATAGTTCAACAACTTTGAAAAATAAAAAGATGTTACCTCCAGAGTGGTTAAATATGGTCTTCTTATTCGAAATCAAAACTTTAAACAAACTTCCTGGACAAAAATCAGAATATAGATAGCCTCAATACACAACATGCATGAGTGAGAGAGATATAGATAGACGTTGCTTACTAATTTGACAGGGGAAGAAGAGAGGGAGGAAAGGGGAAGGGAAAGTGAAATATTGCAAAACAGAAAGGAACACATACCATAAGAAAGTTAATTTTTTTAAAAAAAAACTTTGGAGAGGAAAAAGTAAATCAATCCCATAATTTTCTCACTTAACATAACGCCTCCTTGGATTAAGTCATCTCAGCCATCTTTATGTTTGAATTCAGAAGATTCAAACTTTGAATGAAATAGTTGAATGATTGTTGGATTCGCTTGGGGTATAATTGGGCTTTTCATCTCAAACTTCCAATATGCCACTTCGGACAGTTGTGAGAGTGACAATATATAAAACCGCTTTGTATTGTAATATAGATTATAGTGTAAATCCCGTCCCTTATTCGTTTAATGCAGGGTAGATAGAATTGTCTTTATATTTCCTTTCAACTTATAAGAAAAAATGATGCAACATTGAAGATTAAATTGTACTTCAAATAATGAAGGCAACAAAATATGAGAAACTAAATTTACTGGCCAATGACTAAAAGAGTAGTACTCCAGCTCCAATTTAAACTCATTTTTCATGGAAATGTACCTAATAGGCTAATATCACAAATAATCAAAGTAATCAAAAATTATGAAAAAACCCCTATTGATTACGAAAAGAATAGAAAATCCTTGTTACTACGCAAAATCGTGTACTCCAATTATATTCTAGTTAGGCTAGTAATCCTTAGATGGTAATGAACCTACAACAAAGGACAACGTCCTATTTTTATATGGGAAGAACTATAAATCCAACTTCCATCTTTTCTCTTATATTGGTGCATCTATCTAGCTTTGGATGTATATATTGGTAATTTAATTATATTAAAGTTAAATATATATCTTGGTATATGAAAAAGTAAATTTCAAAGCTAAAAACATACCCATTGAAACTTACATTTTGGCAGAAACTCATCACAATACATGTGTGCCTAAAGTCTTAAAGCATTATGATAGTATATGTGCACGGTTTTTTTTTTTTGGAATGACAAAAAGTATCGAACACAGTTCTAATGCAAGAGAGACTCTATAGAGTAAGCAAATTTAACATACCTGCGAGAATTTTTTTTATAATTGCAATATTGTTTGATCGGGATTTTTTTAGAATCAATCTTTCTTCCAATTCTTTTTCCTTTGTTGAAGGTCACATAGTACTCTTACTTTGATTCCTATCACAAAAAAGGGTAGATACTAAGTAAACAAAAAAAAATTGGAAGAACTTCACAAATAATAATCGTAAAAACTCTTTCCAACACTATGGCAATATATGAAATCAATTAGTGCCAACATATGGGCAATTAGGAATCAAAACGATCCCAAATAGAGCATAAAATGCAAAAAAAGGAAAGAAAAAAAAAAAGAAGAGGGAAACAATTAAGGTAAATTATTGAATTATGTAACCTATTTATGGATAAAGATTAGGAGTTCTATCTCTAATCTTCCCCTAAAGATGGTATCCGCCCCAAATGATTGCCTATTACTCTTCCCTAATTCTTAACCACATGATTATAGAAAGAATTTTTGGCAAAAATCAACTTATTCCGCAAATCGTAGAGTAAAACTATTTGGTTATGTAATCTCTGGGTCATGTAGTTTAAAATTCTGTTATATAGAATTTCCTTCAATAATATAATGGATTCCCCAAATGGTTGCCAAAAGGTTTGATATTGTTTTCAAAAGGTGTAAAAACTTTCAGTTACAGACTTAGAAAATTATTTTTTTGATATTTGGGAAATCTCACAAATCCAGGAATATATAGGTTTAAGTATTCAGATTTCCTTTCTGAAATTGTTCATTTAAAAATGTTCAAAAGTTTGAAAATTGATCTTTGCTATGGTTTCCTTTAGACAATCATTTAAAATTGTAATGGTTCAATTCTTAAGATTTTCTTTCTAAAATTTGTTCACCTAATGAGAATGGTGCTAAAGGAAACTATGGCAGTGACTAAAGAAAACCATTTTGTTGATATGCGCAACCAAAGGAAACCATTTTGAAGATATATGGACTTTTTTAAATTTGGGAATCCCATGATCTCATTTAGGAATTTGGAAAAGAATTATTAGAGCAATAATTGATATTGTTTTTTGAATTTCAAAAATGACCTTACCATTTAGGGACTTTGATAATTGCTAAAAAAGTGCAAAAAATTGAGAGACATGTGGCAAGCTTAGGAAGCTCTCCTCACCAAAAGTTATCCTGGAATAATATAATAGATTAGGGACTTTGATAATTGCTAAAAAAGTGAAAAATTGAGGGACATGTGGCAAGCTTAGGAAACTCTCCTCACCAAAAGTCGTCCTGCAATAATATGATAGATGTAGTAAATATGATGAGTAGACTAGAAGTTAAATTTGTACTTAATATATTTCAAGATAAGTAAGTAGTAGGGAAATCCGGAAATGAGATCACTGCAAGTTTAAATTTGGGAGTCATCAAAATAATTATGCAGTCAACCTCAATGTAAAGTAACGATCGGGTACCAATCAAGTTAGATTGCCCATCGTTAGGGTTATTACATGTAACAAGAGTCCATCATTACTATTTAAGAGCCCATCATAATATGCAAATAGATGGTGATCACGGCCGAGACTCCTCATAGACGATATTTATCATAGCATGTATCAATAGTTATTCATTCTTAAATATTTGTGACGGAAAAAACACATCTCTATTAATTACGTGCGTCAACGTCTCGTTTTAGTACTTTCAAATGAAGACTTACAAGAGAGACACGGTGTTGTAATATAGCGAATAGAAGATTCAAAAGATAACTCTATGTGCCAATCTTCAATGGTTTAGAATGGACTATCCAAACGGCCTAAATTTTACTATTAGACCTCAATTTAGCAAAGCCAATTTTCTTAACGGAAAAATTGCTCCTAAATTATTTATTTATTTTTGGTACAATGGTGAATTTGTGGTGCAAACAAGCATCTATTATTGATTAAAATTTCCACTCTCTGATGTTGATATCCCCATTTAAAACTTGCTTATTGAACGGATGTGTTTCGTTCAATAATTGTCTCAAAAAGTCTTTCACCGTGATAGAGATTTGATTTTTGATTGGCAGTGATAGAGATTTGTAGATGGCACGTGATCCATCGTACTCGATAATATATCTGGGCAAAACTTTTAATATTCTCCTCTCTTTCTTTTATTTTTAGTTTTGGTTATTTTGATCGCACATAAAAATTGTTAAGGATTATCATAATAAAAAGATATTTTAGGAAAAATGATATGAGATAGAATGAGCGAAAAAAATGAAAAAATTTGACATTCTGTTAAAAAAAATAAAAATGAAGAAGAGTAAATATAATTACTACCTTTTAGATGGAAAGCCAAAGTGAGTAAATTAATACTAGTAGAAATGGATGCTAGAGAAAAAAAGAAAAGAAAAAGGGACTTGACTTTTTGCAATCAAGAAAAATTAACTGAAGAAATTTGATAATAGGTACATTGAGAAGGAAAAAAGATACTAGAAACAAGATATTATTGATAAGGAAATGAATTCTAACAAAATTGGCATCTAAATCAAGTCGAATCACGAGCTAGGAAAACTAACCCAAAGCGAGATGACTTTCGGCTGGATTGTTTAAAGGGACAAGGAAAACAGCAACAACAATACAGGAATGATTTTAGAGAACTAAAACCGCAGAAAATTTCATAAAGTGAGGTTTACAAGCAAATTTTTCCCAAACTGTTATGGGTTTTTTTTTAAAATTTATTTTTTGTATCGGCAAAAGAAGAAATTTATAAACAGCAGCTAGCATTCTACAAAAACCTTGACAACTTATGAATCTGGCTTATACGAAATTTAATTTAGACTAGTTATTTCTTTGATTTAAATCCAAAAACTAAACGAACCTTCTAAACGTTATTTAGCACAACAATTAAAAGAACCTTCAAAACGTTATCAATTTTTTTAGGGCTAGTTCCCATGAGTGGGCAGTAGAATTGAGCTTTTAAAATTAACTGAGGTGCGCTTGAACCGTCTTGGATTTTGGATACCTGAGTTTTAAAATTAAAAAAAATATTGTTTAAATGGTTACTACAAATGTACATTTTATGCGTGAGATTTCACATCATTCTTTTCTCCCCTTGTTTATTTCCAAGTTTAAGTTGTAACATCACAAAATACGAATCGGGCAATGAAAGCTAAATTGGCAGTGACAGTCCTTTGGCCAAAAAAAATTATTTTTTACGTATTTATTCAAAACAAAAAAATCCAAAAAAACCTGTCTGTTTTGTATTATTTTTGTCTTTTGACAATTTTCTTTGAGATTTTCATCATAATTTGTTACTTTTTAAATATAAGGAAAAAAAAAATTATGTTAAAGGAACCTTCGTGAGTCTGCGAAATCGGCGCTGATTTTTCTGCTTTCTTGCTTTTTTTTTTTCTTTCTTGAGTTGTAAATTTTTCAATTTATGAAGGCTGGTAAAAAGTACTAGCACTGCCCCCATCTCCCATAGCATCTGTTTGTCTCTTTATAGTTCTCTACAGTTGGTGATTGTACAAGCTTCATTGTCCTTAAAAAGGCAAAGAGGAATGAAACTCACTGTTTGAGAGAGAGAGAGAGAGAGAGAGAGAGAGAGAGAGAGAGAGTTTTCTTGGTGGAGTTTTATTATTTAGGGACCCTCTCACCAACGAGGATAGTATTCAATATTTGGTTGGTTTGGATGGGCATGGGGAAAAAAATATGGGTTGGCCAATTGGGGTATACCAAATGTACACTAGCATGTGTATAGCTTATTTTGGAGTCTCTCACAGATGATGTCAATCGTTCGATTTGCTTAAATTTGCTTAAAATATGTTTTTCAGAATCTGTGTGAAAGATCAACTAATTCGGATAATGGTAAGAGGTTATTCGATTTCTTCCCTTGAATTTCTTGAGATAAAAGCAAAATGGATCAATTAAACATTTACAAATATCCCAATGAGCTAATTTTTTAAAGTGGCTTATAAAATAATATTATAGATAAATCAAGGTTGAATTCCAAAATGGGTCTCATACAATGTGGTGTACATTTGGTGTACACTAAATTAACGGTGTACCCATGGTTGGCATAGGACAACTCCGTACAAATTAAATGACTTGAGAAACTCCTATTTTACTCAAATGGAATATGTCTTATAAAGTTACTATATAGATATGAATAGGTCACATTTTTTACATCGCAAGATTAAATTTAATATCATGACGAACTTGTACTTTTAGATTTTTAATTGAAATTATTTCCTCAAAATGATTACTAGCTTGTACTTGTAGATTATGTATCATAGCAAGCAAGTGCGCTCATTGGGATGGATAGGGTAAATTCCACTAGAGTCACATAGACAAAAATCGTTAATCATTGAATTAATGAAAGAAATCTAACATTGATTGTTAGAGGCTAAACTATCTTTATGGGTGTGACTATTATACAAATGTTGTAAATACAATTGAGCGGTTTTCCTATTCGGCTTTGGGCATGGTTTTTTTGGTACTTCAGTCTGTTGGATGTTTGGCTCTGAGCTTTTTAAGCGGGTACGTGGTATTGGCTATGTTTTGTGTCTTGCTACGGTTTGGTCTGGTTGCATCTGCAGCTGTAGATTTTTTTTTTGGTTAGGTTTCGAGGCTCGGAGGTGTTCGGGTTAGGAGATGTTTCTTTTTCTTTGATCCTTGTTATTTTGGTTGGCGTCTTGTCCTTTTCTTTTTCTTTTTGGGTCTCGGTTAGCTTTTGTCATTGTGCACTTGGTCTGTTTGATCTTTATATTCATTTTCAAAAACTAATGAATTTTTTTTGCCTATGAAAAAAAAAAGAGTGTTTCTAGATAAAGTCATGTAATGTCTCAATTCTTTGTTCTTGGCATGCTATAATATTAGTTCAAACCTGGTATGTTAATATTGTTACTTGAACATCCATCTCGACCGTCTAAAAATGTTTTGAGCGTTCAAAAGTGATAAATCTGACGGGAGAGAGGAGGGGGCCTGGCTGGAGCTCTTGCAGAGAGAAAGAGATGGAGGTTGGGGGACAGATGACGCTCAAAGGTAAAAAGAGAGGCCCATAGTTGATAGAGAGCATCCTCATCAGGCTCGATCAACAAAATTTGGGCCAATTTTAATATCAAAAACACCTTTTATAAATTAATAAGTCACTTTTTAAAAAACTCGCAAAATCAAACTCTCTATTCTAATTTCACTCATAATTAAAAATAAAATAAAAAAGAGATTGAAAGGGGAATAGACGGACCCGTGAATAGTGTCTCAAAGGATTTACCGAGTTACTGTAGCAAAGTTATAAGTTTTGTAGATTGACAAAAAAATTGTTGAGTCTAATTTTGGAGAGTTTTTTCCCCTTCACTCAACAACTTAGCTATCGGGGGAATTTACCTCTACAGATAAGATGCTCTTAGGGTTAGAATTGGTCTGACAAGTGAGTATTTTTTTTATTTTTTATTTTTCTATTAGCTGTTGGTTGGGTTTCTAGCCCAAATTGTGATGACGTGGGTTTGAGTGCATATTAGTATTAGGATACAAGTCTTGTAATTCAATAAAGATCAATTTTATAAGTAAACGTTTTGTACTATCATTTTGCATGTAATTTCGTAACGAAAAATCTGGTATGGCATCCGATAACATAGTGGTACCGGTACGTACGGCTCAATAACAAAAACGATACCATGTCCGGTATGATATAAGAACCTTGGTTCAAACAAAAAATCGAAAACTCCGCACAATTATATTGATAAAAAAAGAGGAGTTTTTGATAATAAATTGTGTGGGCTAACTAACGTGTGCAGATCGGCTAATTATAGGAATTTATCCCACCATACATACACTAGTTTGCATGATATGGTATAAGTTTGCTTGATCACAAGCCCTACAATTATGCTGCTGAAAAGGGAGTTTGCACTTATATTTGTATGTGTTTAAGTCAGATACTCTCTTTGTTTGGATTTAGGCCTCTTTGGGCTAATAATCCAGATTATGAATTATTGGATTATTCATTTTGTCCTTCTTTAAATTTTTTTTTTTTGTATTTTTTAGTTTTACATCAAGATTTTATGGTTTCTGGACTCCTTTCGACGAGACGAATCTAACAAGTACAAAATTATAGTCAAAACTCAATTTTTTTGAATAAAGCCAAAATACTTGGATTATTGGCCAATAATCTAAGTATTTCGGCTTTATTCAAAAAAATATTTGGTTTGGTCATAATTTTGTACTTTTTAGATTCGTCTCGTCGAGAGGAATCCAGAAATTACAAAATCATGATGCAAAACTAACAAATGATTTTTTTTTAATAGAGACAAAACGAATAATCCAATAATTCATAATCAGATTATTAGCAAAAAGGGACCTTACTCATCTCCTTTTTTTTCTTTTTCTTTTTTTACTTTTAATTGTGCCAAAATATTTGTCCAAACTGATATTGACTTGTTAAAGAGCATAATGTCATTTCCCTCTTAATTAAAAAGTTATGCATCGAAAAATGTGCATTAATCATTTAATGTTAAAAGATTTAGTGGTATTCTTGGAAAGTCAAATTAAGCTCTTTAATGGTTATCATTCTCTTTTTCTTTTCTTTTTTTTAAATAAGAGTTCAAAAAATGGACAAACCAATTGGAATCGATGAAGAAATTCGCAGATTTTTCTATTGCGGTGGTGATTGGAGTAAAAATACTCAGATTGAATTTTTACTACGATATTTTAGATATTTTTTTAATATAAATTGTCAAATCAATTGATATGTGTGATAACAATTAAAGACTTATTGATTTAACAACTTATAGTCCAAGAATATCAAAAAGACCGGAAGTACCGCAGTGAAAAATCAACCTTAGTGATGTCTCTCCAGAAAGAGAGATCCGGGACAAGTTTTCACTATGTAATTTCGGTATTATCAGTATTCCCCTTAAGTCATTTTTCTCACGTATTAACTACTTTTAATTCAAAATACAGAAAATGCAGTAGTAGAAACTTACCCCAACTACTCTTTGATTGCGAGTGAAATCGTGGAACTTAGAGGCGCGCGTAAGGAGTGAGTATCAGTTACTCTTTGCACGTAGGATCTTCAATTGCTAGCAAACACTTCAAAAATGAAAAATAATTCAGTGCCAAGCGCAAATTAATGATTAAAAAGTGTTTTAGACCGTTTAAATTTGAGTTATTCAAAAATAATTTTAGACGATAAAGATGTTTGCTCGGATATTACGGAGGACGGTGCTCGTTGAGCATTGAAAAATTCATCTTTCAAAAAGTGATGCTGGTACGAGAATCCCCGCATTTTCCGGTCAATCCGACAAGACGTTCGATTGACACTTCGTGGGCCAGACCCGGCCCAGTCCAACCCTGCAATCCCTCCCACGTGCATGCCTGTCACTCCTGTCGGCTCTAAGATCCGTTGGGGTGAAAAAAATAAAAGTGAAAGCAATCAAAAAATATCAAGACCAGAACTAAAAATGACCCAAAATAAATTTAAAAAAGGACATTGCTACGTGTACATAAGAAAATGCACAGAAAACGTACATAGTATACTTAGAGGCGGGGATCTATTTTTGAGTCATACACAATTGATCCGAACAGTTCATTATTCTTAGAATATTTTTTCTGAGTGGCCTCATAAAATTTCAGCTTAATCAGACGGTTAGAAGTGCACCCAAGTAAGTGTCCGAGAACACTCTGTATATTTTCTAGACATTTTCTTCTATACTCATAGGTTTTCCAATAAAAAATAAAGAAAGACCACAATTAAAAGATAAGGAAAATGCTAGGGTATCAACCCGAGACATACCGAAATGGTATTAAAGCAACCTGCGGGATCCACTTTTGGATCATGGACGACGAATTCGAACCATTCAATAATTTTAGAATGATTTTTTGAGTGTCTCTGCAAAAAAAAAATCAACTATAAATTCTTAATAAAAACTTGAAGTTTGGATCAATTACTTATGCACATCTAATTGAGCTTATTTTTCGCAAGTACACTCGAAAAATTATTTTAAAATTATTGAATGGTTTGAATTATCCGTGTTGGCCCAAAAGTGGACCTCGTAAGCAGTGGTGGATCTAGAAATTTCGTGCGGGGGTCACATCTCCAATGTAAATTGTGGGGAGTGTTTTTACCCCCCAAATTGATATTAAACCCTCTTTTTTGTCTTTTAATAAAAATTTTATGTCTAAAATTTTCGCGAAATTATAAAAAAAAAAAGGAGCGTGGATATCAATTTCATGGTGTGAAAATCAATTACCTAATTTTTTTGTATTTCTATCATGGCATTTTTCTAATTAGTGGATTCATGTAAAAGATGAAACTGAATTGGGTTAGGTTTGTAACCCCTTTGGAACCAAGAAAACTCCTTTGAAACCACAACTTTTCCTCACCCTTGTTTGGGTTCGGAGTTGGTGTTGTGCACCCGTGCACGATCCTCGCCGTCCATTCAGTGATTTAATGGTTCAGATTGAATCCAAGCCTTGCGACAGCCGAGCCGTTCATTGCAAATTTCAATTTGGGTCATTGGATCGCCGAACGGACGGCGACAATCGTTGCACAGCACGCATGTTGTACACGGTACACAGAACCAACACCGGACACTCCTTGTTTATTTCACGGGAAAAGAAAAAAAAAAGTTCAGCAAAAGTCATTGGTCACGTGACCCCCCGTGCTTTACTTAAATTTGCCACTACTCGTAAACCACTTTGTGCCATTTCAATACCCCTTTGAATCGGTACTCATATCTCTTTATCCAAAAGAAAATTTTGAAGTGGAATAATTTCGGATGGGTATTATAAACACTCACACTTACATGTTGCCTGAAAAAACATGACTCACACATGCTGCCCGAATAAACATGGAGGTACTATTATCTAGATAGAACTCGACTACTCAAGGTGAGGCTATTTAAGTTCTAGCTAACACCATATTAGATTTTTTTTTTGTAGGCATACGTATGTAAAGTAGCCTTTAGATCATACTCCCTCCGTCTCAATTTGTTTGCTCACAATGAGAATACTTGTAATTTCAAACCCCTACAAAATATATTTCTCTATATTATTTTTTAATTTGTTTTATACCAAATTAAAGTGCTCATTGAGTACTTTAATTTGGGGTAAAAAAAATTTTAAAAATATTGTACAAAAGTACATTTTTTAATATCTACAAAAATACACGTTTCTCAGAGTGAGCAAACAAATTGAAACAGAGGGAGTATTAAACAAAATCGCGTGATTTTGACCAATATGTGAGATAAAGTCCAACAAACATCATTTCCAAGTGTGCCATACCAATTACTGAATAGCTGAGGCCCCCATTCCACCTAGAGACTTTTTTTTTTGACTTTTTATGCTTTACGAGACAGATCATTCTCGTCATATATATCAACTTAAAAGGCCCAAAAAATAAAATAAAAAATCCAATAAAATTGTTTCAATTCTTGACTTATTCCCAAAACTGATTATTGTGTTTTACGAGACATGTCGTTTTTTCACAATACATCAACAACAAAAAATTGAAAATAAACCAAATTTTGACTTAAGTCAGAATTGGAACAAGCTTAGTGCTATCATATTAGGGCATCTCATCAGGATTGCCAAATTAGTTTTTTTGGCTAAAATAGAGAGTCAATCCCTTAAAAACCAACCAAAATCAGCCTCTCTATTTTCCCTCACCAAATTCTTTTTGCTACAGTTTTGGTGTGGTACTGTTCATGGACCAAACCTTTTTTTATTATTTACGGTTGCTGTGCACGTCAGAAACAACAGGAGAATAGAGGGAGGGGGGACACGTGGCGGCGGGTCAGTGGAGGAGAGAAATGTTAATTGTTGAAGGGGGTGGGGGTCCTGATACGTGGTCCACCACTTGACTTTTGTACAAAACATCTCCCCAGGCAGGGAGTTTAGGGAGGATTTTTTTTTTATACATTTGAGGGGAATAGTTTAATATAGTAAAATTAAAATAGAGAATTTGATTTTGTGAATTTTTGATAAAGTGACTTGCTAAATCGTAAAAGGTGTTTTTGTGCCCCCTTGCTTCTCCCTCCCTTTGCCCTTAGATCCAACTAAAAGAATTTTTAGATGCTTAATTCCATTTCAATTTGAAAAAGATACTCCCTCCGTCCATAATTTTGGTCTCATTTAGTGTTTTTTTTTTTCGTCCCCCTAAAAATGTCCTTTATCAAATACTCCAAAAAGTTAATTCCTACCAATAAGAGAAGACAATAATTATTCAAAGCTGTTTAAAAAGTTGAAAAAATTACATATTAAACCCCTGAGTTTGACTCTAATCTCAAATTAAGTCCTGAGTTTTTTTTTTTATTTCAACAACTAAAACCCGATAGTTTCAGCTGTGTCACAATGCGAAGCATCCGTTTAACTCCATTAACCAACAATAGAATCCATCCTATCTTCTCTGCCTGACTTTGTTAACCAACTCAACTTCTAACTTCCTAGTGAGATGCAAGAGCTCTGACCAACAAAGCTAGCCCCAGTTGATTATGTTAGTGATACTTAATTTATATAAATTACTACAATTTTTTTTTTTTGGAGCCAAAAGAAAGAATCTCCATTCAACCGAACAAAACGAAGGCCTAATACAATCTAGCAAACCAAAAAAAAAGAGCAAAAGAAACAAAGAAAATACCGAAAATACAAATTAGAGATATCAATATTACACAACCATCTCGAGTCTAAGACCGCACACCGCCAAGTGGTGCTCCACCAACATTGCGCCAACGATCCTTGATCAGATCAGATCAAGAGAACCCACTTCTATTTGGGTATTACGCAAATTTTGCATTTATTTTCCCGATTAGAATTGTGAGAGACAACACAAAACCCCTTTTTTGCCAATCGTTTAACGCTTGAATTCGGTTTGGGCCTTTAGCCCATGTCAGTTGACTACAGGTCCACATAGGCCGTCGGCTGCCATTGATAATCTTAGTGAGCCCAGAGTAGATTATCCTTAATTTTTCCTTTCTTGCTAAGTGAAAAGGATATAAATGGCCGACCAACGTAGCTACCCCTTGAGTGTGACCGTAAGAGTTTTTATCTGCCGTGGAATGTCCGGTTTGATCTATAACTATGCCTAGGTTACCACAACCCCACCAAAGTGCTAGAGCGGACCAAGGACCCTCTACACAACAACTGATTCATAGAACTACTACCCTCAAACGAAATTCAAACCCGCGACTGTGTGGTGGGGGGATTTTCACTCTCACACCTTAGCCATCTATGTAGTTAATTACTTGGAGGATGTACTTAACCAAAAATCATAGTGGGTTCGTAATGTAGATTTAGCTTGGGCCAGGTTCATTCCAATGGAAAGCCCAACAGTTTTGTAAATTGGTGTGGTAGAAACCCCATAACTAGAGAGGATGGATCGAGAAATGGTAATGGGCCTATTTATATGATGATTTCATCAAGCAGAACCTTCTTTTTGGGTAAATGAGAATTTTTAAAGCCCAGTCCGGTTAGCTCCACACACAATTTATTAGGATTCGATTCATGGGATAGACAGCAAGAAAAAAATTCTTATGAATCCTCTTGTTCTGGCTTCGATGGTCTGCATTTGACTTAACCAGGGAGGGGAGGGGATTAGTCGAGATGCACGTACGCTGGCCTAGACACTCTTGGTCATTGGTAAAAAAGAAAAAAAATTTATAATCAACCGCGGGAAAAACAAACACAAATATATAGTATCACATTCAAGACTCCCTGACATAGCTTACGGTCCACACCTCCCCTTTCCTGGCCATGTTGAGATGATCCAAACCGTCCAAAGAGTTTAAAACGTGTTTTTAAGGGTCTATGCGAGAATTCGTCAAAAAAAAAAGATAACCGGAAGGACTTGATTCAAGCAGTTTTTGATAAAAGTGCAATATATGTATTTATGTGTAGTTTTATCGAAAACTGCTCGGATCAAACCCTTCTGAGTATTTTGTTTTTTTTTGACAAATCCTCGCTTACTTAAAAACACATTTTAAACACATCTAACAGATCGGATCCCGACCAAATGGCCGAGAGATGGGAGGTGTGGACGTAAGACTATGCCAGAGAGTCTTGAAAGGATCCTGACTATATAATATCATACTCTCTCTCTGTTCCATAATATTGGTCCCCTACGAAACTATGTGCAATTTTCAAACTAAAAAATAACGCATTTATAAAATAATTTTTGAATTTTTTTTGCACCGTTTAAAAGTTCACAACGAGATCTATCAAATAAGATCCATATTATTGCACAAATTATGTTCATAGTACATTATTTTTTAGTTTGAAAATTGAACGTAGTTTCGTAGGGGACCAATATTATGGAACGGAGGGAGTATAATTTTGCTAAATTTACATTCCAAAAAATGAAAAGAAAAATAACAACCCTGGATTCACTCTCCTGAAAAAATTGGGAAATAGGCAAAAAAAACAAGAACCAAATCTCAAATTTTTCTCACGTGTATATTACGAAGTACTGTACAAAGGTTGTGGGAAAGTTCCAAGCTAAAAGTAGTCCAGGAAGTTTCCTTTGGTGTAGCCCAGAAGGAAGAACAAGAAAAAGATGAATTTTTTGGAACTCAGGATGTCTGAGTCAGTTATGTATATCTCAACAAATTTTTCAAAGGACAATCCTCATTGTCTACTAGCTATAATTCTACTGTATTAAAGAAGGGGATGGATCCGTAAACACACATTTTGCACACACATTTTAACACTCCATCTCAACCGTAGAGATGGAGGGCTGAGATTAAAAGTTAAAAAGCCCCCGCATGTTTTCTCCAAGGCTGAGAAAATGTGTGGGCCTTTTCAACTTTTAATCTCAGCTCTCCATCTCTATGATTGAGATGGAGTGTTAAAATGTATGTGCAAAATATATGTTCATGGATCCGTCCCCAAAAAATAAACAATTTTGTACAGACTAATCCTGCAAGAGTTGATACGATCTAGGAAGATTTGAGTTGATACGATCTAGGAAGATTTGATCAATTTTCCCCCTAAGAAGGAACAAAATTCCTTAAGTCTAGGCATTGATCAAAACCCAAACTTTTGTGCTAGAAAAACACGTCTTAATAAGAAATTGCACCAATAATAAAAACTTATGTGGGAAAAGAAATTAATAACAGGATTTTAAAATGAAATAGGAGCAATAATATAATTGCAAATCATCAAACACATAAATACAAAGTTACCAACCTGATAGCTAAGTACCTATATACCAATACCCAAGACGGAAAAAATAAAAAATAAAATTCTAATACCTACTACTTATTTAATCACCTGATCACAAATGTACTAAAGATCAAATGTTGAAACATGACTTGTACCCTAATGCCAAACACTATAACAACATTACATCACAAATAATCAACAAAATCATGGGGCCTAAATTCTGGTTAATTTCTGATTCAGGGGAAAACTAAACCATTATCTTCATCAAGCTCCATCTCCCCTAGATTTGGATCCACTCCATGGTCCCCAAAGTTGTTTTCTTCAAAGTTCATATCGAATAAGAACCCATACTCATCGTCGCTCTTGAGGACCAAATTAGGGTTTAGCACAGACGGATTTTGAAGCGTGCTAGGGTTTTTGTTTTGATGGTGTGAGGTTTGGGAGAAAGAGGCGATCATGGTTTGGTAGTGGTTAGAAAGGAAGGTTTGGTCTGTTGGAGGAGATGTAGACATATATGGAGAATTGGCAACAGCTTTGGTATTTTCAAATACATATTGTGGGCTGTGAAATAATTTGTTGATGTGGTCTTCTTCCTTGCTTTTGTTGAATACTCTACATAGCACCCAGTCCTCCTGTCAAAAGGGTTCGAAAATATTGTCATGAGACATTTAAGAAAACATCTGTATTCGGATTTATACATATATTAGCACCCACCCAATGGAAATTTAGCACAAAAAGTTTAAAAAGTGCGGTGAATTACATACCCTGGGGGGTAAGTGTGGGTTCTCAAGGCGAAATTCGTGCATAATCCAACCAGTTTTAATCCCATTTGGAGCTCTATTTTGGTAGAAAACCAGGGTCTTTCTCATCCCGGCAATAGCCCGAGTCCTCGGGTCGTGCACCGTTTTATCTTTTCCGGTAGCTTTCCAGTACCCAGAAGTTGTGGCTCGGTTGGCGCGGTAGCCGGTGGCATATTTTCTGTCTCGGAAGCTGAAGAAGTACCATTCGTTGGCGTTGAGCTTTGCAACCTCTTTGAGAGAGAACACAACATGTGAGTAGGTTTGGTGTAGACAGAAACATAGGAATAATTTAAAAGTAGAACAAGAAATTTTTTCTTTTGCAGCCATGGACCACATGTTGCAGTTCACCGATCAAATTAATTCACTTGGATGCCGCCCGTGTTTGATACCATTATTACTGAGTTTTTGAATAGATTTTATCAAAATTTGATTAAATCAAGCTTTGATTTTATCCATTCGTGAGGAGAGTTGATAAAATCTTAGATTTTTTGATGCAAAAAATCTAAGATTTTATCAACTTTCTTCAGGAATGGATAAAATCAAGGCTTGATTTTATCAGATTTTGATAAAATCTAGATAAAATTCATTCGGAAACTCACCATTTGCCTTTAAATAAAATTACAAAAGATTAAAATGACACAGGACAAACAACATCACAACAAGAAGTGAGCACCCCGACTCCATTTTGGCTAAAGAAGTAAAACAACTTTTTACTATTCCTTTTTTTTTGGACTTATTTTGTATTTTTGAAAAAATTTAAGAGTTTCGGTCAAAATTTTTTACTTTTCCGATTCCTCTCGTCGAGACGGATCAATAGGTCGCAAAAGTTTGACGCAAAACTAAAAAAAAATGAATAAAGACAAAAAAAAAGGAATAGTAAAAAGTTATTTTACTACTTAGGCCAAACCTGCGCCTAAGTTGACAAACAAGTCATGCACGTAATTTTCTTCGGTAGATTACTCGCTACTCGCTAGAATCCTTTTTTGCTAGTAAAAAAACACCAAGACTCAAATTACAAAATTAATTATAAAATTAACACCTGAAATTGCTACTTTTCTTTTTATCTATCGCCACCTGAAATTGTTAGCTGATGATGTCATGAAACTGATCATGCATGCATATAACCCTAGAAGCGTAAGAAATAAGAACAGTTCTTTGCTTTGCTTTGGTTTTGCTTCTTTCTTTTTGTGTCACTTCAAAGTTCTTACTTTTGAGAAGAAAAACCACTTTTTGACTCTTTTCCTTGCTAGAAAAAAGCAGAAAAGCTTACAGATTCCCTGAAAAGTTCTTAATTGAGAGAGTTAATAGATAATTCATGTTTTTTCGGAAAAGAAAAAAAAAATTATCAATCTTTGAATTAGTAGTTACAAAGATTAAAGGAAAGCACAAGCAAATGGTATCACAGCGGAGGAAGGTATCTCAACTATGTTGGCAACCAGACTCCCAACAATAATATACCAGCTTGTATTCGAGAGTTAAAAATAATTATGCTCACCCTCCCTGTTTTCAATGATCCTTTTGAATATTACTACTGGATGTTCAATCTCTTTTCAATATGGCATATTCATGTGGGATTCAAGTAGTGAACTCCAAAAATAATCTATAGCATCGGAAAATATTGCAGCACCACGTGGTACTGCTCTACCTGGACCACCCCGCATCACCTCTCTCTCTCTCTCTCTCTCTCTCTCAAGACAGTGTTGCAACCTTTGAACCCTTGGGTTTTGAGTATTGCTTTCTAAAATTCAGGTAAGGGGTTCAATGGTTGGTGGAGAGGGAGAGGGAGGTAGGAATGCAAAAACAAAACCTTTTTTTGTCTTCAACAGACTGTATGGTAGCATGTCTTTTTGCTTATGCAAGAACCAAGAAATTTTTAGTTTCCCCAAGTGGCCATGTCTTTAATCCCGATCACAAAACATGGTCACAAAACATGCATGAACAAAAAAAACACAGGAACAGAGACCACCTCCCTCCAATGTATTATCACATGTCGAAAAAAAACAAAAACAAAAAATCATCTCGATGATCTATAACCGAAAAAAGAGAGAAAAATCCTGAGAATAAAGTGAATAAGAAGCAAAAACTAGAAGAGAGATCAATTACCAGGAAGCTGCCATGGCTCACATGTATGCAAGTCAATTTCCACCAGAGTTCCCTTTAGAACATTTTCATTGGCAATCTTTTTGTAGAGATAATGGCAGACCAATTCTTCATCACTAGGGTAGAATCTAAACCCTGGTGGCAATGATTCTCCAATGTCTCTTAAACCCATTTTCTTTCTTGTTTTTTGGACACAAAAAAAAGTTTCAAGCAGTTTTTTGTTATGTGGGTATGAATGTATATATATAGGAGTTGATGAGTAACTTTGCAACTAGGAAATATTTGTTTCAGGATATATTTAAAGAGTTTATGACTTTTGTGGTTTGTTAACTGTTAAGGACATATTATTGTTGTCTGGAGTGGTAGCTTTCAAGAAAAACCAAAGTCACAAGAAATCTTTCTTGGGGTGGGGTGTTATAAAGTCTAAAGCATTTAATGAGTACAATCCAAGACATTAATTTTGACAAAACCTTCAAATTACTCCTTTTATGTAACCATATGAAAACTAGAAATAAAATTATGTTAGGATTTTCACAATCCCACAACACCCCTACGGATCTTGGAAATAATGAATCACAGAACAAAAAATCAAATAATCATGCGTAATGGAAAGACGAAAAAGAAACAAGACACAAAAATACGTGAAAAACCTCAACGCGAGGAAAAACCACGGGAGTCACACCAGTCCACTATGAAATCAAAATCAAGAGTACAAGTCTTCTCGCAATCTCTCTGAGATTTGCATTTTCTCTCGCCTCCGGACTGTGGCCCCCACCCCCAGTATTGTTGAAGGTTGTCTGTACCTAACAAATTAGTTACATCTCATTGACATACAGACAACTAAAATAATTGCACACTTCTGCTCGCATGTCCAATGTATGTAGTCGGAAACGGAAATTCTATAGTACCACTACACTGCTTTGTAGTGCACACCTAGACCGTAAAAAATTCTTTCAAAGAAAACTTAAATTCTCCTTGCAAAAGTTTTAGTTTATAAATTCGGACCATTAATTGTAGAAATAAACCGTCCGAATGTGCGCAACAAGGCACGCCTACTGAAGCCTGTGTAGTCTTCCATTGTGATTCTTAGGGCTGTGGCCCACCAAGAAGAAAAAACTGCCTAACTTTTCTAATGATTATGAACAGTTAAATAATTCATGAATGAGTGATGGTATGTAAATTTCATATATATATATATATATATATATATATATATATACACACACACACACACACCAAACTTCCGGTCCAAACTCCCGCAACTTATTAAGTTCCGGACCTCTACTTTTCGGACCAAATTATGATGATACGAACCGTTAGATGTGTTTCAAACATGTTTTTAAGGTCTCCCACGAGGATTTGGCAAAACAACATTCCTGGAAGGGCTTGATCGAAGCAGTTTTTTATAAAATGCTATTATAGCGTTTTTATGAAAAAATGCTCCGATCAAGCCCTTTCGGGTATTTTTTTTGCCATATCCTCACGGGGGACCTTAAAAACACATTTTAAACACATCTAACAGTTCGAATCGTCGAAATTTAGTCCGAAAAGTGAGGTCTGGACGGTAAGTTCACATTTTGTGGTTTGTAATGGGCCGAAATATAACAATCATATGGGTCAAGATTCGTTCAGACCAAAGGCCCAACCATCAGGTGAAGTAGAGCCCACAAGACGGGCCAGACCATTATTTGAGCGCAAAAGGGTTGTACTGAGACGGTATGAATCAGCAAGTATCGGCATCTCGGCCGAGACAAGATTGATCCGGATGAGTCAATCAAGCCGGTTAAACCCAAAGTGACTCACGAGGAATGCAAAAGGCAATTCAACCGACACATCATAGATGATGTCGTTCGAGGCTTCTCAACTCAATACACTTCACTTCTCTCTATTTCTCTGGTACTTCTCTCTCTAAGTATCCTCACTAGACTGTCGAAGTGTTTTCACAGGCCAAGTTGGGTGCTAATAGCAGGTGTTACTTGTGTAGAGACACCAAGAGAGTCTGATCTTGTTATTACAGTGAAAAGAGGTCAACTCAAAAGGTTCATCTACATAAGTGACTAACCATAATAATTAACTATCATACAATAAATTCATATACGAGGTTTATCTAACCTATTGGCATATAACCGATGGTTAGACTCAATAGGAGAAATTAGTAACAAAGAAGCTTTTCAGTGGAGTATTAAATTAGACAACAACCTATGAAATTATCGCAAAAGCCAATAGGTTACATAGATTTGATGACTATTAGCGATGATTAAAAGCTACTTTCTGATTTATCCATAAAGCTTAACCGAAAATCTAGTCTTTAAATGACAATAATGTCTTGGCAAGATACTCATCCATCCGTTATATCTAATCTTTATGTCTTAATTTAGAGCGCTAATCATGCAATAGGCAAAGTCCTATCAATCCAATCTCAATCGCTAATTTTCCATCTACGTCACGGTGGCCCACGAGATTAGCTTGACAGTTAAATTGATTGTTTTTCTTGATCGACGAAGTAAAATTTTTAGGTAAAAAGAAGGAAATTACAAGAAAAGGGACAAGAAAATGAATGAAAGGATGAAACATTAATGTAATTAAACTGATTATTTGAAATATATCAACAAGAGTTTTGAGAAGTTTTGAAATTAAAAACTAGGCTTATGTGATTTATGGACAACGACATGAATATTGGTCCCGATCGAGAAATACTTAATTATCACGCAATAGATGAAAATAATGAAGCTTGAAATAAAAATCACTTGTTATTATTTTTTAGTGTGAAAGAATTAATCATAAGATTGGAGATCGCATATGCTTCCAATAATGTCAAAATTACCCCTCCTTATGCACAGACATGTTGGTGTCGGCATTCTATATGGCAGTTGTTTGTATTGCACATTGTGATTTTAATGATGGTGAAGCCAAAGCCACGAAATAGATGGTTGCAATTCTACTGAAAGCTGTGAGTAAATTTGATGGCTAAGTTGCCTTCGAGTGCACTTATTTGTGATTGAAGGATGGTTCAATGCAATGTCAGGATGGTTAAGCAAGTGCGGAGAGAGGCCAACAAGAGTGCGGGTCTTTTAGCGAATTACGCTTTTAATTTCAGTAATTGGACCATTGTGAGACAGGTTAGCTACGGTGCGCCAAATTATAATTGAATGCCTCTAAACCAAAATCCGAACTAGAAACGATGCATGCGTCCGCCGTCCGTCTGCCAACCATTATTATGGTCTCTTCTGTTGTCATATGTGTCTTCCTATGTCTTTCAATTTAGCCTCTTTATAAAGGCATCCTCCTTCAGTGTCATTGGTACGTCCTTTTTGCTTTATGATGGTTAAGCATATAGCTAGCCACCAGATAGCTAGCCAAGTGGTGTCATCTCATGGATCGTTTTTGGCTCAATGGCACCACATAAAGTAGAAGACACACCCCTTGATGTTGCTCAAAGGCTTTTTGATACCACTTGACGCAGAGAAATTCACGAAAGAATAGTTAGTGTACTATTCCAAACGAGATATGTTCTCGAATCTATGATATGTTCTTATGATAACATAGGGATCAAGTACTCCAGAACCTATCTCCTTTAATGTTTTATAATATCTCCTGTTTACCCAAAAAAAAAAAAGAAATTATTGTAGGGCATATTCTTAAGCCACTTTGATCTCTTGCTTGGAGAAGGAGAAAAGAATTAACTAGAAGGAAAAGGAGAATGGAAGTATGAAAACCCAACAGGCCATTGTTGGGATCTTTGAGCACAGTGGAACTTGCGAGACGAATATTGAATTTTTCTTTTTGTCTTAATGATGAAAAAATCGTAAAAGAACTTGATATTGATCGAAGAACCAAAAAAATATGCTTTCGTTTCGGGGATTTCAAGCTCACACCTACCTTTAAAGTTATATCTTTTGAGGTTAAGTACTTACAGACTAAAAGATTGTCCACGATTAGCGACCGGGTTGGATCGTTACAAATGATTCATCTAGACAAAAGGAGTTTGAATGAGAATTTTATTACTATTAGTTTGTGGTTACTAAGATGAATAATATAACTTCGAATTAATTCCCTCTTTTGTACACTTATATTTGTGGATCGTGTTAACCACTTGAATGACAGAAAAAATGGTGCATCAAAACCTGAGCTTTGGTTAGAAACTTACAAAGCAGGCCAACCACAAATAGCACTATCATAGTCTAAAGATATACTAGAATATATGTGTCGATCGAGGGTCCAATGAGAAAGTAATTGATGTGATGTAACACATTAATTATCTAGTTTTACACATCGTTGACACATCATTGACGTTAAGCATTAAAAAATACAATTATCTGAATTACATGAAACATAACGTTAAATCAACTTAGAGCAAATCCAGCCCTGACTCAATTTTAAACTCATATTTGAGTCAAAATTTGAGTAAAAGCTTAATTTGATATGAGCAACTCCAGTCCTTCAACTCAAAATTTCTAGGGTTCCGCCACCACTAGCCACACACCGCCCCTTGCCACTATCCGCAGCTGCCACCACCAGCGTGAACCACTACCGCCGCCGCCCAACCAAGTCTCTCTCTCTCTCTCTCTCTCTCTCTCTCTCTCTCTCTCTCTCTCTCTCTCTCTCTCTCTCTCTCTCTCTCTCTCTCTCCCTCCTTCCTCTGCAACTCTTCACCCTCTTCCTTCACAACTACGACCACTGCCGTCAATTCACCCTCTTCCTTCACAACGACGACCACCAATCTTCCAGATCTGGAAAATCATGATGACAACGATGACGGTGGTGGTAAGACGACAAGGACGACGATCTCTGTTCTTCTTACGTTTGTCGGTGACGAAGATGACGAAGGTGGTGGAAGGTGATCCGACGACGACGACGGTGGTGGAAATTTGGTTCAAGAGTGGTGGAAATTTGGTTCAAACCCTTTCTTCTCCCCAAATTTGAGGAAAAATTTGAGTAAAACTTGATTTGGTATGAGTTTGGTTCAAAGACTGGAGGGAGGTTTTGGGGTTTTAACTCAGATTTTGGGTTTGGTTTTGAGTTTGGTTGTGGGCTGGAGCTGCTCTTAGACCCCATTCCACCAACTCAAAAAAATCCAAAAAGCCAACTTATTACAAAAATTGAGACATTCACTCTCTCACAATATATCACATAAGAAGCTGTAAAAAAATAGTAAGCCTAAAAGCTCTCTTAGTGAAACACCCCCTAAGCCCACAATCGTATTATGCCCTATAATGATAACCCATTAAGGGCTCATTTGGATGTTAGATAAGGAATCTTGGACTATTTAATTTCGGGTTCATGCTGATGGCTTGGTTTGAAAGCTCAGTTGCAACCCAAACTATTTAATGTCCCTCCCATTTAATCCGTATGGATAACTCTTCCCTAATCCCGGCCAGTCCACCACAAACCCTTTTGTTTATCCTTATCCGCCTATTGTTGAATTGAAAAACAAAGTAAGTACAATTTTATCCCACTTTATCACCAAAAACTTCAAACCAAGCACTATTTAATTTTCTTCCATAAATATTACATCAATATGAGTTCATTCTCAATAAATGTTACCTCAGTATGAGTTCACCCTCAATAAATAATAGTCTCTACAATCTTATCCATCCATAACTAATCTCGCATATCCAATCAAGCCGTTAGGGAACAAATAACCTATCTTTAGCTAGGATGCTTGTTTGCAATCTTTTCATTAATGTACCCCTTTTGATTCATCGACAAGGTTATCCTTTTGCCCATTCTGATAAAAAAAAAAAAGAAAAAAAAAAGAAGGAACAAATTACCAAAACAAGTAATCATCATTGTTTGTGGCAAGGATTAGTTACCTGACCTCTCTTATCAAAGTGTACAACGATCGTCAACTGAGCTAACCCAAGTTGATTAACACGTCATCTGGTTGTACACATTATTTGTCATACTTATCTACAATTTCTTGAAAAGAACATACATTCTATGAATGCGGAATTCTAGGGTAGGGAGTACATTTCCTGGGAACCCATTTTGGGATAAAGTGTGTAACTAAGTTGGAGAAGAGTAAGGACTTGAAATTTCTCCTTTGATACCAATAATTACATGGCCCCATTCATCTGTCAATTTGCTTGATTCACTTCCTTAAGCTATGGCCACTTCATCCGGGACACTTGCCACGTACTCCAACTAGCCTTTCCTTTTTTGGGCACAGATATGGATATATATGTAGCATCTTTCCATTCACATTGATTTGGGTTTTTCAGCACCATATTTTGATCTGCCTTCTATGATCCAGAATTCCCAGCAAGCCTTGACTCCTCGAATATAGTATGATGAGTTCATAGATTAATCAAATTTCCAAAGGATTGAATGAAAAAATTGGCTAATTTGAGGACTTTTTGAGAAAGAGCATTGAGGGAATACACAGAGCTCAGCACCGTGCCGTGCAGACCCACAACGCAGCTGTGCCGGCATCTTTCCAATGATCGGAGACGTTCACCGAGTAGACCTCTCGAGTACGACAAGTATGCCAAAAATCAACTCAATCAAATATCTTTAAGTGTCTCATTGGAACACAAATAACTTGAAAAAGTGATTTTGATACAGTGTAATTGTGTCCTTTGTAATCCATTTCTTTTAAAAATATTTATGTTTAGATGATACACTTAAAGATATCCGATTGACTTGATTTTTGGTAAACTTATACTACTAGATGAGGTCTACATGATAAACGTCTTCGATCGCTGGAATGTTGCCGGCGCAACCGCTCGTGGCTGCATAGCACGGTGTTGTGCATAGGATGCACAACAACTCACCTTGTGCTCGCGTTTTTGGAATCAATATACTTTTTGGTAATAATAGGGTTAGTTTGTGGTGAACCCCATACTTTCACCACCAATCAGAGTGAGGGTAATGGTTACTCTCATTCAGTGAGGCTAAACAAAATCAGACTCAAATATATGACATGAGGATGAACAAAGTCATACTTGTATGTTTCAATTGCAAATGAAGTACCAAGCACGTCTCATTTTAGTCCCCAATTTATTTATTGAGCGCATCTCATTTTAGTTCCCAATGTATTAATTTGAGAAATTTAGTCCCCAATCTCCAACATATTGTACCATTCAAGTCCCTAATGCAAACTGAGTTACCCAATTCCATTAAATGAGGAGTAACGTCGTCCTTTTCCACATTTTTTTAAGAAACAATTGTTATTTTTTTCAAAAACTAATTTTAAAAAAAATTCTAAAAAAATAAAATATATATATTTAAAAAATATTTTGAAATAGGAAGCTTTTGAATTTTAATTATTTTTCCCCAAAATAAAATATTTTTTTTAAAAAAAATTGCAACTTTTTAATTTTCTTTTATAAAAAAACTGATTTTAAAAAAAATCATAGAGAAATTGAAAAACTTTATTGTAAAATAAAAAGGAAGTTTTGAAAGAAAAAAAAATTTTAAAAACACTTTCAAAAAAAAAATTTTTTTTTTTAAGCCAGGTTTTGTTTTAAATGAAAATTTGTATATTGTTTTTAAGAAGCATTTTCAAAAGGAAAGTTTTTGCAAAAATAAAGAATAGAATTTTTCAAAAAAACTAGTTTTTTTTTTTGGGTAAATAAAAAAAAATACGTTTTGAAACAAGTTTTCAAAAAAAAAAAAACTATTATGAAAAATACATGTTTGAAGAAAAAATTATGACAATAGCTTTTCTTAAAAAAGAATTGAAAAATTTTAAAAATAAAGTTTTGAAAATGGTTCTGAAAATAATAGTTTTAAGCAAACTAGTTTTTGAAATCATTTTTTAAAAAATGTGTATAGAAAGAAATGGGTACCAATTACCTACTAATAACTGTGTGGGGCCCACTTCGAGGTCCCATACAAACAATCTGAGCCGTTTATTAATTTCAAAATATTTTTTCAAGTAGTCTAGTAAAAAATCATTTCAAATCTGATAATGGTAAATAGTTGATCAGGTCTTTCAATTTTCATTAATCCATACTTTTGAATTAAAAATTTTGAATGAAATATTGGAAGATTGGATCACGTATTTGTAATTGTCTGTTTAAGCTAATTTTTTTTATAAGGCTACTCAAAAAGTTATGTTAAAATTAATGGACAGCTTTGATCATTTATGTGAGATACGAAGTGGGCCCACTCAAAATAGACGAGAGAGAGAGAGAGAGAGAGAGAGAGAGAGAGAGAGAGAAATGAATGAGGAACAAGATATCATAAATGGCCAAAAATTTAACAGTTTCTGCTAACAATGTCAGCCTTGGGACTTGATTGGTACAAATTTTAAATATTGGAGACTAAATTTCTCCAATTAATATATTAGGGACTAAAATGAGACGCGGTCAATGCTTTGGAGACCTTAATAAGCCAATATTTTAGTGATAGGTATACCTTGTGCTCTCATGGATTAGTTGGTAGTTTCAAAATCTACTCCCTCCATCCCCAATCTCTTAAATAGTAGGAATAGAATAGGTTTCGTGTACTGTAACAAAAAATATCTGGTTCTTTCATATTTTCAGTTATATCTTCTTCTTTTTTTAATTAAAATTACAGATATTAAAAGAATCCGAGACATGTCGGCACCCCAACTAGGAGCGAACATCCCAGACAAGTTAGTGTTGGAAAAAAAATATTTTGAATATAATATTTTATTTAAAGTGTGAATGAAAATTCAATTGAGTTAGAGTTGTGTCTTTTTGTGGCACCTATTCATTGTAGACGGATGCGTCTTTTCGTGAACAAATATGTCTCTTCACCCTGATGACTATTCGTAGAGTCACCAGTTTGCCTATATATATGACATCTTTCATTTTTTTCAAAAGTTGATTTTTCTACACTTTCATTGAGTAGGAGTCTTTTTATTGAAAAGAGTGGAGACACAAGTCTGGTTAATAGACCCATCGATTATAGTGTTACTTCTGTGGAGAGTTCGATCAAATAGTGCTAGGAGATAGACGTCTATGCAAACCGTAAGCACCGTAGATGGGGTGAATCTGTCTTAAATACAATGTGTTATACACTCACTTTGATCATCATTTCATTTCATCGATTTTCAAGTTTTGTGTTCCGATTTATTGCATTCATATTTTCAATTTTATCACAAAAAAGTAAACATATTTTCCTAACAGTTAGCACGCACACTGACCGACATTCATATGCCGATATTATCTTGCCAAACCAGCAAGGAAAGACGGAAGGGACCCAGTTAACCTTCCTTGATGTTTATTTGTCAAAATTTTCCTTTGAAAAATGGGTGTTATGCAAGGGTTAGATATTCTAACATTTTGTTCTCTAACCTAAGATTCGAATGGAGGTTGACAGCTAGGAACGTTTTATTCAACGTCGCTTTTTTTTTTTTTTTTTTTTTGGTGACTTTTTCCCCTGACCTTTTTATCACAATAAGCTTGAGGGACAAGGTAAGAGGGCTCTCTCTTTACCAGCACTCCATGTTTACAAATCGAAGTACAGTTTTGGAATTTGGATTGTCCCTGGTCCTTAATTTAGCCCTGGACTAGACCGCCCGAGATCTCGGTCTCCTATTAGGATAAAATAATGGTAAATAATTATTGATAGTATCCTTTTTTTTTAATGACAAATTTTTTATTATTATTAATCATAAAAGATCAAAAGATGAAATTAATAAAATAGGAATGATAGTCTCTTAATAAAAAAAAATCGTAACATGGGTGTTCAGAGCTTTTGGCCGAGTTCTGATTATTGAAATGTAACTATTTCTTGTAATATGTACAATAATCCGGCTTATATAGCTCTATCATATTTTTTAAATCAAACCAAATCGAGCATTATGTCTCAATCAATTGGGATTTGCTCTCTATCATATTGTTTGAGCGAAAATAAATAAACGTTTTTTGCTTACATTATTGAGTAGAAATTAGTTTATCTTTTACCCCCAAAAAATTAAAAAGATTTACCCAAACAAAAGTCCCTTCCCTCAATATCA
Organism: Vaccinium macrocarpon; assembly: GCA_022606695.1. Lineage (NCBI taxonomy): Eukaryota > Viridiplantae > Streptophyta > Magnoliopsida > Ericales > Ericaceae > Vaccinium > Vaccinium macrocarpon. Next base: position 32,956,333 of record CM040176.1, on the reverse strand, counting down.
TGATCGGGCGACTATCATAAGAGATATATGCCCCATGGACGGGAACATCATATGCCCCTTGAACCCGATAATCATATATATGTGCATGCCCCAAGGAGGAGGTCGAGTAAGATCTTTTCTGTTTTTCCGACGTGGTGAGGCGGCAAGTGCTTGGCTTGGTGGCTGGCAGCTGTTGGGGTGGGCCAATAAAGGAGGAGGTCGAGTAAGGTCTTTTCTTGTTTTCCGGCATCTTTCCGACGTCTTCTACCGGATGGTTTCCCAATCCAGTTGTTACCGATATGGTACCCAGATCTGGTGGGCTGTTGGTGGTGGGTTAATAAAGTTCTATTTTTTGGCTGCGTTTCTGGTCATTCGAGCAGCTTCTATGCTCGCCGTGGTCGCGTAGTCGGCCGACTTCGTCGATGCTTGATTTGAGGGGATGTCGGTTCAGTTCTAGACGACCCATAAGGAGTTTCACTCTCCTTCCTCGACGACTCACACTAAACCCGAATTTGGTTCGGTCTACCGACACACCCGATCTGCGTGCATCATGTACTATGTGTTAAAGAGCTAAAGGCTCATGTCTAGATGTTTGAGAGAGCTTCTTACTTTGTATGTTATTGTTTTATGTCATGTTTGTTGGGTTGTTTCTCACTAGATCTTTATCGGTGTATTGTGGACGGAGTTATTATAAGCGCCGTTACGGCTTTTCTATGAATTTTCGGATTCTGATCCAAAAAAAAAAAAGGAATCCGAGAATCATATGTGCATGCCCCCGAGGACCAAAACAAAAAAACAAGGCAAGATGGATAAATTATAATGGCCTTGTTCGGTTAGTAGGTTTAGTTTAGTTTTGATGATGTAAGCATGTGCAATAAGTGGAGAAAGATAGAGAGAAATGATGATGTAAACAAAACTAAAATAGGGCCAAAACCGGAGCAAGACTCCCAAACGAACACAGCCAATAATGCTGAAAATTGAAGATGATTTGCAATAAATGGCAGCAAGCTTGAAGACCATGAATGTGGATGGGATGTTAATAGGTGTGCAATATCACAGATATAAGTGCCTAAGTAGGGTAGAATTAGCACATTAGATGTGCGGTTAATCCTCATTTTTCATTTAAAGCGTGCACGTGGTTGGATTTTGTGTTTGTGTTTGATTTGCAGGGAATTGAGGTGTTCTGGTGCTAATGGAAGGTACCCGTAAAGGCCGTGATGGAGGTTCGAAAGTGAGTAAAGCTGTGGAGGCAAAGGGTTGAAATGGATTTCACGTAGAAGTGATCGTAACCCATTGGGAGCGCTACCCTATTTCTTTGGAACGCTCAAGAATGGCACAGAAGGGCACATATATGAACAGAAGGTTTTGGAGCGTTACACCAAAAGTGGTATAGTCAATGGTCAAATGTCAAAGTCTTATGGGGCAGTAGAACTTAAGCAAGCGGTAGCGCTACCTAGGTTTTGGGGTAGCGCTACCGAGGTCCTTATCACGGCTTCTGAACGGCAACGTTTTGGGTTTAGTGTCGGGATTTTCCAGACTTTTGTCATTTTTTATTAGGATTACAGGAATTAGTATAAATACTTCGTTTTGAACTTGAATTAGGGTTCTAGACTTAATTTTAAGTTTTTGTTCTAAGTGTTTTTCGGCTACGTTTTCCAACATTCAACGTTCTTCATTCAAGTTTATTCCAGATTTGTCAAATTTCCATCTTCCGAATTGGTGTTTGGTATCAATATTCAAGTTCGTTTTCTTCGCACAATCAGTGGTATTGTTTTCTTTTACTATCTTTAATTCGCATAACATGTTTAGATCTAGGTTTAGCATAATTTCTGCGAATAAGATAATCATGCGTGAGTAGTTGTATAGAGTGCGGCTGCGGGCGAAAGCGTTTCGCCACTAGACTAATTGATGTGCTACCTCGAGACCGAATTAACTTGATTTTTTGAGCAATTTTAGGAAACAGAAACTTACTTAACAAACAAAACCCAGGCATCGCCGGAATTCGAATGCGCACAAAATCTGGTGACAAGTGGCGCGCATTTGTTAAGGAGCCTTTTTCTTATTCTAAAATCAGTAAAAAGAGTAATTGTGGCCCGAATAAACATTGATTATGCTAGTTGCGGACGCAGGATTCCCTCAGCTGTACTCTCATTTTTAATCTGAATTTAGTAAATTAGTCGGTAATTTAGTCAAATAATCCAATCAAACAAGGGGTGGCTACCTAAGAGTCAGGTTAAACTGCAACTCCACACTTTTGAGTCAAACATCGTTAGTCGTCTCTGTGGTTTGACTCCGGTACTTTCGGATATTGTGTTGCACTAGTCAAGAGTCCTACGCTTGGGACGCGTCTTAATTTTTAGTCACCTGGTCGGTCAAGCAGATGTATTATGCCCTTCCCTGCTTTTTCTCACAACCTTGTTTTGGCTTATTTTTTCCTTTGTTGTATTTGGATTTTCAGTGACCAAAAATATGGTCCTTTTGAGAGGGGTTGATCTCTAGCCAATCTTGTCTCATTTTGGTAGCATTTGAGGCGTATGATTGTCGAGATGGTTAGGTGACAACCTAGTTTAGATGTCTCCTTCTCATTGTGATGCCGTTTTCTCTTACTATCCCTCCTGTGTTTGTAATAGATTTATATGGTTTTAATGAAATCTTTTTTTTGCCGTGCAAAAAATAAGGCAAGATGGCTGGCGAGGAGCCAACCAAAAGTAAAAATTACAGTTGAAACAAATACAAAAACGTTTATAAGCCTGATTAAGGGTTAATTTTCCAAATAATTTTAGCAATCCAGTTGCTAAAATCTGGTTGATTTTAGCAAATGAGTTCAGCAGGTGTTAAAATTATGGTTTTGAAATCAAAAAATGAAGTGGTTCTGTGTATCGTTTTTCGATTTTTTCTACACCAAATTAAAGTACTCCTCATGTACTTTAATTCGGTGTGAAAATTTCAAAAAATAATACACGGAAACACTTAATTTTTTGATTTAAAATATCATGATTTAGTACCTGCTGAACTCATTTGTTAAAATCATGATTTTAGCAACAGTTGCTAAAAAATTTTGGAAAACTATGCCTCATCTTTGTGTACTATTTTCCAAAGTTTAAAAGCCTAATTAAGATGAAAACACTATTGTTAATATTTTATTTAAATTTGAGTACTTTTGTTTCTGAAACAGGGAAAGCAAAATTGAAATTTTTTGGGAAAAAACATTAGATAGGCCTTCAATTTCCTTATTTTGTTTGCGCGCGGTTGAAATTGAAAATTAAGAACCAAACAGAAAGGCCTTCCTGTACCCTTATCTGGGGGATGGACGATATGATGTCCCCACCTTATCCATGTAAGAAACAGTAAAACTAGTCAATGGCTTCGGGTGATAGTTTGGCCGGGTATTAAAATTTAGAAGGGACGAAGTTTTAATTTAAAGAATCTTGTTGAAATGAAGGAAGAGGAAATAGCTGGAAGGGAGGTTTCTGTTCTCAATGGTCTAGAGGATGATACTTAGGGTTTTGAAGACTTGGACGATGGTGGTTCTCTCTCATTAGAATTTTAATTTCTGGTTCTATCTTGGTGCGAGGGTGGTGTGGTTCTTTTTCAGTTTCGGTTGTGGTTTTGATTCTTATCTTGGAGGTTCTGGGGTTTGCACTTTTTAGGTGGTTCTAGCTTTTTGGCTGTCTTTTCGCCTTTCTGTCCTTTTGGGTCTTGGGCAGCATCTTTTTACCAGTTTGCCTTGTCCCGTTAATTTTTGTTTTCCTTAAAGATTATTAAAAAAATTTGCTTAGCAAAAAAAAAAAAAAAAAAGAAGTCAAACCAGTTGTTACAACTTACAAACAATTCTAAGCGTTTTAAACGTGTGACAACTTCTTTTAATTGTCTTTTTTTTTTTTCCACACGTCTTACTGTCCAAAAAATAGAAATTTTACGTACTTTGAGCATCTTAATGACGAAAAATTATTCAATGTGCAAATTATTCAGTGTCTCTGGTCCCAGACCCTTTTTTCACCACATTTGGTACTAATTCTGGACCATAAAATTAATAACTTAGCACCATATTCTAATTGTTGATTTTTTCAGCACCAATATATTTCCAGGCACTATGGACTTGTAGAGGTTATAGAGAGATAATTGGTGTTTTGAACAGTGCATTCATTTCTTTTCTTTTTTTTTCAAAACTAAATTTAATACTGTTGATGAGTTCGTTAACATAAGGTGAATCTGGGTAATACTTCCAAAAGTAAGAAAAGAATAGTGTTTTTTCAGAAACCTCCGGCAATGTCCCTACATATTTTGTTTTTTGGATATATAGGCAATAGAATGCTATATACAAATCTTTGAACAGTGTTTTTTCAGAAACCTCCAGTGATGTCCCTACATATTTTGTTTTTGGATATATAGGCAATAGAATGTTATATACTAATCTTTGAAATGAATTACAGAGATCAAGAGGACCGATGGAAATTTGATATTAATCAAGGAGGCTCGCAAGAATATGAATTTGAATGCTTTGTTGGGGTTAAAATTTTATGGAAAGGAGAGGTATAATATAAAAATACATGAATTGGAGGAAGTTGAAATGTCTCAAAAGGAGATTGAAGTTCTTGGTGATTTGGATGTTCCTGTCAGAGGAGTTTTATTTTTTGTTGGTTTTTTGTGAGAGCATTTTGGGGCTTTTCTAGCTGTCGGTCGTGTGTATTTGCAGGGTGGTTCGTTTGTTGGGATTTTGCTTCTTTGGTTAGGGTTAGCTTGGCCGGATGTTAGTTTGCTGGGTGCTTTGTTTCTTTGTGATGCAGTCCTTGTAGCATGGTCCTTTGGGGTGCTTTTGTGTAGGGATTGCTGATGTTCTAGGCAGGGCCGGTCTTAAGATTTTTGGGGCTTAAGATGAACTTGTAAATCTAGGATTTATGTTTTATTTAAAAAAAAATAAAACTAACCTCAAAATGATAGTTACTTGGTACTATATTTTATTTTATTTTATTTTTCCATGATTCATTCCGTTGTTTTTGAATAAAACTAGTTTTTGGTCATAATATTTTTTGCACCAATAAAAAAATCTCTCTTTGAGAGTGAGTTTGTGAGAGGGGAAAAAATATTATCGTGGAGAAGGAAAAGAAAGGCTCAGGAATTGAACTATATATGTTGCTATTGAACAGAGAAACTAAACTTTTCTGTTAGGCTAACTAGCTCATTGATTATAAAATTGATAGATTTAATATATATTCTATGTTTGTTGTACCTATCCAGAGCCCTAATTTTAGATCAAAATTCGAGGGCCTAAGTCAACCGCTTTACACACCTTAGCTCAGGGCCAGCCCTGGTTCTAGGTCTCGGGCTTTGTGTTGTTTCCTCTTCGGTTGTGTTGTAGTGTGTTATGCAGCTCTTTTTTGTTGGTATTTTGCCAATGTCTTCCTTAAATCTCAGGTAGCTTTGTTTGTCATTGTTCCTTTTAATCTTTGTTTTCTTCAGAGATTAATAAATTTTCTTTTGCTTAGGAAAAAAAAAAATCACTAACATATATTGCATGATTTATTAGTTGTGGAAACACTTTATATTCATCTCATAACCAATTGGCAATGAGTGGAGAGGTTCTAGCATATACTAAGTGAAAACCTATTCTACTCCCAAGCAATGTGAGACAATATTTCTTAACATCCCCCCTAACGTGAAGCCGCATTTGAGGTCTGTCAGGTGTGACCACTTTTTTGGGTCCTATCATCATGCAACTTTTTTTGCTAGTTTATCATCATGGGATGTGGATTGTATTTTTTTAAAAAAACAATGATAGGTGCACACCCTCTCAACCACTCCCCACCACACCCTCTCTCACATGTGTGGTGGGGTTCATTGGGACCCACCGGGTGAGTCCCACCACACATGTGAGAGAGGGTGTGGGGGGGAGTGGTTGAGAGGGTGTGTACCTATCTTCTTCTTTTTTTAAATGTGGGATAGGATTGGTCCCACTCTGATACCATGTAGAAACACTTTATATCCATCTCATAACCAATTAACAATGAGTAAAGATGTCTCAATATATATTAAATTATCACTCATTCTACTCTCAAGCAATGTGGGACAATCTTTTTTAATATCGGCCGTCTTTAGAAAATGAATTAGTAAGTTAAACAAACCATACGTGGTTCCATGCATGCATGATTGATCAGGGATGGCCCTGGTCAAGTGGTCGCTACATGGTACCTACTTCCATTGTTCCATACGTACCATGAAACTTGGACTGGGTTGCTCAATCCATTATTGCTTCTGATAAAACCTTACGTACCTCTGCGAAGACGATGACAAACTAGTACTTGCAGCAACTGCTCTCTCTCTCTCTCTCGTTCAAAAATCCTAAAAAGACTTATGGGAAAACTGACAGGCAAGCAGGACCATTTTAGGTTCTATATAGATGATCCGAACCATAAAATAATTTCTTTTTAGAAAGGCCAAGTGGCCCCATGAAAAATTCACCTCAATACAATGTGTAAATTTTTTATCCAATTTTTTTTTCTTTTTTTCATTCAGATTATTGAATAGTAGATTGGATCAAGCATTTGCACAAACTTAGATTGAGCTGATTTTAAAGGCTCGGATCATCCGTGTGGAACCTGAAGTGGACCGCACATTTCCTTCGGTTCATGGTCTGTACGTTTCCCGTCGGTCCCTGTAGACGGGTTGCTCAAGAAAAACTTGTGAATCTTGTCTGTATTCAATCAACAATGCTACCTAATCACATTTGGTGGCCATATTTTAAATATCACAAGCGAAATGTAATTTTTACATGGGTACAAAAAGAATCGGGACCCTATAGTGAGAGACTTATTATAGGGTTGTAGTAAGTCCATCCGGCCGTGCATATCAGTAATGAATGCTTAGATTTTAATCCAAACAATGAATAGCTAGGATTATTTGGAGTTTGAATTATATCTAAGCCATCAAAGCCAAAATGAACGGCCGGATAGAATTCTCTACACCCCTGTTGTGAGTCCCCTACTATAGGCCCCCAATTCCAGATTAAAAAAAAACGTTCATGGCAGGTAGGTTCCATTTTACGGCCAATACACGCATGCATCAAGATAACTCACATCATTTCTAAACCAAAATCCACCAAATGTGATCGTTAAAGAGGCGGCTGGCAGATTTCTGTCTTAGCAGAGGCCCAAATCATGTGTGTTTCCGTATTTTTAATGTAATATATATTTTATAAGTAGCCACCATTTGATTTTATACACACAACCTAAAAAATGATGAATAATTTGAAATTCTACAAATTTTTACCTCACACAGGAGAAAAACAAAAACCTTGATCTTCATAGAGAGAGAGAGAGAGAGAGCACGGCCCCAATGCAATCGCTACCACGCTAAATCATAGATCAATTATTTTTCGAGAAAATGATACTCGAAATAAGCCAAAACGAGGTGTCATTCTCGAAAGGCTAATATTTGAACTTTAATAAGTAGTCACAAAACAAATAATGCGTACTACTTTGATAATGTTTGGACATTTCGATGATAATGTATGTTTCATAATGTTTTGATTGACATTCTTCCAAGTTTACAAATAAGTTGCAACAACTATCAACCAACCAAGTTTCTGAAAATTACAAACCGCGAAATGAATTCTAAAAACGACAACCCAACCGTGCCAAGAAAACGAAACATCCAAAATAACACAGGAGAAAAGAAAAACACAAACCGTGATCAAGGATAGAGTCGGGGGTGGCTAGTAGGAGTTGTTGCCCCCGCTACAATTTGAAAAAAATCCTATTATTACATCGAACTAATATATATATATATATATATATATATATATATATATATATATATATATATATATATATATATATATATATATATATATATATATATTAAATTGTATAACCCCGCTACTCCTCCACGTATATAGCCCGCCCCTACTATGCAAAAATTATGGCTCCATCCCTAACTGTGATCTTCCTAGTAGAGAGAGAGAGAGAAGTCGCAATATGCAATCGCTGCCACTAAATCATAGATCAATTATTTTTGAGAAAATGAAACTTGAAATAAGCAAAAATGAGGTGACATTCTCGAAAGGCTACAATTTGAACTTTAATGAGCGTAGTAACAAGACAACTAATGCGTATTTCATAAAGTTTAGACAGACATTTCGATGATCAGAGGAAAAAAACACACATTTCGTCCATGATTGTTTTGCCTAGGTACCCATTGTCTAAAATCATAAACTCCGTGAACTAATTAACCATAGTTTGATGATCAAACCTTTAATCGATTCATTATCTGTTTCTCAACTAATAAACTGTCATGATTGTACATGGACAACTACATAGTCCCTCCGTCCCAAAAAATTGTCTACTTATAAATTTTAAAATTTTACCCAAAACTTGTAATTTTTCAAGTTGGTCCTTCATTAGTTGAATCTAATAAAATAGGAGTTAATCAAGTTTTGAATTTAAATTATTTTCCGTCAAGCGAAAAATCTTGTCGTCAATGTAATCAGAGAACTTTTTCAAAATTTCAAAACACACTTTAAATTTTCAAAATTTCAAATTTTTTTTGGTCTCATTGTTTTGATTATTAAAAGCATCTCAAAGGGAAAAATGGAATTTATCGACTTTCTTTTGTTGAAAATTAATACACAGCAGGGAGAAGGCATATCTAATTAATTAGTGAAGTGTAAGCAAAGATAATTCTTTTTTTGTTTCTATATATTAATAGTAATTAGATAAGATAGGTGATTAGTGGAAATAAACGTAAGCGTAGATAGCTTTATTTTGATTCCCTTTTTTTGGGGGCACGGCAAAGATTTATTTTGATTCCTTTATTGACTGTGAGACATCCCAAATTAATCATTCGCACTGTTAAGGAACCCCCTAGAAAGGCATCAAAGTTTATAAAAGAAACTTGACAAAGGATATATTAAGTTGACGAATAGGGGAGTAGATTTCAACCAAAGTTAGAGAAATTAAAACACCTGATGGATTAAGCCCAAAATAAAGACATCCAATGGGCCTAGCCCCAAAAGGGCAAACCTTATATAATACTATTACATTGGAGCCCAAAAGGGTAACAACCCTAAAATCCTAACATCAGTAGCCGCCACCGCCACCCAAACGTCATACCACCAGCCAGCCAAACGTCATACCACCAGCCGCCAACACCCAAAATCCCTAAGAACGAAAATGTTAGGGAACATAAAAGTTTTCTCGAAATGGTTTAGGAAAGTTTTCCTGAATTTCATTTCTCTTTCTTGAACCATTTCAAGAGAACTTTTTGTGTACCCCTTAAGACATACTAGGGGTGTACTTATCTAATTTAAAGGGCGCTTTGAGTTTTTCTTTTTTATTATTATTTATGACATTTTACATTTTGGATGACAAATTGTAAATTTTGAATTGTGGTCAAAATAAATTACGAAGTGATAATGCAAAAACTATTTTTTATTGTATCAAAACGTCAATACATAAAAGGATTGTACTTTACACATGAGTATAAGCATTTCATGCACTCGAGTTTTGGTACAATCAAAACCAGTTTTGGGAACATTTATGTGGAATTTCTAGAGGATCAAGGCTGCTGGAGATGCTTTACTTCATGATGATTCAGGAGCTTGAGTGTATTCCACTCTCAATTTTCTTCTTTGATGTACTGGATATGTATCTGATGGTTGATCTCTTATCAACTTTTGTTTTTTTTCTTCTTGGATCCTTGCCGGCACATGATTGGCGTGTCAATTTAGTTGGGATGTCATTTCGGCGTTGTGATGCCTTTGTGCTTATTTCCTTATAATCTTTGTAATTCGTTTTCAAAGATTAATAAAATTCTTTTTGCCGTTCAAAAAAAAAAAAAAAAAAGCCTAGATAATGAATTAGCCCTCGGTTATTATTATTGTAATTAAATGTGTATGGATAATTCTTTTAGATTCACATTTATTTAAAGCCCAGGTAATCCCACCACTGCTAACACTTTCAAGGCAAAGCATACTCATAACTTCTTACAAGGATTTCTAGTGTAGAGAGTAAATTCTATCCCCCTTACATGAAAACCCTCCAGTTTCCACCGTCACTATTTCTGTGCCCATTAATAATGCCAACCATATTGTATGACCGCAAAGTAGTATATCCACATAAAAATTCAACTTGATCGAATATCCGTAAGTATATAAAATATTAAATTTTGATTTATAAAATAACGGTTTAATTCTGTCAAAAATTTAAAAGTTGAAAGTGTCCATGACCGTGTATTTTATAAACCAAATTTTAATATTTTGCTTGTCTATTGATATCTAATTAAGCTGATATTTTGCATAGATATACTACTTTATGGTGATGCTCAAAGTGCAATCAAGATGCTACAAGGAACTCATGATGCTAACTTGGAAATCATCATCCAGGATACACTTGTTTTTGTTGATTCAATTTTGTCTCGTCTTTTGTCTTTTAAGTTCGTTTCTCGTAGTTGTAATAGGGTGGCTAATGTTTTATCCAAGAATACCCTAAGTATTGATTCTCTTGTTACTCAAGTTAGTGATTTTCCAATTTGGATCCAACATGGGGTCTCTTTGGACTCTGTTTGTTAGCCAAGTAAGCCCTTAGTATTGATTCTCGTGTTACTCAAGTTGGTGATTTTCCAATTAGGATCCAACAGGAGGTCTCTCTGGACTCCTAGTTTTTTTTTTTTTTTTTTTTTCCGTATGCAAAAAAATGTTTGTCGATTCAAAAAAGAAAAAAAGGAGTCCTACAAGATAAGATAAGCAGTTTAGATTTATTGAAATCAATTCACCGTTAGACCCAATTCAAATCCCTCCTGGTATATCGCGTGAAAGTATTTCCCGCGCCAATCTCTATCCAGGTGGGGATAAATATACTGCTCCATCTGTCCATTTTATAGTATTTAACTTTTCATTTTAGGATCTCCTAATAAGTATGTTTTGAAAAGAAGTATGTTTTGAAAAGTTAGAGAGTATATTTCCTATTTTGCCTTAAAAAATAGATTCATTTTTGAAAAGTTAATGAGTATTGTATTGATATGGTAAGTAGAGGAAAATAGTAATAAAAATTGACGTGAGAAAATAAGTTGAAATTACAAGGCTATACACTTAATACGTTAAGATGGCAAGAACCAAATTTGGATCATTTGTCAATTTGTGCTTGTCATCCTTGTGCAACGTCCATGCTAATCTTCTCTACATCATTCCAATTTTATACGTCCCCGATGGGACGGATTCATATGCTAACCACATGCGACGGACTCATATGCTAACGATATTCACGTATTTTGTATTCCTTTAGAAACTGATTCCTACTAGTAAAACTAATAAGGAATCAGTTTCCTCTCCCAATATGTTTCAAACACATGAATCAAGGATATCCAAATTCACAAATTAGTTCCTACTTATTTCTTTAGGAAGGGTAAAACTACGTCCATGTATCTCAAGCAGCCAGTTCAAGCGACTGCTGCAATAATGATTCGACAATTCTCCGTCAAGCGACTATTAAAACAATGGTCCCTCAACGTCGCTCTCTAAAACACCGTAAAGGATGAAAAGGTTCGTCCACATGGAAAGAGAAGGACACAGAGATACATTCTTTCTTTTCAAACCTGGGTGTACTGAAATTCTGACTGGAGAGTTCCTACAAAACTGAATCAAACACATTGTCTCGTTTTTCTCAAGATGATTTCAACTTGGCCGAGGTTGAAGCAAGGTGAGAAAGAGTTCTGTGCCCGACAAACATCAAGAAGATTCCCAAGAATCCTAATGCTTTCAACGTTGTGAATAGATCCAACTGCAGACAATACAATCATAATTTGAGTTATATTCAGGGGAAATGGTTGTTAATATCCAGCACTTTCAAGAAGTTTTCCTTTGCTACCAAGCCATGAAAAGGGTCAAATTCTAGAACAAGCCTGCTGGCAGGAAGGCAAGAGTCTAAAGATCATTATGTTTATACAAGTGCAGAGTAAGAGACAAACCTTCAACCAGAAAAGTGCATAGAGTGAGAGCACTGCCGCAATGCCAAGATGGAACAAGATGGCAAATGTGGCCGGGACCGTTGATGTAGGGAAATTCTTCAGGTTTGTGCCAAGGCGCAAAAGCTGTCAAAGATATAAAGAAAGTATGTGGTTAAATGCGTAAACTACGGATTTTTTAAGTAGTTGAGCCACACTGTCGTCTGTCAAATCAAAATAACTAGCTGGAAAGAAGTGTCCTAAGAAGAAATATCAAACTTGAATATGTTTCGAAACTAAGAGCGAGGAAAGAATTTTGGTTCCATCTCTCTTTCTCGTATTGAGAAGGGAATAACTATCTTAATTCTGACTTTCAGTTCACAATATGATTAGTCTAGCACTGAGCACAATATAGGCATGCAATGAATTTCCAGTTTCTGATATTCAGTATAACTATATAAGCAGTCTAATATTGAAAATGTTTGGGATAATGGGAAGAGCAACGAAGTATCCAATGACTCACCCCAACCAAGAATCCAAGGAGTGGCAAGAGAACAAGGCCCAAGAAAGCAAGAGAGAGCTCTTGAGGTGGACGCTTTTCTGGAGCCCTAAAGATATGTGTTATCTCAGCTTTGGGCCCATATCTCAGGTAAGCATCAACAGGCTGTGGAGGTGGTCGGGTAGCCTTCTCAGGTGGTTCCGGCAGATCTAATTCAATATGGCCCAGCTCCCGTAAGAAAGAGTTCTCCTGAAAAATAAAATTACGAACAAAAAGTGGGAAAAGGATGATTTAGAACTGAAGAAAGCTTCTTCTTTTTAGGGGGGGAGGCAAGGGCAACAACGAGTTCATAGAAGATGAAAAAGGAAAAGCAGGGGTGAGGGGTTACCATGACAGCATCACCAACTGTAAGTTGAATATCGTATCTTCCAGAAAGATAGAAGAACTTCTCAACCAGTCCAAGAAAATCCTACAAGACAAATGGTCTGCTTGTATAAGGAAGCTAATTTATCTGAACATTGCTGTTAGGTAATTATTATGTTTTCAAGGACAGTAACTCAGACCAATTTGTGTAGCATCATAAAAAGACCATGCTAGAGTCATTGTTACACAAGTCCTTAAATCGGAGTTGGTATCCTAATTAACGTGCAAATCCGTGGGTCTTGTTTAGGAAAAAATGGAATTTGGAGATATGAGTGATGGAAGGAGCATTACTAAAATTATCTCGAACTGCTTCCCAGAGTTCCCCAAGACAAAGATGTGCTCAACTTTGGTTTCATGTGTCAGCTTGAGGAAAGCCTGCAGGCAAACACAGATGTTTCAACAAAAGACTGGACAGCATGATTTACGGAAATCAACCAAAAGAAGAGTGAAGACCTGATGTGGATTGAATGGATGCTTAAGAGGGGTGGTCAAACGAAAGGACAAACGCAGCTTTTGCAGGTGGTTTGCTGATAAAGAAATAGTATTATCTCCAACTAAATTGAGCCTGCACAAATAAAACATACCATGATGTGGATATTACTGTGTTTTAAGAAAAAGCATGGATGAATAGTAGCATTAATTAAGGAGAGACAACACATCCAAAAGATCACAAGTCATGTTTCATTTATCCAGAACATGGTTGTCTGAATCACACGATCTGCGATTCGATTCACGATTCTGTGCAAAAACAATACAAATCTATAGGTGAATCAAGGTTGATATAGAATCGGAGGTGAGTCATACGATTCACGGTTCGATTCGAGATTCGATTCCCAATTCACGCAAAAAGGATTCGAATCTATAGGTGTATCAAAGTTTATCACAACCTCTACAATATGAAACAACTTTTTCTGTTTTGCTTTGTTTTTTCTTATAGAAAAGTAAGAATATTAAGATCATAGTACAGAAAACCATATTCCTTATTCAATGGAGAGGTATCTACATGAACACTTAATTTCACAAATCAATCTCTATGGTTCTTGTATTCTCTAAATCATAGCGGCTCCGAGGCTCGGACTAACCCACAAAAGTTGCCATATAAGCTAGTTTCCTACCTATTAGGCTATAAGCATTTATTGTGTAAGCTTTTTATAATGAATCTATACGCATATATTCATGTTATTATAGTATTTATTTTGTTGTGAGACATTGAGACCCTGTGATCATCAATTTATAGTAGAAAACAAACTTTAACATGCATTTAAGCTTAAATTTTCAATTTCACTATGTATCTTTATACATAGATGCATAGATACAATTTTTTACTGTATATGTGAAATTTTTACTGTATATGTGAAATTTGGCCCGAATCATTACAATTCACGATTCAGAAAAGGGTCAATTCGAATCGTGATTTGACAACCTTGTTCCAGAAGTATAATTGTCTCACTCATAATAACAAGGTTGACACAGTTGAAGTTCGAGACGTTCTAAGATTTCAAACTAATCACAAACCTCTGAACACTTTCAGCAGGTAGAGGAATTCACGTTCTAGGTAATAATTGGTAGATCACGATAGCATTTTAGAGAATTAGGTTACGCAAAAGAGCAACGCTATGGACAAAGATGTCCAGACACGTGTGTTCGGAACCATCTAATACACAGACCCCAAAGATGCAAGTGCGAACCACACAAATCGGGTGGCACCGAAAACATTGTGTCCTTAGCGTTTACAATGAACTAAGCTGCTTGTAGTATGTTTGAAAAATGAAAACTGAGGAAAAGAAGGAAAAAACAAATTAAAGGACAGAAGTGGCGTACTTCTTCTGAGATTCTATGCTCCCAAGGTCACTGTCCAGTACTGCTATTTCTGCATTGTCAACTTCGATTACTCCTGTGATGTACATTGGTACCTTTGTTCTCCCACCAGTGGCATAGACTTTCTTGTGCTCTGGATCATTTAGCACAGTCTACCATAGAAAAGAAAACCAAAAAGGAACAGAAAGAGTATAAACACAGAAAGCAGATGAAGATGAGCTTCTTTCAGGCACAAGGAAGTAAGGGGAAGGGGGTGTTCATGTAACATCAGTTAAGAATATACCTCAAACACAAAAACATATTTGCCAACATCGACGATATTTGGCAACACATCCAAGAAATGGACATCAGCTTCTGGATCAAACTTAAGTTCCTGCATCAAGTAATGCAAGATTAAGATATAAACCGGGCAACTGATGCAATCAACTGGTCATAAGCATCTGAAAGCAACAACATAAGTGTGAGCACCACCTGACTCTCGATTATAGAAGCGTCCTTTGAATCGGAACTGAAAGCTTGCACGAGCTTTACAGAAAGAGGAGGTGCAGTAGATCCAAGTACAGTACTAACCCTAACCTGAAGAGCACAATCACAACATGATCATAATCTGATAAGCCATGCAAGTCAAAAGAATGAAATCCTGATAAAAATGACCAAAAATTAGTAATACACAAGGAGCATTCAAGTGAAATATACTGTGGGAACATGTGTTCCTCAACCGTGAGTGTTTCTTACAGTCGTAAGAATGCAAATGATTAAGAACCATTGACACTATACTAAGAGGAAGAAAAAGACCTGACAGGTAAGTATTTTAAAGCCAGTTGATAGGACCCGAGCACTTTCAAGAAAAAGGAAGGGGTCGACCGGTGGAGCACTTTCAGCAATTCATATATTACCAGATGAGACATCCAGACACTACACATTACTGATCATTTCTTTTATCATAAAAGAGGGTCAAGTAAATAGTAATATAAATGAAGTACCAGAGCTAACTTGTAACATGGTGACACCAAAACAACCACATAGTAATACTAGAAACAATAATAGTGTTACTTAGCGTTTATAGTCATATAACTTGAGTACTTGACTGTTGATATCTCAAAATGATCCCTACAAAATGTGCGGGTACTCTCCAGGCAGTAGTTTGACCAATGCTATCATAGTGCAAGAAAAAAAGAAGTTATAAAAGTGTAGTCACATATCGCGGTTTTCCACCAACCAGCCCAAAGAAGAGAGTATTTAGTTCCTGATCAAGAACTCATCTGACAACATTTAAAAACATGCAGCAAGGAGGGAAATCAACCTAGAGTATAAGTCCACTGCCAATAGTTAAAAATTATGTTGATCAAGTAATTAAGACATTGTAAAATGCAAAGACAAAAAGGAACAGAGCTGAAATACCTTGAGGTGGTCTTTTTTAGTCAGTGAAAGCACAGTAGCTGGAAGTGATAAAATTAGCGGAATGGAAACCCTGCGACAGAAAAAGGAAAAAACAATTATTCAGAGTAATAATACTTTAAAAAATTCATGACATATTTGAGTGGTGAAGCATCCCCAGCTAACTCCTTTGTTATCCCAAGTCCCAATCCAAGGTAAAATACTTGTTAAAAAGAACCCAAAAACATTGCGAACATTATTCTCGGCAAAAGATGTTAAGATGCATCTTCAAATCAAGCATAGCAGCCATTATTATTAAGATGGAGTCCTCATGCAGTCATACAAATTTTGCATAATGCCATCCTGGAATGTATTCAAGTTGTTACCTATTGTTCTCCAAGCAAGCCAACGCATCAATTTGGTCATACAAGTCTTTGGCATTGCCAGGAACTCCAATACCAAGGAAAAACTTTGCCAAACCAATTACCTTGTTTCCTGGAAGCTGCAAATTCAAAACCAAAAACTTTTATAGTACCTGTTGAAAAATAAAAGTGAGACATATAAATTGGTAAATGATTTTCACACTCATTTTATGAATGCATTCCATTTATTGTCTTTTAGTGCAACTTTTATGTGTAATTTTTACATTAAAAGACAAAAATTAGAGTGCATTCATCAAAAAAGGGTGCATTGAAGTCATTACCCAAATTATAAATATTATCATAAAAGACTAAAAAGCCCCACTGACATTTAAACTTCCAGAAGTAACTGCTGCAAAAGCTGTCAGTCCGCGAACTACAGATGAGGTTGCTGAAAGAGGACCCCGTTGTTCATGTGCATCAACAATTTTCTCTTCAAAGTAGTAGGCCCCATCATCTAAAACAGATAATGGAATCACAACAAGAGTAGGATAAATAAGAATAATTTGCCCACGCTAAAATCAAGGCAGCTATTAGAATCCATTTATGATGTTGAGATTTCAGTGAAAAACGTGATAACCAAACTGACAGAGTCGTAATCTTTAGTTCTAATTGAGAATCGAACTGAATTAAACGGTAGTGGAGTGAGCCCCCATTCGGGTTCTGAAATTAACTAATCTCCTTAACTATACAAACTGTTACATGCATATTCCCCAGACAAGATATGCAACCTCCTTGTTAGTTGTGAGCTAAAAATAATTACTGTTCATGATGTATTATGTCTCAAGATGCCAAAATTTCATACCAACATAAGGTCTTTTACCTGATAGCTCCAATCTAAAACCTTTATTATTTAAATTGAAGGGGAAAAACCTAAATATAGTGGATAAGCGAGCAAACGAAGAAAACAGAATGAGCTCAAATCTCGCATGCACTGATTTAAGTCACCAGGAGAATCAGAAGACGGAGAGGGTGGGAGAAACAACAATTACTAGACATACCATATTTTTCAATGCCATCAAAAAGCTTCACAATATCATTATTTAGCGTCCCAATCTGGCAATGGAAGAAGCACTAAATCAGAACAAATTACAACTATAAAGATATTGATGCGACCCTTTTAGGAGCAACATAAAAAATTAAAGAGATTCTAACTAAAAAATTTAAGACAAATATCAATGTTATCAGCCCAGTAGGTAAATAAATAAATAAAAAAAGGCTTAAACAATAGGACATTCCTGTTTGATAAGCAGGGATGTATGTTGAATCCTTCATTATATTTCACCACCTATTGGGGAATTATGCTTCATGCCATTTAGCCTATGCATATATTGAAGTTAGTTTTGATGCACACTAACCATTTTTAGCTATAAGGGAAGTTTTGGGAATTATCTCTTGTTGGGAATGGATATATAGGCGACTCTTGCCTTTTAGAGTTCCAATGTATTAAGTTTCATACCCATTTTCAAACAGGACACAAGATGCGAAGTCTACTTAGTATCTAGATTTCCACAAGGCTTGATGAGCCTAATTAGAGACCGACAAGTTTCCAAGCACCCACAGCCTATTTCGTATTCCAAAAGGTTCGGCCAAGAAAAAGCTGATGAATTATTTTTGTTTTGTTACTATGAAATGTACTATTAGTTGAGATTTCGGATGTACAGGGACTACTATTTCCATCCACGTTGGAGGATAGAATTTCTTGCTCTATCAAATGAGAACAGGGCATATATATCCAAAAACAAAAATTCTTAAGAACGAATCTTTCTTTTTCTTTTTCTTTTAAAGGGCAAGGGTAGAGGAGTTAAAAAAATCATTAATAAGTGAAGTTTCCAATCTCAAGCTATTGTCCAGCCAATGGAAACATATGCAGCTGCCAAATGACACGACGTGAATGCCTACAAAGGCAATGCCAGAATAACCCCTGGTTTTCCACCCATTATACTGTTCATCGTAATTGGCCAAGAATTAAGATTATTATGACTGCACCCCATTAACATGGCACGCTTAAAGGAAATACTTATCCCAAACCATTAATGTAACAGCTCAATCTCAATATACCATAATCTGAAATCATAATAGTTGAACCCAACAAATATTTTTCTAGAGTAGAGCATAATGTTTTTCTGCTCACCAGAGACTGATCAATCTCAGAAGTAGCCAAGGATATAACCCCAGCAAGTGTTTCAAGTGCTATTCCTGCAAAATTCCAATAAACCCAGTGATGAAATATGTAATCCTATAACTAAATGCTGAATAAGTGGAGTATTGAGCAGCTCATCGCAGACTTTAAAATATGATAATCAACAAACTATGAAGACATGCGGGTTGTTCACATTATAGACAAATTATTACCAGCAGCATAAGTACTTGACACGGGGTTATTGGGAATGGTACGCCACCTTCCATCACTTTGGCTGAGTGCCTGTAATATTTTTGACCGCAAGTTCAAGCATTAAACAAAACAAATTCGTATTCTAGTAAGACATGAAACACTCCATCAAACAAACAGAAACCACACCCATGTTATCCCCCAAAGAAGGTCACAATCCCTCCCACTCATACTCACCACCAAAAGAATAGGGTTTTCAATAATGTGCGAGGATTGTACTAACCTTTATGGATCGGAAAATTCCATCAGCATCAGCAAGAGACACATCAACTTCAGAGGTTTGATCCTGCATAAAAGGAAGGGAAAAAATAACAAACAATCACAGGATATAAACAATGGCCGGGAGAAAAATTAAACTCTAGAAAAGAATAAGTAGGATAAGCAAAGACTTCTCAATACACTCTTAAGACACAACTTATTCAACAACCAAACAGTATCATATTTCTAGGAATGACTACATATACTAATTGGACAAGAAGATTTTCTTCAACCAGCAAATATGATGCAAACATAGTAAGATCTTTACACATAACAAGGTAAGGATTTAAGTATTGTCCTTGCATACTAATTAGTAATTACCTTTATAAGCCGCAAACTTCCAATGGAGTAGTAGAAGTCAAGCAATGAATTCGCATCGTTGATATATGCTTTGACTCTCAAAGCAATTTCCTTTATGAAGAAGAAGGAAAATTATATATATCATTATGCATCACCATGCCTGCAATATACTCAAAGACGACTTCAAACGTAGAAACATAGATCAGTGCCAAAGCTTTAAGTTACCGCAAAAACTTGCTCAATCTCGCATTTTAATAGAGCATTGGCCCTCAGTGCATAGAATAAGTCCTTCAAACTAGAGGATGGCCCAAGATTATCCACCACAGAGGAGCAAGTGGAACCCCTAACATTAAGCTCTTTCCCAATTCCAAGAATCTCAAATGTTCTTAAAGCTTCATATGCTTCTTCTAAGCTGTACACATAAAACACTAATAAGATATTTGCTTACCATGGATATGCAAAATTCAAATTCAATGAATCAGCGCAATCAAGTTGGCAGAAGCCTCAAGTGAATGGAGTAATATATGACTGATATGGATATATACCCAAACAATACTTTGTATTAATACAATGACCAATTTGAAAATCAAAACCACCATAAAATTTACGGGTCCAAAAACAGAAATGCATGAATTTCGCAAGTTGTTATTTTAGTTTATAGTGCCATGCAGATCAGAGAATATAAGACTTCTTGGTCAAGCCAAAAAGAATTGTCAATTGAATGCTCCTACCCCACCATGCCTGCCCCTTTGTCTTGGGAATTAAGCCTGGACAAAAAATGCGAGAAGTGCATGATCTCGCAGACTAACGTATGAAATTGACCCACCGCAATAATCACCTATTACCATAATAACTAAGAACTAGAAGAAGAGAAACCATGTCATAGAGTACCCGGAATAGTAAACTAAGAAAATTACTGAAAAGAACTTGACAGAAGCAAATAAAATAGGATATCCATCCAGATAACAACATATTACGTGCTGATTCTGCGGAATGCAAATCGAGGGTACAAGCTAATCAATTTTCTTGCATAATGCCCCCATATCTTCCGTATGGTTACTCAGGCAGGAGCACAAAAGAAAAGGATGCCAAAACGACATCACCCGAGTTTCTACAAAATCCAATTACAATTTCGTTTCATCTGAACCGAGTATTCTCAAACGGATCAAATAACAATAACCACTAAACAGCAACACTACTTTCCCTTCTCCTCTATTTAATTGTTTGACAAGTACAACCGCTTCAATTTCAACCAAAAAAAAAAAAAGACAAAAGAATAAAATCCTGTGCAAAACAGGCGTCCATTTGCTCTTCTACCACCAGATTTCTCACAAACATGGAGGAAAAATAACTGAAGGCCAATTAGATCGCGAAAATAAAAACATAAGATATAGGATATACAAACATTAAGGGTAACTTAGGGTTCAGTTTGACCTTGAAAAAGATCCGTCGACTGGAGTGAAGAGCTCTAATGCCGCAGATCGATGAGAGTCGGATATCGGATGGATTACCGAAGCTTCGCAGATCGACGTTAGACATAGAAACAGAACCAGAAATCCTAACTTTCCGGCCATCTCTGAAAAAGAAAAAACAAGGAAGAAACTTGGAGACTACAGAAGTTTGAAAAACCCCAGAAATTGATAAATCGAGACAAGATCCAGTGAAACCTTACGTGAGTTGTTCACTGTGTCGAAGTGTTCTCAGTTTTCAGTCTGCGCACCAGACGGAGGAGACGGTTTTGTGCGACTTCTTTTTTCTTTTATTTTCTTTTTTTTTTCCCCATTTAAAGAAGAGTTTTTTACTATGTTTTTGTCCCTTAAACTATACACTTTTTACTACTTCGTCCCTAGAACTATGTAAACCTTTTATTTGGTCCCTAAACTTTCGGATTTCATCACTTTTATCTCCCAAAGGCTAAAAGAGGTAAGAAAAGGACACAAGAAAATGGGAATCCGAAAGTTGAGGGATAATATTAGAGTTTATATAGTTTAGGGATGAAATAGAAAAATTATGTATAGTTTTTCAGCAACATAAAATTATGTATAGTTTAGAGGATAAAAACTATTAAAATGAGTTTCTAAAAATAATTTGACAAAGTAGACCAGTTCTTTGAAGTAGCTTTTCTGAGTGTGCTACCATGGAAATAGATCTCTACATAAGAAAAACTCATTTTCCTTCTTTTACACTTTCCTTTGGAGGCGTCTTTCTAAAGTACGCTACTTAGAAAATGCCATATCGATAATTCTACGTATTTTCTATTCTTTTTTTTTCCTGATTGTTTCACTTGGAGGCACATATCCAAAGTGTGCTGACTAGGAAATGACATATCGATTGTCTCTATGTAATTTTCTCTTCTTTTTTTTACTATTTCACCTGAAAGCTCATTTTTGAAGTGCATTATCAAGGAAATGCCGTTTTGATTGGCTTTATGTAACTTTGTGTGTGTGTGTGTCACACCAGGAGCACATTCCCAAGTGTGCTACCAAGGCTACTAAGGAAGCACCATTTTGAATAGCTCTACATAATTTTCCCTTCATTTCATTTGGAATCGTTTCTGCAAAGGACATTTCCTAGAAGATGCCATTCCACTTGGCTCTATGTAATTTTCCCCTTTTTTAATTGTTTCATTTGAAAAGTGCACTTTCCATTTTGAGCACCATTCTGTTTTCCCATAAAGAGTAAAAACTCCATTTCACAAATGATATTTTCCCATAAAGTTGGTCCTTTATTTCATTTTAGGATATCCTAAAATATTAATACTATTTGAAAAGATGAAGGTAAAACGTGTGAATTTTCAAAATTAACCTTCATAAAACAATACTAAAATGAAGTTCATAGAGAGGTGGGATTCAAAGGGTAGCCATGGAAATCATTGCTCATTTGAAAGCTGGAATCCCAAAAAATGTACCAACTTTTAGTCACAGAAAGAGTAATACTAATTTATAAGCTACCACGTGCATTAAATACAAAATACAACTGAGAAAGACACAATGAAAAAGTTCCAGAAGTCAGATCTCAAATGTCACCAAACCATATTTGAAATGTTGAACGATAACCTTAGTTGTTGTAATTCTAACTATTGACGAGCGTTATTTTGGTGTGCTAAGGTCATCTATAGTGTTGTAGTTAACACCACAAATTAGTCGAGTACTAAGACAGTTAGCTAACTTTTTTTTGCCCCCAACAGAGTAATTAGAGTGTAGTTAATCTGTGTGAGTTGTGAGAAATAGTTACCATAGGGGTGAATTGTCACCACAGCAGGAGCAACAGGGCATGTAAGGCCCAACGTTGAAAAAGTGAAAAAGCTTTTGTATTTAACACGGAAGAACCAAAGGCAAGGGAAGAGAGAGGAGAGAAAAAGAGAGAAAAGGGAGGTTGGTCTGACACGGGGATTTGGAGCCTGTTGTGCACTAGGTTTATGACACTGTGTCATGCACCCCATCCGACCATCTATTTCAAAAATGCACGGTTCAGATCAAATCCTAGGGGTGTACATGGTCCGGTTTGGACCGGTTTTGTTGAAATTCGGGAACCAAACCATATCTAATGGTTCCAAAGAATTTAGAACCATAACCAGACCATTACACATATAAAACCAAACCACACAAAACCATTAGACTGGTCTGGTTTGGTTCGGTTTCCGATTCTAAACCATGTTAGCATTCAAAATTTGCCAAAAAAAAATTGTCCACAAAATTTTTGCAAATCCTTCATAAAACTACTACCATTAAACCAAAGCACAAATAGATTAAGAGTCCATCAGAAACTAAAGTAACTATTAAAATATCACTATTGATATAGATGACAGATGCAACATTAAAACTTAAAACTAACAAAATTATTAAGCATGTGTTGGTATATAGGAGTGTATATATTACATTATATTGTACAACGGACCGGTTTGGTTCAAACCACGATTCCTAATTTTGAAACCAGGGACCGAACCAAAATATCCGGTTTTCATTTTTTTAGAACCAAAACCAATCCATTAAACCAAAGAACCAATCCAAATAGACCGGTTTGGTTTGGTCGGTCCGGTTTCACGGTTTTTTCGGTTTTCTTGTACACCCATATCAAATCCAACCCCATATGAGAGTCATTGCTTAGATTTGATCCGAGCCATACATTTTTGCAATGGATGGCCAAATGGGGTGCATGACACAGTGCCATGGACCTAGTGCATAACAAGGACCCCTTGTCCTTGACACGGACAAGAGGGAGGGAAAAAGTAGGAGAAAGAAAGGGAGGGGAAGGAAGAGGAGAGAGAAAAAGGCGGCACTCACACGCATTTTTTTACACTTTAACAACACTCATTAACTTAACAATATATTTTGTCATAACAGCGCATAAATGTTCATAATAACACGTAAATGAATTATATACCAACACATTTTTAACTCCAATAGTGGAGATGGCCTACTAGATTAAAATGCTTCCACTAGTCGGGCATATTAAATTGAACAAATGGTAGGTGGAAGTAGTCGCGAATTTCTAAAGGAGAGCTGTCAGGAGCCCCCAACCTGACACCCCCTTCCCTGGCCCCACCCCCCTTTCCCATTTACCCTCCCTTTAGCTTTCAACCCCTTCTTCTTCTTCTTCTTTTTTTCTTTTTTCTTTTTCTCTTTTAAGTTTATTTATTTAATTTGGTTTACTCAAATTCATTTGCAAGTAAATTATTTTTTTACATTGACATATAAATTTGACTTCATATTTAGAACTTTATATTATATTAATTAGTTAATTAATTTGTCTTAACAATGATAATAAATTAAAAAAACTTCTAAAAAAGTGAATAATATTACAATCACGCTTAAAAGTAAATAAATATTACAATCACGTTTTAAAGTAAATAAATATTGCAATCATGTTGACAATGTTCAGCCCTAATCAATATTGTCTCCAAATTGTGGTCCTAGCACAACGCCTAGTACTTGGAACCTCAAATTATGATCATTACTTAAAGCCCATCCTTTAGCTTCATTTGATGCACTACATTGGGATGGGTGGTACAGGGTGATGACGGTGCAAAAAAAGTTGCATGAAGTGATTGTTAATACATGCAATAGCTATTTCTTTGCGATGTTGGACTGGAACTGGAGGGGATCTCAGGGGCAAATGAGTATAACAACATTCAACATTCGTGTCAAACGTGATTAAAACAATGTTGTACCGTGATAAGATGACCACCCCCAAACTCATATAGTCCATCCAATTTGGCCTTGGAGCCGTACGTCTAAAATAACTCAGTGACTCTAGTAGCTCATCTGTTAAATTCTGTTGTGGATAAAGCACATCGTATAGATCTTTATTCTAAAAAATTTCTTGAATAAGATCATGTCGTACTTGAGCTCTGTCCTCCTCAGTGTCATAGATTTGCATAGTTATTGCCCTAAATCCACAATGTCCATTAGCTTTGACATCTACAGTGTGTGACATATACTGCTGAAATTGTAAAGGTAAATGTTGAATGTAGTGAGCCTCCTCCCTCTCTGCCTTTTCCCTCCCTGCATTTTTTCCTTTCTCATTCTCTCTCAAGGTAGATGTTTATGTACAAAAAGGTATGCGCCGTCCACTTTATTAAGCTTTTCCTACATGTCGACCTCCATGTTCAGTGTTGTACGATGGGCCTCGAACAATGTTGTGAGATGGATCCACCATATCAACGAACCTGCCTATCATATGCTTTTGCATACATGGATTCATCTCCTCTAATATGTTAACCACATGGGATGTCCCGT
Source organism: Vaccinium macrocarpon (assembly GCA_022606695.1). Classification (NCBI taxonomy): domain Eukaryota; kingdom Viridiplantae; phylum Streptophyta; class Magnoliopsida; order Ericales; family Ericaceae; genus Vaccinium; species Vaccinium macrocarpon. The sequence continues at coordinate 32,931,196 of CM040176.1, read as the reverse complement.
CAGGCTGTTCTCCCTCGTCATTAAACCCGTCTGTGTGCATAGAGAGCCTACCCCAATGAACGTTGATACCGAATAACGAAATTAGAATGCACAGGGAAAGGTAACATGCAATATCGTGCAGACATGGCAATCGGTGTGTTATTTTGATTGAACAGTCACAATAGCCGCTTGGGAGGGGGTAGGCGTCTGCGGCGGATTGTAGCTAAAATTTGATTAACTCCAGTGCATATAATGAAACGCGACACCTTATTTCATCCAAAAAGTCATCACGTAATTGCAAGTGGCGTGGAATGTTGATAGATTTCTCGAACGACTTCTTAATTTCCCCAAACTGATTTGTTAACATTTTTTCTACGCGGTTAAAAGAAGTTTGGAGCGATGACATTGTGGTATTCCCTAAATACTTCTTTAGCCTCCCATGTGCAGACTTGACCCTGTAATAGAATAATTGTTTGGTTCTTTTTACTTCTTTGTAATGGAAAATAATTGTGTGCGAGCGTGCCAGAGAGAGTTTCAATCTCCTCCCTCATATTAACTTTGGAAAACCAAACCTAATCAGGCGATTGTGTTTTGTTGGTTCAATTACCTCAATTAAGAGGATTTTTCTTAATAAGTGAAGAAATGCAAACCAATAAACTTAGGAAATCAAAGAACAATAAAGAAACAAGACACTTCGATTAATAAATCAAAGATAAACTTACTTCGAAATTGTCTCCAACTTCAAATACAGAGGAACAGAACTTCGAACAGGTGATTGTTGTAAGAACAACCGAGATAGGGGTGATTGTTACAAGAACAATCGAGATAAATCCTAATCTAATTCCTAATCTACTTCCTAATCTACTTCGAACTGTGTTCGAGATCCTAAACTACTTTGAACTGAGTTCGAAATCCTAAACTACTTTGCCAATGAACAAACTAAGCATCAGTTTTTTGATAGCTGTTTGTTGAAGATTTGTCCGGGGGCCTTTCACTCTTCAATTTCTTCTATTTATAGACGTTGCTTGTCGTTCGAACTTCCCGCTCTATGGATTTGAATCTAGCTTGCTTCGAACTCTAACCTCCACTCTGATGGTTGGCAGTTATTTTCCTTCCACGTCTGAATTTGAATTCTCCCTTCTCCCAGAAGCTTTAAATCTGCACGTTGGCTTAACAAACTCAAATGATAACGTGTTTAGGGAAATAACTGCTTTCCAGAAGTATTCCACGTGTTCTAACTGCCAATCGCCTTGTTTCTTAAGTTTACACGTGGAGCTTGTGCGTTCAGCAGTTGATATCATGGCTTCGAGGCCAATCTTTATTTTAGTAATGGCTTGTAACTGCCAATAACTACCTTTCTAAATTGAGAAGCAATACGACATCGTATTCGGTGCATTTTATCTTATTAATCCAGTGTGTCTTCATTGACGAATAATTGCCAACGTTTGGCACTTTTGATTACGTGTCAATTAATCATTGGATTGGTTGATTTTATATGTAAACAATAATGCAATTTGTTTAAATAGGAAAGTTTAAATAGTGTAGTAGAATAGAATGCAGGAAATTTAATTTGTAAAGTTATAAAGTGATTATACCTTTGACTTGAATTGCTTCTGCTGTGCATACATGTATTTGTCCATGCTGAAATAAACCTATTTATGTACGGCCTTAACCATGTATTTGCAAGATAAGTTATGACACATGGATATTGGTTATACTTCTCGTAGGCAACCCACTTTTGCTAGTAAGACGAAGTGGTCGATGAATGAATAAGGGACGACCATGATGGTAAAAGTCTTTAAACTTAGCACCAAGCACAACATTGCAGTTCTTCACTATGCACTGATTTATATGCCAAATGCAAAGGATGTGACGTGACGTGGGGAAACATTCTTTAATAGCTTTAATAAGTGTCAAATCCCCATCTGTAACAAATATCAATGACAACAATGCCCCTTTTTCAACCATCCACTTCTTTAAGGTATTTAAGGCCCACGTCAGTCGATCTGCCCTCTCATTATAAAGATACGCGAATATAAGTGAGAAACTTAGATTTGTGGATGTGATACCCACAACCTCCAATAGTGGTTTTCAATACTTATTTGTTTTATACGTGGTATCAATTACTAGCACTGACGAAAAGTTGACAAATAGCTCTAGACTTGTATGATGAACCCAAACAATATATGTGATTTCATTGGTGGTTTGATTTGTAATAAAATCATGGAGGTATCCTTTCTTAATTAATTGCTCTAAGACATACTGAATTTTAGTTAGATCGCCCCGTTTGGCTTCCTTGTTTATGCGAATAACGTTGTAAATGCTTCTAATTCCTGTAGTGTTTGACGGGTCTTTTTGCTTCAAAATACTAAGAATTTCACGAGGTGCGGTGTTGTTGGGCATCTCAATCACAAATTGTTTCTCCATTGGATTTAGCCTTGATGGGTACTCGTGGCCCTCAATATTTTCTGTTGGTTCATGGTTATGAACTCCATAAGAAACCTTTAAACCCCACTTGGCACCATCTGGAGGTATTGGTATACTTTGTAACTCAAATGAACAATCACATTTTTAGTCCCAGTATTCCTATGCAAGATTTGTCTTTCAACCCCACGATGCAGTTTGTACTTTCCTCCTCTCTCACGACTAAGAATGCACTTCGACAACTTGTAGCCTTTTAAATTAGCAGATTTATTAATAACCACCACAGTACCATTTTGGATACCAACTCTTCGCACCCCAAGCTAACATATCTTCTCTACTTTCAAAAATCTATATATATATAAAAGAATATGTATAAATAAAACATTATCTACTTTCAAATAAATGACGAATATGCATAAGAACAACGGAAATAACTAACCTGATTAGTGCTAAATTTGGGTGTATAATCACAACTACTGTAGGAGATGCTCTCCTAACTGGGAACATCATTCTCAAAATGACCAACCATCTAAATAGTAGTAGTCATCAATAATGTTGTTCGATGAATTACGAAAAAAGAAAAAAAATAGTGCGAGATGTTCTATGAATGTATGAAGTAGTGGGAGAATAAAGGTGTGAAGTACAAACTGAAAATTGCACGAAGTGAAAATTTACTTTCAAATTGATTTTTCCAAAACTTTCCTACACTGATTTATAGCTTTTGATCAATGAAGTAATGGGTTATCATTGATCACACATATCAATGACACCCATATCAATGACACACATATCTTGCCGGCACACGGTCGATGTTGTCTAATCAGATCCCAGGATATGTCATTTTTCATGTAGTGGCGCATATTTTACAATACGAGGTTGCCGATGTCTTTTCACGTGTCTTGCTTCGTCGGACTTAAAATGGTAAGCCTTTTTTTTTTTTTTTTTATTAATTTGGAGCAATGATAATTAAATAAAATTAGATGGCGGGTATCAACAATAATTAAATAAAAAGTTGAAATAAATAAATAAATAACTAAAGTAAATAATTAAATGAATTGATTTAAAGAAATAAATTCAAAAATTAAATGAATTTATATAAAGAAAGAAATTAATATAAATAACATAAATAATATAATAAAGTAATTAAAGGAGGGGAGGAGGGGTAAAATAGTCATTTAAGAGGTGTCAGGGGTGGGGCCGTTGGGCGGGACAGTGGTGGCGGCGTATCAATTTTCTTTCGAACCATGCTACAGTCACATCAAAAAACACACCACAAACCACACAAGGCAGTGGGCCCCATCTTTACTATCTCGGAAAAAAAATAAAAAATCGAACCAAACTCCCCACACTTGTCTTTGCTACCCAACCAGAGAAAGAGAGGAGGAGTTTTCAACGAATGAGAAGAAAACCCTCTGCTGTTGTCGACGTCCTCCACCACAGCACGCAGCCACAAACACCACCACCACCTGTCCTCCGCCATCCAACCCACCGCTGCTGCCGACGTCCTCCACCGCTTGCGGCCACCACAGCCCGCAGCCACAACCACCACCACCACCTTTCCTCCACCATCCAACCCACTGCCGCCGACGTCCTCCACCAACGGCCACCATAGCCCGCAGCCACAACCACCACCACCACCACTTGTCCTCCACCATCCAAACTATCAAACTCACCCATTGTGGAGACAACTTAACCCATCTGATCCGATATGCATGAAATCAATTTGGTTAGGTAAAATATCAAACTCTTGCCTCAAATCGAACTACTTTCTGTCAAAATCAATGGAAGATCAGAAAAGGATCAAACATTGCATACATAGATTTGTGGTAAACATTAACCCCATTAGAGATGGAGAATAAAACAACTGATTCCATGTGTGATGGTGGAGGACATGTGGTGGGCGGTGGTGGGTGGCGGGAATACACGGGGGGGAGGGGATTCGGTTTGGGGGTTGATTGGGAAAGAGATGAGGGGAGGAGAGAGAGGATTTCAGAATTTTTTTAGTGAGTTTTGTGGTGGGACCAGGGACACGTGGCATGTCTCTTAGCGTGACACGTGTGTTGTGTGGTTGAGTGTGTGGTTTGGATGTTTGCCTCTAGCATTTTTGAGTGTTCCTATTAATTTTGTTGGTATAAGTAGCAGGTCAAATGTTATATTTACGAAGTAGTAATTGAGGCCGAGGTTATCGTTTTTAGCACCAATTGCTAAAAGCTAATTTTTCATGAAATTGATAAAAGCTAATTTGCTATAAGCCAATTTGTTTGCAATTAATTAAAATCTAAGTTGCTAAAAGTCAATTTCCTCTTGCATACTCTTTTTGTTAAAATCAAATTACTAAAATCGCATTAATGGTTTTAGCAAATGGAAGTTAGGAGTGCTTAAAGCAAAGCTTTTACCAAACGGAAAAACTCACCCTAAGTACCGGTAGAAATTGAATTAACCTTTAGTCGTTTAAAAACTTTCACAAATGTTCATTCCCCTGTAATTTTTTTGGCTGAACTAGCTCAATTGTTTTGGACATTGCTTCATTGAGATTTATTTGAATTTTCATTCATGATGAATAACTAAGCAAAGATATTCAAAGTCAGAAATACTAAAAAATCCCTTCTAATTCAAGTGCAAGTCTTCTCCAGTCATACTTAATACTTACAGAGACAACACAAAATATATATTGAAGAGTATGAAATTGAGGTCCCAGACCCTGATTGTGGCATAGAAAGTACATAGATCATGACGAAAACACAAAAGAATGAAAAACAAAATTTACACGGTTCGGCTTAAAACCTAATGTTCGCTTAAGACAACAAAGGAATTTCACTGTGAAAAAAGAAAATAATGAGGAGGTTCTGTTCTGCAACTCTCCTGGAGCCCAATCCGCCTTACATAACTAGAATACCATAAAGCACAAACAAGGAAATAAAATCCTCAATAATACTAACAAATGGCAACCTTGCCATTGATTTGTCGAATGGATTGCAAGCAGGTTATAATCATCATTGACCCCAAGTGCGAGCACACCATGTAGCACTGTAGTAGTTGCAACCGGAGCAATATGAAGTAGTAATTCCAACCGGAGCACTGGTTCTACAACTCTTTCAAAGTATGGATGGATTGACTTCCAATTTGAAATGTCAGCTAAAAGTAGCCAAATTTGGAGAGGTCACCGATAATAGGCCATGTGCCTGGATGACCTAAAAGGAGAGGAATCGAAGGGAGAAGTAGTTTTCTGGGCTTTAGCTGAAGGATTGGCAGGTTTCTTTTTCTCTTGCTTTGTTTCAGATCGAAGCCATGACTCGACCACTGAAAGTAGATTAGCAGAGTTCTTCAACTCATCAAGCTCAGATAATTTTGCGGTCCTCTTTAATTCGCCATCCTGGATGTATGCCAAATCGGTTGCCCATGTTTCCAGTCCATCAAAAATATGGGTTGCATACACAATCGTAGCTCCTCTCTGCATAATTGCAGTTGAAACTACTTTTGAACAATAAAATGACATGTTAAGACTTGAGAAAGTTCATATAGACAAACATTGGTACACATGTGTAACATCAGCTAAAACTTTTTCGGTGTTCGTCCATTGTAGAACTTAATACCATTGGTAAAATCTTGTTCATTCATTTATATATTACGTAACAAACTAAAAATAGGCCAAGCTAGTCCATACCTGCTCACATTCTTCCTTAAAGAAGTCCAACAAATCCAGTCTGGCAACAACATCTAAATCAACTGTAACCTCGTCTAGCAAAAGAACCTGCAGGAGACTAGTTTCGAGTCAGTAAAACTACGAGACATACAAAACCATGTGACCAAACAGAACCATGCACTTGTCCATTGACTAGTTTAGGCACTATGATTTTGCCATTCTGACAGTAAAGTTGTATACTTGTAATTACATCTCATGCTCTGCTTAAGTCAACAAAGAAATATTATGCATCCACAAGTGAAGTAAATGGGAAAAAGTACACTTAGGTTCACAAATCTTCTAAAACAACTAGAAGTCTAAACGTTCAGTGTTTGGGAATCACATCAGTCTTGCCAGATTGGGCCAAATTATCTGAAACATATGACAACCTGAAAATGAACCCTAAAATAACATGTAACTAACAACTATTCCAATTTCACATACTGTAGTATGAGCCAATGGAAGCAAAGATACCTGAAAAGGATGGAGAAGACCCATGCAGATTTGTACTCTACGCCGCTGACCATCAGAAACCTTATGCATTCGCCACTGTAGATCAATATCGAGCAGTTCAATCAGCTTCTCTCGTCTAACAGGATCAACCCCTTCAACTGGATGAGAAAGAAAAATAAAGCAGTTTACGGTGCAGCTTCAATCTTTGGATTCAACAAAAATTAGGTAGTTTTTTTTGGAAAGAACATGAGGTATAAATTGATTATTATATGTACACTCAAAAGCTAGAACAAATCCTTTCTCCACAATAACTGTCCACATTATCTTGAAATATAAGACTATGTGACAATAGAGAGAGTGGACATGCAGTACTCATACAGAACTTGGTGGAAGTAGAATATTGTCATTGAGTGAAAAAGTTATCAAGTAAACAGTTATCATACTAATGTTCTTACTGACCTCCAAATATCATATGTTCAGCAGAAAAGTCCCCTTGAAGTGGAATCTCTCCCTGAATGTTACAAAGACAGCACAATTTACAATCGCATTTTAATTTCCTACAGCAATGCACTTCGTAGTTGAGGAGAGAATTAATGTCTCAGGAACAATTAGCTTATGGAAATAGGCAAACGTGGCTTTTGTCTCGATTTTATTTTTAACGATAGGAATTTATAAGTAAGTTGGTTGGAGAGAGAGAGAGATGAGTTCAACCACAGTTTGGAAATGATAAATAGGAAACACTAAAGTCTTCAAAATCCCAACACGGTGATAATATATGCCAGATTCAAGCATACACATTCTCTTTATACTAGTATAATTCCATCATGCCAGGAAAAATGGAGTACAGCAAAAATGGGTTTTGTCATGAACTTGGTAAAGAACATACAGCAGAGCCAACAGTTTTACTCCAAGAGCCTCCCAGATAGGATAGGTCACCACTGCAAACTAGGTGTGTATCGTGAAAAGCTGAACCATTAAGCACCCGTACAACATCTCTTCCACCAACCATATGCTTACCAGCCAAGATCTTCAACAAAGTGGTCTTCCCTACACAATATGAGCAGCGGGGGGGAATCAGTGAAGAGAGAATGAGAAATTATCCTGACAACTTAGATGCTCAGTACAGCCAGGACAGTAAGGTAATTATGAGAAATCTATTGGTATTTGCTAAATTGAGCATGATTGCTCCAGCTCTACCCAGCAAATCCTATTATCAGACATCATAAATGAGGAGCTCGGAGTTTTTTACAAGCCGTAAGTGACACAAAAATAGTACAAGCCATAAGTGACACAAAAATATTCCAGAAAGCCACATTCAATCTGAAAACCTAATCTCTTCATTCAGGCATCCACGAAAGAAAAGAGAATATAACACCAAGGCATGAACAAATTTGCGAGGACAATTGACCACCCAAATATTTTCTATGTTTCATTGAAAGGTATTCTTTAGGGTTGGGGGCTAGATGAGTGAGATGCATAAACCAACATAGATATAGATCAGGGAAAAAAAAAGGTTTCCACAGACTTTTTTTGTCTATAATGCTTTATAATTTATTGGGCAACTCGGTTCGTGCCTCATTCAAATCGTCCAAGTGGTCGTGAACATGGGATGAGGAAAACTTGTGAGTGCTTGAGTTGAATCTTAGAACTAGTATACTCCAGTTGGGCCTTCCAGAGGGGAGAAATTTGAGGAACAATATATATAGCCTTAGGATTCAAGTCGTGCTGTGTAGCAAAGTCCCACATCAACAGGCTACCAAAGTAACATAAAGTATATAAGTGAGAGGACACTCTCACTTCAATAACTAGCTTTTGAGGTTGAGTGCTATCCAAGACCGTGTAACATGGTATCAGAACTGGGTATTAGTCTACCAGATATGGATAGGGTGTTGGTCTCTAGCCTACACAGAGCACGTGCTCCCGAGTGAGCACGCTGCGCGTGAGGTACGAAGTCTCACATTGGTTAAGTACCAAAGTAACATAAAGTATATAAGTGTGAGGGCACTTCAATCGCTAGCTTCGGGGTTGAGTGCCACCCAAGATTGTGTAACAATTGTTGGAAGTTTTACCTTCCTTCAATGAATGATTTCAGTAGTTGGAGAAAGATAGGGGTGCCATCCCTATTTTATTGTTGCCCATCCTCTGGCAAGTATGGAGAAAAGCATGGCGCTTTACTCCCACCGACAATTATAGAGCTCTCACTAGAGCTATATTAGCCGTGCATCTGCAAAGAGAAAAAACACACTTGGATACACAGTGCACTTTCATATAGAGAGTTCTGATTTGAGGGAGAGAGACAGGCAAAGTTCAGTTCGCCAAGGTGCTCCTCGGAGGTGTTCCGTGATTCGTGGTCTAGCCGTTTTATCCTGGGAAACAGACATCGGTTCAACCTACAACACCCTCGATAGGCGGCGAATCTGTTTTAAGGAGACCGTGGTTAAACGGGACTCGGTTCTCGAATACTCCAATACTGTTTGTATTTCTCACCAATTTATTCTACAACTTTGTTTGTAATTTGTATTTCGTTAATGGAAATTATTCTTTGGAATTCATGTATTTGCCATAATTTTTCCAACAACAATTACGATCTCTCTTCATCCGATATATTCACGACCAACATGAGGATTTGTACGAGTCACGAACCGAGTTGGTACGTTGTCCAACAAATAGAGAAAAACTATAGAAAACTCTTTGGCTGTGTTTGGTTTAGAATTTTAGTTTAGTTTTGATGATGTAAGCATGTGTAATGAGTGGAGAGAGATAGAGAGAGAAATGAAGAAAATGATAATGTCATCAAAATCAAAACTAAAACAAAACTGCAAACCGAACATAGCCTTTAGAACCCTTGCCAGCTCAATATTGGGGTTAAATTCTCTATCTCCCTCTAATGGTATATATACTCTCCTATAGTTACATCATTCTGAAGGAGGATGCCAACATACAAATAGCCACAAGATTTATTTCTCACTTTTTGCAAATAACAATAAGAATTAAGCATGCTACTAAACTATGTAACAGGGAATGATTTAATAGAGATTAAGTTTCGAGACAGTAAATGAAATAAGGAATGATAAATGAATTAAGAAATACTTTTTTTATTTTTATTACAGTAACATATTCAAAAAAGGATCTGCAACAGCTTGTTCTAGACGGGGGCATGTGGGGAAATTGCCACCCTTGCGACTTTTATTAAGCATTATAATCCCACCCAGTATGTTTAATTATCCCCACCAATGAAAATGTTAAGTATCACTAGTTTTGTCTTATTTCAATAGCATTCCAAATGGGGAGGATTTGCACAACATTTCCCAAGTATGATAAGTCGTCAGGAGTCTCCGGACCATAGATACATCACATTTGTTTTTATTAATTGTCAATCTTGCAGGAATATATAAAACATCATGGAATATTTACTACCTTGATTGTCAGTTAAAATGCATTTTGAGTGTGTTTCTACGCAGAGTTTTTCTCCCATGTGACAAAATTTTGGATGGCCCCAGATACGAGTTACCAACTCGGGAACCAAGTAAATAGTGTGTTATTACTAACCATCGCAATAACCTTCTTCTTCCCAATTGTTCCATTTCCAAAATCGGAAACTACTCATGGTTAATTACATCATGTAACAGAATTTGCAAGCAATTGAGGAGTATAAAACATAACACAGTGATATTTGACAATCAGAAATGAAAAAACAGCTGAACAATAACACAGTTTTTTCATTACCAGATCCGTTGGCACCGACGAGAAGGCATCGAGATCCGGGCAAGATCTTGAGGCTGAATTCCACGAAAAGCGGCTGTTGTGCATCGTACGCGAATTGCATACCACTCACTCGAATCCCTCTCGAACTCTCCTCCTCCATTTCGCTGCTGCTGCTGCTCTCTCTCTCTCTCTAGCGGTTGCAATGGTAATGGAGCTGTGATCATCACGTTTTATAGGCGTCGCTGCTGAGTTTTCTTCCCGCTACCAACTCCAATTTCGTCACCGATGTTCCGTGTTCGATTCCATGGCCTTTTGTCCATTTCGAGGCTTGCATTCTCTCAACGTGTCTGCATCCCAGCCCTTCGCCACTAGAAAGAAAATAAAAAATGCTAGAGACACACATCCAAACCACACGTATCACGCTAAGGCTCAATTGTTTCAAAATTTAGTTTTGTTTTGACTTTAAATAAAACTCCTATAGGATAAGTCGAGGTTCGTACGCAAAAGTTAATCCGGCAAAAGTTAATCCGGACGTTAAGTTATAGATAAAAAAAATGTTATGTCAAATGAGGCCAATTCATGTTTTTCCAAAAACCAAACAGGGCCTAAAACCCATAGAAATCACGGATCAAAGTGATAAATTGGGCCTCTGAGTTCAGTGGGTCACATTGGAGAAAAAGAAGTCAGGTCCACGGTGCTCTTAGTTGGACGAAACTGCCCCACCCCCTCCTAATACCGCAGCTTGATAATACCGTCTTTCTAAGGAATCCTCTGGACAATACCGTAAACACGGCCTTCTCCCCTTCCATATATATATACATCAGGGTTTTCGTCGATTCCAGAGGTTTTTAGGGTTCGGGATTTTGATTACCGCTCAATTTCTGGTAAGCTTCTAAGATCCATCTTAATTCAAGGTTCGTAGTTGTTGTTCCTCTGTTTGTTTGTAAATTTTGGAGCATTTTTTTAATTCCATTTTTGTGTTCTTTGGAAAATCGGCAGTTTATTCTGTGCATAACCGATTGGTTTGAGTTATTTAGTTTGTTGTTAGTATTATGCATGCACATCGCTCTAATTGTTTTGTTTTTTTGTATGATTGGTAGCCATAGGTGAGCAGTTTTGGGCTTTTGGCAGAATGTATCTTCAGTTCTACATAAACGAGAACGGTGACAAAGTTTACACTACTAAGGTCTGTAGTCTTGGGTCCTTTTTGGGTTCTGCTTATATGTTCCTGTGATATCCTTATGCATATTACAAATGGATGGTGATTTAACCTCTCATGCAGAGATCTTAAGATGGGTTTAATGGCTCTTGTCGCTGTGTTGCTTGATACTGATGAATTGAGGATTTTGAGTTTGTTACTTGTATGTAAAACCAAGATTTTAAAATACAAATGATGACTCTCGTACAACTTGGGTTTTAGTTTTTCTTTTGCCAATTTTTGATCCCTATTGTAGCCACACCAAATTGAACCTTATGTCCCAATTTGTTGGGCTTCGCTAGGTGAATTATGTTTTGCTTCAATCGAGGGCCATTCACCCATGACATTTGTTCTGGTTCTGTTTCTTGTAGTCACAGTGCTAGGTTTGGTTTTGTTTTTTGTATGGTTTTTTTGGTTACTCTTGTATGCCCTTAGCACCCGTAATTGGGTCTTATTGTTCTAGGGTTAACCTGCCTAAGAAAAAGAAGTGCTAAAAGCTGGTTCACTTTAATGAGTTCAGTTAGGGTTGGGTTTCAATGGTGATTGAGTGAGTAGATATTATCTATTTGTGTGGAGTGTTAACGTTAATGAAGCTCAATTTTGATGGCAACAAGTAAGACTTGTGAGTTTGTTTAAGCGTATTGGTGGTGTTGGCACGTCCGGATGAATGTAATTGGTGCAAGCAATTCTAAATATTAAGTTTGGCTTTTGAAGCTTCTAAAGTCTGGTGTGGCTTGAGTTGCTTGAATGATTGAATGCTTCAACCATTGTGGCTCAACTCCAAGATGATCCAACTCATGAGCTAGAATCCTAGTTAGGGAGGTTGATATGTTGGTTCTGTAAATAGATGTACGTAGATGTGGAAAAACTGCAAAAAGTAAGTTACATGTATGACTGGATATGCCTGTGGAAATTCTTATTTTTCATTCTGGAAGATACGTGTACTTATTTCTCTGAACATTTCGAAGCTCTTGTTAGGTATTTCTAGATGGTTAAAGTCAATGCAATCTATTGTCCATCTTCTTTTTTGGTATTCAGCGTCTGTATTTTTGTTCAGCTCAGCCCATGTAATGTTGTAGGCAGGTTCATCTTCCATATTTTACATGGCTCAGCCCATTTGATGTTTTAGCTGGCTTCATCTTGTATTATGCTCACTGTTGACTTATGATTTGCTTTTTGGCACGCAGAAAGAATCGCCACTTGGATTGGCTACACAGTCTGCTCATCCAGGTACATCTCTTTATGTTTGTTGGGTGTATTAGTCTGTATTTGTTGTACTCTCAAAATGGGAAAGGAGTTTCCAACTTTCAAGGTTCCTTTAGGTTGAGTAACCCATCGAAAAATAACATGCCTTTTTTGTTTTTTGTGGTTTACGGAGGGATAGTGACTGAACTAGACAAGATGACTGGGTTGTGATTGTGGGATTTAAGAAAACAACAAGCTGGATCCAGCGGATCTGTTTGGTTTCTCTATTGAAAGTAAACTTGTCCAAAGTCATGTTTAACCTAATTCTACAATTAGGCTTTTGGACCTTTTCTAGACCGTTGAGGTTTGTTTAAGAGATAGAGCTGTGTTGACCAAAGTTTCATCTCTGTGATGTTGTCCTCTTGATTACTATGGTTCCAATTCTCGAATATGGATCAAGTACTTTTCAAGTTGAATCAATTTGCTTATAGAATGGTATTCTGCATTTGGAACTTCACCTCTCTGTATCTGTCACTCTCATATAGCACCCCATTCTTGAATCTTGACTATAGCCCTCCAGAGTTGGTCTTCTTACAATGATGTAATATATATGCAGAACTAATTTTCATAGTCTCCTCCCCTTTATTAGTGTGTTGTTAAAAAAGGCCGTTTGTTCGACAAAATAAATTTGCTCTTTTACGTGTATCAGTTTGTGCCTATTTTGGTACTAGATGATATATTACCTCGTTTGTCTTTCAACTGCAGCTCGATTCTCTCCTGATGACAAATTTTCAAGACAGAGAGTTCTTCTAAAGAAACGGTTTGGACTGCTGCCAACTCAAAAGCCGCCCCCAAAATATTAGGCACTTTACAGGCTTCATGTTTGCCTCTATGTAGTTGCAGTGCTGAGTATGGTGCACTATGCACAGTTGACCTCGGAACGCTGAAATTGTACTACATGTGGAATTCTTAAAACATTGAATTACATGAGAGACTTTCGTTTGTATTTGTTTTATGTGGTTGGAAAATTGTTCTGGTTTCTGCCTGGATTGTACCCTCTAAGCACCATTGCATGCTGTTGCGTTCGTAATTGACACTCCGATCATGGGGTTAAGGTAGAAACCAGGTACTACTACTGTAAGTATCACTGTGTGAGTGACGGCGGAGGCTTGGACATTGGAAATTTAGACATTATATAATACATACTCTTGGGGGTGTTTTGGTTAAATAATTAAGGTATATTATTTTTAGACTTTATTCAAAAAAAAATTTTTTTTGGCATTTTTTAGTTTTGGTCAAATTTTTTTTTTCTTTTTATTTATTTTTATTTTTATGGATTGTTAGTTTGTTTTGATGAGATGAATTTAAAAAGTAAAAAATTATTAACGAAACTGAAATTTTAGTGAATAAAGAAAAAAATAATTTAAAAACCCCACTTGTTTATGATTATTTTTGTCATTAGTGAACTTAAAAAGCCCGTCTGTTTAGAAATGTAGTTTTTAATGCCGCTATTTTAGTGCATTGGATTTTAAGCTTATGGGATTTGTGAAACTTTATCTTCTGCTAGAAAGCTCTCAACATTAAGCTGTTTGATTATTAGTTATGCTGATTATTTTTGGAAAATAATTTTCGCACCCTCTAAATTGCTAACTGCATCCCCCTAGGGGATGTGAAAATCAATTTAGAGGGATTTTCGCACCTCTCAAAATTAATACTTAGGGGAGTGCAAAAAGCCAAAAATCACTCTAAATTGATTTTCGCACTCCCGGAGGGTGCGGTTAACAATATAGGAGTTGCGAAAATCATTTTCCTTATTTTTGAAGATATTCAATTACTTAAAATCGTTTCTGTCGTGTAGCCTATTGCTTAGAAAACCAAGTTTTCATGACGCCATGACGGTGTTTCATTTCTGTAGCTTCCAAATTAAGAATGCCTGTGACACTCCCAGGAAATACTCGTTGATTCAATGATTTGACAGCTAAGTGCATGAGAATCCATGTTAATTTATGAATTAACAGCGTCTATGGACTAACAGCGTTGTTAGCCCACCTAACGTCAGTTTGGATCATTCAATTAACAGCGTCTATGCCGGTCTGCGACAACTATTTAGGAATTAATCATTGACTTCCAGTATCTTTGTTAGTCGTCCACTCACCGCATAACGAAGTTGGATTTGCTTATCTTAAAATCCTAAGTTTGTCGGTCAATAACTAATTTGGTTGTTTTAATCGAGAAATACATATTTTGACAAATGGTATCATTTTCTTTCTTCTCCTTTAATTTTTTTTTTTGGGATCAATTCTCTTCTTCATTTCATTATCCCCAATTCTAAATTTTTTTTTTACTAATCGAGTTCATACTCAAACCATTTCAAATGAAAAAAAAAATTCAATATGCAAACTTTTTGTTTGGTCAAGTGTTTGAAATCTGAAATTTTCTTTTTAGTTTTGTGTTTTCTAACACTACCAAATTAGTTTCAATTTGAATTTGCCCCTTAAACGTATCCAACCTTTCTTTAATTATCATGTACATCCCCATAAAAGTTAGGAAAATCTGCTTGGAGTATTTAATGACCCAAATGTTAGTAATTCAAATATCATTCATTGTATCCAACGCACATGAAAGTGAGAATATGTATTTGTTAGGGGGCCCACCATCCACTCAAATACCATAATTGCCATTCCAATCCCTTGCATGTCTTCACCTATATAAGGTCATGCTCCTTATAGAGTATTTCATATCTACCTGAGAAAAGGTAAAGAAAAAAAATCAAATAATTATGTAAGGAGACACGGTCCTTTCAATTTTGCACCCTTCAGTGGGTTCTACACAAAATCCTCTCTCTCTCTCTCTCTCTCTCTCTAACGAAGTCAAGGCATGTATTCTCAAGAAGTACTGGCCAACGATTGACCTAATTCAATGCCCTAAGTGTGACACACGTCTTGGGTCTCAAGAGGAAGGTGTGGAGCAAGACTGAAGTGATCAAGCTCACTTGAAACTTTAATATGGTTGAAACTTGAGTTTGATGGCATGAGTTGAAGATGATGAGCATGAGATATATTCATGTAGCCGAAAATTCCAAATATTGTCTTTTGTTAGTGTTTTTCATGTCGCCGAAAATCCCGAATTTTGTCTTTCGTTAGTGTTTTCATGTTGCCGAAAATCCCAAATATTGTCTTTTGTTTTTGTGTGTTTGATTGCTAATCTTTGTTGCGTTTTTGTTTATGGTTGCATCATGCACCTGGACTAAATTTGGAATAAAAAGTCAAAAAGATGTTAGTTTTACTTGTTTTGTTCTTTAGTATTTGTTTCCGAAATTAAATGTTGAAGACTGGAAAGCATTTTTTTGCTCTCTTTTATTTCATTTTACCGTGTTATTTTCTATACTTGCCTTTTTGTTCTCACGATCCACAAAAAAGACCGTTTTCCAATTTTGTTTTAACAAAGAAGAAGGCTATAATTTTAAGGTATGACCATCTCTCTCGAATGCAAAACAAAGAAAAAAAAAATGTGGCGATTGATGATAATAAGGGAAGAAGGATTAGGTTATCCCTTGGAATCAACTCCATCCAGCGATTTTTTTTTCCCTCTCTTGGGACTCTTCCTCTCTCTTTCTTAGAATTTTCTGCTTCTTTATTCAAACAATATCCAGAAACTATAACTGTATGATGTCTAGCGTATCATAATGAACAACATATGCGACAGATCTGTCGCGGTAACCTCGTTGGGATGTTTGTCTTGATAGTGATACCGTTTTATTCTTATTCCCTTTTGGTCTCTATAAACATACCGTTCATAGATTAATAAAATTTTACTTTTGCTTTTCAAAAAAAGATCTGTTGCGGTAACATTTTCTTCACGATGAAAGAAATTCAGCTCTCTTTTTCTTTCATTTTAGATTTTTCTTAATTTAATATTTAGAAATTCATGACTACTCAAAGAGTAAAAGGGATATGTCGATGAACAACTACTAGCAATTCGCAATCTATACCATGACAAACCAAGAACCCTGTATCTTTTATTTATTCAATACTTATAGAGATAATGTTTCTTATTTGAAGATAAACACCTTCATGTACCGGTAATTGGGTGATTATATTCTTATTACATTGGCGAAATGTAAGGTTTCATTGTTAGGAAAATATGTGCAATTCGATGATCACCTGAAACTGACATCCTCCATTGACTATAGATAGAGATACTTTATCGTTGATAAACGAACCTTAAGTACAATCTGGTACTAATAGAGAGCCATAATTTTTGAAAAGAATAGCAGCATTGACATACTTATCTCTTCATTTGGGTCAGTACTGTTATGGATTAACAATGAAAATCTGTTCAATCCTACAACGCAAACGCCCATACGGATCTTGGGAACAATGAATCACAGAAACAAAAGCAAACAAGTGCGTAATGAAAAACTGGAAAGAAAAGCAAGACACAAGATATACGTGGAAAACCTCAACGTGAGGAAAAACCACGGGAGTCACACCTGTCAACTATGAAATCGAATCAACGAGTACAAGTCTTCTCACAATCTCTCTGACATTGGTTTTCTCTTGCCTCATTCTAGTTTTCACGCTCTGAAAACTGTTACACAACTACACACACGTAGCCGGCTAACAAAACCCTAAAAGAAACACTTTAAGGCTTTCGGTAGCGCTACAGGGAAACACCTGTAGCGCTACAAAACACTCTGTTCACAAATTAGGTCCTAGGTAGCGCTACCCCAATTCCTTGGTAGAGCTACCGCGTTGCTTATCTTCACTCCCAACAAGTATCAGCTCTAGGGGTAGGCCGGAGAAGCAGCTGCTTCGGACCCCTGATTTTTTTTTTCAAAATTGGGGCCTCCATATCGATATAAGTCGAAGTTATTAGATAAATAAAAAAACATAACAAATTTGGACATGTAAGGTAACGGTTCATATAATGAGTTATTTATGTTGTCCTGTATCACTTTTCATTTCTTTTTTTTTTTTTAAGTTTTCAAAAATATAAAATTGCATCATATTACCTAAGCGGATTATTAATGAATTTTTTGGTAAATGAGATTTGTTTTCCCTTTTATTTTTTTTTAAAACCTTTCTTGAATAGAACTGAAAAGATAAAAAGAAAGTGACCCAAAATATAAGAACATCACTAAAAGTAAACACAAACCAATTGTAATATTAAGTTTGAAACAAGGCCGAAATGGCTGAGTAAAATCCGTAGAAAAAAGTGTTCAAATCACTCCAACAAATGCTTATTTGGGAAATTAGTTAAGGTAATTAGTCCGCTTTCAAAAGGAAAGCATTGAAAAACAAACTTAGGGGGTGTTCCACTAACTTAGTTTTTTCAAAAAATTGTTTTTTCTCAAAAACCGAGATAGGTCATCCTCTCACAATACATCACATGGACACAAAAACAAGTTAGTGGAACGACATCAAAGGCATTGATTTGAAAACAAAAACAAGTTAATGTGGCCATTGATTTGACCAAAGGCATTTAATTACATCGATTAAATCTTAGACTACTCATGAAAATTTTAAGTGTTTGGTGAGTGGTAATGATTAATTAGAACGACATCAACGATTGATACACATATAATCAAGCATTGTTTTGTAATTTGATCTGACAGTTAAGACCGCCGAAATCTGTAAACAATTACGGCGCTAACATACTTATTTCATGTTGTGTTGCCATTTTTTTTGGTAATTATTACCTTGAATTATTTTTGTTGCCGCTTAAAAATAGCCACAATTGCTTATCCAATTCTACCAAATTTGGTATTTGCTCAATCATAACCTTCAAATTATGGTTTCTTTCTAGTACTAATTGTTTCTTTGAACGAGGAAATAATATATATATATATATATATATATATATATATATTAAAATTGACAAAATTTAAAAAATGAACGAGAAAACAAAAATATAGCTGTCTTTTTCGTTAAAACCAAAGTTCTTTAGTTTTTTCCTTGTAGGCCATGTGTTAACAAAATCTGTTAAGATTCTCAAAATGGTGCTAATTTTGGGGCTCCCTTTTTTGATGCAAGCACTCCAAAAGTTAATGGAGTTACAAAACTATCCTTTCCAAGATATCAAAATATAAAAATCACTGAAGGCACTCTACTCCCAAATTATCTCCTCATTTATTAAGACACTCCAAACGGAAAAATGAACCAAGACCAAATATAAACATTAGGTTCTAAACATAAACATAAACATAAACATTAGGTTCCAAACATTAAACAACCACAATATAAACGTTAGGTTCCAAACATTAAACATGCATCTATGTCAGATTGCTTTATGACACCTTGCACAAAAAAAAAACTAAACATTGCTAGAATTCTCCAAAATAAATGGCACACAATTGAAAATGTTGATACTACAAAATTTTCATAACGGTTGCGACACAAGATCTTCATACTTTCGTACTCATTATCTACTATTTTTCCCTCAAAATCTTTATAACACAGCTGCAAATCTACATTTAGAACTCACTGTGAGACAAATAAAGCATATTACCAAAGTTATGAGAATTCTAGAGAGGAAAAGTAATAGAACTCCCAAGAGACTTTGCATAGACAAAATGATAGTTCTACAATCATTGGCAGAAGACTACTTGTTCAGATTGTCCTCGTGCAAAAAATGGAGACAATAGTATAAAGACTCTATCAAGGAAATATTACATATGGAAGTAGGCAATTCAGTGACGTGCAATAAAAGGAGTTGAGCAACTATCTACTTCTTTTTGATAAAAAAAAAACAATTTGCTTTTTTAGAGTGCCTGAAGTAAAGGAGAAGAGTAAAAGTTTTTTGGAGTGTCAGAAGTAAATTATGAAACTTGCAAAGGGGTAATTTTAGAAAACTATTGTAGCTTGGAGCGCTGCATCAAAATTGAGAGTGCAAATATCAATTTCCTTCTCAAAATTCAATGCTCTAAATCTCATTTAGTGTGACGACCCACCAACACCAAGAGTGTGAACAACTTAACAAAATTTGTTTTTACTGAGTAATTATTTAGTAGTCCTGGAGCACCCACTGGGTGCTTCGAATAACTCAAGTATCACACATTTACGTAGAGTCCATATACTTAATATGTATGGTGCTATAGTGGTTCGGAGCACCACGTTGGGATTGCTGTCAGGTGGGGTGCCAATCTCGTTAGGATGCCTCTTGTCCAGTGGAATCTTGTATTTTCCATATTTGATTAATAAATTCTTTACTTACTATAAATAATACTCCTATATCTTCGATACGAAGATACATTGGCATATATAAAACCAACGATCCCTTTATTTTTTGAAAACCTTTCTGGAACAGAACTGAAAAAAAAAAAAAAAAAAAGTGACAAACTTTTCACTTACACCACGTTAAGTAATTTTTTTGGTAATTTCTTAGTTTACTATTTGCATACTTTTCACTTACACTTAGCAAATGTATATCGTATATCAATAAACACAAATAAAATTTTAATACTCCCTCCATCCCATATTGCTTGTCCCTTTTGTGAAAGTATGCATTTTGCACGCAAAAAAAAAAATTTATGAGAATTATTTATAAAAAAAATTTACACCAATTTTTTTTACTCAGCGAGATCTTTAAATTGGTGTAAAATTCTTTTTTGAAAAATGATTGCTAATGCATTAGATTTTACGTATAAAATGAATAGAAACCCAAAAAAGACAAACAATATAGAATGAAGGAAGAAGAAGATATCTAGAGGGCCCCCGTTCCGGATTTGCTTCGGACTCCCAAACTTCTTGAGCCTTGGGGCCCTGATTTGGGTACCTCGTAAATCTTCAAAAAGAAAATGATTGTGCTCTACTACCTCTACATAGTAATAGTTGATTTCCAGCATCTTTGGTTTTGTCTACATATTCAGAATTTCTTTTTGAGTACATTACTTAGTTACTTTAATGAAAATGACATTGTAAGTTTGAATATATGTGAAACTAACTCTAAATGTCTTTTAATTTTGTTAGAAATTTTACAAAATTTCGAATGAATGAAACTGGGGCGTTTCGGAGGGTCTAACAAGGCAACCAAACGATCTACTCCGGGTTGGATGAATTTGGACGAAGTGTTTAATTTCCAGCAGTTTCGAGTGGTTAATTCCCTTCATGAATTAAGGTTAATGGCATGTATTCAAATCATGAGTTACATTCCAATTCATTGTGGCAGTTTTTATTCAGATTTTATGTTGGAGGTTACGGAATTCAATTGCAGAATTGATTCCCGTATTAATTTCAGAGGCTCCTCCTTCAACTATATAAAGGCAACCTTACCTTTGTTTCAACATCAAAAAATTTGTGTCATAAGCTCCAGAAATTCATCTTTGAGAGAGAGAGAGGCAAACACTGGTAAGTTCGCCAAGGCTACCAACGGAGGTGTTTTGGTGGTTAGTGGCTCTAGCCGTTTTATCTTGGGACCAAGACGCCAATGCATCCTACAACACCCACGGTAGGCGGCGAATCTTTGTTAATGAGACTATGGTATCACAGGACTCGGCTATGTTTCCCAAACACTGTTCGTATCTTTTTCCAGTTTCTGTAATTTCTGTTTCAGTTTTTGTCCATTATATTTCTATTCATATCAATGGAAATTGTTCTTTGAAATTTGTGATTGCCGACTATTTTTCCAACAAATTTAACTCAACAGTCAAAATAATGAAAAATGGCGGCGTAAAAACATGTTCATCTCTCACTAAGTTCGCTCGTTAGTTATTTTAAATGGCAAATGTCTTTTCGAAACTAACTCCAATTGTCTTTTGATTTGACCCAACATTTATATAATGCCAAAATCTAGGAAAAAATGGTTGTGTTAACCGTGTTCATCTCCCCATACTGCACAACACTTAAATAATAATATAATGACAGCGCATTACAATGGTGGTGCATTATTGTCATTATTATGTTATTGTTGACTTCCAGTATCTTTGTCAATCGCTGCAGAACATAGTTCTAATTTCTTATTAGAAAAACATGAGTTCATCAATTAAGAACCAATTTGATTGATTTTAAGTACGCAATTTGACCAATGGTATCTTTTTCTTTTTTCTCCTTCCTTTTTCATCAAGGGGAATGAATTTCACACCAACTTTTGATTTGTCTATTTGCATTCTATTTTATTTGTCTTTATTTATGTTGAAATTACTAAACTGCCCTTACCCTCTTGAGTCATGTTTTTCAAATGATAGACAATTTGATACTTTCAAGTTAATAAAGACAAGAAAAAAAAGGAAAAAAGAAAAAAGGTAGTGCCGATGAATAAAATCAAGTGGGAACATCATTTCTCCTTCATCAATTCTCTTCTTTAATTCATTATCCCCAAATGCCAGGTTTTTATTTAGTAATTGATTTCACACTCAATAATTTCAAATGAAAACTTCCAAATTTGCAAACTTTTTTAAGGATTTGGTCAAGTGTTTGAAATTTAAACTTTTCTTGCAAGTTTTGTGTTTTCAAATACTACCAGATTAGTTTCAACTTGAATTTGCCCCTTAAATGTATACAACCTTTCTTTATCATTTTCTTTCTATAAAATTTAAAAAATTTGTTCAGAGATATCAACACTTTAAATGTCATTAATTGTATCCAATGTACCATGAGAGTGTTACCGGCCCCCACCATCCACTCAAATCTCATAAATGCCCTTCCAATCCCGCGCTGGTCCTCGACTATATGAGGTCATGCTCCTTATAGAATTTTGCTTATCTATCTGAGAAAAGGTAAAGAAAAAATCACAGCATCAAATTAATCAAGAAACACAATCCTTTCAGGATTTGCACAATTGAGGAAGTTAAACACCAAATCATCTCTCTCTCTCTCTCTCTCTCTCTCTCTCTCTCACACACACACACACACACACACACACACACATATGTGCCCTATTATCCTAAGTTAATTGTATGTATTTTGTAGATGGATCCCAACTATGATGTACGAAGGGCAAAGGAAGTTAAGAGGCTAGTGGAACGCATTATACAAATTGGACCAGGCTACAACTTTAGTATCGATTGTGACCTTCCCGAGATGTTTCCCATCATCTGGGCTGAGTCACAAGCAAACATTCCACGCCCAGTTATTCAAGAGATACAGCTAAGCTATGACTCAAATGAAGATTCGCCAACTCTTGAGGGCAATTACATCGACATAGAGGAATTTGCCGAAAGTCCAAGCTCACAACCACTCAAAGCAAAAGGAAACAAGAGCAACAGTGTCAGTGACACATTAATGAATCTACTGTTGTGCTGAAACCCGAAGTAGAGAATATAAACACAACCAACAAGAAAACAAGAAACAAGGATTTACATGGTTCCCTCCCAAGCACGGAGCTCTAGAGGTACGTCCACGGGGAAAGAGCAAGAGGATTCATTATCAATGAGGAGAAATACACAGAGCCGGCTATACCCGTAACTCTCACTTGAAGCATCCACACAATATCTAGGGACAAATCTTTGAGGCACGACCTACAGAGCATCAAATGTCTTACACACACGAAAAGAGAAACACACAAACCCTAGATATCCAAATCCCAATTCAAGACCACACCAATGGTACAACCAAAGAAATCCTAACACACTACCGGGAACCTCATGGGAGCTCCCTTAAAGGGATTCACTTAAGAAGTCCAAACCCTAATAGCCCCAAAAGTCTCTATTTATAAGAAAGTACAAAAAATTAGGTCAAAACCCTCATTAAAAACTGCAGTCGCACAAATTCATGCATCGGTAGTCCGAACGGGGAATCGGTAGTCTGGACTACGGACGATAGTCCAGACGGGGATTTCAGTAGTCCGGACTAACAAGGCAGAATGTCCAAAAAAATTCCCAAAACCCACTGGTCCGGACGAGACTTTCCTTGGTCTGGACCATAGGTCCAGAAAACTACTTTTCGCACCAAATTTTGCACTTTTCTTTGACCGTCTTGAATTCAAGGCATATCTCCGACAATCTCCACCTTGACTTGAATTCCCTTCCAAGCCAACAATATAGTGCAATCCTCTCAACACTCGCTCTTCCCCCCTCACGCCCCTCATGGAACAATCACCAAATCGAGCATTCCATCTTCTCTTCAAACGGGCACCTTCCACCCAATGCACCCATGACTGATGCCAACGAAGATCCGCTCAAGCTCCACCCGGAGCTAAACATCACAACTCCCCTCACAGAGTTAATCACCAATGAGCAACCATCTTCCACCAAATGTCGATGTCGACCACATGCACCCATTACTGATGCCAAAGAAGACGTGCTCATAACTCCACACGGAGTTAACCGACTCTACCGCAAAGCCCCATGACCCCCACCACGAGTCTTGTATGCCCTCACGCATACTCTCAATAGTTGAACCTGAATTAATAATGGACCCGAATCTCCATGGTGATACCCAACATGAAACACTCCAAAACGGCCCCCATAACGATATCCAAAAGGAGCATAACCAAATTAATCCGATAGAACTCATCAATAGTCTTTTTCGAGCGTACCTCCTTCATACGAATCGCATAAAGGCGCTGCTTCAAAGCCAACGTTCTCCCAAAATCACCTTCGCACGAAAATCCTCAAAAACACCATCTTACATACCCACAGGCTTCTTCAACTTTCCCCCAACAAAGCCTTGCTTGTTTCTTGTTGCACCAACTTCTCAACTCCAAAGTGAGCCGCCATTGAAAATGACCCCAAATACACAAACGCAATGAAAAACACAAGCCTCGGTTTGAAACAGAGCTCTGATACCAATTGGTTGCGAAAAGTCGTTTTCTGGACCTATGGTCTGGACCAAGGAAAGTCCCGTCCAGACCAGTGGGTTTTGGGAAGCTTTTTGGACATTCTGCCTCGGTAGTCCAGACCACCGAAATCCCCGTCTAGACTATCGTTCGTAGTCCGGACTACCGATGCGCGAATTTGTGCGACTGCGGTTTTTGACCTAATTTTTTGTACTTTCTTATAAATAGAGGCCTTTGGGGCTATTAGGGTTTGGACTTCTCAAGTGAATCCTTTTGAGGGAGCCCCCACGGGGTTCCTGGTAGTGTGTTAGGGTTTCTTTGGTTATTCCATTGGTGTGGTCTTGAATTGGGATTTGAGATATCTAGGGTTTGTGGGTGTCTCTTTCGTGTGTATGAGACGTTTGATGCTCTGTAGGTCGCGCCTTAGAGATTTGTCCCTAGATATTGTGTGGATGCTTCAAGTGAGAGTTACGGGTATAGCTGGCTCTGTGTATTTCTCTCCATTGATAGTGAATCCTCTTACTCTTTCCCCGTGGACGTACAGCTAGAGCTCCGTGCTTGGGAGGGAACCACGTAAATCCCTGTCTCTTGTTCTCTTGTTGGTTGTGTTTATATTCTCTACTTCGGGTTTTTGGCACAACATCTACCACCCAACCATGGCTCAGACGATATGCTCAAAACCAAAACATAACCCACCAAAGTTCTTTAGTTTTTTCCTTTAAGGCCACGTGTTAGAAAAATCTGTTAGGATTCTCAAAATTCAGTGCTCTAAATCTCATTTAGCGTGATGACCCACCAACACCAAGAGTGTGAACAACTTAACATAATTTGCTTTTACTGAGTAATTATTCAGTAGTCCCGAAGCACCCACTGGGTGCTTTAAATCACTCAAGCATCATAGATTTATGTAGAGTCCATATACTTAATTAGTCATGGATTTCATAAGATGTATTGGAGCTTGTGACACAATTTTTTTGATGTTGAAACAAAGGCAAGGCTGCCTTTATATAGGTGAAGGAGGAGCCTCTGATATCAATATGGGAATCAATTTTGCAATTGAATTCTCAGAACCCACTCCTCCACCCCCACCCAATATAAAATATGAATAAAAACTATCACAAGGATTTGGATTGTAATTCCTGATTTGAATACATGTCATTAACCTCAATTCACGAGGGGTATTAATTAACCACTCGAAACCACTAGAAATTAAACACTTTGTTCAGATTCATCGAACTTGGAGTATATCGTTTGGTTGCCTTGTTTGCATTAGCATACTTATCACTTCATTTGGATCAATACTGGCTCTAGGGGTGGGCCGGGGAAGCAGCTGCTTCAGACCCCTGAAATTTTTCCAAAATTGGGGCCTCCAAATTGTTATAAGTTAAAGTTAATAAAAGCGACCTTGTAAGTTTGGATATATGTGAAACTAACTCCAATTGTCTTTCATTTAACTCAACAGTCAAAATAAATGGAAAAATGGCGGCGTAAAATATGTTCACTCTCCCTGAGTTCGTTAATTAGTTAATTTTAATGCAATGTCCTTTCAAAACTAACTCCAATTGTCTTTTAGTTTGACGCAACGTTGTATAACGCCAAAATCTATGGAAAAATGGCCGCGTTAAATGTGTTCATCTCTTCATGTTGGGTAACACTTAAATACTAGTAATAAAATGGCGGCACATTATTGTCATTATTTTATTACTGTTGATTTCCAGTAGCTTTGTCAATTGCCGCAAAACACACTTCTAATTGCTTATCTGAAAAACATAAGTTCATCAATTAATAACCACTTTGATTGATTTAATTATGGAATTTGACCAATGTATCTTTTTTCTTCTTTTCTCCCTCCTTTTCATGAGAAATTGTTCAGCAAATTTTTTTTATAATTCATAGAAAACGTTATCAAATACTCTAATTATAACTAAACCAAGACAAACAAAAGTTACCATATAATCATTTTAATGATAGTTCATAGTTCGTAAAACAATGGATGTAAATAGGTACGAGTTGCATCATTATAGTTTAAGCATATCCCAACCAGATTGCCACAATGCCACATATTTGAGTATCAATCATTTGCATTTCTTAAACCTGTAAGTACACAAAAAAAAGTTTTAAGAAATACACTGTTAATTATTCTTCATTAGATTCATTGGTTAATGTCTTCCACTTTTGAATGTTGAAGTCCAAGACGTTTATCTTCCCAATCCTTTATAGGGAAATGAGGCAATACAAAATACCTTGTTGTATAGATTGTATAACTACTTGTGTGACTAATTTATCTAAATCTTTGAATTTTTACTCGTGTGGTGCCGTGCCCATATTTTTCCATACCTGTGTCATGCCATGCCTGTGCCATGTACCCAAAAACAACGGCCCAACCTACCCACCTATAGTCATCTCAGATAGTGGCGGATCCAGGAAATTGAGGTAGAGGGGGCACCAATTCCAAACATAACCATGTTTCCTTAAACATGACCATATATCGTGGGTTTTGTCTGCTACCTGAAAAATTCATCATCAAGATTTTCAGCTTATTTTTATTTGATAATTTAAAATTTTGATCCAAAAATGAGCTTGAAAAAACTAAAAATCTTTGATCAAGAGTTACAAAAGCTTTCTAATTAAAGTAAAAAAGGTTTGATAAAAACTGAATTTTTTACTCGTCTCAAACTAAGCTTTAGAGTGGGGAAGTTGTATTAGATGGGTAATTAAATTATTAGATACTTCTAGAGATAAAGTTTCACATTTGCAGGGAAAAAAAACCACGTATGACTGGTTTGGTGATTATATTCTTATTACTTTGGTTAAATTAATGTGAGGTACAAGTCATGAAAAAATGTTGAATTCGAAGATCACCTTGCAACTAATGTCCTTTACTAACCATAAATAGTATATTTGGGAGTCTAACATGGGTGATTGGATAGGTATAGAGTTGGGTGGGAGTCTGATACATATGTGACCAGTACATGTGCAGAGCCTCATGTTTTTTTATGCTTTGTGGTCTGTCTGCAAATACTTGAGTGGAGATGTTTTATCAACAGGACTCTAGATCTACAAACTTGGAGTCAATTATTGGAAGGCTTTTGAAAGCTCTGCCACTGTTTTTGCTGTTATTGAAAGGATTGATCTCTTTTGCTGTGGGATGACTTATCCAGTTTTCTTGTATGCTGGTGTTGTTATTGAGTTACTGTTATACTGCTGTTACTGATAGATTGGAGGATTTATGCTAGATTTGCTTGATTCTGGGCAGGTGATTTTTATAACTACTCATCAACGGTGAATCTTATTGGTGACTTCTATTCTCTATATGGTTTGCTGCTGCTGTATTGGAAGAGAGAATTTATTGAATAAGATTGTTGCTAGGTGTTTGTTGCTGCTTCTCAGGCCCAGGAATGGACATGAGCTATGCTCCATGCTTGGATATGTGTTTTTCAGGTGGTGTGACATTCCTTGAAGGCCCAGAAATGGACATGATCTATGCTCCATGCTTGGGCATATGTGTTTTCAAGTGCTGGAAAAATTGCTGAATTTGGAGGGGAGTTTACTGATATGTTTGCTGCCATTTGATGAGTATTTTTGCTGTCGATATTACCATTTGCCGCTGATGATTGGTGGATGTTCTTTGCTGCTAGTATTAGTGATCCTAATTCTGCTAATTCTAACTGGTGGATGATTTTGCTGCTGCTGCTGATGTGGACGTTTTTGCCCATCCTCTGTTCTAATTGTGAGAGCCCCAGTTCATAGTTAACTATGGATTGATTTTGTTTTTCTTTTACTTGTAATCTTTTCTCCTTCAGCACTTCACTGAAATTTCTATCCCAGCCTATACTCTGCTTCATGCTTTGTAATTGGCTTTTCCTCGTTGTAGCCTTTGTCGAGTTCTAATAAATTTTTTGTTGCCGATCAAAAAAAAAAAAAAAAAACAAAAATGATAAACGAACATGACTAACATAGACTATGTGCATTTGGCATATAAGAGTAACTTCAACTGTCGTCTAGTTCAAAATGGTAGTGATAGAGCCACACAGTTTTTGGAGAAAAAAAAAATGGCATCATTCGCGTGCTTATGTCTTGGTGTCGGGTACCTCATAAATCTTTAAAAAAAAAAAAAAAATGACGGCGCACTACTGCCTTTAAATGGTAATCGTTGATTTCCAACATCTTTGTTGTTGTCTACATAATCAGAGTTTCTATTTTGCATACCATAACTTTATTACTTAGTTATTTCAATGAAAACGTCTTTGTAAGTTCGGATATATGTGAAACAAAATCTAACAGTCTTTTAGTTTGGTTCAACAAGATGGATAACGAAAAAATCTAAAAAAAAAGATATGGCGGCATTAAACGTGTTAAACTTTCCATGTTGGATAACACATAAATAAATACTAACAAAATGGTGGCGCACTACGGTCCCTATTTTGTAATCGTTGACTTTAGGTATCTTTGTCGATCTCTCCACTCGCCGCACGCATAACACCGTTCTAGTGGCTTATTTTAAAACACCAAGTTTGTCCGTTGATAACTGCTTTGGTTGTTAGTATCTTTTAACATTTTCTCCTTCCTTTTTCATCAAGTCTCTTCTTCATTTCATTATCACCAAATGCCAGGTATTTTTGAGTAATCGATTTCATAATAACCATTTCACATGAAAAAATCCAAACAAGCAAGGTTTTTTTTTTTTTTTTTTTTTTTTTTTCAAGTGTTTGAAATTTGAATTTTTCTTGCAAGTTTTGTTCTTTCAAATACTACATAATTCTGATAAAAAAAAACAAAATTACTACCAAATTAACTTCAACTTTAATTTGCCCTTTTTATTTGTCCATCTTTTCTTTATCATTTCCATCGCCATGAAAGTAAAGAATATCTATTAGTAAATTAATAACCGAAATATTAGTACTCTAAATGTCATTAATTGTATCCAACGAACCATGAGAGTGATTAACTTAAGAGAATCTTTATTGGTTACCTGCCCCACCATCCACCCAAAAACCATAAATGCTCTTCCATTTTCATGCATGTCCTCGCCTATATAAGAGCATCCACAATGGTCTAACCAAAATTGGATAACCAAAAGTTGCCACATAAGCTTTTGGTTATCCATTTAGAGGTTGCTAAAGTTAGCAATGTCAAGTCCCACATTGGTGTTTTTTGTCCATAACCAAAAATAATGGACACCCTCCATCACTTATTCAAATGATAAACAAAACTTGCCACATTACTTTTTCAAACTACAAAAAATAGTTTTGAAATTTTTTTTAAAAAATATTTTGAATTTTCTTTAAGTACAAAACGGTTTAAAAAAAACAGTTTTTAAAAATAAATTTTGAAAAAAAACAGTTTTTAAAAATAAACTTCTGAAAAAAAAAGTTTTTAAAATGAACTTTTGAAAAAAAAACAGTTTTTTTTAAAAGAACTTTTGAAAAAAACAGTTTTTAATAGGAATTTTTGAAAAAAAAAAAACAGTTTTTTAAAATGAACTTTTGAAAAAAAAACAGTTTTTTAAAATAAACTTTTGAAAAAAACCAGTTTTTTAAAATTAAACTTTTGAAAAAGAAAAAAAAAATTTAAATTAAACTTTTGAAAACATTGTTAAAAGAGGAGAGAGAAGGTTTTTGTCATTTTGTGTAATGGTGGGTGTACTTGATTGGGTAGATGTGGGGTCCATTAAATTTGGTTATTGGCAAAAGGTTGCTAGTTTTGGTTATCCAAGTGACAAAATTTGGTTAGTTGCTAAGAGGTTGCTAAGTTTGGCTATTCCAATGTGAGCACTTTTTTAAACAAACATTGCTAACTTTAGCAACTTTTTGATTTTGGTTATGCCAATGTGGATGCTCTAAGGTCATGCCCCTTTTAGAGTTTTGCAAATCTACCTATGAAAAGATAAAGAAAAAATCACAAAATCCTCTCTCTCTCTCTCTCTCTCTCACACACACACACACACACACACACATGGAAGAAGAGCACTTGTATGATGTCTTTTCTGGCCTCGAAGAAGACTTTGATGAATTCGAGGCATGTGTTCTCCATAAGGAGTGGCCACTAAGTGACCTAATTCCATGCCCTGAGAGTCAGAAAGTGTTCGAGTCTGGAAAGGCAGTTGTGGCTCACTGTGTTGAAGTCCATAGTTGGGAAGAAAGAGGCAAAAGTTATATGAAAAAATTAATGTTGAATGATATTTCTGACCCACAAACAATGTTGCAGGGATTGAAAGAGGAGGAGTACAAAAGTGAAAAATCTGCAGCAGAACCTTGCAATTTTATGGAGCCAAACGGTGAAAATCTGCAACAGATTGTGGAGCCAAATGTCCAAAATCAGCAACAGGTTGTGGAGCCAAAGGTTGAAGTGAGCCTTGAGCTCACTCTTGGGAGAGGAAATGGAGTATAGGAAATGAAGTGAGCCTTGAGCTCTCTCTTTGGACTCTTCCTCTCTTTCTTTGGTTTTCTGCTTCTGTAGTAATGAAACAATTATTCCAAAAAAACTATTAATGTATGTTGTGTTGTAATGCACTTATGTATGGGATAGATCTGTTGCAGTAGCCTCCTTCGGATGTTTGCCTTAATAGTGATGCCGTTTTATTCTTCTTCCTTTTACTCTTTGTAAACTCTCCATTCAAAGATTATTAGATTTCTCTTCCGGGCTTTTTTTTGTGTTTTTTTTTTCTTTTTCATTCAACCTTTGGTTTGATTCTCCTCACCTCCTCCCGTCTCGATGTACCCATTGTTGAGATTCTTTTATATCAAATAATTTTGCCATTTCCGGAAAAAAAAAAAAGAAGGAAAAAGAAATGGAGATCTCCTTCTGTTTGCTTTTAGATTTTTCTTTGATATTCAGGAATTCATGGCAATTCAAAGACTAAAAGGGATAGGTAGATGAGCATCTACTGTTAACAGTGGCAGAGCCAAGATTGAGAATTCGGGGGGGCCGAGTTCAAGGGCGGCTCTAAAATTTTCATTTAGCGTTGACAAAAATGCACAACATATTTATGATGAAAGCTATATGCAAAAAGTCGTTTAATTCTCTTCAATTTTTTTGTGTTTCCACATTGACCTAATATCAGACAACTATTATCCTTATATATTTATTATATATGGGCTTTCATAAGTGGGTTATACTTGTTTTGTTTTGTTAGGGCTATAACAATTTGGTTCAAATTTTGTTGAAAACATTTATTTTAATTTCAAACGAGTAACCCTACGCTGAAAATAACAAAGAAAATTTAATTAATATCTAAATTTTAATTTTTTTTCAGTGCATTTTTCAAACTGGGGGGGCATCCCAGCCCATGGCTGGCTCCGCCCCTGACTGTGAATTGCAATCTGGCACGACAAACCTAGAACCTATATCTTTCATATATTTGATACTTGTAATAAACTTTCACATTCGCAAACTATAAAAGAAAGAAAGAAACATCACGTATGGGTGATTTGGTGCTAATATGCTTATTAGTTTGGTTAAACTAATGTCAGGTAATAAGTTATGAAATTTTGTGGAATTCGATGATGGACTGATGTTTTTTTGCTAAATATAGATACTAGATAGTACATCTCTATCAAACGAACAAGATCAACATTGATAGGGCACATTGGCAGCATTAGCATGCATATCAGTTCATGATGGGAACCGAATACGTAGTAATCGTTGATTTCCAGCATCTTTGTTGTCTTCTGAATAGTCAGAATTTCTCTTTTGAATACACTAAGTTCGTTTATTAGTTACTTTAATGAAAACATCTTAGTAAGTTTTGATATTATATGAAACTAACTCCAACGCTATTTTAATTTGACTCAATAGGTATATAATGCCAAAATCTATCAAAAATGGGGTGTTAAATGTGTTTATCACTCCATATTGGGTAATACATAAATACTGGAGTAATAAAAATGACAGTGCACTACTGTCGTTATTTTGTAATCATTGACTTCTAACATCTTTTTCATCGCATATCAAGCTATAACTCCTTTGTCGTCGACTAATAGTAGCAAGTCAAAGAGTAAAAGGGATAAGTTGGCAAGTTTTAGAAATTGGCAATCAAGAAATTGGCAATCAAGCATGGCAAACCCAGAATAATGTATCTTTTTTTTTCTCCCGATACATCTAGATATAAAGTTTAACAATTACAACAACAACAAAAAAAAAACCCATCACGTATGGGTGATTTGGTGATTATATTATCTTTACTTAGGTCAAATTCATGAGAGGTAGTAAGTTTTGAAAAATGAAAATCTGTGGATTTCGATGATCACCTATGACTGACGTCCTTTACTGGCCATAGATAGTATATCGTCAATAGACTAATATAATCAGGGTTGATAATTAACGAGCATTGGCATATAAAACTAACGTAAACCATTGTCTAGTATGATCGTGTAGTAATAGATCAAGCACCAATTTTGTCTGTCTATTGGCCTGCTTCAATTGAAGCCCAGATACTCGTGTATTCAATAACACGTTGAATCGGGCGAAGATGTGTACGGTTTGATGCTATTCAAACATCTGCTTGTCGAAGCTCTGTTTGTCTTCCTCTGTTGTTTCCATTACTGATGTTGGAGGATCATGAAGTTGAAGGTATTGCTACTAGTCGAGGTCTTTCTGATGTAGTGTGGGGATAAGCCATTACCTGAAATTGAGAAAGTACCAAAATAGACATGGGATGCATAACACCTTTCCCATCCGCCCCAATTTTTTACCGGCCCACGCCCACCCACTTCAGTGGGCATATTGGCGATGCTTTCGAAATCATGGTTTCGATTTTTTACCAGCCCCCACCCTATTTTCGGTTGAGGACTTCAGAGATCGATTTGGAGATCGAAAGCAAGTGATGATATAGAACTTGACAGCCTGATGGATGTGTTTCTTTTATGCGATGCACTTTGAGTGGAAATTGGTGCAAATTATATTTTCGGAGGCGGCTCAACTTCGATCAAGCTTTTGACGTGGTAGAAATTGGCAGTTTTATGCTTGGAGTTGCTCATTTCTTGAGCCACGTGATCAAGACTATCTTGTCACAACTGATTTGTCCTAGGGAGGAGATGTGCACAGTTCTGTGCACATCCTGGCCGTTCATTACTCGAATGGTCAGCTCAGATTTCATCTCAACGCCTTTGCATTTGAGCCGTTCATTGTTGCACGTGATGAGATGAAATCGAGAAAGGTTCCAACTAAATCCAACATAAAAGCAATTGCAGTTTTTGAAGATATATACAAAGAGAAAAGGATGACATTGTGTCACAGAAAAAAGATATCACAGAATTTTTTCGAGTGTCTGTGGAAAAATTCAACTCCGTTCGATAACTGGTTGGTCCTGAATTCTCAAATGATTACTTGAAATTTGAATCAACATCACAAGACATCAACCCTTCCAGCAATTTAACAACAAAACATGGTCCCTAATTGTTTTTTTTGTCAATGTTCAAGGGGAATGGGATTGACTAGCTGCAATAACACACGATCTTTTGTCTCACACCCTTGAGCAACATGGCCATTTCCGTATTGGTACATGAATTGGGTACCCTAGTAGAATTCAATGCGATTTCAACAAAAGTTTGGGAGAAGGGAGAATCTGCAAATCGGTCTTTATTCATCTTCTTCCATGTCTCCCCAATCAAGTATTTGATGTGTTCTCTGGCATCTTTCTCTGAAGCACCGGTTTCATACATATAACATTGTATTGATTTCGGATTGTCACCTCTCAACATCTCGTCCTGAAATAATACAAACCTTATGAGGATACTACGGAAAAAACAAAGGTATTACATCTGTGGAGATGGATTGTCTTTAGTCCACGATTTGGGCCATTTGATCCCTACGATGTCATTTCGGTGACACTCCAGCAGCACACATTCTTGTAGGGTCCATGACTAAGTGTATGGACCGCACAAAAATTTCTGGTCTTGAATGATCAGGAAAAACACATGATTGTGCTCTGGTTCTATTGAATAAGTACACATAATCCACCGTCTAGTCCATTTGTGGACCGAAGACAATCAAGCACAACATGTACACAAAAGCTAAGATGGTGCGAGTATGATGTAGCATGCTCACCGGTGATGTTCCCAAATCATCTGCAAGTCGTACAATAGTTCCCGACCATCAAAAAATGTTGGGACATTTATTTGAGCATTCTGAACCCTCCGCGGTTATGGAATTTCCCCATGAAAAGAAAGCATGAGTTAGCTGCACAGGAGTTGAAATTGAAATCCATGCAGTGTCCATGTATTCTTCCAAGGTTGGTGTGTATCCGCTGTAGTACCACTTTGCCTTTTTCAAACAACATTTGCATAAATCTGCCCACTGAGAAATCAGAGTTGCATGAGCTTAAATTAAAAAAGTTATTCAAGAAGTGATAATTCTAATTAATTTCTGAAGCAGCTTGTGAGGGATGCCGTAAAGGCCCTGCGCCGTAAGAATCTCATAACCCATTTCATTAATCGCGTTGAAGAGAGTGAGGAAACATATCTTCATATAGTCTGGAAGTTGTTCCATTGCACTGAGATCCCACCTAAAAGTACCGAACTACATTAACCAAAACGGCATTTTTTTTCCCTTCTTTCCAACAGCGTCAAAAAATAAACCCCACTGCAACCAACCTTTCAACAGCAATTTAATAAATATCGTAGACATCATTGATGGTTGTTACAAGAGCAATGACTACTGTAATATTTCTCCTCAAGTTTGAGAATTGAGGCTTGAAGTTCAATCCAATAGCCCACTAGAATTTCTCCATCAACCTGTCCATAATGAAGTTCAATTCTTTTCCCAAACCGGTTTTCTTCCACCACCCTAAAATTGAAAACAAAACCATGACCGATTCAGGTGTTTGGTCAATGTTATTGTTGGTGTGTGCAAGTGCTTTTCTCATCTTGACACATGCTTTAGATCTTCTTGGTGAATTGCTTGCACCATGTTATAATCCAGTTTAGCAAGTTGAAGCAACGTAGGATTGATATCAGGTCTTCTCTCGCATAGATCGATGAATCACCTTGCCTCCAGCCTTGGCATCCTCCAATGGAGTGGAAGCTCCAAGGCATGACTTACTAGTAGGGCAAGATCTCGATCAAGGTCCTTCCTCTTGGGGTTTCGTTCGAGATTTTTAGTTGCAAAATTTCTAGCCTGCTCCAATATACTCACCCCCAATTGAAAGGTACAAGGCTTCGTTTAAATATAGCATTCCTCTTATATCCTCGCTAAGGCAAGCCTTGAAATGCCCTGTCTCGTCCATAACATTCTTAAATACCTCTGCAATCAAAGTTTAAAGATTATGGTTAACGTACAAAGCTAAAAGCGTCTCTCTCTCTCTCTCTCTCTCTCTCTCTCTCTCTCTCTCTCTCTCTCTCCGTATAAATATAGCATTCCTCGCTAAGGCAAGCCTTGAAATGCCCTTTCTCGTCCATGACATTCTTAAACACCTCTGCAATCAAAGTTTAAAGATTATGGTTAACATACAAAGCTAAAAACATCTCTTTCTCTCTCTCTCTCTCTATTGTGTGTGTGTGTGTGTGTGTGCTTATGTGTTAAGAGAGTTTTAAACTCGTGTCTAGTATAGATACTAGACTTCTACTCTCATTTTCTCTAGTTTTTTTTTTCTTTTCTAGAATTGTTTTATGGTTTTCTGACCTCATCTGAGCCGTCCATGCTTGGCGATCGACGGCTAAGATCAGTTTGATTGGGTTCGAGCAGATCTGGGTCGTTGATCGCCTAGCACAGATGGCTAAGATGGGGTC
Source organism: Vaccinium macrocarpon (assembly GCA_022606695.1). Lineage (NCBI taxonomy): Eukaryota > Viridiplantae > Streptophyta > Magnoliopsida > Ericales > Ericaceae > Vaccinium > Vaccinium macrocarpon. The sequence goes on along the minus strand of CM040176.1, from coordinate 32,895,129 downwards.
ATGTTGTCCCTCAAGGAAAAACACGACCCCTGCTTCCGAATGGTAACCAACTAAAAACCATGCTCTTATATCACTTTCTGGGCTACATGTACCCTCACCTTTTAAGTATTCCTTAAAAATTGTTGTTTCTTCTTTTACGCAACTCATGGTTTCCTTTGAGTTAGGATTTTCTTCTTGCCAAGAGGGGCTGGTATGATAACTACAAAACTTAGTAGCAAGACTTAAAGTATAGCATATTACAATATGTGACATCAAACTTTGACTCTAGTCATAGGAGTTAGAGAGGATAAAAGGTAATCCATATTTTAACGATGACAATACCATAAATGATACAGTGGGACAATCAAGTTATGCAGCTAACTCATATTGTAGTGTAGGGATTTTTTGGAGGGGTCCAACCTGAAACTAATTGACATTAGATGATAGATTGGGTTGCTTAGGTGAGCGATGCAAGATAAAATTCAATACTCTCTTCATGTGCACTGTGGTAGCATGTGGAGCTATGGATTGAGGAGGTGGGGGAAATGGGAATTGACTTAGGCGTTTGACAACTGAGGTGAGGTCACCTTACACCTAGCTCTGATACCATGTTAGATTTTTTAGAGGGTTCTAACCTAAAACTAATTAGCTATAGGGGGACTAGGCTTCAAACTAATTTGTTAGATTATGAACTGATGTATCCAGAAACATCATCATCAGGCAAGTTTTATATTCATCGACTTTAAAAATAACCAAGAAAAAACCGGGATTGAGTTTCCTTTCCTCCCTAGTTCAATGTCACATTAGGGCGTAATTCTTCAACATGAGTGCAATTTTATGTTATTGTTTTGTTTCCCCAACAAGTTCACTACAAACTCACAGGACAAAGCCAACAACCAATATAATTTAAAAATGTCTAGGAGTAGAACATTTTGGAAGATTGAAAAATCACAACTCATAAACATCAAAATAACCTCTTCTTATGACACTATTCTTGATTTGAACAAGATTAGATGCACTAAAGTGGATGCCATCAGTGTTGGGGCTAGACTCAGCTACCAGCACTCTAAGGTGTGATGCCGGAACACGAACACAACTAGTAGCCATGCGCATTTGTTGATTGTTTAGAACTGTAAGGTTCTGAACTTTCAAATTATTGCATCTACGAAAACCATGGACTGCAATTTATTGATTCAACATATCAGCAACAAGAAATGATTGGAAGGGAGTAATATCCTTAGGACCACAAATCCTAGACAAAGACTGGTGAAGCAGATTTGTGGAACTGATTGCATGGAGTTGAGAATAAAGCAGCACTAACCGTTGGAGCATGTAGACATGGCTGCCAAAAGAAATTTGGAAGCAGATTAAAATATCAGACAGATTGGGGGAAAAGTTAGATATAAATCAGGGATCAAAAGCTCAACGCATTTGTTGTGTTAATCTTGCAAGAATGAGCCCACCATACCTATCCCATTCCTTCAATTATCCCCCCTCCTTCCACAGTTAGGTGGTTCACCCCTTGAAAATCGAGCCACTTTTGTGGATTTTCAATCTTGTCCAAGCATCTGGATCTTCGGGCGAAATGATAGTACTAGATATCTATACATAATTCAAAACCCAAATCTATCGTTTAATTAAGACAGAAATTTGCCAACCAATGTTCCTAAAATGACTTGGTTGCATAAACTATAAAGGTGCAAGTGATATATGATGATGTAGAAGGGGGTTTAGTAGAACCATAGGAGAACAAATGCAGGCTCATACCCTCAGTGTCAACTTGATCGACAGGGGCCACCAAAAATAATAGGTCGGACCAGATAGGTTTTTCCTGCTGAAATGATGACTTTCGAACGTGATTAGAAAGAACAAACTAACTTCCAAACATCTTCGAAAGCCTAAAATGAAAGACAAAGCATAAAATCAGGAGACGGTTCCATTTCATCAGTTCCTATGCATAGCAACTGCTATATAACAGAGAATATGAAGTAAATATGCTTTTCCAATGCTTCCCATGGGAACACACACCAAGACCCCAAACATGAAAGTAAACAAATTCACAATGAAAATCATCATATCACAAAAGAAGATGCAGTATAATTCTCCGGATTTCAGTGGACTAATATTCAAAGAGTGAGGTATCTTCGTAACAAAAGGCCGGCCATGAGAAAAGGCTTGTGACGGTGATCAAATAACCCCCATTGCCTCCAACCTTTATACTGCAGAATATGAAGGCCTCAATGTTTTCGCATTTTCCTGGACAATTATTAACCGTATTCCCCCATGGATTTCGCCCTAAATTAAACCCCAAAAATTCTATGAAAGCAAAGGGACAAAATTAATGACTTGATCCCCATACAGAATATTATTAGCTTTGGCCACCAAACCCTCCCAGACTTCTCAGTAGGTCATCCATTCCTGGATTGCTCCGCCACGAGCACGCTTATCTGTGAAGTTCCAAACTGCTTGACGCCCACACGGCTTTAAAAGGCTTCCTTTGTACAAGGTAGGGTCATGATTTATCATCTATATAGTACCGAACTTTGCATTCACCAAGATGGGTTGTCACAAAGAGAGTAAGACAAAACCCAATATTTCAGTATATTAAGTTTTACGTTCAAAAAATTATACATTAAGTTGAATTTCTCTGTTGCTATTTTTTTTTTTTTGGAATAGAAATTTCTCTATAGTAATGAGCATGGAAATTAACAAATTCTTCTTAGTTCACGAAACATGGCTTCCATAGTAAAACTGGGCATAAATATAAACAACTCACTAATTTGGGATCTTGACAATAATACAGGGTTAGCCCATCAATTCCTCAATCAAACACAAGCATGATAAACGGCTGAATACAACAGATACATGCAGCATCTGTACGTATAAACACAAAGCAAGAAAAAAACTGGGTTTTAGGTTATTTTGTACCTCATTGTCATCGTTGACACCATCCCCTTTTGCTCCAAAATCATCGACGTGAAAAACTCTCTTCGTTCGGGGAGCCGTAGCAGAGAAGCCCCAGAGTGTGGGAGCCGTAGCAGAGTATCAAATCTCTCTACGTTGGCCGTGTTTCCTTTCTGTTCTTGAAACAAATTATTATGGTTTTGATTCAGTATAGCCCCTCGTATTTTAAGAAACATAAATTCATCAAGATCAAGTACTAATTAATTTTCAAATAATATGAGTTTTTTTTATGATTTGTATCTTTCTGCGTTCTACAATATGAATGTCTTAGATTGTTAAAATATCACCGAGAGAGATAGAAAACGTACTCAAATTATCCTAGGAGTTGTTGATATGGAAGAGGATATGATTCAATGTATCCAAATCTATTTGTAAAAATACAAATTCATTTTGATCAAGTACTAGTATGTATTTTATTTACGAGATATTCGTACATCACGTGTGTTATAATAATTTCTACAAAAAGAATGTCTCGGATCATTGAATAATGGTTGATATAGGTAGAAATCGTTGTTGTAGTACCCAAGATTAAACGATGCCGTTTTTGTGGTCATGACATAGGTTCAACCTATGTAATGACGTGGAAAATGTTTTTTCCAAAAAAAAAAAACCCTCCATAATCCTTTTTCATTCTTGCCAAAATCGTCGAAGGAGTGGAGAAATAGCGAGCGAGTGGAGAAATCGCATCTCGGTACAGCGCTTCCGACTAGTCACATTTTCCGCCACCGTCGTCCGCCGTTCTCGCTTTTGTAAGTCCCTGCCATCTCTCTCTGTCTCTCTCTCTCTCTCTCTCTCTTCGTCGTATGTACTGATGTACGTATGCATATGTATATACAGTTATGCCTGTATGTATGTTGGTATATATCACAATGTAATTGAATATGTATATGTATACGGGTATGTATGTATACTTCTCAAGGCAGCATAAAGTGCTTAGGGCTACAAGCTACGGCCAAGATTTTCCAGGTTGGTTTGGATTTCCAATTGTCTAGCTGTAGTGACGGAAAATCAAAATCAATGATTTTGTTTATTAGTAGGGTATAATTTTCTCTTTAGTTAGAATTTGGTAATTTGTTCATCTGATGGAGATTGATCTATTATTATGACTCGGGTATGCATGTCGGGTTTGGGTGTGTCTTAAGTATTGAGTTGTGGAAGATTCATTCGGAGAAAACGGGACACGCAAATCATTTACGAGTAGTCGAGTAGTCTTGGACTCTTTCATGCATATCATAAGAGTTCTACACAGAAATAAAATTAAAAGACCGATTTGATTGACCTATATTTTAGAAGATGTCACTGACACATCATTCCAATAGATTGTTCTATTTAAGAATTCTAAAAGAATAGTATTTCTCTTTAAAGAATCGGATAACGAATGAGGCTACTAGGTTGGTGATCTGATCCTTGCTCAATTCAAGTGTCTTCCTAAAAAACTTTCAGAATGAAATCGCGGAAGCGTCTCGAGTATTGCCTAGGATTGACGGCTAAGATCGAGGTGGGATCATACTAGATGGACTTGTAGGCATGCTCAAGCTTCTTTGTAATGTCAGTCTTGTAAAATGTCTATGATTCCAAAGAACATCACCACATCATAGTATTCCCCAGTTGGCTCTCCCACCAGCTGAAACTCAGTGTCATTCTTCCTCTCTGTTCTTTCTACTCTTGCTGGCATGTTTATTCCTAGCCTTATGCTGGCCCACCTGCAATATATAGTCATCAATCCAAAAAAAAAGTAAACATAAAGATTGGTTTATTCATAAATAAACATGTATGCTGGCCCACCTGCAATTTATAGTTTTATTGCTTTTAAGATAGTAATTGGTTCTTCTCAAAATAGTAAGCTCTAGGCGTGTCAGATACTGATTTCAAAGTAGATTGGCCAATTTTGATATTGATCGAACGTCAGTTGGTTTCAAACTGACTATCAACTTGAATAGCAGAACTCATACCATGACGATCTTTGTATGATTTTCGAAATTCATCTGAACATCAGGGCATATCTAGTAGGACATGCCAATATACCATCCTAGTATGCTAAAATAATGAATTAACATAACATGCCAATCTTATTTGGAGTATACGTATTCCATTTCTCTTCTTATCCTTGTACGACAAAGAAGTAAAAACACCATTTATGGGTCACATTGCAAGTTATAGAGGGGTTTTTTTTTTTTTTTTTAAACGAGGAAGTTATAGAGATTGAAGTTGATAGATTGGCAATTCCTACCATAATAGCATAACCTATGGACCTGATGACATAACTCCCTCTCTCCTATGCGAGAAGTTGTTGGTTCAACTACCTCCCCCACATGTACTATGAATTCCTTAGAATAGCGACACCAATTTTTTTTTGGTCAATTAATAAACATCATGCCAGGGTTGGCAGGAAGTTTAGCAATGCAACAACTATGCAAGGGCTTAGCACACTCTTGGGGAGCTTCAAAGTTAAGCTCTTCCCAAACTTTTTATGGTGGAAATGCCTAATAGTAGACTATCTTTGTGCTATTTTAGTTCTAACTCGATTACAGAAAATGAAAGTAGAGTGCGTGAACTTACTTTGAATGGTAGACTATATTCCTCTTTTTTCTTTCTTTCTTTCTTTCTTTCTTTCTTTCTTTCTTTGTTTGTTTTCCAATTGACAGTCATAAACCTTGAATAAAAAACTTAACAGGTATGTACGTAGGGGGAGAATCTTACCCTGCTGGATCTAAGAGAATCTGATCCACAGCTGCTCTTGAAAGACGAGGAGCTGATGGTTCTGTCTCTGGATCAACGTCATCTACATGAAAAGAGGTACACATTAAACTAACTCCCTTCTTGTTAATCTATATAAGAACCAATCTAAGGTTTTGATCACGCCGATTAGAATTGTGTTTCATGGATGAAAAAATCGAGACCAAATCCACCGGCATGTTAAATCCCCTGTTATTGTTAAAAAGTAATCAAATTAAGGCAAAACCATGTTTGGTGTTAAACTTTTGCAGCAAGTGTGGCTTTACCGAACCTTGTCACCTCATTCAACCTAGTTTCTCCTCCATCCTCTTGTCCTTCAAGGACAGAAAACAAAAATTGTGCCAAAAAAGTACCAAAAAGGTGAAACGATAGTTTTTGAGTTTTAGCACTGTAGCATGCAAAAAATATCTCCGACAAAGTCGTTTGGCAGCAATGAGTGAATTTTCTCTGAGACACAGAAGATAGCAACTGTCCGGGACTCAGGGTTTTCTCTTTTGGAGGGATTGCCATTTTTTGTCACCACAAGTTGTTGCTCCTTTTTCCCAAAACACCAACGACAAGAAGACAGAGCCATTGTGTCTTGGCTTTAATCCACTTTTAATTATTCCTCAGACACTCACATTCCCCAACAAGGAACAAACACTGCAAAAGGGCAAAGTTTTGTGTGGTTGTAGAATTTTTCTTGAAATCGTTCCAAACCCTTAGCCCACTTGGCTCAGTTCCAACTTCGTGATCACTACATTTGGGGAAAACCGACCAAAACAAAATTGGCTCAGCTGCCACCCCATTTGTTTTTGGAGACATATGATCTTGTGCCCTTAATTTGGAGGCCATTTGAGACCTAACTAAAGCATTCAAGCACAAACGTTGCTATATTCTAGGTGTAACAACATGCCATTATTGCTTTACTGTAACAACAAAACCCAGAAAAAGCTGGATAAAGTAATAATTACCAGTACTAGGTGTTGGATCACCGGAAGGAACAAGATTGCCAGAATTTGCTGAATCTCTGGAGTGAAGGCCAACCAGAAGGCTGTAATCCATTATCCTTTTCTTGTTCTAAAATTCCCAATCTTTGTCAATTTGCGTGTTAAGAAACAACCCAACGTTCAATTTGAATGCCTATTTTCATATTTTGTAAAAACAAAATCAACAGTGCAATGTTAGATTTATTCCATGGTTTGTGGACTATCGTAGTCATTGCTAAAACTTGAGATTGCTTCAACTATAGATATTGGAAAGTACTTCTCTAAATTCATTTTTGTTTTTCGTTAGCGATCACCATTTTCATAATAGGTCATTCTAGTGCACCTACAGGTGTTTGTTTCCTTGACAATTCATTCTAGATAAAACATTTGTGCTCCCTTTTTTACCATATGCGCTTTTGTGTTGATCTTTCTCCATATATGTGTATTTCCAAAGATGCCATTTCTTGTGTAAAAAAGATAGCTATTGAATGTCAATATCATAAATACACATTCAGAAAAAAAAAAAAAAAAAAAAGGGATTACGGATATAAAAACAGTAGGATGAAAATCATTAATCTTCATTTTACTGCTCAATCTGCTATAACCTATGTTACATGGACTCGACTACGAGTATCAGGTGCGGGTGCATGTCCAAGCGTCACACCTTCCTAGACTTAAATCTTAGGATACTGGGATATGTGTCCCACAATGGGGTATGGGTACGGGGACACGTCCTGAACACCTATTTGTAGTATATATTGCATGAATAGAGCAGGTTATATATCAAAAATTATACTTACTAATGTATTTAAACAAGAAGAGCTAAGAAAAAATATTTTTTTCTATTTCATGTCCATGTGAAAGTCTAGAAATATCGCTTTTCCAGCTAATTTGGTATTCTTTTTCTGCAAATATCATACAATTAGAGGATCTGAGTGTCCAAAATGGATGCGCATGTCGGACACAGGACACGGGTACTTCAGCCAAAATGGAGGATCCGCGTAACATAGGCTATAACATTTTTGTTTACTGTTCATTCCAAAAAAGTTTACTTTCATGCAGGGCCACCTAAAGTGGGACCCACATGGAAGCACGTCAATGTTACAAGGTTGTGTCTTCATGATTAAATTCTAGAGCAATGATAGATACACAGTTTTATAATACAACTCTGACAAAACTGCATCCAGAACGGTTACATGCATGTGGGTCCACATACATGCCTATACTTTTCCTCAAGTTTGTCTTAGCAGAGTTGTATGAACTTTCACATGAACAAAATAAGTAATGCCATGTCATAGACTTACGTAGACTGATTTGGATAGTTGCTCGATAGTATAGTACGTGAACAACATGAAATAACTAGAGATCTACTCAAACGACTTGGGACACAGATGTGTCTAAATTTGTGCACACGAATGAAGCTAAATTTGACCTTACCTTCGGAATTCTTGCAACCAGGTCCTTTGCAAACGGAACACAAAGTTGAGATCAAGGTCCTTAAGAATAGTGGTAGCATCAATCTCTGCCTCTGGTTTGTCTGTGATGCGGCCGAGTGAAGACCCTTTCAAGTCGTACCTTCTGTGTATTGTGTACTCGGAACAGAACAGATTCCCCATGATTATAAACCTCACCTAAACATCATTTAACCCATTGAACAAGTCCAAAAAAAAAAAGAAGGAAAAACTATACCCAAAAAGGATTTTGAATTGGACAAGTGTTAACAATGCACAACAAGATTTTTGTACGCAACCTGGCCGGACACTTGAGTTATCCCCCAAATTTTATTTATTTATTTATTTTGTCAGTGCTACATTTGTTTGGAATTGGATCCACACTCTATGAAGTCTCTATAATGACACTCTGCATTTTGGATATAGAATGTTGTATGAATTTGGCGAAATCAATTGGGTCTAGAATATTTTTATTTTGGATGACTGGGTGTTCGGGCCGGCCAGCTTACATACTAATCCTAAGATTCTGAAATTGACAACAGGACAAATCTCTTATGGTCTCGAGAATTTTTCGCTACACGGAAAGAGTCAAACTTGCGAATTTTGGAGAGTAAGCTCATCGCTTCTTGCTATGCTCCCTCTTGGCCAAGACCTTGGGGTTGGGCCTAGAATGTTACTGTTATATATATATATATATATATATATATATATATATATATATATATATATATATATATATATATATATATTTTGGGATAACTCAGAGTCTGGGAGACCGGGACAACTTATGCGCAGTATCTCGACTAATTTTGGGGGGCCGATCCACCGTTGCCGAACAGGGGGACCTATTTATAATTGGAGCAAAGCCCTAGATGGACGGTCTCCAAAGAGTTAATAGCACCTAGAACCTGAATCTAGGAGAGAACAAATTTTTAAGTTTCAGGCCATGACTACTGGTGCATACCTTTGAGGTTAAAATTGTCAAGAAAAATATGCTAGCTTGTAGCACTGGAATGGTTCTGAAATCAAGATGAGAGCAATACCATCATGACATATAACCCATCAACGAATTTCAGATTGGTGTGACATAAATACCTTTTTCTAGTTAGGACCATTCAACTTCACACAATGCAGGCCATAAAATTTCGTAACAAGGCGTGTTCTCGAAGGTGCAGAAGTGATTATAATAGGCCGAAAGCATCCTTAGGAGCACCTGCACAATCATAACCATGACTTGAAAAATTAAAATGAGACATTTGGATCGAGAACTTGGTATTTGGCTCAATCAACCGACTAGAATTGAAATGAGAGAATTTGATACAACGAGCCATAATATGTATAAGGAGAAGGTGATCATCTCACTTTGACTTCTGCTTTCTTCATGGTCTTGATCATGTAACGATCATCGTTGGTCAAGTAAAAGAAGCTTAAACTTTTACTGGGGGAGGAGAGCTCTCGAAGTGCATCGTCCCCACAAATCGATATCATGTAGTCTTCTGGATCTACATTGAACAACTTCCTCAAAGTCCTGAATTTAAGTCATGATGTGAAATTAGTATAAGTACTCCCCCAAAAAGATGCAAATGCAAACATAAAATGCAAGTATTTGCTTTAGGCCCTTAATTTTGGAAGTTCTCTTTAACTTCTCAAAAACATAGGAAGGCACATAAAGTTTTACCATCCAAGAAGAGAAAAAAAGGCTGCAACCGTTACCAAACACAGCCAAACATTATTTACCCCCGAATAATCAGGTATCTGGACCAGCTTGCGCCAATATTGTTATCAGCCACACGATGTTGTCTGGGAGGTTTGTTCCTAAGATTTCAATCCTCACTCTCAATACATTATCAGACACATGATTTTGCCGCAAAATTTGTTTCAAGATATGCACTAAACATCGTCTCGCTGAAAGTGTATTGACATAGCAGATTTAAGGATGAAGGATCCTCACAGCGATACTACTAACTTTTAGAACTCTTGTGCTAATAGTTAATGTAAGCTTCAAGGCTGAGCTCCCTTTTCGATTGACAATTTTGTGCACAATACACATTTAGGCATACCCTATTTATTGAGTTGTTTTTATTTTTATTATTTTAGAGTGTCTGTTTTTGAATGTGGAAGGCAATCAAGGGGGTTGTGTTTTAGAGACATGTATACAGTTTTCAGAAAAGTGCTTGAGCAACTGTTGAGGAACTATCCAACATCTTAATTGTGCAGAAAGTGCTCGAGCAACTTTAGGCGTTATTTATAGTTCTTCTAGGGTTTTGAAGACTATACGTAGAGGAAAGCTGCCTTAGAGCATATTTAAGAGAGAGAAGATTTTCTTGGGTGCTTTTGCTTTGAGTCTTGGAGTTTAAATGAGATAGGCGAGTCGACACAATTCCAAGAACTTTTCTACAACCTAGATTCAATCTCTTGAGTCAACTAGTCAACTTTTAGCGGATTTCTAAAAGAATCTTTTAAGTTGGTTACGTTATTGATTTTGATCCTTGTCTCCAGGTTCGTCTACTGGAAAGTAGGCCTGTAAATGGATCTGATTTGATCTGGATCTGATCCGAAAAATCCGGATCCAAATATGGTATTTAGATCGACAATCCGGTACCGAAAATTCTAATAAAATTCGGATCGGATCCGGATCTGATCATTTGAAGATCCGAATCCGGCTCACAAAATAAAAACCCTTTTTTCGTTACTCACACAGAGCCGCCACTGTCTCTCTCTCTCTCTCTCTCAAAACAAAACCCTTCCACAGTTCCACTGCGACTCACGCTGTTTTGGCTTCAAGCCTTCAACTCCGTCGACGATTCCGGTTGAGTTACAGGTGAGAGGTTCTCCTCTCCTCTCTCTCTCCCCCTCCCCATAGACGATTCCGGTCGATTTTTCAAGTTACAGGTGATTTTTTATTCATGGTATGTTTGGAATGTGGGGGAAATGAAGGGAAAACAATGATTTATCAGTCAATAGGGCAGCTTGAACAAGATTAGACTCTAAGGTTGGGTTTTTTTTGTAAGTAATTTGAAAATTGATTGGGTTTTTTTTTTTTTTTCACTTCTCAGATTGATTTTTCAATTTGCATTTGTGACCCAAACAAAAGTTGCCTTTTTTTTTTTTTGATCAGTAACAAAAGTTGCCATTTGTTGCATCCGATTACAATAGCTTCAGAAAATAGCCCTTTGATGCAAGGAATGGGTGTAATGGATGAAATTGCTTTGGTTTATATAATCCTAATAACGTAGCCATTGGTATTCTTTGTGAAAAGTACTTGTTTGACCAAATCAATCCCCATTGCTACTAGCCTTTGGAATGCTCTGTCCTGTAATTTTGGTTCTTTTTTTGGGCAGAATGTCTGATTATCCCAGCGAAACAACCGGTGGAGATGAGCGTGAAGAATGAAGATGATGATTTTGATTCGGAAGGCGGATGTATAACTCAACCCATAAGAAAGAAGCGGAAACTTTGATCGAAGGTATGGAATGATTTTAATAGAATTGAAGGGAGAGTTCCATCTGCAGATACAGTGATTTGTAAACATCGCAAGAAATCATTTGTTGCTGATAGTGCTAAGGGTATTAGTCATTTGAAAAAACTTGCCCTAAGTACTTGTCCAGTTAAAAATGCCTCTAGGAGTGTCCCCAAGGGTCCTTGCGACATGACTCCTAAGGTTTCCAGTTTTAAGTTTGATCAAGAGAGGGGTCGATGATAATCAAGCATAATTACCCATTTAACATGGCTGATCATGAGTTTTTTGAGGTATTTTGCAATAATCTACAACCTATGTTCAAGCTTGTGTCTCGCAATACATGTAGGGCAGATGTACTCAATCTTTATGGAATGGAAAAGAGCAAGTTGTACTCATTTTTGGATGAGATTTCTTGCAAGATAACTCTCACAACTGATATATGGACCTCGGACCATCAAAACTTTGGGTACACATGTCTCACTGCATTACATTACTGATGATCGGGAACTAAAGAAGAAAATTCTTGCTTTTAAAAAGATTGAATACCCACATGATGGAGAGACTCTGTTTAGATTTATTGAAGATTTGATCTTGGAATGGAATATAGATAAAAAGTTGTTTTCAATGGTTGTTGATAATGCAACAAGTAATGATGTCATGGTTAGGCTTCTTAGGACTTGGTTAAAGGAGAAGTCATTGCTGTGTTTGGATGGGGCTTTATTTCATGTGCGTCGTAGTGCACACATTCTTAATTTGATTGTTTAGGATGGTTTGAAAGTGATTGGGAGTTTGATATCTAAAATCCGCAATAGTGTGAGGTATTTGCGATGGTCCCCTTTTGGGAAACAAAAATTTGATCTTGCAGTAAGCCAATTGAAGTTGAATGGTAGAAAAAGAGTCGAAATGGATGTTCCTACTAGATGGAACTTCTTTTCCCACTTCAAATGTTTTTTCCCCCGAGGTATGCAAGATTCAACTCCAACTTGACAATTTTGGAACAAGTGATCATGAATTTCTCCGTTTGATGGCTAAGCCTATGAAAGTCAGAAGTTTTCAAAGTATTAGGAGTAATGTTGCTTGGCACTTGCAATTGCTGTAGTTCTTGACCCAAGGTATAAAATGGCGGTGGTGGAATACTATTATGAGAAAATCTATGGCATTATCAAGTCCACTAGTTATGTTGACAAGGTCCGTACTACTTTTTGCTAGCTCTTTGATGATTACAATAGTGGTTCTTGTAGTTTGTTGGAGGGTATTTCAGATGGTTGTAGCTCAAGTAGTGGTCACTCGATCTTGGGTTCTTCCAAACAACAAAGCTTCGATGGTTTTCATGAGTGGTATGCAAAGGCACATGCTTCTAGTATTAGTGCGTTCAACAAATATGAGATGGTCCAATACTTAGAGCAGAGAGTGTTTCCAAATGCGGATGACTTCAATATTTTGCATTGGTGGCAAGTAAATAGTGCGAAATTCCCTACTTTGGCGAGGATGACACGTGATATTTTAGCCGTTTCAGCTACTACTATTGCATCGGAGGCTGCGTTTAGTGTGGGAGGTAGGGTAATAGATGAAGCCCGTGCTTCGTTACTTCCGGATATCGTAGAGGCTTTGATGACCTGCAATGACTGAATTGAGTCTCGTAACAAAAGAAGTAAGTGGATTGTTGAATGAAGGCTAGTTGTCATACAACAAATTAATCTGTAGAACTAATTGTAATGTACAATTAAATTTACTTGTGTAGGTAGAGACGGGGAGAGATCAGACAACTTTTGATTGAATCCTGGGGTGAGAATTTGGGAAATTTTGCTTCATTTTGCTCTATTTGGGTTTGGTTTAATATGCTTCTTCTTTTTTTTTTTTGTTAGCATCAAGATGCTAATTGTTGGTTTGTGTTGTTTTGCAGTATGATTTAGGTACATGTGTTAATACTTCACCAAACTATACTTTGCAGGCCTTTTTGGTTGAGGAATTTGTTAGGTTGAATCTGGATTTGCTCACAAGGATAATCTGTTGGGACAATCTGTTATTTTGGTTGCTGTATATAGTCCAAAGCTGGGCTGCTTGCTGACCAAATTAGTCCATTGCTGCCCAGATTGTTACTATTTCCGTGTTGACAGATTAGTTTTTCTTCTAATATTTGCCCTTATGGTAGTTTCTGTTATGTTTTAAGAACATGATTTGGCACATTCTGTAGTTTCCGAAAGATGGATGTTATGGTATTTTCTGTTATGATTTAAGAACTTGAGTTGGTAGAATGACACTTTAGCAACTATTATTGAACCATGTATTGTATGTGATTGCGGCGCAAATGTGCCCATTAGCGGCCCCTAATTTATTATTGTTACGTCCTTTTAATATATTACTTGGAGGTTGATACTTATTTTTCTCGTTTCAGGACTTGCAGAACAATTGAATGGAAGACAGTGTTAAATTGAGGATTTTATACGGTGCCGATCAAATTAATTGAAAGATGGGACCAAGCTTAGCATGGACCACAAAAGAGTGAAAAACCTAATCAGTTCCCATATGATGGAATCGGATTGTTAAACTGAAATGGATTTGCACGTGATGCAAATTTTAGGCAACTGGGTTTTGTAAATTAATTGATACAATCATGAAGCATATGAAGTAATATGGGCCAGTCAACAAACCTTTGGGTTTGCTAAATTCAACATGCATAATGATGGCCCATTAGTTGGAAAATTTGGTACCTCCTTTCGGGATGATTATTCGGCACTTATAAAAGGCAGCAAGGGTTTTGTTCCAAGGCAGCTCTGGGGTATTGAAAGTCGGGGATAATGGGAATTGCTGCGGCATATAATAAAGGAAGCACACAGCCGCAGCATGACAATAGAGTCATCAGCAATACAGACAACCTTGCGAAGAGCACATCCACGATGATCGGCTAAATCGTTCATCTGGGGTAACGAGGAAACTTTCTCCGAGTAATGTAATAGTTTAATTTCTAGGGATTTTATTCAACAGTAATTGTATGACTTGGGATGATTCATAATTGTTTTTATGAAAGAGCATACTTTTCCTATTAATCATTGTGTTTGTATTCCGGATATCAAGCACTGTCATACAATAGTTTTCATTGTTTTAGGATAGTCTCTGAGATAGGTTATATGACGTTAGACGGGTTGTGCTGCCCGTTAAGTCCGTTGAGACGACCCGCACTATGTTGAGATAACCTTTACAGTGCATGAATCCTGTGAATCTTTTTGACGATTGTCGATAGGAATTGCAAGCCCTAGCGATAATCTAATTTTTCTATATTGAATAATTACCCAGAATTTTATTCGATTATATTGCAAGGGGAAGGTGGAATCGAGACCCTAGTCTCTTCTCTCACTTGTTTTTAAACTCTACTCGCTTTCTATTTAATTTTAGTTTAATCATTAGTTCAGTCAAATCCAAATCAAATTTCTCTTGCTCAGAATTAAATTAGAAATTAATTGAAAGTACCGCAACTTAGCTTTTTTGCTCTCCATGGACGATCTCGGACTTAATCACTATTCTTCGGGATAAAAGTTAATTCCCTGTTTTATAAATTATATTTTTTGTATAAAAATGACATACCAGTATGTCTAATTATGAACTAGTATTGAGAAATTACATTTATGTTCCTATCCTGGAAAACAGTTTACTGTGCTCCATGGATCTTGAGTTTCTTTAAGGAAGTCAAAGAAATAGGCTCCGATTGGGCATTGGCTGGACAGACATTGTGGATGCGCATTGTAACATTGCAGGTGAAAAAAAAAGGATTAGATCCGGATTAACGTTATCGGATTTAGTAATATTGGGTAACAAATAAATACTAATAAAAATGGTGGTGCACTACGGTCATTATTTTGTAATCGTTGACTTTCAAAATGGTTTTTGGTTGCCCACTTCCTGCATAACAAAGTTCTAGTCACTCATCTTAAAGCCCCAAATTTGTCATTTAATCACTAACTTGGTAGTTTTGAATTATATGTTTTGACAAATGTTATCTTTTTTCTTTTTTTCTCCTTTCTTTTCATCAATTTTGATCTTCTTCGTTTCATTATCCCCAAGTGCTAGGTTTTTATTTAGAATCGATTTCATATTCAACCCTTTCATATGACAACAGAGCAAACAGATCCAGATTCAAGTGGAGTCTTTGCTTCTAAATCCAAATATGCAAACTTTTTTTTAGGGGGAATATCCGGTCTAGTGTTTGAAATTTAAATTTTTCTTTTAAGTTTTATACTACCAAATTAGTTTCGACTTGAATTTTCTCCTTGTAGATTGTTGAAACAAGAAACGGAACCCAAACAAACAGCGCCGACGAAGAACACCAAAATAGAACATCAACATCAAAACACAACCCGACGGCCAAAATAACAGCCAAGCAAACGGTGTCAATTGACCCTAAAGCCCAATGCGTGAGTCCGTTTATGCCATCGAACGTATGGGCCAGATGCTCGACTCGTTCTGCAATCGTCGACATCCACAGAGAACTTGCCGCTGCTAAAACAAATTACCTAACTGCTAGAAGTTCTCAACGTCGAGGATGCTGCCGACCGCATCACGTTGGCTTTTTTCCAACTGCAAAGGGAAGCAGATCACCGCTGGGATCTAATCAAGACCACCCAAAATATAGAGACTTTTTTTTTTTTTTTTTAACATGAAAATATAGTGACAATGACATGGAAGGATTTCGAGGATGCCTTCATGCTTCAGGAGTTTCCACTTAACGTTGGCTTGGGTCATTCAATGCATACGATATGTCGTACTGCAACAACTATTTAGTAATCATCGGCTTCTAACATCTTTCTCGCTACAAAACACATTATTACTTCTTATCCAAAGGTCCCGATTAATAATCAATTTGATTATTGTAAAGCCTACTCTTTTTATTACATCCCTCCATCCTGAATTTCTTGTCCATATACGACTTTACGTGCATACTTGCTATTTTTCAATTGTCTATATCTTTCAATCTGTAATGTTTTTTATAATTTTGGAAACTTCGTTTAATATAACTGATCGAGAACTATCATACAAGATCCATATTTAATATATATAATATTATGCATTTGAAAATATAAACAATTTTTTTAGGTGTCATGAATAGTGACATTGGACAAAAAATTCGGAACTAAGGTAGTACTATCCTTTATTTTGTGCAAAATCAATAGTTTGAGCCGGGACACCGAACTTATATATTACTAGTCAAAATATAAAGTGTTCAAATCACTCCAATATATGCTTATTTGGAAAATTATTTACGGTAATTACTCCAATTTTAAAAGGAAAGCGTCGCAAAACAAACTTTATGTAGCCATTGATTTGACCAAAGGCATTTAATTACATCAATTAAATCTCGAGAACCCATGAAAATTTTGAGTGTTTGGTGAGTGGTAATGATTACTCCTTCCGTCTCATAAAATTTGATCACTACGAAACTACGTATAATTTTTAAGTTAAAAAATAATGTGCTTATGAAAATAATTTTTTAGTTACTATGGATCTTGTTTGATAGATCTCATCGAAAACTTTTATACGATGCAAAAAAAAATTCAAAAATTATTTTGATAAATATATTATTTTTTAATTTAAAAATTACACGTAGTTCCGTAGTGATCAAACTTTATGGGACAGAGGGAGTAATTAGAATGACATCAACTATCGTTACACATATAATCAAGCATTGTTTTGTAATTTGATTGGACAGTTAAGACTGCCGAAATATCTCGACAATTATGGCACTAACATTCTTTTTTTGGTAAAATAGCCACAATTGCTTATCCGATTCTACCAAATTTGGTATTTGCTCAATCATAACCGTCAAATTATGGTTTCTTTCTAGTACTAATTGTTTCTTTGAACGAGAAAATCAAGAAAAAAAAAATTAAAATTGACAAAATTTAAAAAATGGACGAGAAAACCAAAATATAACTGCCTTTTTCGTTAAAACCAAAGTTCTTTAGTTTTTTCCTTGTAGGCCATGTGTTAACAAAATCTGTTAGGATTCTCAAAATTCAATGCTCTAAATCTCATTTAGTGTGACGACTCACCAACACCAAGAGTGTGAGCAACTTAACAGAATTTGTTTTTACTAAGTAATTATTCAGTAGTCATCCCGGAGCACCCACTGGGTGTTTTGAATCATTCAAGCATTACATGTTTACGTAGAGTCCATATACTTAATATGTATGGTGCTAGAGTGACTCAGAGCACCACGTTGGGATTGCCGTCGGGTGGGGTGCCAATCTCGTTAGGATGCCTCTTGTTCCGTTAAATCTTGTATCTTTTATATTTGATTAATAAATTCTTTACTTACCATAGATAATACATCTTTGATAAACGAACATGATCAGAATAGATAATTAACATGCATTGGCATACTTTTCACTTACACCACGTTAAGTAAATTTTTTTGGTAATTTCTTAGTTAACTATTTGCATACTTTTCACTTACGCTTAGCAAATGTATATCGTATATCCCCATAACAAACACAAATAGAATTTTAATACTCCCTTCTTCCCATGTTGCTTACCCCTTTTGTGAAAGTGTGCATTTTGCACGCAAAAATTAATATGTTTATGAGAATTATTTTTATAAAAAAAAAATTTACACCAATTTTTTCTACTCAACGAAATCTTTAAATTGGTCTAAAATTCTTTTTTTTTAAATGATTGCTAATACATTAGATTTTGCGTACAAAATGCATGAAAACCCAAAAAAGACAAGCAATTTGGAACGAATGGAGTAGAAGATATCTAGAGGGCCCCTGTTTCGGATTTGCTTTGGACCCCCAAACTTCTTGAGCCAGGCCCTGATTTGGGTACCTCGTAAATCTTCAAAAAGAGAATGACTGTGCTCTACTACCTATACATAGTAATAGTTGATTTCCAGCATCTTTGCTTGTCTACATAGTCAGAATTTCATTTTGAGTACATTACTTAGTTACTTTAATGAAAATGGCATTGTAAGTTTGAATATATGTGAAACTAACTCTAAATGTCTTTTAATTTTGTTGAAAATTTTACGAAATTTCGAATGAATGAAACCAGGGCGCTTCGGAGAGTCTGACGAGGCAAACAAACGATCTACTCCGGGTAGGATGAATCTAAACGAACAGTTTAATTTTCAGCGGTTTTGAGTGGTTAATATCGCTAATGAATTGAGGATAATGGCATGTATTCAAATCGGGAGTTACGTTCCAATTCATTATGGCAGCTTTTATTCAGATTTTATGTTGGGGGTTATGGAATTCAATTGTAGAATTGATTCCCGTATTGATTTCAGAGGCTCCTCCATCACCTATATAAAGGCAACCTTGCCTTTGTTTCAACATCAAAAAAATTGTGTCACAAGCTCTAGAAATTCATCAGAGAGAGAGAGAGAGAGGCAGACCCTAGTAAGTTTGCTAAGGCTACTAACAGATGTGTTCTGGTGGTTAATGGTTCTAGCCGTTTTATCCTGGGACAAAGACGCCAATGCATCCTACAACACCCATGGTAGGCGGCGAATCTTTGTTAAAGAGAATGTGGTATCACAAGACTTAGCGGTATCACAGGACTCAACTCTTGTTTCCTAAACATTATTCGTATCTTTTTCCCGTTTTAGTAATTTCCGTTTCAGTTTTTGTCCATTATATTGCTAGTCATATCAATGGAAATTGTTTTTGGAATTTGTGATTGCCGACTATTTTTCCAACAAATTTAACTCAACAGTCAAAATAATGAAAATGGCGGCGTTAAACATGTTCATCTCTCACTAAATTTGTTAATTAGTTATTTTAAATGGCAATGTCTTTTCGAAACTAACTCCAATTGTCTTTTAATTTGACCCAATGTTTATATAAATGCCAAAATCTAGGAAAAATGGATGTGTTAAATGTGTTCATCTCCGCACAACACTTAAATAATAATATAATGGCGGTGCATTGTTGTCATTATTATGTTACTATTGACTTCCAGTATCTTTGTCAATCACGGCAGAACATAATTCTAATTGCTTATTAGAAAAACATGAGTTCATCAAATAACCAATTTGATTGATTTTATGTAATCTGACCAATGGTATCTTTTTCTTTTTTCTCCTTCCTTTTTCATCAAGGGGAATGAATTTCACACCAACTTTTAATTTATCTATTTGCATTCCATTTTATTTTTCTCTTTACTCATGTTGAAATTACTAAACTGCCCTTACCCTTTTGAGTCATTTTTTTCAAGTGATACACAATTTGATACTTTCAAGTTAATAAAGACAAAAAAAAAAAGAAAAAAGAAAAAGGTAGTTTTGATCAATAACAAGCAAGTGGAAAAATCATTTCTCCTTCTTCAATTCTCTTCTTTAATTCATTATCCCCAAACGCTAGGTTTTTATTTAGTAACTGATTTCATACTCAACAATTTCAAATGAAAGCTTCCAAATTCGCACATTTTTTAAGGATTTGGTCAAGTGTTTGAGAAATTTCAATTTTTCTTGCAAGTTTTGTGTCTTAAAATACTACCAGATTAGTTTCAACTTGAATTTGCCCCTTAAATGTATTCAACCTCTCTTTATCATTTTCTTTCTATAAAAGTTAAAAATTTTGTTCAAAGATATCAACACTTTAAATATCATTAATTGTATCCAATGTACCATGAGAGTGGTACCGGCCCCCACCATCAACTCAAATCTCATAAATGCCCTTCTAATCCCACGCTGGTCCTTGACTATATAAGGTCATGCTCCTTATAGAATTTTGCTTATCTATACGAGAAAAGGTAAAGAAAAAATCACAACATTAAATTAATCAAGAAACACAGTCCTTTAAGGATTTGCACACTTGAGGAAGTTAAACACAAAATCTCTCTCTCTCTCTCTCTCACTCACACACACACACACATGCCCTATTATCTAAAGTTAATTGTATGTATTTTGTAGATGGATCCCAACAATGTTGTACAAAGGGCAAAGGAAGTTATGAGGCTAGTGGAACGCATTATACAAATAGGACTAGGCTACAGCTTTAGTACTAATCGTGACCTTCCCGAGATGTATCCCATCATCTGGGCTGAGTCACAAGCAAACGTTTCACGCCCAGTCAATCAAGAGATACAACCAGTTAAAACTAAAGTTCTTTAGTTTTTTCCTTCTAGGCCATGTGTTAACAAAATCTGTTAGTATTCTCAAAATTCAGTGCTCTAAATCTCATTTAATGTGACGCCTACCAACACCAAGAGTGTGAACAACTTAACAAAATTTGTTTTCACTGAGTAATTATTCAGTAATCTTGAAGCACCCGGTGCTTTGAATCACTCAAGCATCACACATTTACGTAGAGTTCATATACTTAATTAGTCATGGATTTCATTAGATGTATTGGAGCTTCTGAGTAACACAAATTTTATGATGTTGAAACAAAGGCAAGGCTGCCTTTATATAGGTGAAGCCGTGAAGGAGGAGCCTCTGAAATCAATACGGGAATCAATTCTGCAATTGAATTCCGTAACCCCCCAACATAAAATCTGAATAAAAACTATCACAATGAATTGGAATGTAATTCCCAATTTGAATACATGCCATTAACCTCAATTCAAAAGGCGTATTAACCACTCAAAATCGTTGGAAATTAAACACTTCGTCTAGATTCATTGAACTTGGAGAAAATAGTTTGGTTGCCTCGTTAGACCCTCCGAAACACCTTGGTTTCATTCATCTAAAATTTCCAACAAAATTAAAAGACATTTGGAGTTAGTTTCACATATATTCAAACTTACAAGGTCGTTTTCATTAAAGCAACTAAGTAATGTATACTCAAAAAGAAATTCTGACTATATGTAGACAAAAGCAAAGATGCTGGAAATCAACTATTACGATGTAGGGGTAGTAAAGCACAATCATTTTCTTTTTGAAGATTTACGAGGTACCCAAATTAGGGCCTGCAATATGATGAAGTTTTATATTTTTGAAAACTATAAAAAAAAAAAAAAAAATGAAAAGTGATACAGGACAACATAAATAACTCATTATATACACAAAAACTAATGGGAAAAAACGATGCGGAGGATTGAACCGGCAACTTGCAAAGGGGAAGGCAGTGAGGCGTGACCACAAAGTTGGACACCTTCCATGTCCAGATTTGTCCTGTTTTTCTATTTATATAATAACTTTAACTTACACCGATAGGGAGGCCCAAATTTTGAAAACAATTTCAAGGGTCGGAAGCGACCGCTTTCCCGGCCTACCCCTAGAGCCAGTACTGACCCAGCTGATAAAGAGTAAGTATGCCAATGCTGCTATTCTTTTAAAAAATTATGACACTCTATTACTACCAGATTATACTAAGGTTTGGTTATCAACGACAAAGTATGTATATCTATAGTCAATGAAGGACGTCAGTTGCAGGTGATTATCGAATTGTACATATTTTCCTTAGCAATGAAACCTCATATTTCGCCAATGCAATAAGAATATGATCAGCCAATTGCCGATACATGAAGGGTTTTATCTGCAAATAAGAAACATTATCTCTATAAGTATTGAATAAATAAAAGATACAGGGTTCTTGGTTTGCCATGGTATAGATTGACAATTGCTAGTAGTTGCTCATCAACTTATATATCCCTTTTACTCTTTGAGTTGCCATGACTTTCTAAATATTAAATTAAGAAAAAACTAAAATTGAAGAAAAAGAGAGTTGAATTTCTTTCATCGTGAAGAAAATGATACCGCAACAGATCTTTTGTTGAAACGTAAAAGTGAAATTTTATTAATCTTTGACGGTGTGCTCATAGAGACTAAAGGGAATTAGGATAAAATGGCGGCGTTAAACATGTTCCACTGTCCCTAGGTTTGTTAGTTAGTCAATTTTAATGCAATGAACTTTCGAAACTAACTCCAATTGTCTTTTAGTTTGACCCAACGTTATATGACGCCAAAATCAATGGAAAAATGACAGCGTTAAATGTGTTCATCTCTTCATGTTGCGTAACACTTAAATACTAATAAAATGGTGGCACATTATTGTCATGATTTTATTACCATGTTGACTTCCAGTATCTTTGTCAATTGCCGCAAAACACAATTCTAATTGCTTATCCGAAAAACATAAGTTCATCAATTAATAACCACTTTGATTGATTTTAATTATGTAATTTGACCAATGGTATCTTTTTCTTCTTTTCTCCTTCCTTTTTCATGAGAAATTGTTCAGCAATTTTTTTTATAATTCATAGAAAACATTATCAAGTACTCTAATTATAACTAAAAGAAGACAAATGAAAATTTACATATAATCATTTTAATGATAGTTTCTAGCTCGTAAAATAATGGATGTAAATAGGTACAAGTTGCATCATTATAGTTTAAGTATATCCCAACTAGATTGCCACATATTCGAGTATCAATCATTTTGCATTTCTTAAACCTATAAGTACACAAAAAAAGTTTTAAAAAATACACTGTTAATTATTCCTCATTAGATTCATTGGATAATGTCTTCACTATCTGAGCGGCAAATGAATGTGCCGACCACTTGGCACGCAAGGGAGCAGAACAAATGGAAGACCTCATTGTATCTGATGAGATGCCACTCTCAATCCAAGAGTTTCTGAATCAGGACCGCTTAGGCACTAGGAACATATTAGATTAGTTTCTCGATCCGAGAGGGGGCACCAATTCTAAACATAACCATGTTCCCTTAAACATGACCATATGTCATGGGTTTTGTCTGCTAACTGAAAAATACATCATCAAGATTTTCAGCTATTAAAAATTTGATCCAAAAATGAGCTCGAAAGCTTTGATCAAGAGTTACAAAAGTTTCCCAATTAAAAGTAAAAAAGGTTCGATAAAAACTAAATTTTTCACACGTCTCAAACAAAGCTTTAGAGTGGGGAAGTGGTATTAGATGGGCAATTTTAGTATTTTTGGATATCATCGGATCCTACACAATTAGGAATGGGCAAAAGTGAAATTAACTTGTGTACATTTACTTAAACGTTGGATAAAAGTATATGGGTACTGGGTACAAGTGCAAGGATAGAAAAGGCGGGGGGTCACTTGACCCCTGGGGACTCTACGTGCATCCGCCCACCGCTCTCTCTTTTTTGAACAGTAAAGAAAATTTTATTAATCTTTGGAAACGAATTACAAAGATTAAAAAGACCGAGAAAAGGGCATCCGCCACTACTCTTAGAGTCCTTTCCACTCTTACACGTGAGGTGAAGTGGCCCCAAAAGATGTTTGGAAGAAAAATCGAACATGAGACATTATGAGGAAGTAAACTTTTAAGTCTAGCAATATGCTCTTTTTCTCTTCGGACTCTTCAGGGTTTTCTGCTTCTATATTAAAACAATTCCAAAAAAGTGTTAATGTATGGTTTGTCAAAGGCACATATATAAGTGACAGATCTGTTGCGGTAACATTTTCTTCAAGATGAAAGAAATGCAGCTTGATCTCTTTTTATTTCATTTCAATATTTTTCTTTGGGGAGCTTCATCAGTACCACCCTTTTGTCTGGGGATACGGTATACCCTTCTTTATTGCCCTTGGATATTCAAAAATCCATCTCTGTAGTTGTATTTCTTAAGCCAAAATTCCGGGTAATGGTTGAACCGATCATTCTCTTTTACTTAAAAAAAAGAAGAAATGTCTAATCGGTGTTCCCCCAAAATAAGAAGTCTTATATTCTGGTATTGTAGATTTTCCCATTTCTTTGATATTCAGGAATTCATGGACTCAGAGAGTAAAAGGGATAAGTGGACAATGTATCTTTAAATTATTAGATACTTATAGAGATGAAGTTTCACATTTGCAGGGGAAAAAAATCACGAATGACTGGTTTGGTGATTATACTCTTATTACTTTACTTAAATTAATGTGAGGTACAAGTCATGAAAAAATGTTGAATTCGAAGATCACCTTGCAACTAATGTCCTTTACTAACCATAAATAGTATATTTGGGAGTCTAACATGGGTGATTGGGTAGGTATAGAGTGATGAAAAGTTAAACTTGATCAATAAGTGAAACAAGTGGATTCTCAGCAGTCCAAACAAAAAACGTGGGTTACTATTGAAATATCAGGCGAAGACTTTTTGTGCTTCCGTGATTCATTTTGTGATTTACATTTAATATGAGTTTATCATGTATTTGTTTTTTCCTCTTGTAATACCTATAAATAGGTGTGTAATCTGTTAAGTTTTATTATTAAGTGTGGAGTAAGAGAACATCAATAAAAATTGTGAGTGTTTGTTCAAATCTCTTAGTGAGTTTCATACATGAAAAGTGTGTGATCTATACTCCTCCACCCAACAAATTGGTATCAGAGCCAATCGGTCCGAATATAATCCAAATTGGTGAAAGAAATTATTTTCATTCACGGCTGATTTTTTCGGAGTGAACGAAACTCAATTTTTTTTTTTTTGAGTTGAAGATCAGAGCTTAGGAGGAGCCCGAAGGATTTCTTGTTTGTTCATAAAATTTGGCAAACAGAGTGAGTTAACTCAGAACGAGTTAACCCAGTGAAGCTGAGACCAAATTCAGTTTCAAAGATGAAAAATTAGTGGGCTAAGAAACCCACCTCACTGTCGGCATAGAAATTACCTGAGAGAAAAAGATTCTCCAGATCCAGTGCCGCCGCTGTCGCCTAGGAGAAAGCTAAAGAAGCCTCTGACCAAACTTCTCGTCGTCGTTAGCCATTAGTGCCGCAGCTACCTCACGGCTGCAAGCCATCAACTCTGGTTCAACCATCAATTGGTGCAACGCCCAAAGTAATTTAGCTCACGGCGGAAAAAAAATTCCGAAAAGAACTGTAAGAGTTCTTTCTTCTCTTTAAACAAGTAAAAAAAGAGATGTGCAGTTGGGTTTCTTGCCATTTGACATACCTTGCCAAGGTCAATTAAAGGTCTACTGCTTGTAAATCAAAAGGTGGGCCATTCAATTCAAGGGAAGTATTTGTTGTTGTCGACAGAACTGGGGAAGTAGTTGAGCTCGTAATTAATTCACCGGGGCTACTTTAAAAAGTGGGGTCCATTCCATTGAGCTTATCAGCAGAGCAGTTGGAGAAAATTAAAGGGCATCACAATTATCACTTTTGGATCATTTCAGATTCAATTGTGGTGTTTGAATTTTTCAAATTTCAACTCAAAGACCGGTGGTTTAAATATTTCAAGACGAGATGTCCAACGGAGCTGCTCCAGCAATTATTCCAAAGTTCACCAAGGACAATTATGATAATTGGTCCATCCAAATGAAAGCATTACTGGGTGCTCAAGAAGTCATGGAGATAGTCGAAAATGGGTACGAGGAACCTGTCTCAAAAGAAGCCGAAGCAGCTTTGAAGGAGGAACAAAAATCAACGCTCCGTGCTGAGCGAAAGAAGGATTGCAAAGCCAGGTCCATCATCTACCAAGGACTTGATGAGATGATGTTCGAGATCATCGCTTCCGCTACATCTTCCAAAGAAATTTGGGAGACGCTGCAGAAAACATACAAAGGTGCTGACAAAGTAAAGAAGATTCGCCTTCAATCTCTACGAGGAGAATTTGAGTCTTTACAGATGAAACCCTCAGAATCTATTTCTGAGTATTATGGTTGAATCATGACGGTTGCAAACCAGATGAGAAGAAATGGAGAAGCTCTCACAGATACGAGAGTTATAGAGAAGATTCTTCGATCGTTGGATCCGAGATTCAACTTCATTGTAGTTACGCTGGAAGAACTTAAAGACGTAACAACCATGTCTATCGAAGAACTTGTGGGCTCGCTGCAAGCCCATGAACAGAAGTTGCATAGAGATGATGATAGAGCCGTGGAGCAGGCTCTACAGACGAAGTTGTCCCTCAATGAAAATAGGCATGAGCAAGGGGGGACATCACAGAGAGGACGAAGCTATGGTTCTCATGGAAGAGGTTCTGGAAGTTCAAATTCCAGAGGTAAAAGAGGCAGAGGATTTTCTAAAGAAGCAAATCAAAACCATATTCCAAAAAAAAGTGGTCGTGGACAGCAAACCAGCAAAGGCAGAGGACAAGGAAAAAGAGGTGGTTATAACAACCGACCGAACATTGACAAAAGCAACGTTCAATGTTACAATTGCCAGAAGTACGGTCACTACATGAAAGAATGCAGAGGAAGGCCAGCATTAAATCAAGTTGGCAAAACAGCCAACTATGTAGACAAAGAGCCAGCAGGAGGAGATTCAATGAGTCTCATGGTGCACAGTTCCACCTAACAGGATCACGGTACATGGTTTCTTGATTCTGGAGCCAGTAATCATATGACTGGTTCAAGGCAGCTTTTTACTGAACTTGATGAAAAGGTTCAGGGAGATATCTCTTTTGGCGACCTCTCCAAAGTCTCAATTCAAGGGAGAGAAAATATTGTGATCAAACGGAAGAATGGAGATCATGCATTCATCTCCAACGTCTATTATGTTCCAAACATGAAGACTAACATTCTTAGTCTTGGACAACTCCTGGAGAAAGGCTATCAAATTAGCCTGAAGGATATGCAAATAACAATCACAGATGCTCGAGGGAAGTTGGTTACTCAAGTAAAGATGGCGAAGAACAGAATGTTTCCGCTAACTGTTCTTCATGACACGCCAAAGTGCCTCAATGCCATTATCAATGACAAAGACTGGATATGGCATCTCAGATATGGACATCTCAACTTTGAAAGCTTGAAGATGTTGGCGAATAAGAAGATGGTCAAAGGCCTACCTCATATCCAACATCCAAATGAGGTATGCGAAAATTGTGTTCTTGGCAAACAACACCGCAACAGTTTTGGGAAGCAAGTTGATTGGAGAGCAAGTATGCCGCTCGAGCTAGTACACACAGATGTGTGTGGTCCGTTGAAGCCAATCTCAAACGGACAGAATAGATACTTCCTCACATTCACTGACGACTATAGTAGGAAGACGTGGGTATACTTTCTCAAACAAAAGTCAGAAGTATTCGAGAAGTTTATAGACTTTAAAGCTCTTGAGGAGAAAGAAAGCGGCTACTACATCAAAATGTTGCGGTCAAACCAATGAGGAGAATACACTGGAAATCAGTTCGATGGATTCCTTAGACAGCAAGGAATCAGACACCAGTGTACACCAGCATACACTCCTCAGCTAAATGGTGTATCTGAAAGGAAGAATCGCACCATCCTCAACATGGCGAGAAGCATGCTGAAGGATAAAGATCTGCCCAAGAGATTTTGGGCTGAAGCAGTTCAATGTGCGGTCTATCTACTCAATAGATGTCCTACGAGGAGTCTGAAGTCAAAGACACCACAAGAAGCATGGACCACTTACAAGCCAGGTGTGGCTCATCTCAAAGTGTTTGGTTGTATTGCCTACGCAAAAGTTCCAGAGGCAAACAGAACCAAACTTGAAGACAAAGGAGTGAAGTCTATCCTTATTGGATATGGTGACTGGATGATGGGATACAAGCTATACAATCCCGTCACTCAGAAGGTGATATACAACAGAGATGTCATTTTCAAGGAAAATGAAGCCTGTAGTTGGGATCAGACAGAAACTACCAGGAATATGGAGCTGACTGTTGAAGATGAAGAACAGGTACAAACTAAGGAGGTACCTAGAAGATTAGAAGAGCAGCCATCACCGTCTCGTGGTGTCCCTTCACCACAAAGAGGTGAACCATCCTCACCAACTACAGAAGAGCTCTCTGACATGAGGCCTAGAGGAACGCGAAGCCTTGATGATCTATATCGTAATACAGATCCGCTGGATGCAGACTTCACCATGTTTTGTCTGCAAATGACTTGTGATCCAATTAGCTTTGATGAGGCTAACCAAGAAGACAAATGGAGGAAGGCAATGAATGAAGAGATTCAGTCCATAGAGAAGAACAAAACTTGGGAGCTGACAAATCTTCCAGAAGGCTGTAAAACTATTGGAGTGAAATGGGTCTATAAAGCAAAGAAGAATGCTCAAGGAGAAGTTCAGAGATACAAGGCTAGGCTCGTAGCTAATGGCTACAAACAGAGAGAAGGCATAGACTATGGCGAAGTCTTTGCCCCAGTTGCCAGGATGGAGACGATCAAAATGATGATCTCATTAGCTACTCAACACAGATGGAAGATCTATCAATTAGATGTCAAGACTGCGTTTCTAAATGGATTTCTGGAGAAGGAAATCTATGTCGAGCAACCACCTGGATATGTGAAGGAAGGACATCATGACAAAGTTTACAAGTTGAAGAAGTTATTTGTATGGATTGAAACAAAGCGCCACGTGCATGGAATACAAGGATCGATGCATACTTCGGAAGAATGGATTCGAGAAGTGCCCTTACGAGCATGCACTTTATATGAAAAAAAGGAAGGCGATGGAAGTTTCTTGTATGTATGCCTGTATGTTGATGACTTGATTTTCACAGGCAACAATCCAGTTATGTTTGATTCTTTCAAACAGAGTATGGTCCGAGAGTTCGAGATGACAGATATCGGACTGATGGCACACTTTCTTGGAATAGAAGTTATGCAGGGAAATGACGGCATTTTCATCTCTCAAGCTGGATACGCCAAAAGCATCCTCAAGCGTTTTTGGCATGGAGAAAAGTAATCCAGTAACTACTCCAGTTGAAAGTGGAGTGGAACTCAGAAAGAGCGAAGTCGGTAACGTTGATCCGACATATTTCAAGAGTCTGGTAGGAAGCCTTCGCTACCTGACGTGCACAAGACCAGACATACTACATGGTGTTGGTCTTATCAGCCGATACATGGAGATACCAGACCAATCCCATCTAAATGCTGCCAAGCGAATTTTGCGCTATGTCAATGGTACAATCACTGAGGGACTGTTTTATACAAGTACTGAAAACTTCAGACTTGTCGGCTATTCAGATAGTGATTGGGGAAGAGACTTGGATGAAAGAAAGAGTACTACCGAATTTACTTTCTTCCTTGGAGATACAGCCTTCACATGGTCATCGAAGAAACAAGCGATAGTGACACTATCATCTTGTGAAGCTGAGTATGTAGCAGCTAGCTCAGTTGTTTGTCATGCTATATGGGTCCGAAATATGCTGAATCACTTGGAAATTTCTCAAGAAAATCCCACGGATATCTATGTCGATAACCGCTCCGCAATCGCACTAGCAAAGAATCCAGTGCATCATGAAAGAAGCAAGCATATCGACACACGCTACCATTTCATCAGAGAGCGTGTGAAACCAAAAGAAGTGGAGCTAGTTTCTTGCAGAACATATGATCAGGCTGCTGATATTTTCACAAAGCCCCTCAAGCATGAAACCTTAATCAAAATGAAGACAATGCTTGGAATGAAGAAACCCCCAGACTCAAGTTTAAGGGGGGATGATGAAAAGTTAAACTTGATCAATAAGTGAAACATGTGGATTCTCAGCAGCCCAAACAAAAAACGTGGGTTACTATTGAAATATCAGGCGAAGACTTTTTATGCTTCCGTGATTCATTTTGTGATTTGCATTTAATATGAGTTTATCATGTATTTGTTTTTTCCTCTTGTAATACCTATAAATAGGTGTGTAATCTGTTAAGTTTTATTATCGAGTGTGGAGTAAGAGAACATCAATAAAAATTGTGAGTGTTTGTTCAAATCTCTTAGTGAATTTCATACATGAAAAGTGTGTGATCTATACTCCTCCACCCAACATAGAGTTGGGTGGAAGTCTGATACATATGTGGCCAGTACATGTGCAGAGCCTCATGTTTTTTGATGCTTTATGGTCTGTTTATCTGCAAATACTTGAGAGGAGATGTTTTATCAACTGGACGCTAGATCTACAAGCTTGGAGTCAATTATTGGAAGGCTTTTGAAAGCTCTGCTACTGTTGTTGCTGGTATTGAAAGGATTGATCTCTTTTGCTGTGTAATGACTCGTCCAGTTTTCTTGTATGCTGGTGGTGTTATTGAGCTACTGCTGTTACGAATAGATTGGAGGATTTATGCTAGATGTGCTTGATTCTGGGCTGGTGATTTTTATAACTATTGCTGAACGGTGAATCTTATTGGTGATTATTGCTAGGTGTTTGCTGCTGCTTCTCAGGCCTAGGAATGGACATGAGCTATGCTCCGTGCTTGGATATGTGTTTTTCAAGTGGTGTGTCTATGCTCCAGCCTTGGGTATATGTTTTCAAGTGCAGGTAATATTGCTGAATTTTGAGGGGGATTTACTGATATGTTTACTGCCATTTGATGAAATTTCTATCCCAGCCTATACTCGGCTTCGTGCTTAGTATTTGGCTTTTCCTCATTGTACCCTTTGTCGAGTTCTAATAAATTTTTTGTTGCCGATCAAAAAAAAAAAACCATGAATAGTATATTGCTGATAAACGAACATGACTAACATAGATTATGTGCATTTGGCATATATAAGAGTAACTTCAACTGTCGTCTAGTTTGAAATGGTAGTAATAGGGCCGCACAGTTTTTGGAAAAATAAAATAAAAAATGGCAGCATTCGCGTGCTTATGTCTTCGTGTCGGGTACCTCATAAATCTTTATAAAAAAAAAAAATTGACGGCGCTCTACTGCCTTTAAATGGTAATCGTTGATTTCCAACATCCTTCTTGTTGTCTACATAATCAGAGTTTCTATTTTCCATACCATAACTTTACTACTTAGTTATTTCAATGAAAACGTCTTTGTAAGTTTGGATATATGTGAAACAAAATCTAATAGTCTTTTAGTTTGGTTCAACAAGATGTATAACGAAAAAACCTTTAAAAAAAGATATCGCGGCGTTAAACGTGTTTAACTCTGATATCCATGTTGGATAACACATAAATAAATACTAATAAAATGGTGGCGCACTACGGTCCCTATTTTGTAATCGTTGACTTCAGGTATCTTTGTCGATCTCTCCACTCACCACATAACACCGTTCCAATCGCTTATTTTAAAACTCCAAGTTTGTCGATTGATAACTACTTTGGTTGTTTTGAATTATATTTTGACAAATGGTATCTTTTAACATTTCCTCCTTCCTTTTTCATCAATTCTCTTCTTCATTTCCTTATCACCAAATGCTAGGTTTTTATTGAGCAATTGATTTCATACAAAACCATTTCACATGAAAAAATCCAAACAAGCAAGGGTTTTTTTCTTCAAGTGTTTGAAATTTGAATTTTTCTTGCAAGTTTTGTGCTTTAAAATACTACAGAATTCTGATATAAAAAAAAAAAACAAAATTACTTCCAAATTAACTTCAACTTTAATTTGCCCCTTTTATGTATCCATCTTTTCTTTATCATTTCCGTTGTCATGAAAGTTAAGAATATCTATTAGTAATTAATAACCGAAATATCAAAGCCAGTCCTAGGGGCATTAGGAGATTGAGGGTACCTAAAAGTATATTGTCTTAACTGGCCGCTACTTTACATTTTATCTTTCCATTGTGCTATTGTTGTGATCCAATCACAATTTGGGATTGGTTAGCTTAGTTTTGTTGGCCATGCTGGCCTTTATAATTTTTATTTTGGGCCTGGATGATGTCTTATCATCCCTCTCTCTGTTTTCTATTTGTAATTCTTTTTTGTTATATACATACATATACATATATATATATATAGGTTCCTTTTGTTGATCAAAAATAAATTAATAACCGAAATATCAGTACTCTTAATGTCATTAATTGTATCCAACGAACCATGAGAGTGATTAACTTAAGAGAATCTTTATTTGTTACCTGCCCACCATCCACCCAAAAACCATAAATGCTCTTCCGATTTCATGCATGTCCTCGCCTATATAAGGTCATGCCCCTTTTAGAGTTTTGCAAATCTACCTAAGAAAAGATAAAGAAAAAAATCACAAAATCCTCTCTCTCTCTCTCTCTCTCTCTCTCTCTCTCACACACACACACACATGGAAGAAGAGCACTTGTACGATGTCTTTTCTGGCCTCGAAGAAGACTTTGATGAATTTGAGGCATGTGTTCTCCATAAGGAGTGGCCACTAAGTGACCTAATTCCATGCCCTGAGTGTCAAAAAGTGTTCGAGTCTGGAGAGGCAGTTGTGGCTCACTGTGTTGAAGTTCATAGTTGGGAAGAAAGAGGCAAAAGTTATATGAAAAAATTAATGTTGAATGATATTTCTGACCCACAAACAATGTTGCAGGGATTGAAAGAGGAGGAGTATAGAAGCGAAAAATCTGCAGCAGAACCTTACAATTTTATGGAGCCAAACGTTGAAAATCTGCAAAAGATTGTGGAGCCAAATGTCAAAAATCAGCAGCAGGTTGTGGAGCCAAAGGTTGAAGTGACCCTTGAGCTCACTCTTGGGAGAGGAAATGGAGTATAGGAAATGAAGTGAGCTTTGAGTTCTCTCTTTGGACTCTTCCTCTCTTTCTTTGGTTTTCTGCTTCTTTAGTAATGAAATAATTCCAAAAAAACCATTAATGTATGTTGTGTTGTAATGCACTTATCTATGAGACAGATTTGTTGCATTAGCCTTCTTGGGATGTTTGCCTTAATAGTGATGCCGTTTTATCCTTCTTCCATTTAGTCTTTGTAAACTCACCATTCAAAGATTATTAGATTTCTCTTCTGGGCTTTTTTCTTGTTTTTTCTTTTTGGGCTTTTTTCTTGTTTTTTCTTTTTCATTCAACCTTTGGTTGGATTCTCCTCCCCTCCTCCCATCTCAATGTACCCATTGTCGAGATTCTTTTATATCAAATTATTTTGCCAATTCCCAAAAAAAAAAGGAAAAAGAAATGGAGATCTCCTTCTGTTTGCTTTTAGATTTTTCTTTGATATTCAGGAATTCATGGCAACTCAAAGACTAAAAGGGATAGGTAAATGAGCAACTATTGCGAATTGCAATCTGGCACGGCAAACCTAGAACCTACATCTTATATATATATACACACCGGTGATCCAGTCTGGGATCCCGGATTTCCCGAACTGGAGCATTTTTCGGCGTTTTGATGCTTTTAAACATTGTTTTTGGGAAATCCGAGCCGTCCAATGTGTTCAAAATGAGTTTTCCAAGGTCCCAACGAGAAATCTTCAAAAAAAAAATACCGGGAAGAGCTTGATCCAAGTAGTTTTTCGCAAAAACTGTAAATATAAAGTTTTTGCAAAAACTGTAAATATATATATATGTCACTATCTAATCCGGGACTCCACTTTCCCGATATTTTTTTGACGATCCGAACCGTCCAATGTGTTCAAAAGGTATTTTCCAAGGTCCACGTGAGAAATCTTCAAAAAAAATACCGAGAAGGGCTTAATCCGAGCAGTTTTTCGCAAAATTGTAAATATACAGTTTTTGCGAAAAACTGCTTGGATCAAGCTCTTCCTGGTATTTTTTTTTTTTGAAGATTTCTCATTTGAACCTTGGAAAATACCTTTTGAACACATTGGACGGTTCGGATTTTCCAAAAACAATTTTTAAAAACATCAAAACACCAAAAAAACCTCCAATCCGGATCCCGGATTGGATAATTGTTGTATATATATATATATATATATATATATATATATATATATATATGATACTTCTAATAAAGTTTCACATTCACAAAATATAAAAGAAAGAAAGAAACAGATTTGGTGCTAATATACTTATTAGTTTGGTTAAATTAATGTCAGCTAATAAGTTATGAAATTTTATGGAATTCGATGATTGACTGACGTTTTTTTGATAGGGCACAATGGCATATGATCTGGTACTGATAGAGCGCCACAATTTTTGAAAAAAAATGGCAGCATTAGCATGCATATCAGTTCATGACGGGAACCACATATGTAGTAATCGTTGATTTCCAGCATCATTGTTGTCTTCTGAATAGTCAGAATTTCTCTTTTGAATACACTAAGTTCGTTTATTAGTTACTTTAATGAAAACATCTTAGCAAGTTTTGATATTATATGAAACTAACTCCAACGCTATTTTAATTTGACTCAATAGGTATATAACACCAAAATCTATCAAAAATGGCGGTGTTAAATGTGTTTATCACTCCATATTGGGTAATACATAAAGACTAATAAAAATGACGGCGCACTACTGTCGTTATTTTGTAATCATTGACTTCTAACATCTTTTTCGTTGCATATCAAGCTATAACTTCTTTGTCGTCGACTAATAGTAGCAAGTCAAATAAAAGGGATAAGTTGATGAGCAAGTTTTAGAAATTGGCAATCAAGCATGGCAAACCCAGAATAATGTATCTTTTTTTTTCTCCCGATACATCTAGATATAAAGTTTAACAATTACAACAAAAAAAAAAAACCATCACGTATGGGTGATTTGGTGATTATATTATTTTTACTTAGGTCAAATTCATGAGAGGTAGTAAGTTTTGAAAAATAAAAATATGTGGATTTCGATGATCACCTGTGACTGACGTCCTTTACTTGCCATAGATAGTATATCGTCGATAGACTAATATAATCAGGGTTGATAATTAACGAGCATTGGCATATAAAACTAACGTAAACCATCGTCTAGTATGATCGCGTAGTAATAGATCAAGCACCAATTTTGTCTGTCTGGCCTGCTTCAATTGAAGCCTAGATACTGGCACAATTTTGGTTGTATATTCATTCACAAGTTAATGGGAGAGGATGTGTTTTGATGCTATTCGAACATCTGCTTGTCGAAGCTCTATTTGTCTTCCTCTGTTGTTTCCATTACTGATGTTGCAGGATCATGAAGTTGAAGGTATTGCTACTAGTCGAGGTCTTTCAAATGTAGTTTGGGGATAAGCCATTAGCTAATTTGGGAAGTGCAAAGCTTATATATATATATATATATATCTCAATGGATTTGAAGGTTTTTATTATGCTCGGTTTGGAGCTTTTGGATTGCAGGTGTTTGGGTTAGATGGGTTCATAGTGTCATGATTGTGCTTGATGAGCTTGTGTTTGGCCCACTGTTTTTATGTGTTCTTAGATTTTGGCCATTCAACTCATCGTTGGATCATGACAGAAAAAAAACTCATTGTTGGGTGTGTTTCGCTTTTTTGAGGTCTAGCACCATGCTTGTTTGTTGGTGTTTTTAATCTTGTTTCGTTTTCCCTGGATAGGGGTACATCGAGTTTTATATAAATCACTATACTATTATCTTTTGCCGATCAAAAAATAAATAGAGCAATAGTACTATTGAAAAAATGGCATGCAGCATTTGCATGCTTATCTTTTCATGTTGGGTATCTCATAAATCTTCAAAAATAAAACGATTGCGTAGTAATCATTGATTCTTGCATCTTTGTCGTCGTCTGTATGGTCAAAATTCCTCTTTTGAATAGACTAAGTTTGGATATATGCCGAAATAATTCCAACTAGTTTTTAATTTGACTCTAACAGTTATGTAACACCAAAATATATGAAAAATGGCGGCGTTAAATGTGTGTAATTATCTCTCCATGTTGGCTAACGCATAAATAATAATAAAAATGGTGGCGCAGTATGGTCATTATTTTGTATTGTAGTCATTGACTTCCAAAATGGTTTTTGGTTGCCCACTTGTTGCATAACAAAGTTGTAGTCACTTATCTCAAAGCCCTAAATTTGTCATTTAATCACTAACTTGGTAGTTCTGAATTATATGTTTTGACAAATGTTATCTTTTTCTTTTTTTTCTCCTTTCTTTTTCATCAATTCTGATCTTCTTCGTTTCATTATCCCCAAGTGCTAGGTTTCTATTTAGAATCGATTTTATACTCAACCCTTTCATATGACAACAGAGCAACCAGATCCGGATTCCGGTGGAGTCTTTGCTTCTAAATCCAAATATGCGAACTTCTTTTTAGGGGAGTAAGTGTTTGAAATTTGAATTTTTCTATCCAGTTTTATAAATTTATACTGCCAAATTAGTTTGTCCTTGTAGATTGTTGAAACAAGAAACAGAACCCAAACAAACAACGCTGACAAAGAAGAAACAGAACCCAATCACTCAAGCATCGCATATTTACGTGGAGTAGCCAGAAGCACTGTGTTCGGAGCGCCATGATTAAAAAAAAGAATGCTGTAATTTTAAGGTATGACCCATCTCTCTCTCAAATACAAAACAAACTGTGGATCGGCTTCTCCTATCCCATTCGCACTGACAACC
Source organism: Vaccinium macrocarpon (assembly GCA_022606695.1). Lineage (NCBI taxonomy): Eukaryota > Viridiplantae > Streptophyta > Magnoliopsida > Ericales > Ericaceae > Vaccinium > Vaccinium macrocarpon. The sequence goes on along the minus strand of CM040176.1, from coordinate 32,858,548 downwards.
CTCTTGCCACGCCTAAAAAATTCTCCGTCTGAAAACTCTTCCCGCCACACGGCCACGGCCACTACCTTCATCCGCCATTGCCTGCCGCCAAAAATGTCCTATTGCCGCAGCGTTCTCCATTTTACACAGTAAGCATGAGGTCCAATATCTAAATTTAATTTGCAGACTTTGAAGACATGACTGTTCTATTATGCCGAGTTTTAGAAAATGACAGAGTTGCCACACTATTCCTATCAAGGAGTTGTTCTAACTACCTTTGAGGGTGCATTGGGCGTGCAACAGAAAAAGGAAAAGAAACAGTTACTGCACTTAACCTGTTTGATGATTTTCCTCTATTAGAATCAATGAATCCAGCAGCCAAATTTTGTCTTCCACATGAGAATGCTCCTCATCGTCATACTAGACGTGCAATTTGGAGTCTCCCTCACTGGTTTGAAGTTATTAGGTATTTGCAATGGGTATCACGTTAGTTTTTCCTTCATTCAAGAAAAGGTGTTTTTTTTACTTGATTTAAGTGCTCGAAGGTTTGAGAAAAAAATGCAAATCAGTTGGTGATTTTGTAGACATTGGCAACGGGTTTTCTTCTTTAACTACATTTCTGAATAGAACTAAAGTGTAGACCACTAAGCTATCACCAAACATAACAATTAGTAGCATGCTATGTAACAAAATGATCTCCAATCGAGTAATAACTTTACTGGTTATAATTATATTTCGATAAAGTGATCTCTAATTAATAGTGCATATGGTTGTATTTGTTCAAGGATAAAATATTTTCCATTTTATCATATCATAGACTATTTACAATTACTGGGAACCCCAAAAAAATGAAGTATGTTACTACCATATGTTCTTTTCTATGAAGAATGTCCTGTCTTCAACTTTATAGAATATTGGATCGATTACTAGATACTTCTTCATGAAAGATCGCATATGGAAAAAGAACTTTATTTGCGGGAAGACTTTTGCATTTTATAAAAGAAGACTTTGGATTTGGTAAATTGTGATTCTTCATTTGCAAAAGTTCTTTGATTCTCATATCACTGTTGTTAATGTCGGTTAGGATTCCGGCAAGCTATAATTTCAAACGCAGCCTAAAGCTAAGGATGCTACTTTTCTTATTTGAAATCGCTTTTGAGGGTAAAGCACTGATTTTTCCTTTTTTTGGTCCAATTGGTCTGACAGAGTCATGCAAATGAAAAGAAGGAGTTTTGATTCAAAATTTGTACATCAAGTCTTAAATAATTTTTTTTTAGTCATAACGAAGGTGTTACTTTGATGGAGTATGCATATTTAATTGGTCGACCATTCAAGTTATTCAGCCTTGACACTTTTACTAAACCTAGAAATGTAAAACTTCTTTGACACGATTGAGAAGCACTATGGCATGCGCATTGACTACATGTTTCCTGATGCAGTTGAAGTTTAGGCGGTGAAAAGGAAGGGATTGTTCCCTTGCTATGAGGATGGGAATCAGGAGTACCGTCTAAGTCAGGGAAGCGAGACCCATGACGAGGGAACTAAAGCAATTACGTTCTTGGATCACTGCGCAATGGAAAGACCAATCTCCAGTGCCTAGAGTTGAATAGCCTACATCCTGAGTGGGCACTGTTTTTGAAGGAACGGATGGTGAGTTTGGTAGCTCAGTTCAGTGAAGTGTTCTTGCCTAGAGTTGAAAAGCCTACAGCCTGAGTGGGCCCTGTTTTTGAAGGAACGGATGGTGAGTTTGGTAGCTCAGTGAAGTGGAACCCTATGGTTCATGTAGAGGGCCGTGAAATGCATTTGGAATTTCCTTAGACCGACAAATGAGCCCTGCTAATTCATTGTACTCACAAGCGAATATCTGAATTGGGTGTGAGCAGTGTACTGTGCCGGGTCATACTTGGGCAACCTGAGTCGTTGTAAGGAAGAGTCATCCTTTTCAGACAATATACAAGTAAATCCATTCCGAGTTTTACAATGGGTTAAGGGGGTGTTCCACTAACAAAAAACTGTTTTTTCCAAAAACCGAGACAGGTCAATCTCTCACAATACATCACATAAAAAACCGTGAAAAACTAGTTTTTTCAAAAAATCACCTTAGTGGAACACCCCCTAAGTCTGTATACGGACAATTTTACTTGGGAAAATGCCTTTCACAAGTTCCTCAAGTGCATCCCAGGTGCTATATCACTAGTGCTAATAAAATGGCGGGGCATTACTGTCATTATTTGTGACCGTTGACTTCTAGAGTCTTTGTCAATCGCCGCAGAACATAGTTCTAATTTCTTATCAGAAAAAACATAAGTTCGTCAATTAATAACCAATTTGATTTATTCTAAGTATGAAATCTAACCAATGGTATCTTTTTTCTTTTTTCTCCCTTTTTCATCAAGGGGAATGAATTTCACACTCACTTTTATTTATTTGCATTCTCTTTTATTTTTGTCTTTATTCACATTGAAATTACTAAACTACCCTTACCCTCTTGAGTCACTTTTCCAAATGAAAGAGAAATTGATACTTTCAAGTTAATAAAGCCAAAAAAAAAAAAAAAGTAGTGCCAATGAATAAAATGAGAATATGAAAATCATTTTCCTTTCATCAATTCTCTTCTTCAATTCATTATCCCCAAATGCCAGGTTTTTATTTAGTAATCAATTTCATACTTAAAGATTTCAGATGAAAACTTCCAAATTTGAACACTTTTTTTGGGTATTTGGTCAAGTGTTTGAAATTTGAATTTTTCTTCCAAGTATCGTGTTTTAAAATTCTACCAAATTTGTTTCAACTTGAATTTGCTCCTTAAATGTATCCAACCTTTCTTTATCATTTTCATCCCATAAAAGTTAATAAAATTTGTTAGGAGTTAATAGCCCAAATTAGTACTTTAAATATTATTAATTGTATCCAACGCGCCATGAGAGTGAGTAAATTAATAAACATTTTGTTACCGGCCCCCACCATCCACTCAAATATTATAAATGACCTCTCTCTCTCTCTCTCTCTCTCTCTCTCTCTCTCTCTCTCTCTCTCTCTCTCTCTCTCTCTCTCTCTCTCTATATATATATATATATATATATATAATTTGCCCTATTATCCTAAGTTAATTGTATATATTTTGTAGATGGATCCCAATTATGACACACGAAGGGCAGAGGAAGTTGAGAGGCTAATGGAACGCATTATACTAATAGGACCCGGCTAGAGCTTCAGTACCGATCCAGCATCTTTGTCATCGTTTGCATGGTCAGAATTTCTCTTTTGAATAGACTAAGTTTGGATATAAGTGGAACTAATTTCAACTATTTTTTTAATGTGATTCAATAGTTATATAACACCAAAATCTATGAAAAATGGCGGCATTAAACGTGTGCAATTATCTCTCCATGTAGGGTTATTCATAAATACTAATAAAAATGTGGCGCACTACAGTCATTATTTTGTAATTGTTGATTTCTAAAAATCTTTTTTTGTTGTCCACTCGCCGCATAACAAAGTTCTAGTCACTTATCTTAAAGCCCTAAATTTATCATTTAATACTAACTTGGTTGTTTTGAATTATATATTTTGACAAATGTTATCTTTTTTCTTTTTCATCAACTCTGATCTTTTTCATTTCATTATCCCTAACTGCCAGGTTTTATTTAGTAATTGATTTCCTACTCAACCCTTTCATATGACAACAGAACAACCAGATCAAGATTCAAGTGGAGTCTTTGCTTGTAAAATCAAAGGAGAAAAAAAGAAAAAGATAACATTTATCAAAACATATAATTCAAAACAACCAACTTAGTGATTAAATGACAAATTTAGGGCTTTAAGATAAGTAAGTGACTAGAACTTTGTTATGCGGCGAGTGGACAACCAAAAATGATTTCGGAAGTCAACAAATACAAAATAAATTATTGTAGTGCGCCCCCATTTTTTTTAGTATTTATGTGTTACCATAATTACACGCATTTAACGCCGCCATTTTATTTATTTATTTTATAGATTTTGGTGTTATATATCTTTTGAGTCAAATTAAAAAACATTTGGAATTAGTCCCACAAATATCCAAACCTAGTGTATTCAAAAGAGAAATTCTGACCATGTAGACAATGACAAAGATGCTGGAATCAATGGTTACTATAAGCAATCGTTTTATTTTTGAAGATTTATGAAATACCCAACATGAAGAGATAAGCATGCAAATGCTGCCATTTTTTCCTTAGTACCATTTCTCTATTTATTTATTGATCGCCAAAAGATATTAGTGTATAGATTTATATAAAGCTTGATGTACCCCTCTCGAGGGAAAACAAAACAAGAGGGAAAACGCCAGCAAACAAGAATGGTGCTAGACCTCAGAAAAGAGAAACACATCCAAAAAAAAAAAAAATATTTGGTTATGATTCAACGATGAGTTAAATAACCAAAATCTGAGAACACATAAAAAATAAAAATAAAAAGTGGGCCAAACAAAGGCTCAAGCCCACAATCAAGACACTATGAAACCCATCTAAACCAAACACCTGCAATTCAAAAGGACCAACCATCATCAAGCACATCAAAACCTTCAAATTCATCGAGATATATATATATGCTTTGCACTTTCCAAATCAAGTAATGGCTTAGCCCCAAACTATATCAGAGTGACCTCAACTAGTAGCAATACCTTCAGCTTCACCACCAAGCACGTAGCTCAGCTGGTAAGGAGTTGTGCTAGCTTAATCAAGATCTTTGGTTGGAGACTTGGGAATGGAACTGTGTTAAAACTTGGTTGGGAGAGCTTTGCCGCGTTTATGGTCCTACCCGGCTCGAATCCGGATTAGTCAAGGCCAATGTGATTATCGTACACCGGATGGTCTTTACCTAAAAAAACACCTTCAACTTCATGATCCTCTAGCATCTATAATGGAAACAACAGAGGTAAATAAACAGAGCTTCCACAAGTAGATGTTCGAATAGCATCAAAACACATTCTCTCCCATCAACATGTGAATGAATCTATGAGTAGCATAAAAAGGAGCAGCAGAAAAAAAAAACTGTCTCAATAACTCTTCAATAGTATAAGCAACCAAAGTTTGCCAAGGTCTGGGCTTAAATTGAACTGTGTTGAAAAGTAAACTTGAGCAAGTAGCTACTCAGCAGCCCATAACAAAAACGTGTGATATTGGGCTGATGTTTCATCTGCTGATGATGCTGATATTAGACGCTGTTTTGGAGGCTAGAGTTGATTGCTGATTTGGAGGCTATTGCCAAGTTATCCTTTTGATTCTGGCGTTGCTGTCTATTCAAGGTGTTGTCAAAGTTCAAAGTTTGAAGCAATTTGAAATGCTAAAGGGGCTCAATTTTGGAGTGTTTCTTCCTTTTGGGAGGCAGTAACTTGGGCAGATTTTCAAGGAATGAAAAAGAAGAAAATTGAAAGGAGAGGACCCACCAAAGATTTTCCACTTCAATCCACTGTTGAAGGGCGATTCAGCACTTTGATTTCTTTTGCAGCTGCTGCTTTCATTTTGCTGACTTTATTTGCTGCTGGGATTGCTCATGTGTTGCTGCTACTGAGGTAGATTTGTTCCATAGCAGCAGTATGCTAATTCGCGATACTACTTTGCTGCTGTACTACTGTTGGTGATGCTAGGCTGTCGAAATTGGGAGTGTTTAAGTCGAAATGCTTATCTCATCACTCACTATTGCTGATGCTTTTACTTCTAATGATACCATCTATGCCTCATTCATTTGAGGTTTCTGCACGATGAAGCCTGAAATTTGGAGCTGCTATACTATGATGCTACTTTGTGTTGCAATTTGATGCAGCTATTTGTCTCATTTAGTGCTGCCATTAGGAATGCAATGAACTTGATGGTGCTACTGTGTGACACAACTAGGTGATGCCACTTGTTCATTTGGGGCTGGCTTCGGATATGAAGGGTGATTTTATCAGGAATGTTTTGATCCTACTCTAGTCTCAATTGTATTCCATAGCCTCCCTTATGGATTTGTTTTTTTATTTTTTCCTTTTCTGTTTTCATTTTCAGCACTTCCCTGGAATTTTTGCCTGCATCTAACACATGTGTTTGGTTGTGGCCATTTACCCTCGATGTACCATTTGTTGAGTTTTAATAAAATTTTGTTGCCGATTAAAAAATAAACGACATACTATCTATGGTCAGTAAAGTACTTTAGTCGCAGGTGATATCAAAATCTGCATATATATTTTCATTCTTCAAAGCTTATATATTGCCTCACATTTATTTAACCAAAGCAAAGATAATATAATCATCAAATCACCCGTGATTTTTTTTCCCCCTTCTAATTGTTAAACTTGACCTGTACAAGTATCGAGAAGAAAAAAAAGAAAAGAAAGGATAACATTATTTAGGTTTGCCACACATTATTCTAGGTTTGCCACCCGAGATTGCCATTTGCTATTAGTTGTTCATCAACTTATCCCTTTTACTCTTTGACTTGCTATTATTAGTCGACGATAAAGAAGTTATATCATGATAAGCGGCGAAAAAGATGTTAGAAGTCAATGATACCCAAATAATGAGAGTAGTGTGCCTTATTTTTATTAGTATTTATGTGTAACCTAACTGGGAGTGATAAACACGTTTAACACCATAATTTTTCATAGATTTGGGCGTTATACACCCATTGAGTCAAATTAAAAGAGCATGGGAGTTAGTTTCACATAATATCAAAACTTTCAAAGATGTTTTCATAAAAGTAACTAATAAACAAACTTAGTGTATTCAAAAAAGAATTTAATTTGGCTACTCAGAAGGCGACAAAGATGCTGGAAATCAACGATTAATCGATGCACATCATGAAGAGATAAGCATGCTAATGCGAACATTTGTTTCAAAAACTTTGGCGCTCTATTACTACCAGATCATATGCCAGGGTGCATTATCTATGTTGATCATGTTCGCTTATCAGATATTTATTATCTATAGTCATTAAAAAAACGTCAATCGATCATCGAATTCAACAAAATTTAATAACTTATTACCTCACATTAATTTAACCAAACTACTTATAAGTAAATAATCACCAAATCACCCATACGTTTCTTCCGTTCTTTTATATTTTGCGAATGTGGAACTTTATCTGTAGAAGTATCAAATATATAAATGATAGAGAAATGCTTATTTACAGAGCCTCCGGGATCCAACAATCCGGATCAATGCTCTCTCTCTCTCTCTTCCTTAAAAGCATGTCAGATTTAAAACAAAAATAAAATTCGCACATTAATTCGAGCCGTTGAATCTCAAATTTGCTCAATGCAAATGCCTTATTTACGGAAGCTCCATAAATAAGTATTTCTCAAAAAGATATGTAGGTTCTAGGTTTGCAGTGCTAGATTGCCAATTGCAGAAGTTGCTCATCTACTTATCCATTTTAGTCTTTGAGTTACCGTGAATTCCTGAATATCAAAGAGAAATAAAAAATCAAACAGAAGGAGATCTGCGTTTCCTTTTTTTTTTTTTTGGAAAGTTTATCGAAATGATCCTTCTAGTTTCACCCATGTTTCAATTCCGTCCCTCTAATTTTAATTTCACTCTTACAAACCCTGCAGTTTTCAATTTTGGTCGAATTTGATCCAATTGATAACAAACGTTATCAAAATTGATGGAACTCCCAATTTGGAAATATTTTTAGGGGCAAATATGACTTTTCACCCACGCTTCTTCTTCCCAAACTTAAAACCTTTAACCCTAATCCCCTCTCTCTCTCTCTCTCTCTCTTAAAGGAGTCGACTTTTGAGAGAGAGAGAGAAGAAGAAGAAAATAAGAAAACAGAGCAACTCAAATTTGAATTCAAGACGCACCCAACGTCTAGTGCTCCTCCGGCGCCATCCACCCCGAAGGGTCACTAATCCAGACTAGCGGATACAACGCCGGCGACAGGACAATCCGTCTCTTCACCTCCTCCAACGCCGGTGACCCACGAAAGAAAACCCAATTCAAATTAAGAACTGAATGTGCGTTTATATTGGGTATAAATCGAATTTTTCCGAAAAGCTATGTTGATGTTTTTTCGCAGTGGTTGAACTGGGTCTCTTTCATGGGTCTTCATTGGGAATTTCAGGATTTGGAAATCGTATTGAATGTAGGGTGGGTCAATTCAAAGAGAGTTTTTGGTGATTTTTAAATGCTAAAGCATAAGGAAATCCAAAACTACCAGTCTTACTTTTTTTAGTTGTGCCAATCTTTAGAACCTTCATTTATCAGGTGTGAAGTTTTTAAAAAGCTTGGAGTTCATTCTTTTGTAAAAAGCTTGAGCTGATTCTTTCTGTTGTAACAGCTTGAGCTGATCCGTTGTCTAAATTACATCAATGCTTGATTGTACTATATGCTTATGCATCCTCGTGTGTTTTCTCCTCCTCCTATTGTATGTGTTTGTTTGTTGCAAAGGGAAAGGCGGAAAGGATTAGGGTTAAGGTTTTAAGTTGGGGAAGAAGAAGAGTGGGCGAAAAGTCATGCTTGTCCCTAAAAAAATCTCCAAATTGGGTGTTTCATAAATTTTGATAACGTCCACTATCGATTGGACCAAATTCTACCAAAATTGAAACTACAGAGTTTGTTAGAGTGAAATTGAAAGTAGAGGGATGTCATCGAGACAGGAGTGAAACTAGAGGGATCATTTCAATAAATTTCCCCCTTTTTTTTGAAATAGCAAAATTATTCAATACAAAAGAATCTTGACAATATGTACATGGGAGGGCAGGAGAATCCAACCAAAGGTTGAATGAAAAAGAAATTAAAGAAGCACAAAAAAAAATTTAAAAAAACACCCAAAAGAGAAATCTAATAATCTTTGAATGGTAAGTTTACAGAGAATAATTGAAATAAGCATAAAACAGCATCAAAACAAACATCCCAAGGAGTCCTAATAGTTTTTTGGCAAAGAAAGAGAGGAAGAGTCCAAAGAGAGAGAAAAACAACACTGGATGCAGTTGAATCCATAGGAAAACGGAAAACCTAATCCTTCTTTCCTTAGTTATCATCGCCACACCTTTTTTTTTTAGGGCTTAAAATTACAGCCTTCTTTTTTGTTGAAGAAAATGGTTTACAACTCTTTTTAACTTTTTAATTTTGTTGACAATAGTACCTGAACTTCTGTAGGAATCATGTAGTAAATAGCACCGTAAAATATGAACTCTACTAAAAATTGAAACAACTCCAAATACGGACAAACAAGATTGAAAAAGAGGGAGTAAATAAACCCTTACCAGTCTTCAATATTTTATTTCATAGACAAATAGATAAACAAAATTGAGGCCTCTTAGATGGTGCAGACACAAACCAAAACACAACGAAGATTAAACAAACAAACACACTCACACATACGCGCGCGCGCAGAACAGTACTTGAGATTTCAAGGTATATGAATATTTCTCATGCCCAACATCTTCTACTTCACAACTTCATGATATCAACCTTTGGCTCCATAACCTGCTGCAGCTTTTCGACGTTTGGCTCCACAACCTGCTGCAGCTTTTCGACGTTTGGCTTCATATAAGATTCTGCTACAGATTTTTCACCTTTGTACTCCTCTAGTAATCCCTGCAACATTGTTTGAGGGTCAGGAACGTCATTCAACATTAATTTTTCGATAGTACGTTTGCCTCTTTCTTCCCAACTATGGACTTCAACACAGTGAGCCACAACTGCCTCTCCAGACCTGAAAACTTTGTCACACTCGGGGCATGGAATTAGGTCATTCAATGGCCACTCCTTATGGAAAACACATGCCTCAAATTCATCGAAGTCTTCTTTGAGGCTAGAAAAGTCATTGGACAAGTGCTCTTGTTCCATGTGTGTGTGAGTGTGTGTGTGTGTGTGTGTACCCTTCTAAGAGAGAAAGAGAGATGATTTTGTGACTTTTTCTTTACCCTTCTCAGATAAATTTGCAATACTCTAAACGAAGCATAACCTTATATAGACGAGGACATGAATGAGATTGGAAGAGCATTTATGGTTTTTGGGTGGATGGTGGGGCAGGTAACAAATAAAGATTCGATTAAGTTAATCTTTCTCATGGTGCGTTGGATAAAATTAAAGACATACAGTGTAACGATATTTTGGAAAATGTTATCTTTTTCTTAAGTTTCAACTAGATGGGCCATATTTTCTCTCTCTTTTTATTGAACGGCAAAAAGAAATTTATTAATCTTTGCAAGCACATTACAAAGATTAAAAGGATCGAAGCACAGTGGCATCACAACGGAGCATGAACAACCCAATGAAATTGGAACCCTCGCACGCACACCGAGAATCATATGCCACATAGGACCCAGCCAAATTACAACATAGAAAATAGGGCTAGTTACTATAAGGTCCACTATAGCCATTTCCTAACACTTGCAGTCCACATAACTTTTTCCTAACACATTTAGTCCACTCACACATCCAAAGTACAACAATACCCCACACTTACATGTGAAGTACATCGCCGGAAAAGTCGACAGTGTCAGAAAATTTACCGGGGGCCGGAAAATTTTTGTTGACACCAGAAAAGTCACCGAAAAATTGGACTTCACCGGAAAAGTCATCGACACAAATACTAGATGTGATTATCTGTGTCGGTGACTTTTCCAATCCGATCCCTATACAACCGACCCCATATTAGGAATCACCAGATATGGTTATCTACAAAATGTGGTTATCTGAGTTCATAAGATGTGGTTATTTGCATCAGCGACTTTTCCAATCTGATCCCTATAGCACTTGGCCCCATAGTTGGAATCACCAGATGTGGTTTTCTACAAGATGTAGTTATCTTGACTCACAATATGTGGTTACCTGCACCGGCAACTTTTTCAATCTAATCCCTATAGCAACAGGCACCATATCTAGAATCACTAGATGTGGTTATCTAGGCTCACAAGATGTGATTATCTACGCCGACGACTTTTCTAATCTGATTCTTATAGCAACTGGCCTCATATCTTGAATAACCAGATGGGCTCATAAGATGTGATTATACAAAATGTGGTTATCTGCATCGACGACTTTTCCAATCTGATCCCTATAGCAACAAGCTTCATATCCAGAATCACTAAATGTAGTTATCTACAAGATGTGGTCATCTGAGGTGATGGTTTTTCCAATCTGATACTTATATCAACTGGCCCCATATCTAGAATCATCAGATGTGGTTATCTGCACTGATGACTTCTCCAATCTGATCCCTATAACAACTAACGTTATATCTAGAATCACCAAATGTGTTTATCTATAAGATGTGATTATCTGAGCTCATAAGATGTGGTTATCTGCGCTGATGACTTTTCCAATTTGATCCTTATAGCAACTGGCCCCATATCTAGAATCACCAGATGTGGTTATCTGGACTCACACAATATGATTATCTGCGATAACAACTTTCTCAATCTATCCCTATAGTAACGGGCTCATATTTGAAACCACCAAATATGGTTATCTGGGCTCACAAGATATGGTTATTTACAAGATGTAGTTATTTGTGCCAGCGACTTTTCCAATCTGATCCCTATAGAAATTGGCCCGATAACTGAAATCAACAAATGTGGTTATCTGGACTCACAAAATGCAGTTATCTACAAGATGTGGTTATTTTCGCTATTAACTTTTCCAATCTGATCCCTATAGAAACTGGCCCCACATCTGGAATCACCGGATGTGGTTATTTGTACCATATCTTTTTTTTCAAGCCTCTTTGGGATCAAATGTGGTTATCTAAATTCACAAAAGGTAGATATCTAGGCTCACAAGATGCGGTTATCTATGCCGATGACTTTTCCGTCAAAGTCCAACTTTCCAGCACTAGCGAAATTTTCTGGCAAACTTTCCATTGTGATTTTAGATATGGTTATCTGCACCAACTTTTTCCCCGGTGAATTCCAATTTTCCAACGACTTTTCCGATGACAGTAACTCTTCCGACAAAAATTTCCTGGCAACTTTTTCCTATGAAAATTTTCCGGTGGTCCGGCGAAAGTTTTCTGGCGGCTTTTCCCGACGAAAATTTCCCGGTTGCTTTTCCGGCAAAACTTTCCCGGCGACTTTGCCCAGCAAAAATTTTCCAATAACTTTTTCAGGCGAAAATTTTCCAATGACCTTTGGCACCAGCGACTTTTTGGCAATGGTGTATTGTGTCGTAAATTTAATATGAGAGTATATTTGTCTTTTAAAAATGGAGAATGGATTTTACACTTTAAAATTTTCAAAAAGGTGAATTAGAGGTGTTATGAAAATATGAAGTGGAGTAGACATGTTACAAAAAAGTATAATGGACCTTAGAGCAATTCTTTATAGAAAATATTCCCCCATAAAACCTCCAATAGATTTGCAACCTAGCTTAGAAGACACCCAGCTGCAGCACCAAATGTTAAATTGCAATCCACGAAACTAAACTTGTATGCCATCCCTAGACCAACCCCTAATGAACCAGCATCAACAACAACAAAAAAAACCCAACCACCAATCAGTTAAAAAAAACGCCCAAGAACGAAAGCCAAAGACACCCTTTTAGACACCCCCACACACAAACACATACTGCCTAAAGAATACCAAAAATACACTGCCCCAATCCAGAAAGACATACTCGAAATTTATACTAGACCCAAATCCACCTTTCTTCCCCTTGTCAGATTCATGACTTACCAGCCCTATCCTCTACTTCTGCCTCCATAAGGGCTATTTTGCTATTGACTTCTTCTTCAACCCCATCATAGCCAATCCCCAAAATTTTGTTTATTATCCAAATTGTTTTTTTCTCTCTCCGGACGCTTCCTCTCTCTTTCTCAGAGTTTTTTGCTTCTTTATGCTAACAATTTCAAAAAAACTATTGATGTATCATGTCTGGTGTATTAGAATGCACACACATATGTGACAGATCTGTTGCAGTAACCTCATTGGGATGTTTGTCTTGGACTTGGTTTGGGTAAATTGAAAAAACTAGTTTTTTGATTTTTTTGGTTTTGTCCTTGTTCAATTTTTTTTTTTTGCATTCGTTGGTTTTCGGTCAATTTTTTGTAGTTTCTTGGTTTGTCTCGACGAGAGGAATCTATAAGTATAAAATTATTAGCCAAACTTAAAGTTTTGTGAATAAAGACGAAAAATAATTCAAAAAACCGGTTTATGTCACATTCGTCTTTATTCACAAAATTTTAAGTTTGGCTAATAATTTTATACCTTTTAGATTCCTCTCGCTGAGACAAGTCAAGAAACCACAAAAAATCAACCAAAAACTAACGAATACAAAAAAAAAAAATTGAATGAGGACAAGATCAAAAAAACTAAAAAACAAGTTTTTTCTATTTACCCAAACCACCCCTTAGTAGTACTTGAAAGCACAAAACTTACAAGCTCGAAAAATTCAAACATCACAACGAGAAAATCTGTCAGGAGTTAATAACCCAAATGTCAGTACTCTGAATATCGTTAATTTTATCCAACGCATCATAAGAGTGAGTAAATTGATAAAAATGACTTTCCTTGCCCTTGAACAATGTTGAAGGGATTGTTAGAGGAGGAGTACTAATTAAGGTCAAAAATCTGAAACAGGAGCTTATAATTCCGTGGAGCCAAAGGCTGAATTGAGCCTTGAGCTATCTAACTCTTGGGATTGGGGAATAACGGAGTTTAAGAGAAATTAGAAACTTAAACCTGATACGAAGTTGAAGTTGAAGTTGAAGTTGAAGTTGAAGATGTGATGGGGCTGAGAAATATTCATGTAGCTGGAAATCCCAAGTAGTGTCCTTCGTGTGTGTGCACGCGCTTATTTTCTTTGTGTTTGTTGTGTTGTTCATGTTTGCACAATGTAATAGGAATAAATTAAAATGTTGTGTAGATTTTTAGTTTTAGTTGTTTTGTTCTTTTTTATTCGTCTGGAAATTAAATATTGTGGAAATTAAATATTGAGGACTGGTAAGCGTCTTATGACTTCCTCTTGTTCGATTTTCATTTTGTTTGTTAGTATTTAGAGAGTTCTTTCTTTTACGTACAGAGGAATGCATTTCACGTATGAAAAGGGAAAGTGTTGTAAACATGAAATTGAACATGAAAACGCATATGACGAGTGAGATTCACCCAATACAATGTTTTGATAGTGTACAGTACCGCTTAAATCTCACCCTTTGAATGCTTTTTCATATTCCATTTCATATACCCTACCAAGTCTCGTATGAAAATTCATACTTTGTGGCGTTGTTTCCTATGCTTGACTTTTGTTTGTCACGATCAATACAAAACTTCAGGTGGAGCATTATATCGTCCAATTAATTACAAGTGAAAAAAGGGGTTCTAACCTTTTTTTCTTTTTTTTAACGAAAAAGAAGGTTGTAATTTTAACAAATAAGGATTACTTTTTGAAAATGACTACAATAGACACCCATTATTTGTGTATACCATGTACACCTATTGCATGGTTCAAATTGTGTCATCTCATTGACAATCATAATATTTTTAGTGTTTCATAACTTTTCAACAATATGACTCGTAACATTTTCTATGATTCATAACATTTTGTTGTGTTTCTTAGCTTTTATAAATAAATTAAAAAATCGTAACTTTTATAGAAGTACGTATGATACAGACCCAAATAAGGGTTACTGTAACTTTTTCCTTAGTTTTGGAGAATCAACTGCATGCATCCAGCGATATTTTCTCTCTCTCATTTGGACTCTTCCTCTCTTTTTCATGGTTTTCTGCTTCATTATTGAAACAATTCCAAAAAACTATTAATATATAATAATTCAAATTGTGTGAGATACAGATCTGTTGATGTACCATTTTCTTCATTTGAGAGAAATGGAGCTCTCCTAATTGTATAATTAGTTACAATATTCTAATTTCATTTTTTTTCATTTTTAGATTTTCTATTCATATTCAGGAATTCATGGCAACTCAAAGAGTGAAAAGGGATAAGTTGATGAGTAATAACTACTAGCAATGGGCAATCTAGCTAGCATGTCAAATCTAGAACCCTGTATCTTTTATTTTATTTTTCAAAAATGATAGGTACACACTCTCTCAATCACTTCCCACCACACCCTCTCTCACATGTGTGGTGGGGCTCACCCGGTGGGTCTCAGTGAACCCCACCACACATGTGAGAGAGAGTGTGGTGGGGAATGATTGAAAGAATGTGTACCCATCACTGTTCTTTATTTTTTTGGTACTATGAAAGATCAGTATCTTTTATTTAGTCGAATTCCAGAGATAAAAGTTGGGAAGTGATATCGACACTCTCAATTTTGATATTGGCACTCATTTTTTGTCTATTAGGTAAAGTTACTAAACTACCCTTGTATTTTGAAAGCAAGAGAAAAAATTTTATTGTAAAGTACAAAAGTGATTTAATAACTTTACCTAATAAAGACAAAATGGGAAGTGTCAATATCAATTCCCTAAAAATTTCACATTTGCAGGAGAAAAAATTCATGCATTGGAGATTTGGTGAATATATTCTTATTAAATGTGAGATAAAAAGTTATGAAAATGTATGGAATTTGATGAACATCTGCGATTGACGTCCTTTATTGACCATGGATAGTATATCGTTGCTAAAGCCTAAATGAACATGATCAACATAGATAATGTGCAATATTGGCTTATAAATCTTAATCAAACTATCGTCTAGTATGATCTGGTAGTAATAGAGCGTCATAATTTTTGATAAACTTGCCAGCATTAGCATGCTTATCTCTTCATGATGGGTTTCTCATAAATCTTACTATAAAGAAAATGACGGCGCTCTACAACTATTGCTAGTAATCATTGATTTTCACCACCTTTTGCCGTGGTCTGCATAGTCAGAATATATTTCTCTTTTGAATAACTAAGTTCGCTAATTAGTTATGTCAATGAAAACATCATTGTAAGTTCAGATATATGTAAATTTAACTCCAACTGTCTTTTAATTTGACTCAACAGTTATATAATGCCATAATCTATGAGAAAATAGCAACATTAAACATGTCTCTATCTCTCCTTTTTTCAAAAAAAAAAAAAAAGTTTCTATCTCTCTATCGGGTAACACGTAAATACTACCGTAATAAAAATGGCGGCGCAACATGGTCAAAATTTCTCTTTTGAATACACTAAGTTCGTTAATTAGTTATTTCAATGAAAATGTCATTAGTTCGGAAATATGTGAAATTAACTCAACCTGTCCCCTAATTTCACTCAACTATTATGTAACGCCAAAATCTATGAAAAAATGATGTCGCAACATAGTCAGAATTTCTCTTTTGAATACAATAAGTTCTTTAATTAGTTATTTCAATAAAAACGTCACGTCATTGTACGTTTGGATATATGTGTAAGTAAATCCACCACTCTTTTAATTTTACTAAAGAATTATGTGACGCCAAAATCTATGAGAAAATGGCGGCATTAAATGTGTCTATCTCTTATTTTCAAAAAAAAGTGTCTATCTCTCCATGTCGGGGTAACACATAATACTGATAAAAATGACGGCGTTCCATTGTCGTCATTATTTCATAATCGATGACTTCCAATATCTTTTTCGGTCGCTGCATAACATAGTTCTATTTGCTTATTTTGAAAACCCTAAGTTCATTAATAACTAATTTGGTTGGTTTGAAGAATATATTTCGACAAATTGTATCTTTTTTTCTTTTTTCTCCTTCCTTTTTCATCAATTCTCTTCTTCAATTCATAATATATCCCAAATCCCAGGTTTTTATTTAGTAATCGATTTCATACTCAACAAATTCTAAACATGCAAACTATTTTTTTTTCCAGTATTTGTTCAAGTTTTTAAAATTTGAAATTTCCTTGCAAGTTTTGAGTTTTCAAATACTACCAAATTAGTTTGAACTTTGAATTTTCCCCTGTTATGTATTCATCATTTCCATCGCCATGATAGTTAAGAAAATCTGTCAAGAGTTAATACTCTAAATATCATTAATTGTATCCAACACACAATGAGAGTGAGTAACTTAATAGAGTCTGTGTTTGTTAACCCCACCACCCACTCAAATACCATAAATGCCCTTCAAATCCCATGCATGTCCTCACCTATATAAGGTCATGCTCCTTGTAGGGTTTTGCTTATTACCTGAGAAAAGGTAAACAAAAATCACAAAATCTCTCCCCTCTCTCTCTCTCTCTCTCTCTCTCTCTCACACACACACACACACATGGAAGGAGGGTATTTATATTATGACAATTCTACCCTCAGTGAAGTACCACTAAGTGACCAATTTCAATGCCCGGTGTGTGACAAAATTCTTGTGTCTCCAGAGGGACTACTGGAACACATATATGAATACCACAAAAGGAAGAAAGTTTTGAATATTTCTGAGCATGACAAAATGCTGGAGGAATTTTTGGAGGAGCTAAGCAGAAGTGAATGTAAAAAATCAGATGCCAGGCCACCTAAGCCTGTGGTGAAGCCCCTCAAGGAACCGATCTTTATTGACCTCACCCTGTCTCCCTCTCCCCCCAATTCACCCCAGGTCACACCGGTTCAGCCTCTGAGGATCGATCTTGTGGATTTGAATGAGGAATCAGCTGAGCAGAAGCAATATAAGCTTGATCTTAATGTTGATCTTAATGTACCTTTTTAATTAGGGATTTGTGTTTCATTTCCTATTGCATGTGGGTGAGTTTTTGTTTATGTTTAGAGTGATTTTGAGTCATTTGAGAGATCTTTTGATTTAATAAAATGTTGTTGTTTCTATCATTTGATTGTCTTCTTCACTCAATTTGTAAAATGCTCTCTTTTTTTCCTTTCATTCAACCTTTCGTTAGATGTATTTTTAATTTTCTCTGGCCTTTACTTTGCCTCACATGATATCGATATACCATTTGTCGAGCTTCTAATATAATTTTTGTTGCCGTTCAAAAAACAAAAATGTGTTCACAAGGTTGCAGGTTCAAGGTGCACACAATGTAGACGACAGCTCTTTGTACTTTGCAACATGGTGGCCCGGCTGTGAAACAGTACACTTTTTTTATATGAAGGAAAAGAAATAAAAAAAAGTGTATGTCGATAGTTATCACCGTTCACTTTTTTTCGTTGCCGGTTAAAAAAAAAAGTGTACGGTGATAGCTAGTGTTAGAAAGGTAGATTACGGTATCCCTTGGAATCCACTTAAAGATTACAGTACGTTAATACATGTTAGAACCACCTCTTTTCTAGCAACGTTTAACTTCAATTTTTATTTTAATTATTTTTATTTTTATTTTATTTTATTTTATTTTTTGAATTTTAAAGAACCAAACTTACTTTGGATCACTCATAATTAATCAGGCCACTAGATTTTTTTTATCCAACATCTAGAAATTAATTTAAGTCCAAAAGAACATTTTGGCGGCGCTTGTCGGTACGTACGTGGCTTCCATTTTTTTTCCCAACATTTAAAAAAAAATCAGGATAGATTCAAATTTGGATCAGTTGTGATTATTCATATCCTTGTATTCAACAACAACTAAACGAATTTTTAGGAGAAAAATTATTTTGGTGGCGCTTGTCGGTACACCGCTTGTATTAATTTTCCCAAGATTTTTAATTTTCGGGATAGATTTACTTTGGATTACAGGTACTAATTATTCACTTCCAGCCCTGGCTCAATTTGAACAGCAAAAACCTCTGGTTTGACGCCATTGAAGAAACCGTGAAAATTGAAACCTACATTTTTATTTTTTTGGCTAAGTTTCCCCTAATTTTTGGTATGATATTTTTTTCAGTGATTTTCTAAATTTCGTAATTTATTTTTAGTTTTTTCTCTCTAAGGGTAAGCATATGACACCGGTTAGTACAGATCATGTCAATTTGCCAAAAGCTAAGACATTAAAATTTTGAGAATCTGGCGCATTTAATATGCTGATTTGTAACAAATTAGCTGGGCATGAACCATTGCCTCTTACACAGGGTTGGTAGGGTGGTCCACAGTTTCACATGGGAATCGGGTATCTGTAGTGCGGACCTTATAGTGTAATATCTGAGCCGTTTATCTCCACAATCGATAGTTTAGATTTATTGAAGTACTTTTGCCGATAAGAGTACAATATATCTGAACAATTGATTACTGAAATGGATGGCTCAAATACGCACTACAGGGTCCACACTATAGTACCCCGAGTCCTTTCACATGTGGGGTCCACAAAAGAGCAATAATTTCCGTTAGTGTTATACTTAGGGTTGCATAAGTGTTACTAGTAGATTTTTTTTAGCTTATATGTTTGCCACATCCAGTGGCAGAACCACATACATATAGACCAGTGTGGGCCTTTGAGAGAGGATTGTTTTTCTTTTTTTGCATTTTTGTAGAAAAATATAATTTGTACTCGCTTTTCCCCACCAGAAGTTATCATCCCTCTACTCGAAGCTAACATGAGGGGGGTTGCGTTTGAAAGGATGTAGTTTGTTTTTGTTTTTCCGGTGTACCAAAAAAAAAAGGAAATGGAATTTTAAATCTTGACATTCCATAAGTTGGGTCAACGTGTATGCTTTTGCTTTCGAGTCAAAAAACAAATTTTTATAGTGTAAAAAGGGCGTACCCGTGCATATAACTCCTTCATATGCTCAGTTTTACAAAGGTTTGATGCTTGTAGCTCTAGCATTGCAAGGAGAGGGTCTATTTCTGATAATCGAACCCGTGCCATTCAGAAACAATGGACATTCAGCAACAATGGACATTCAGCAACAATGTAGCGGCTTTACCACTACACCAGCTTTAGAAGGGTCAA
This sequence comes from Vaccinium macrocarpon, assembly GCA_022606695.1. Classification (NCBI taxonomy): domain Eukaryota; kingdom Viridiplantae; phylum Streptophyta; class Magnoliopsida; order Ericales; family Ericaceae; genus Vaccinium; species Vaccinium macrocarpon. Next base: position 32,838,873 of record CM040176.1, on the reverse strand, counting down.
CAAGTTAATTTGGAGAAGCTTTAATTCTTTATGCTTTGTAAAATCTGAAGACTAGACAAACACCTCTATCAGATTTGAGCCAATGAAAGCAGACTATCTGTGGATTTTTTTTTTTTTGCTCGGCATTGCCTGAATGTCACGGGTTTAATTCTCAGAAACAGACCCGCTTGCAGTGATTTCATCTGTGGATGAATCATGCAAAACGCAATGATACATTTGGTCGGCAATCAAATAGGCCAAACTCAAGAAATGAAAGAAACAAAACGCAAACATACTTCTACTGATATTGAAATCACGCCAGCATCAATTTGCAAACATATGTTTACCAAGGCTAAGATTAGGTCTAACAATACTAAATTGCGCTGATAACAAAAAAAAAAAAAAGACTAAGATGAGGCCTCCAATAACCATAAGGATTTCAAATGGAGTCAAATGATCATCTTAACAAAATTCAAATTTAATCCATAAACTAGAGAAAATGAACCCTAAAAGTTCCAACGAAACTTGCTGAAAAAAGAACTCAAGATAAGGAGAAAAGGCATTATGCCGTGCTCTGCTTCTTAAGCTTTGCAAGTTCCTTCCTCACAACTCCAGCTCTCTGCAACACCACATTCACAAAATATATCAAAATCACAAAAAAAATAAAAAAAACGAAAACAAAGGTTTTCCAGGTTCAACTAGGGATATTCTTTCAAGCATTCGAGAATATAACAGTTGTGTTTGGTTAGATAGTTTAGTTTAGTTTTAATGATGTCAGCAGGTGTAATGAGTGGAGAGAGATAGAGAGAGAGAGATGAGGAAAATGATGATGTCATCAAAACTAAAACTAAAACTAAACAAGGAAACAAACAAGGCGAACGGCAACTTCAAATCAACAACTTGAGTAGAGAATGTGCCCTAAAAGATTCTGGAGTCAAGTCTCGCCTTACATCCCTTCAACAAAACTAGGCACTGTGGGTCTCGATCAAGTTCGAGCTATTTGTATGTGTCTGTGGGTGGTAGTGTATTTATTAAAGAAAGTAACAGGTTGCCTTTAGAAAGTTCTCAGTTCCTCAAAACAACTATAGAACTAAGCTAACTCAAGAAATCCAGAAATATTATGGAAGAATTCTATACCTTGATTTTTGCCAACATTAGCTTGAACCGGTCAAAATCATTGAGTGAAGCCCTTCTCTTCTGCACAATAAGTTTCCTGCCCCAAGAACTGTTCTCCCACTTGTTCTTAACATCTGCCATCACAATTTATTACTAGTTCAATTCCGGGAGCATGAGACAAGGAAAAGTGGAAACACACACACTAAACCACTGCGTACTCACCAGCGGCTTCCATTGCTGCAATTAAAGTCTTCTTCTTTGGAACCCTTTTGATGTCAATCGTGATATCAGTGAGTGAAAGCCTCTTGAAATTCATTTGGGTCCGCACCATATCAGGGGAATCAACTAGAGCCTGCACAAGAGCAAAAAGCCTGCACTAAGGACCTGAACCAGTGTATTTTATCTTGGGTAAGTAATGCTACTATTTAACAAGATAAAGCACTCTCTAACAATGGAAGAGTATGTCTGCAATGCCAAAATGTTAAAGAGAGAACACAAGAATTAAAATACCGGGCTAGGGAGTGTAGGCCAGATCAAGGGGCTGAGAAACAACGTCCAAAATAAAGGTAGATAAAAAATAAACGCATAAAGATATTTACTGCAAGTAGTACGAGACAACAATGTTTCACTTTCACTGTTCTTCAAGACCACCTCTGGAACTTATTTGCAATGTCATAGTTATTAAATCATATAAATAAGGTCATAACTCATAAAATCTGTTGTATTCAGATTGGTAGAGCTAAGAAACAGTTTCTTTCCCCTTTTGTCAAGATCAATGTAAGAATCTCGATTAGCAAAAACTGGCAGAGAAACTAAACCAAACCAAGCCTTATGTCTCAATCAATTGGGGTCGGCTACATGAATCTTTTTTTTCCATTGAGCTCTATCGAGTGCTGCTTCATCGCTTAAACCTAGTATACTAAGATCTTTGCGTACTACCGCATCTAATGTCAATTTGGGTCTTCCCCTCCTTTGTGCGTTTCTACCCAAAGCTATCTTATCCACTTTCTTAACCACTGCATCCGCTGGCCTACAATAGACATGCCCAAACCACCTTAGCCTATTTTCCCTTAACTTCTCCTCTATAAGTGCTACACCTACCACCTCGCGAATTGTTTCATTTCTAATCCTATCTCGTCTAGTCTTACCAAACCAAAGCAGTAAAAACTAAAACTATTCCAAATCAGTAGCAGTCAACCTCGTAAAATATGCCACTTGCTTAGAACTCTAATTGCTGCTTAAGGAGAGGTAATTCATTCATTGGGCAAGCCTTGATGAGATTGTAAACCAAAGAACAAAGAAAGTCATAACCGAAAGTAAAGACAAGATCCAAGAAATACATCGTTTTAATATAAATACATTCATTTTGACAGTGGATTAAAATTTGAACTGCCTAATTGTGATCTTGTACAAATCCATTGTGACATAGCACAGCACACAAAAATAAGGTTATAACAATTCTAATTTCCAACTACCAATGTCAATAACATTGTTACTGAACCCAACTTGTGGATTTCAATAACATTGTTACTGAACCCAACTTGTGGATTATAATAATTACCTAGTTTCCATTAATGACCCTGTTATAGACAAGTGACAACACACATGATCCAACAAAATACTCGCTGAAATCTAAAACCATAGAAGTAAGCCAAAAGTGGCCATGAGACTAAAGATACACATAAGTTGGAAAGGGTCTTCGCTAATGACATATGTTAGTACTTCCTACCATGGAGAAGTACACAATTGATAAACTACCTCACTCTGAGCTGAATATGAACCCAATATATAGCTATCCAAAACAAAACGTACACACTCAATCCAAAAAGGACATACATTTTGGCATGCACAAACTTTTACTTTATATAAACACTTCAAGAAAGAGATTAACATTAAAGCTCTGTTCTATAAAAATACGACGTTCATACATATGCATGAGAAAGAACATAATGGAGGAAAATCAAAACGAAATTTAACGTCCTCTGTTGTTCTCCGTTCGCTGACACCAAATTAAAGTTTCAACAAGGGTCGCAAACAAACCGAGATGTTCGCTAGCAGCTCAGGCTCGGCTCCTAAGTAACGAACCGGGCTCGAGTTGATTATAAAGCTCGGCTATTTTCATAGCGGCTCGAGTAGTAAACAAACCAAGCTCGAAAACCTCAATAAAAAATGTGCCTCGAGCTCGGACCAAGCTGAGCTAGAATTTTTTTGAATGAGCCGAGCTCGAACACGTTAACACCCAAGTTTCAACTTATCGAAAATTAGCATTCAGAATCAAAATCGGACCCAAGGGCATACCCTGTTTTGATCGAGGACGTCGACAATGACGACAAGCTTTCCATAATCTTTTCCGTAGTTGACGAGAGCGACCCTTCCGATCTCCACGTATCTTTTGAACGGCTACAACCAACAGAAACAACCACCATCAAATCCACACTGTATGCATGTATCTATACGTGAACATATACCTGTACAGATAATGAAAACCTGAGCTTAGAATCTCACCATTTTCGGCGATCTGAGTTCGACCGGCAGCGAAACTGACTCTGCAAGATTGTGGCCGCAGTGACAAATTAGGGTTTGCAAAATGAGGGATAGTGAAGGAGTTTCTCCGTTTTAGAGTTGTAATCAGATGGGGTCGATACCAATGAAGTCGACAACGTGTCGCCAGAAGATTAGCTGATAGCAACCACCAACTATTTTATTTAAAAATCCTATTCTATATCTATTTTCCTAGTTTCAATAAGAAAATAAGTGAGAGATCAAAAAAAATAAGAAAATAAGTGTAATTTATAAATTTCTTTTTTTTCATATAAAATTTTTTTAATGTCTTGACCTCTAATTAAAAATCTCATTTACTTCTTTAATTTGGTCTCAATAAAAAAAGAAAGTAGTCTATTTTTTTATTCAAAAATTAGACGTCAATTTGTACTGAACCTCGTTTAAGAATAGAAAAAGTACTATTCTACCAAGAGTGGGCTTGGGGTTAGAGCCCCACCAAAAGAAGTGACGATTATCTACTCTGTCAACCGATGTAACACCAATAATTCTATTTGTATTTTTCTCAATTTTTTCTCTTTAATCATTTTCTCTTCTTTTCCCTCACTTCCTCTAATTTCTAAATATGGTGTAACATTAAATCTTGAGAAATAAAAATAAAGTACCAAAAAAAAAAAAATAGCAAGAAACTAGTGGAGAAGTAGACAAGTAAGATTTTGCTAATTCATCCTTCACTTTCTTCTAATATAGTTTTGGTTTAAACTTTCTTCTAATATAGTTAGAGATCAATGAACATTTCAAACAAAGGATGTTACAGAAAAAAAACAAACAAACAATTTCTAGGTGACACTAAGGAAGAATGTAATTGTCAAAACCAACCTATTATTAGAGACGTGGTAATTTTTTTTCCTGTCACCTAAAATTTCGATCAGCTTCTGGTTTCTATTAATTGATAGCTAACCACAAATCATGTCCGATGCACAGGGCTCCTACACTAAGTCATCAAAAAAGGTCAGATCTACATAGCCTTCAAAACCCAAAAGTTTTCTTTCTCACAAGTCAAAAAAACAAACCATTGCCATCAAGAATCAAGAAATTCTCTTTTACTCCCATCAACCTTTATTTCACCAAAGTAATCCTCATAATGTCACAATCAAACTATGAAACAGGTTTACCATTTTCCATATCTTCTTGAATTTCTATCCACCTCCATCCAAAGAGAATCTCAGCAGGTTGTCCCATAGCATTGGATTCATGAGTTTTTCTCTCTTTTAAAGGTTTGTTTCGCCATTGTTTTTCATGCTTCCATGCAAATGAGGTTAAAACAGGAACTCTAATTCACATTCTCTGCAGCTAATTTTCTTCTTGGTTTCTTTGTTTTCAGATATGAGGATCAGATTATTCTAGTTTCTGTAGCTATTAAGGAGAAATTGTTACATAAGCCAATCAATACAAGAATGGGCACCACGATGAAGGGCCTTTTGAAAGGCCTAAGATACATTACTCAAATTTTCGGTTCGTAATAATCTCTCATTTTTATTGACAATTACCCAAATTTTCGGTTCGTGAGAATGTGTTTGCGTTGGGATTAAAACTGTGGCCGCAACCTATGACTTTGCGGCCACAGAGTCTGCCAGGAACAGAAATTTCTCACCCGACGGCCCATTCTCATCCACACACATTTCCCAACAACAAGAATCCGTGTTGAATGAAATCTTTTCTTGAGACATGCTAATGGAAATTGCCAATGTATCCTGCAGATGAGGAAAAAGAACCGGAAATGCAGATCGGTAATCCGACGGACGTCAAACATGTGGCTCATATAGGATGTGATGGACCATCTGCAGATTCACCTAGCTGGGTAATTCTTTTCTTCTCTAATATCCCTTTTTGTGATAAGATATAGAGAAACCAATAGTTTTTTTTTTTAACACAATGCTACATATTTCTATTTTCTTTAAATAAAGAGTTCAATTTTGTATGCACATTTGTGCAGATGGAGGATTTCAAATCACCCCAGGGGTCTGAATCAGTACCTCCAACTAATAATGGGGACTCTAAGGAGAATCTAGAAAACAAAAGGGTTTCCGAAGGTTTGTTACTTAATTTTAAGTCAATGAACCATTGGATGCATGCATGTGCATGAACCGTTGTGTCTGGAGTAGTGTTTTAAATGTTTTCATTCGTGTTTTGTAGGTTCAAGCCGAAGGGGTTCGAGATCACAGAAATCTCTCACCAACGACCTACCTGAATTGCCGAAATCAATGAGACGGCATTCGTTGGATGACGGTTCTTCAACAGCACCAGCATCTCCAAGACGGGAGTCATCCACCAAATCAAGGAGAAACGCACCCGACGGGTCTAAACAGACCCGTCAACCCAAGGCGTTGGTTCTTGGATCAGACTCATACTCGCGAAACCTACCGGACGTCCCAAGGAAATCCTCGCGGAAGAAGCCAAAGGATCAAACGACAAGATCATCCCGGTCAAAAGCCGATGTCCCTCCCCCTTCCGTTGCCTGTACATCTCCATTCTCTGATCCTGGACCAAATACTGAATATGTACCCGGATCCAGCAACGGCGAGCTTACTCACTCTTCGAGTTTCAGGCCTCTTGTGAGAGAGGGTGATAAAGGATGCAATGGGATTTCTTGAAGAATTTATGCATTTGTGCTGTAGAGATCACAGACTTAGTTGAAACAAAACAATTTAATGTTCTTGGAATACCAATGTATAATTAATCCCCTGTAGTTTCTACTATTGATCAGCTTGGATCATCAGACGAGATGATTGTGGTAGGTCCTATTTTGCCTTAAGCAAGGAACACACAAAAGGACGTTATCACATGAGAGAATCTTGATTCAATTTTTACATGTCCAACCGTCTGTTCAGATCCACTGTTTATTGCATCGTAAAGAGGATTGCAGAGACCTTGACGAATGATAATTTCTTGCTTGCATTTTCCGGGCGAAATTCTGCAATAAAAACTAAGCGTGATAAATATAAATTTCTACTATCTTGGGCATCACCAGACCACTCACAATCACAAATTTTCTACATTCAAATAATTCCCGTCAAGAATTCCCTTTTGATCATGGCATCGCAATTCTGTTTTCTGTTACCATGTCTGAAAGACCGAAAACACAGGCATTAAACTTCTCTAGATGGCTAATGAGATCACCAAACATCAGAAAGACGAGTAACACCGCAAGAACCCGGGTGCAGTTCACCACCAGCCACCCGGATTAACGATTTGACACTAAAATTGCCTCCATCACTATTTTCTTCGTACCAGTTCCAAGTTTAGTTGAAGCCAAAAGCTTCGTGTACACCGCGACAAAATACTACAGCATTGTGCAGAGACTTAGACACAAAAAGAAAAAAGTCAAAAGGAAAACTAATTATATGAAACATGGTTTGATTTCCTCAAGTTTTGTATGCTGCTTTGACTGCTTTCTCAGCCGCATCATCCAGATCTTCCGCTGTAATTAACGTCATGCCACTTTCCTGCAACCAAATTTGAGATCAAAACAACAATCACCAATGGATTTCTTTTTTCATTACACAACTTTTGAAGACACAACAGTGAACATTCTGTCTATTATAAGGATTCGAATGGAGATCCAGTTTGGAAATTTACCTTTAGAATGCTCTTTCCTTGGTCAACATTGGTGCTTTCAAGACGAACAACCACTGGTACTTTCAATTGAACCTTCATTGAATACAAACGCATAGAGAAGTTAGCGCTTGTGTGACAACACGCATATAAGGTCAGAGAACTACTCTAAGCAGAGACTTGGATTGCAAATAAAATAAACAGTACTCAACCTTCGGGTGGAGAAGGAACAGGAAAGAAAAAGGTCAAGGGATCTACCCTTTTTGAGCCGTAATATCTTGGTTAGTGGCCAAAAAAAGGCCATTTGACTTTATTTTTGTGTTGGGACATTCAAAATGAATCAATGCCACCACTGGAATGATTAGTCAAATAGAAGGATGAAAAGGGTGTAAAGATCATGTCATATAGTTGACTTTTTTTCTAGTGGAATATCAACCATATCATTATTAGATTATGTGCTGCCCTCTCGCCAAAGTGAGAGGTGAAACAATCTTCTATCAGATTCCCAAGTATAGATCGAATTTCAAAAGAAAATATAGGGTGCGAAAAAAAAAATCAGGAAAAAGCATAACTAAAAGTCTAAAATGGTGACAGGGCACTAAACATTAAGATAGGGTGACGGGGAAAAGATATAGATCAGGTTAAGAAACCCAATGTCCCAATGGACATTATCCCAATCCATAAAAAAGCAAAGTTGAACCCTTTTACAGCTAGCTAATCATGAATTTCTTGATAAACAGATCAAGTTTACTTTACACCTTGTGGTTTAGGCTATATTGGTATAAGGAACCAAACTGAGCTTTAAATGGGGTGTCGTTTTGATACCAGCCCCTTGGTAGAACTCACACTAGAAAACCGACGTGTAATGAGATGGTGTCGAAAGCTAAGTCCATTCTTATTTCATGTTGGACATTAGGATCATTGTATACAACCACGTTGTGTGCAGGCGACGTCTATGGCGGCACACTCATCAACACTGATGACTGACACAATGGTAGCCTCTCTTTTGGCAGGGCTCCACTCACCTATTCGTATTCAGGTCTATCCGTTGCTGGCTCTGATATCAATTCCTAATCCTAGGTAGAACTCACAAGGGAAACCGACTTAAAAAGGGAAATTGCCCAAGAACTTATGTACACAAGGCTAAGTCCGTACCTAGCCTATGTGGGGCATTAGGATTGTAACAGCCATGACTGAAGTGAAAGGTGACCCATAAAATTTTAACAAGTGAGAAGTACAGGAGTACTTTCTGTGCAAGTTGACTGGCCAATGTAACAGGCGTGCAGTGGCAGATTGAATTCTTCAAGAACATCTCTCCTTTTTCTCTCTTTTGGGTATTTCTTTTATCTTCTATCATGGAAAGAAGTAAAAACATTGTGGGGTTCCTCTCCTTCGTGCCAACCAAGAGAACATATTCCCTTATCCATATGGACACCCTTGCTACTACAAACGAAGCAGAGAAATGGAATGGTGGAAAAAAAATAAATGGGGATAAGAAAAGACGTGGATATGAGAGGTGGGATGATGAAGAGAAAAAGGGAATAAAAAGATATGGATGAGGCATATTAATTTATTTGATTCAGAAAGAGCTGCTACATCATCATGTTGGCATTAATTAACAAGAATATTTAGTTATCAGCTTTCATATGGATGGCTATAAATAGAGACATCCCAAGTGAGTATTGACATCCCATAACCATTTGAAGGACGAATATGTGAGGAAGAGAGGCCTTACATGAAGAGAAGAGTCTTATGTTTGGTAGCCAAGGATGACTTGCCTGCTCCATCCCTATTGGATGGATATCTTCCGGCCACCTAGCTATCTGTGTGAAGGATAGTATATATAGGCCAACATTCATCCCTTGGTTGGTTTCAGGCAGTCTCCTTGGCTAACTTGACAGGCTCTTCTCTCTTTCATGCTAGGCCCCTTCTCTTCTTCCTTCTGCGAGAGATTCATGTTCTCTACGTGTTTGACCAACTAGATAACTTATGAGATATTCATGCACATGATATTTAACTGATATATATCATGCATCCAGTATTAGTCTCCGTGTAGCAAGTCATCAAAGTAGAGGGTTCTGGTTCTCTTGCATGACATTGCATTTTAGAAGTTTCGAATACTATCCCTTTCCTGTCTCTGTGTGCGCGCGCGCGCGCTCGTGTGTGTGCTGAAGAAGGTTGTAGTGGTTGACTGATAGTAACTCGCTAGGATCAGATGAATTTCCAGAAGCACCATGGCTCCCACCCATGGTGTGTATATCCCTCCCATTGTTCAATCCCTCTTCTCCTGAAAATTTGTGCACATGCCTTAATCCAATGACACGTTGATGTCTTCACACATTTTATTCATGGACTCATCATCCGAAAATTTATTTATTCAATAATTACTGGTTTAGTGAACCACCCCTTTAGGAGATGAGGTTGACCTCAAAACCTAGTTGGAGTTAATCAAGTAAAACGACTATGTTATAGAGCGAATTGCAAAGGAAGAAACTGACTGGTTCTTATGCAAACAATATTTAGAATGCTAGTTCCTTCATTAATTATTTATATGTAGCCAAAAAAGTTCTCTTTTTCCTTGTTCTTTTTCTTACCCAAATCCTTAGTAGATCAAATCTTAATTGCACAAAGCGGGGGGGGGAAGGGGGGGGGTGGGGGGGGGCGGGGGGTATGTAGAAGCTCCCTAGGTTGGGAGCAGCAAGGGAATACATAATACAATATATATATATATAAGAAAAAAGTGATTTTTTTGTGTTGCAAATTATTTTTGGAAAATCCGAGCCGTCCAATGTGTTCAGAAGGTGTTTTCAAGGGTCAATGCGGGAAATCTTCAAAAAAAAATACGGGAAGGGCTTGATCCAAGCAATTTTTGCAAAAACTGTAAATATAAAGTTTTTGCGAAAACTGCTTGGATCAAGCCCTTCCCGGTATTTTTTTTTTAAGATTTCACACGGGAACCCTTGAAAACACCTTCTAAACACATTGGACAGATCGGATCGTCAAAAAAATGCTTGGATCAAGGAGGTCTGGAAGTCCGGAGTCCGGAGGAGAAGGAGCCCCTATATGTATATATATATATATATATATGAATAAACTTATACATATTTATATGTATTGTACATATGTTTTATAGTTGCAAAGGGAGTGCGTACATAAGCATTTTATATGTATAAACATGAGTGAGAAATGACATCCCAATAGATTCTTTTGTGCCAAATATATGGATTAAACACGTAGATAAGTAGTTGAATATGAGATGAGAAAGAAAGAGTCCTAAATATTTATTGCTTCTTTTTTCTTTTCCTTCTTCCTTGCACATATTTGGAAAGAGAAGTGAGAATTCCGTCCTTAAGATTAGTGTGGAAGCTCCCATCCTATTTAGGAGTGGTTCCCGTCTAAAGGGGAGCGAGCTCCCGTCAAGCTCCCGTCTCAGAAGTGCGGAATCGAGCTCCCGTCTAGGGAGCGCACCCATTTTAGAAGGATCATGCTACTAAGGATCAAATATATCCCAAGCAAACAATGAATTACCAATTTTTTTTTATTTCTGTCCAACTTCTTCTATCAAACTCAACTAAGTGACAAAAGTTGTAAAATGAAAATAGGATACATTCATATAGTGATCCAAAGCCAAGACTGAGACAGGCAAAACAGGGGAGCAGCCAATTTTCATGAATATAAATCTGATACAAAACTCACCTGCTTAGCAGCATTAACAATTCTTCTGGCTATTACATCACATTTCATTATTCCTCCAAATATGTTAACCAAAATTGCCTTCACCTTGTCATCAGAAGTCAAAATTTTGAAAGCCTCCAAAACCTGCATCACATGATTGCTGTGTGGATGATCACGACAACGCAAATGAAAGGCCGATGAATTTCAGCTAGTAAGATAAGCTAGCACCCTAAGATCTAAGAATTACCTGGCCTTCAGAAGCATTCCCCCCAACATCAAGAAAATTGGCGGGAGTTCACCCACACAACTTAATTATATCCGTTGTAGCCATTGCCAATCCAGCACCATTCACCATGCAACCAATTTCCCCATCCAACCCGATGTAATTCAGATCCGCTTGGGCAGCAGCAACCTATCAAAAATAGAAGACAACACCAAAATTGACATAGCTGAAGAGTTATAACCAATCCTAAATTAGTTGCAACTTTAATTTTCATCTTCCATAGGCTTTGCTCTTCTGGTATATTAATATGACTTCGCTCAGAAACTAAGACCTTATACTTTTCCAATATATTTTCCTCGTCTTTGACAAGACAAATGCTCACCTCATCCCAACCCAAGACTTAAACCCTGCACTCCCTTTGAGGATGGCAGTAGGCGACGTTCAAGCTGAACGGCTGGTGTTATATGTCCAAATTCAATCAGAGCGAAGATAACGAAAGAATTTAGACCAAATTATCAGTGTAACCATTTTCACATATCTCAAAGGCAAAAAGTTGATATAGTCAGACCCCACGAGGATCCTCCTGTGTCAGATCACGAAGAGAAAATATCTCCTTCTGACGGAAAGCAGCGTTGTCATCAAAGTTCAGCTTTGCATCAGCAGCTACCAACTGGTTATCAGAAGTTTCTGCAATTGGATTGATCCGTCCATGTGCAAAAGGCTCAGCTAAAATATGGGAGAAAAAAATTTCAGAAAGCAAAGGCAGTCATCAATCATCAACCCCAAGCAGGGGTTAAACAAACAGCCACTAATGCTTACTTCCAGAAGAGTGCAGTCAGTTTCACAGAAAAGTTTGTACAACTTCTACACTTGTTCTATCGAAGCATTTCTGTCAGCTACCGTGGGAGCCAATCCATCTACAACCTTGGCGGCATCTTCATCTGTAATCCCCTTGAAAACATCAATAGGGACCTGGGCAGAAGACCAGACAACCATATAAGTAAATACCAATACTGCATGGAAACTACTTATGGTCTATGTAAAGTATGCGAGAACCTTTATAATCATATCAGGGAATTGCTCTGTGAGGTCTTGATAACTGGTGCCCCCCTTCCGACAAGCAATTATGAGCTGGAGAACAGCATGGCAAAAGCACCTTACACTTGAGAACATTCCTTTCAAGGCCAGAAAATATTCCAAAGCCAATAATGAAAACCAATCAAATAGGATACTACCACCATAAATGTTATATTTCATTAACTACAATTAGGAAAGGACCAAGTAAAATAAGAAGGCAGCAAGCTGATATTCTTTATGACTTATTGACAGATGGACGAAGGATAGAAATATTCATATCCATGCTTCACAAACATAGTATGGGAATGAAAGAAAATCACAAACTTCTTCCTTCCCATTAAAGTTTTGTTAACAATATAACCTCTGAATTCTGAACAGGAAATCTAACAACGGATGTGTTCCAATCTAATTATAGAATGCAAGCACATAACACTATATTTCAACAGGTAGTTGATTGGTTTTCTTGTCATACCAAGTTGATGGGCATTATAGTTGAGATTGGCATAGATTCTTTTTCTAAAATCCCTAACCGCCACCCCAAGTAGCTGTCCTTTGGTCTTCTAAACACCACATAAATAATAAAGTCTCACAAAGTACTCATGTTCCAAATTTTTTTTCCCTTCACATTCAAGAAAATAAAAACTTAAAGATAGAGAAACAGGAGGGTAACAAGCTGGTCTTTCCCAACGCAGCCTACATTGAGAACATAAGTTTTCTTACAGAATAAGACAACCATTCATGATATTGATAACAAACACCACAGAAAGTTTTGGGACATACAGGACCTGCCGTTTTCCGATCAAGAGTGATAGCAAAGTACATCTCATTGGCCAATGACAGCTTTTGGCATAAGTAAACCTGTACAAGAACACAATTGATTTGTGAAACAATTAATATACAGATATCTGGTAGACCTTCAGAACGTAAAACATGTAAATTGGTTATGCAAGACAGCAAGTAGTAGAGAATATAACGGAGGATCCAGTTTGCTTTCTCTATTCATATCACGTTCACATGGTTTCCTAATGGCAGAGAACGTTGTTGTCCTACCATCTAGTAGAACCGAGATTTGTGAGTCCCTCCCTCCCTCTCTCTCTCATACTACATATGTATGTGGGTGGTCATATGTATTTCAATATGTCCATCGCCAAACCTCCGGCATATTGTGGAAATCATAGACCAATGTCAACCAGAGTAACTTCTTGGGGCTACAGAAGTGGAGGAAAGAGGAGAAATTTTACCTGCAGCCTAAGTAAGATGTGACAAAGTGGGAGTGTTCTATTATGACAGGCATCGGGGCCTTGTATCCCAGCTGATGGAGGGCATGGGACAGGGATAGCCAAAAGGTTATGCAGAAGAAGAAAAATAGGGTTGGTGGAAGTGAAACCAATACTGTTCCTGGTTTCCCGCCTACTCCCAACCCAAGCTACTACACTGACATACCTATTCACAAGCACAAGGCACAATCCAAGTCCATGCAGATCAATCTCGTACGAACTTCATTATGTAAAACATGAGTCTAACTTCATCACAAGGTACATACATAAGCAAACCTACCTTGCTGACAACTTTTCCCTGAGGCCCAGTTTGTTTAGTAACAAGTATCTGTCCAAGCATCTTTCCTGGAAACAATACAAAATTACTAATCTAAGAAAATACATATATTGGGAAAGTAATCCTACAAGGTTATTTTTGGGGGGAACAAGATGCTTTATTAAACCTACAAGTTTGGTGCACAGCAAGTTGCATTACAGAGGCTTAACCAAACTCATCACTTGAAAAGATCATTTAATCAAAAGTAAAATCTATCCAAGAATGTGCATAGGTGATAGGGATAAAAGTCATACAACTTACGGCACGTTAAGTAATTGAGAAATTTTCAATAGCAACAAAGGAAATAAACAAAAGAAAAACTTCCATACCAGCTATCTTTTCAACCTGGTCAGCTTTAACAATGTGTACACCTCCCTTAAGACCACTTTTGAAAGTTCCCAAACCTCGACCACCAACAAGGATCTGACTTTTAACCACCAACTGGATAAGAACCAGAGAGGACATTGCTTATTAACATCTCTCAGCTTGATTGATAACTAGGAAAATGAAAAGAAAAAACAGGAAAGAAGCTTGCACCAAAAACAGTAGCAGTAACAGCTTATGCATTTTTTTTTTCTTGTTTTAGTAAGATAGTTTTTCGGAAAGCGCCTATTTGGTGCCAAGTCGCCAACTGTCTACTTTTAAAAGAAGTGAAAAATGACAGGCCTATGTGAGTACACAAGCTCTATAAACGCATAGACAATACAAGGGAGAAAATCCTACTTTGCGACTTTAGTAGGTTCTTCCATCCCATCTACAGTCCTCCGATTGCATCAATTTAGTAAAGTACCACCCAAATCTGTTCCAAAAAAAAAAGTCCCCTCTATTTCCAAATGAATATTCTCTGCCTCGATCTGTTCCCCCTTCTCGGATTTCTATTGGCTCATGGATTTGTCCAGATCATCAAAAGTGGCCCCATGGAAGGATCTCATAACTAAGTTTCCACTATACAGTCTTAACAACTTCTACAATTCATGACTTTGCAAAATAAAATATGCATTCAAATTGGCATTTTAGTTATGTGGCCAAATTGAGTGGACTTTTCCACACTTCTGTGAAGCCAAAAAACATGAAACATAGGCATCATACTTTCATATGCATGTTTTTCCATGGTTCTGCATAGTACCAGAACAAAATGTCAATTTCACTGAAGAATGAGACCAACATATTGCTCCTACCCGAGTTCAAGTTTCAGAACAATTACCTCACTTTCATTCGGAAATACCTCCTGAATTGCCTTTCTAACTTCTGGAACTGAGGAAACTGCCACACCTTTTGGAACATTTACTCCATACTTGCTTATCAACTCAGCTCCCTGAAAAATCACAGAACGTCACTAATTTGAAACAAAATAATAATAACAAAATGTAACACACCTAGGGGTGATAAACTAGCCGAATAGTTAGTTGTTCAAGCCTAGTTGGAAAACTTAGCGAGCTTTAAAATATATTCAAGCTTAGGTTGTTTATAAGAAGCCGATCTTAAATGAGCATTAATCGATTTCAAGTAGCTTGAATTTTTTATACAGCATAAACCGAGTAGTAGCTTATTCGAGCTTGGGTCCGTCTATAAAACAAAACCCATACTTGAACGAGCTCAAACTTGAGTAGCTTGGTTCGTTTGTCATCCCTAAAAACACACCAATTCCCAGATTGCACTATATACACACCAATTCCCAAAAATAGATCAAGCTGTATTTTACTTGATCTGGCTTTCGATTAATAGAAATCAAAACATCGAAGAGTACGAAAGCAAGGCAAGAGGAACCTGATACTCGTGGGTGTTGAGACGGCGAAGCTGCTGTTGCTACCATTTTCCGGCGACGGACAGAGACCGAGAGACGAGCTTGTTAAGCGATCCTCTCACCATTATTCTGATCCTTCGGTAAAGATCCAAGCGAAAGGCTCGAGAATGATCGAATCAAACCCTACCAGAAGAAAGCACCGAGAAAGATAGACGGCGACAGAGTCTACCGTGGCGGGAACGGCAAAGGAGGCCCTAGCTCGTTCTTTCCTTCTTCTTTTTTTCTCCTTTGATCCCTGTATTCTAATTGATTTCCATAAATGGCCCTGTCCTTGTTAAAAATACTCCTTTGCCCACTAATTCTATCAAGTATTCTTACTTCCTAGAACTTGTTTTTAATGGATTTTATCTCATAAAATCTAATTTTGATAAAATCTAATATTTTCAACGGATTTTAGAAAAATTATATGTTATGAACACTAGATTTTATCTCACAAAATCATTTACGAACTACCTTTATCAACCCTAGATTTAATCCATTGAAAAAACAATATCATTTTATCACACCTTTAAACAAAATTACATTTTATCAAAATTAAATTTTATTTCATAAAATTTATTCAAGAACAAGGCCTTAGCAATTAACAAGTCCTCACATATAGTAGTATTGTGTTCTATTATTTGTGTTAAATGTTGTTATGCAAATAGAGGAGAAGAATGAGTGTCACTTTGGTGATAGGTTTTTATCACGCCATCCCATATGTGAGATTTTCAAGTTATCTTTTTGTATGATTAAAGACGGGATTTACATGTGGCACACGAAGTCACATGTCCCCACTCAAAATTGAAAAATCTCACTTATGCTCTTATGTAGTATGAGTAATTGTATAAATAACACTCAAAATTGAAATAAAGCATTTGTATACAAATTGAAAATAATAGATATATGTCATTTAATGCATCAATTTTCTAGGCTCGCAAATTTGTATGATCACAAAAGTTCAGTGCAAGAAAATTCATCGAGGCCATGTCTCTTTAGGAAAGCTGTACCGTCATTCATCCATTCCCCAATTACGGACAACCAACACCTTTTAATGGTATTGGAGTATAATTTAATAGTCCAGCGTAATTTTATTTTTGGCGTTGTTTCATTTTGTTTCTTGTAAATTGTTTTACTTTCAACTTGAGTTTCTCAAGAAAAAAGCCTATCGTCGGTGAGAATTGAGAAATTGTGAGGTACAAAATAGGTGGGGAAAAAAAACGTGAATCCAATCCGATTCGAATCAAACCGTAGGTTTTGGATTGGGTCCGTGAAATAATGGTCTAGACACAGATTGAAAAATTAGAAAACCGTACTTTATGGTTTGATACATAGATTTTGATAAAAGAATCGTGGATAAATTGAACTGGACCGCCAAAATTTTATAAAGAAATAAAATAAAAATAAATATATGCATAATATGAGTATAAAATTATAATTTAACATATTATTCTTAGTTATTCACTCTAAATGGGTGAATGTTTGCACCAAAAAAAAAAAAAAAAGGTGAATGTGGTATAAATAAAAATGTATGTGGTATAATTAAAAAGGGTGCAAACTATAATTAGGGGGTGTTTCACTAACAAAAAAAAAAATTCCAAAAATCAAAACAGGTCATTATCTCATAATACATCACATAAAAAATCTTGAAAAATCAGTTTATTCGAAAAAACACTCTTAGTGGAACACCACCTAAGTATTATTAATTGTAATTTTGCTCAAAGTTGTACGTATGTTGTCTATTTTCATTTATGAAAATGCCTCACTCAGCCATCACCGGAAATATGGATATCTGTTTTTTTGGAAATCTAGAATATGTTTTTTTTTTTTTTGGAATCTTGAAATCTGTTTTTTTTTTTACTATTATTATTATCTAGTCTTTGAATTTGGAATGTGAAATCAGTTTTTTTATTTTGTGGAATGTAATAATATGTGGATAAACAGTTAATTGAACCGTGAGTTTTTTTATTGTTTCGGAACTGAACCGTAGACTTTTCGTTTGGATACAATTTTTCTTTCATTGAACCAAGACTTTTGATTCGGTCCTCTTATTCATATCAATCCACAACAAACCGGACCGTTAATAGCCCTAGTACAGAACCATGTGTGTGGGGCACGTACAACAGTACAAGTTAAGCTCCAAGTTGGACTTGGGGTTTCTATTATGCACCCTGCACAGCAACGTGTTGTGCATCTCATGGCACGGTCACGCTAGAATTTTTCCGACTATTGGAAACTTTCACCGCGTAGTTCTCGTCAAGTACTACAAGTGTACCAAAAATCAACTCGATTGAATATCGTTAAGTGTCTCATCAGAACACAAATACCTTGGGAAAAATGGAACACAAATAAACACAAACACCGGAACAAAACCGATGAACCTATATTTTTTCAAGTTATTTGTGTTCCGATGAGGCACTTAACCATATCCAATCAAGTTGATTTTTTGTACTCTTGTAGTATAGCTCTACGCGGTGAATATCTCCAATCTTCAAGAAAAAATTGACATGACTGCGCTATAGGGTGCACAACACGCTGATGTGCAGGGACTACAGAGCAGCAAGCCCAGTCCCTCCAAGTTGGCCAGAGTAATGACTGAAACGTTGTCAAGATGTACAATAAATCGGGCAGAAAGTGCATCAAAAGTACCAAAATTATTTGCTTTTTGCAGTATCCCGTTGCTAGGATTCAACTACTACATATTATAGCCATAGCCATAAAGGAATGATTTTAACACCCCTTTTTAATTAATGACACTTCCATTTTTATATTTTAGGGAGTGTTTTACTAACAAAAAAAATTTATATTTCTTAAAAATTAAGATAAATCATTATCTCATAATATATCACATTAAAAATCATGAAAAGTCAATTTATTCAAAAAATTAGCCAGGTGAACTTACTTAACTACTCTTCAATGCAATTAATTTTTCACAAAAAATACACAAAATATTTTGTAAATCTAAACACTAAAAGACAAAAAGAAGAGTGTCATTAGTAAAAAAGAGAGTGTTAAAATCATTTCCCTACTTATCAGGGTCACTTTTGGATTTTCTAAGAGTTGGCCTAAAAGCTCATTGAGTCCGTCAATGGTTAACTTTAACCACCGACTTCGTCAATATGAGACTCCGTTCATCTAAATTGTAGTATTTGGTAATTAATTTGTGAGGAATTTATCTAGATCAGAAGAAATCACACAGATTTTGAACTCATGATTCTACTAAGTAATTATTTGGCCTTTTCTAGTATTTCTCGATACCTTTCCATATGAACCGCAAGTTCTAACATGTACCGTACTAATTCCAGGGTATACTGTTAATGCAGTTGTAAGGTCGTTACTTAATTAAGGGTTTATATGGAATCTTTATAGTGATACTTTTTTTGGGTAAAAAAATGATACTGCGCTTAGTTTATAATTCATGCATACCTGGTTTGTGCATGAATTCAACCAGTTGCTATGATTCACGCCTGGTTTAAACAAACACACCAACTAAATTAATGCCTACAAATAATGAAATAAATATGCGTTGCTTATGTATGCCTTTGAAATTCATTCGGGCGCGTCACGCGTGGATTGTTGACGCACAAATCTTCAAATTTCGGAGATGTAGAGCAAGTTCGTATGGTAAGTGTAATATATTGTAGAAACCAAACTCGAAATTGTATCAATTTCATTTCAAGATGTAGAGCAACAGGTCATTTTTCAATGGCTTCAAAACTCCTAAAATGAACTGTTATTAATCTGTTTAATTCAATCCCACATGTGACGAACTAGACTATGTTACCACCTTCACATGCACCATCAACAACGTATGCCACTCACTTAGTCAATGTGGGACTTAAGGCAGATTTATGACAAGTTGATTTTTTATTTTTTTTTATAACCGGATGTCCGGGCCAACATATGCGCACCTCGACTAGTTTCGGAACCTTAGAGGTAACGATCGGATATAACCTTCAGTGACTCCAAGAGTTTGCTAACAATAGGATTCGAACAAGTTGACTGTTGGTGCTTAATTTCTGGAAAAAAATTTGTTCACCCTCACCAAAAAAAAAGGGTGAACAAAACCTTCATCCTCATTGGTTGAAATGGCGTGGGATCCACCAAGAGTACTTTGCTAACAATGGGATTCAAACAAGTTGAACAAAACCTTCATTCAAGAGTTTGCTAACAATGAGATTCGAAGAAGTTGGCTATTGGTGCTTAATTTGCGGGAAAATTTTTGTTCACCCTCACCAAAAAAGAGTGAACAAAACCTTCATCCTCATTGGTTGAAATGGCATGGAATCCACCAAAATTAGTGTAGCCTACCACAAAATGATGTTATATTTACCTTAAAGTGTATTAATTTGCAATATTACCATCTTGGTTTGATTTTTCGATGATAATCAACCACTAGCTCTTTCCATGTTGAAAGAGAAATGTTACTCCATCCGTCTCTTATTTCTTGTTCTACTAGATGGAGAATCCAACTTTTTAAATCGACATTCAAATTAATGTATGTTTCCATAAAAAGTTTGATTATATTTTTAATATTGTTACCTCTTCATGAAAGACTACTTTTGATCTTTTACGAGAACTAGTTTGTAAAATTTACTCATTTTTAGTTTTGACTTTGCAAAGGTAACAAGCAAGGAGGAAGCATTAAAAAAAAAACATAACGATTGGAAATTTGGAACCCTGACTGTTCCATCTTCTGCCTTTGCTCTCTCTCTCTTCTCTCTCTCATCTTCATTTTGCGCACTTTGTCCAAACTGATAAACCTTACTGAACTAAAATCACCTAGACACAATGCGGTTCGGTGCGGCTTGTTGGTAGTATTATCGTTTTTGGTACTTAATAAATAAAAACCGATTAATCGATCAGTTCAGTTCATTTTTTCATAAAAACTGATCGAACTGAAACACTTACGTTTCTAATTCTTAAGATTGTGTGTAAAATCTGTAAGGAATGATGTGGCTGGGTTTGACGTTCATTTGCACTTCAAAATTGCCACCGCGATAGAATATTTCAATATTATGTTTAAAATAATGGATTTTTTGTTAGAAAATTAGAGGAGAGAATTACATATTTTGGGATTCTTGAAAGCAAAGTAATGGATTTTTTGTTAGAAAATTAGAGGACCACAATTGAATGTATTCAGCAAGGACAGACCAGCATTTTAACTTAGTGGTGGTGGCAAACATGTAAACACAAAACTAAAATAAAGAATTCACTGACTTTAAAAAGTTGAAAAATAGCAAACTAAAAATAATGTTAACAAAGAATGTTTCTCGCACGCAAGTAAAGTACCAAAACTCTATCTACTAAAGTGAAACATCTTGAATTCTGCTCGGCGCAATTTATATGTCTATTAAAGGACATCGCCACTGAATTAATATCAAACCTCTAACACTATCTTTCTTAATGTATACGATCAATAAACTTGCCCAAAATTCATCATCTATATATCCCATTGTGCAATCTAGTTTTCACAAGTTTTACAATTGGAAATTCATTCATGGCCGTAGCCATTTAGCAAACTCTTTAAGCCACTGAGGCTTATGACCAGTCGTTAGCTCTAGAGTCTAGAATTAATCAATTTACGTAAATTGACCCGGACATCAAGTTATCAAAAAAAAATGCCAATAAATTAGATTTGAACCAATAATTTGGCACTTATCCATAAGAAATATGATGAACTAAAGAGTTTGCATACATTAATATATAATGTGGGAGTAAAAATTCAAACATGCTAAGGGGGAGTTTTTGAATGAATTTTATGAGATAAAATGAGAATTTTGATTTCAGTTGGTGTTTTATAAAGGAGTGATAAAATCACCTTATTTTCTCAATAGATAAAATTTAGTGGGATAATAGTTATGGATAATATAGTGTGATAAAATCACCTTCCTTTTATCTATTCGTAAAGTAAGATAATAAAATCTAAGACGATAAAATCAAATAATTTATTGGAAAACTCCCCCTAATATGCTATTAACATTTTTTTAAAATCATTACAGTGCCGGCCAAATCGAACCAATCGAGAGAGTTATTAACCAATTTTTCAATCACGGTAGTATTTTCAATACTATATGATAACCGCACCAAAACCAGACAGCAACTGAAACCGAAACCAAAACCAAAACCAACTCATAATAAAATTATTATGAACCGAACCGTTGTCATCCCTGCCTATAACCACACAAAAGTAGAAATCATTAATTTTAACAAACGATTCGATAATTCTTCTTAACTTGGAATTTGGAAATTTGGTTGATGTTCATCAGTTCATCTCATAGACTGGCATGCAATCCACACATTACATACACAAAACAAAACTACAAAAGGGCCCCGATTGAGAGTGATCGGGGAGGAAAAAGAAACGGATAAAACGGTTTCAGTTTTAGTGGAGAGGAAGTACGGACCAATCACGATGGACCACGTGTGCGATTGTACCGGCACAACTCCCATCATAGCTGTAGGGAACGCGCGAGTTGGGTAGGGTTGACGATACCTGGTAAGTGGGCCCCATTGGTCTTGAGTAGATCTGCTACTTCGACGTACCTTTGATTCTTCTCCACCTGCGGCTCGGCTCTCGAATCCATCTCGGCTTTGAGTTTCAGCCTCCTCGAATCGGCTGATACGGGAACGGCCTCCGCTCGGGCCGGGTCCCACGGCTGGCCAAACAGAGTACCCTTCGTGAGGAACTCGTGAGCCAAATACCCCGCCAGGAGCTGGTTTCTGGAATCCGGCGCCGGAGCCGGAGCCGGTGAGCCGGGTCGAGGAATACTAAGCCTGGCTAGCTTCGGAGCCGACGGTTTCAGATCGTCCAAACCGTCTCTCTCCTTGCGCTTAACTGACGGGCCCACGCGAACGTGATTCAGAAACCGACGGTCTTGATTGCTCATTGTCGTCGTTGCACTCATGACTCGCTCGATGCATGCCACGTCAGCTCCCAAAGAATCAAACGGTTTTTATTACACACCCGGACCCCCTCTCTCAAAACGTTTTTCTCTCTCCTTTGAATTAAAGTACTCCTAGAAAATCCTCTTCCCAAAAAAAAAATAATAGTTAAATAGGAAATTGGTTAAAAGTGAAAATGTCGGGAAGGGCAAAAAACAGTTGGATTCAGAAATTTGGTAGGGGAAAACAAAATACAGAAAAATAAAAGAAATAAACAAGGAATTTTTGGCCCAAAGAAAAAGGATATTCCAATAGGGCCACGAAAATAGATCGGAAAGGCTGTGGCCGGAATCTGACCGTGACCGGAAGTTGGAAAGGGTTGCCGCCGATTGTAGCCCACGGTTAGAGAGAGAGAGAGAGAGAGAGAGAGAGAGAGAAGAGAGGATTGTAGAGAGTAGCATCGCTAAAGACCAGGGGGTATTTATAGGGGGGGCAGAAGTTGTTTGCCCCTGTATTTGCGTTTAATTACATAGGGAAAAGCTGAAAGATGATGACTTTGTTTTGTTTGGTTCTTAAGAACCGGTTTTCTCAATTATTATTTAATTATTACCCCTATTTTTATTTTTTATTTTTATTTTTCTCTCTATCTCTCTTTAATCATTAATACCTATTTTTTAATTATTACATTTATTTCTCTCTCTAATTATTACAAAAACCAAAACTCAAAACCCAAACAAAAAACAACCGATTTGAAAAGACCAAAAAACCAAACTCGAACCTAATTCGGTCCATAGATTGGCTATTTTTTTTTAATCAAACGAAAAACTTAGCCAGTTTGAAAAAATGCCCTGCAATTTTTTCCACCCGGCTATACTACAACAATGGGAACCCAACGAGAGTTTTCTTGTCCCCACTCCTAGTTAGGAGGTTTGCTCTCGCTTTAAATGTTTGAGTTCAATTTTCGGGAGATAAGTTACCAAATAAGAGCATCTCTACTTTTGCACCAAATTTGAATTTGAGTAAAAATCATCAAAAATCTTACTCCACTCATTCACCAAACCCTTCACCAAATTTGATTTTACTCAAATTCTTTACCAAATTTGCTCAACACCAAATCTAACATTAAATTTTGAAGGCTATTTTTTCCCCCTCAAATTTACAACAATGCCATTAATGAGACTTTTACTCAAATTTATGCCTATATTTTATTTTTCCCATTGTATTGCTTCATACCAAATCAAGTTTTTACTCAAATTTTTATCAAAAAATTTGAATCAAAATTTGAGTAAATGGTGGAGATGCTCTAAGAGGTGAAAGTCCATGTGGACAGCATAATGGGCGCGTCAAGTGCTCCCCCTAATTGTGTCTCCCTGTTTTTCATGAATTTAAGTTCCGTGGCCAATCCTAGGTGGATTAATCTCATCTTTTTGTGTGTGGGGATCATATCGTCCAACCAAAAAAAAAAACTAAAATTAAAATAATGGGAGAAGATTACTCACTTTGGCCCCGTTTGCTAGCATACTTATTTACTTTTAAAAAAAAAACCCTAATGAATAATTTTTATTAACAATTATGAATAATTATTTATTTGGCTTTTGTAGCTTGTTTGACTAAAAAAGGGCTAGATTATTTTAAAGCTTTAATTTGAATTTCTTTATTTTAAGTTGCTATTACTCAAATGGATAAAAGAATCTTAAAGTGAATAAATTATTCTTACTCAAGTTTTTTGGGCAATCCAAACATTTAGTTTTATAAAATCTATTTAACAGCTTATTTAAACAAATATTAAAAAAAATTACAACTTATAAAAGGCTATAAAAAATAGTTTTACAACTTATTTCAATTTTTTTAAGCCAATAATTTAAAAAACCTAACTTGTAAATGCTAGCAAACGGGCTTTAAATACGTGCAAGTCCCACTTTAATATAAACTTGTTCATTTTACATAGCATCGCAATCTTTAAACTATTACTCTTTCCATCTCAAAAAGCGAGACCATTGCGGAAAGAAGTGCAATTTTTGATAATTGCATGTCTTTTTTTAGTGGACCAAATTTTTTAGGGAATTGGGGATCTTGCAGGCTCTACAGGGTTGTAAAGTGATCCGTTGATCATATAATTAATGGTTTTGATTTCATCTCGGCACTTAGATGATCCAAGCCATCCATTACCAAAATGAAATCTAACATTACTGAGATCAACGACTTAGATGTCGCACTACAAGATAAGTATTTGATCAAGGAACGAGTATTTCGGTTCACAATTTTCGTCCAACATTACAGCCAAGAATTGAATGCTTGAATCATACCAACATCAAGTTGACTTGTTTTTTCAAGGTTCATGCTAACGGGTGTCATAGTGCAACTGTTAATGGTACAAAAAGTATACTTTCGTAGATCCCACTTGTACAAAAAAATACTTTAAAAGTACACTTAAAGATGTACTTTAAAGTATAAGTGTACTTTTAAATTGTACTTTTTGTACTATTAACAGGTACACTATGACACCCGTTAGCATTTCCCTTTTTCACAAATAATAATGTTAAGTCGTACAGAATAAATGAGTTTGATCACCAAAATTAATGAGCTAGGCGTGAATCGAAAACTTGGGCAATAATTTTGTTGGTTTATATGATGCATGATCAAATTTTAACTTTAAAAGGAAGATCCGCAATTAAAGGCATTTAGTGGAATTAATTGAACCATACAGGAGATATATGTTTCACAAAAGGATCAAATTCTTTCCAACAGTGGAGACGATGGGTTTTCTACCACCGCCTGTTGTGAGTTTCATCGTGGACTCATTGTTATAATATGAGCCGTTCATCTTGTAAAACTTACAAAAGAGTATACTCACTTAAATAATCACTTTGATTGAACATCAATATGTACATCAATGCAGTACACATACCACAATGCTCAAGCTTCATTTTCGTATGATCCTTTTTTTTTCCCCACGGATTTTCATATGATCAAAATAACCATTTAGTAAATATTTTGTTGGTTTATATGATGCATGATCAAATTTTAACTTTAAAAGGAAGATCCGCAATTAAAGGCATTTAGTGGAATTAATTGAACCATACAGGAGATATATGTTTCACAAAAGGATCAAATTCTTTCCAACAGCGGAGACGATGGGTTTTCTACCACCGCCCGTTGTGAGTTTCATCGTAGAATTATTGTTATAATATGAATCGTTCATCTTGTAGAACTTACAAAAGAGTATATTCACTTAAATAATCATTTTGATTGAACATCAATATATACATCAATTTAGTACACATACCACAATGCTCAAGCTTCATTTTCGTATGATCCTTTTTTTTCCCCACGGATTTTCATATGATCAAAATAACCATTTAGTAAATATTTTTTTTGACATGAAAATTCCCTTTTACTATACTAGTGTTATTTAGTTCAATAGGGTAAGATCACCTCCCAATTTCTCATCCCGCCCATAGCGAGATTAATTATAAAAAAAACACACACACACACATACACACATGAAATCTTTTAGTATCACTCCATAAGCCGTTCCTTCCTAATTTTAACTGAGATAATTGCTATTAGACTAGGAGATTTGTTATTTAGAAAACTCGTCGAGATATAAGTTGTCCAAAACACCTTACGTTATCAAAAAATAGAAGAAAAAAAAGTGCCAAGAGAGGAAAAATGAGTGTCAATATTAATTCATTTTTTACATGGGATTCTATCTGTCACATTTTTTTCATTCAAATTTTTATTTTGAAATATCCTAAAATATTTTCAGTTTTTTATATACATTTATAAGGGATGTAAACCCTTTAAAAAAGTGGACAATTTTAAATGTAAGCTGAGTTTCCACTATCGTTGAAGCGGTATTTTGTTTTTTGTCAATCGTTTACAACGTGAAGACAAGTCATTTCCCTTACACATATAACAAAAAATATCATTTAGCAGTAAAAAGAAATTGCATCCACTTTTGATTATACTCGAAAAACAGTAATTTTAGTGGAAACTTATCTTCAATGGAAATTCTAACTTGAAGGTTATTAGTTCTATTAAAAATTTAACACAACAATTTTAATACTACTGTACTAAAATAAAACAAAAATCTGTTATCAAATTATTGGACCACGGATGCTCAAAGGCCAAACACGCGCACAACACTTGCCCAAGAAATGGAAGGATGTCAAAACAAAAAGACATGAACCCGACCCAAGTGTGAAATAACGTTCAAATTTCAAACTTGCAAAATAACGTGTGCTGAAGTAACGTATCTACGCAATTGATGGGTAGGCTCTCAAGGGTTAAATTTGCTTGATCAGTACTAGGTTTCTTCTTCACAAAGTTGATTACAGTGACTTTATTCGTGTAGTAGTTTTAATTTAGTTTAGTTTAATTATGGAGATGCGAATAATGAGTAGAGAGATATAGAGAGAAAAATAAAGATAATGATTACAAAACAAAACTAAAATTAAACTAAAACTGTGAAATGAACAAGGCTATGATTCTTCGATTTTTGAAATCAACCCACAAAAAATTAATTACTTACTTTCCTCGTTTCAAAATTAGATGAGTCGGACCATAAAAAGAATTAGATGAGATGAGCGTAAGTAAGCTTAAACCTAGTTTTTCAAAAAAAATTATCAAATGAGGAGAAGGATTAATAAAATCATTTTTTTAAATATCAACCAATATCAACCTTTCTCCTCATTTGGTAAGCATAGTTTCTCAAGAGAATAAAACAAATGAGGAGGAGGGTTCATATTTAAAAAACTAAAATTTTATCAACCCTCGTTGTAATTTGATAAACTCGTTGATAAAATTGTTTTGAAAACTTAGCCTTAGGTTAAATAAACAAAAATGATATGGGTACACCTAACTTGCTCTTTACATGCACCTAATGTGATGGGACAAACAAGCAAAAACCCAATATATGACTCAACGCATCACCTTGAAATGTGCATGTGGAGGGCAAGTTAGGCGTATCCATAACATTGGAGCAGACATTTCAAAAAAGGAAAAGACAAAAGCTAACGAACACGAGACACTGCGTGATTTGAGAGAGAAAACTTTCCCTGGTAGGCGTTCTGTCTCCCCAACAAAACTATTGCAATTTGGGAGGGTTTGGAAACCCCATTTTGTAGTCTTTGGATAGAGAGAGAGAGGGAGAGAGATGGAGGGTGGAGAGAGAGCAGGGGCTGTACAAACTTGTGGGTGTTCTTCAGCTAGTCCTGTTGTTGGTGATGAAAATCAACAGAAGGAACAAATTGAAGTGATTGATAAACCAATGGAGATTTGCGATATTGATGAAGATTGTGCTGTTGATGAGGATAACGATGATAATCATAAAAATTGTGAGGCTATTGGGGAATTTGTACCTAGCCCTCTGGTGCCTCTCATTGACCAGATTGAGAAAGACAAGGTTTACCTACTGCCTCACTTATCATTTTCTTCTTCTTCTTCTTTTGAACTGCTCGTTTATCATTCCCCTATATGAGTTTCAGCAATGCCTAATTTTTAGTTTCTTGTGTCAAAATCCCAAAACTTTTACATGGGTCTGTTTGTGACTTTGTGTGACACAGGGAAAGGGCTCCCTAGCTCTTCTTGTGATGTTCAAAGTTTCCTGACTTTTTCTTGGCAATTTGTTGATCATAATTTTTCTTGGATATTCTTTTGCTTGGTTCTGAATTGTGGGTTCCCCTTTAGAAGTTGGGGGATTTTGTTGTTTGACAAAGGATTTGAGGGAGATTTTTGGGTAATAAGCTGAGAGATATAGATAGAGAGATTAGAGTACTAAGTGGAGAGAAAACTTATTTAAAACCGATCCCGAGAGAGAGTAAGATTCCAGGAACTCCAAGTGAACAAATTCGTGTCACTGATTAGGGGTGTGGAGCTGAAATGTCTCATAGGATTTGTTAAGATACATGTGGATTTCGGGTGAAGAGACTTGATACTAGTTAGCCATTATGTTTGAATATGTTGTTCAAATTTAGGTTTCAAAGTTTATATGCGCTTTACAGTGATAGATTTGAAATGACTATAATACAATGTTCTAATCTAGTTTTACTAGATGAAAAAGTCTCCTATAGATAATAACTAAACCTCTTGCATTTTGGTGGTAATACAATGTAAACTTTGGCTGAATAGCTGAATGTTACCAAACTCCGCCCAAATAACTCCTTTAAAATATGCATCTATCCAAACACAGCCTTGAACAGTTAAACTTTGGCTACATTAGAACATGGGAGTTTCAGATGAAGCATGCATCCCCATGGAAACGAACACGTCTGATTTTATTTTCCCGTACACCCTGAAAATTTTCTTCTGGCATCAACTCATTGTAATTCTTAAAAGCTTATATGTCCTCTTTTCCATTCCTGATGAAGTTTATTACTCTATTCTCTGTTAACGTTTTAGAATTTCAATTTGCTTATTCACATGCGGTGGAACCAAAACCATAATTTGTGTATCACCCAATAGATAACTGCTAGGTACAGTATTCCACATTCGTTGTTCTAGTTTTTTGAGTCTGCTGATAATAATTCATAAGATGGGACTTATCTTTTTCAGGAGGATGAGAGCTTAAGGAGGTGGAAAGAGAAGCTTCTTGGTTGTGTGGAAGGCAACTTAAATGGTTTGTCTTAGGGTTGATGATACCTAACTTGTACATTGTTTGAGGCCTTCAATTTGGTTTAATTGTTTCATGGAATCCTTCTTTGTTTTGTTAGGAAAAATGGAACCTGAAGTTGTTTTCCATTCAATCGGAATCCTATCTGATGATTTTGGGGAAATAAGTACTCCCATACCTGTTGATGAACGTAAAAGCGGCCATGTCCTCTTTACGCTCAAGGAGGGGTCAGAGTATCGGCTTAAACTGGCATTCACTGTTTTGCACAACATTGTCTCTGGCTTAGCATATACAAACACAGTGTGGAAGGGAGGACTCCAAGGTGATTGAGAACTTTCTCTATTTTCTTCCTCACTGACAGGGCTATATTCAATAAGTGAAGGATCACTTGTTGAGATTTTCGTAAACAAATTGTAGTTTCAAACCTCAACTAATTTTTTATTTTTATTTTAATCCTCAAACCTCAACTAATCTAACCTTAGAAGTGATTGCAAAACAGCTGGTTGAAGGATACTACCTTCATTATGTTTGTGCGCCATTGCAATTCTCAGTTCTTATAAGATGCAAAATGCAAGAGTCACGTCCGCTGAAAGAATGACATGACATGTCGGTGTGGTGTGTGGTTTATACTCTCTTTTTGTACCCAAGAAAATAAATAACTAAAAGATCTAAGTGTTAACATTGCTCATAATTTAATTGTACTGGCCAACAAAGTTTTTGTTTATATTAAGTTCCTTAATTTCAATCCAAGAACATTTAGTACTAATGTTCACAGCACTAATATAGGGTTTCCCCTGCAAAACCACTTTAACAGGAGATATGATTCTTTTGTACCTCTGTATCTTGGGTTTTTTTTTGGGTTTTCATCCTTACAGCATTGGTACTTATTGGTGTTACTGGGCTTAGGAAGAAATCACAGAGCCATGTATATTTCAACTGACTTGCTTATTTTGATTTGTGCAATTCCTTTTTACAACGGTGGCAGTTGATCAAAGTAAAGGAATGTTGGGCACATTTGCTCCTCAGCGAGAAACATATGTCCATACCTTAGATGAGGAGACCACTCCATCTGGTGTGCTTGCAAGGGGAATGTACTCCGCTAAGCTTAAGGTGTGTGCAATTAATGCTGCATACCTACAATTAATGTGGTTTTTTTTATTTGTTGACAATTTACAATTGATGTGTTTAAATGCTAAATTTGTGATGTCTTGTTTTTCACCTTTCCTCCACCCTCTCCTTGCGAGAACACGTGTAACGTGTGTGCACATATACACACGAGCACTCATGTACACACCTATGTAACAAAAAATCAGTGATATAAAAGGGAAAATACAATGGGATCTGAAGGTCCTGGTTTCTTCATAGCCCTCATTTTTACACAGAATACATTCCTTAGTTCTCTTAAGGTTGGAGGAGATTCTCCTGCTTGAATGAATAATGGCTTAAAGAAAATATGCATTAAAAATTTTCTTGTTCATTTGAAAAATAGTGGTTCAAATAGCCTAAAGAGCTATGGTCTACCTGTAGCAGAATTAGACTTCTGTATTGAGTATTGACTGAACTTGAAAGTCACTTTACCCCAGTTTAGGTTAGGGATGATGGTTTTACCAAGTTGGTTCTGTTTGTCACGTACAAGTACATCAAAGCCAAGCTGGTTTTGTCATATGCTGCTGCTAAATTCGGGTGCAAGTCTAGGGATTGGACCTGCCAAACCTCTAATTGAAGAGTACATGGACTCAGCAACAAACGATCATCGTTACAATATTTTGAATTATTTTGCCGCATGGAATCAGTGTGGAAAACATCGCTTTAATATTTGACCCAAGTCACGCAACTCATACTTAGTTCCGGTGTCAATTCAAGTACTGGTTTTGTTTAGAAAGAGTTCGTGTAACTCGGTTCTGTGTGCAACACACGGTTTCACTGCAGTTGATTCAAATGGAAATCTATGCTATAACGTGATCAAATAGAAGTTTCTTCTGTTACGATTTCTTCACTCTCTTTTATTCTTCTCTCTTTCCCTCACATTCAGATGATTGTTTCTGCAGTTTGAAGATGATGACCGGAGATGTCATATGGAGCTCAAATATTCCTTTGAAATTAAGAAGAGCAGCTGAGCTCTCTTTTTGGGAAGAATGCTCTGTGTCATATTTCTCTTTGCCCCCTTTAATTATTTGTTTCCTTTTCCTGTATTCAAGTATGGAGTTATTAAATCCGTAGTTTCAAGGTTTAGAGAAAATTAGATTTGTGGGTGTTTAACTTTACCTTGAGAATTCTGTATGGCATACTTTTCCAAAGAAGTTGAGGTATTGGGACGTTTTTTTTTTAGTCAAATTTCACCATGGAGAACTTATGGCATATGATAGTGGTCTTTAAAACAATATTTTTATTTCTTATTTTGAAGTGACAATAACACAAGAGCCCTGCTTTGTTTGGTTGAGAGTTTTGAGAATAATATTTTGAGAAATATTTTTGAGATAGTGTTTGGCTGAGTTTTTAGAAAAAATACTCCCAAGAATTAGAGATAAGTGTAATAATTGAAGAGATATATATATATATATATATATATATATATATATATATATATAGAGAGAGAGAGAGAGAGAGAGGAAAAAATGAAAATAATGATTGAAGAGAAGGGTATGAGTAGAGAGAAAATTTGATCGTGTTGTTTCCGTACCAAAAATAATTAATAAAATGAAACAATTACTACTACTCAAAGAATAGTGGTAAATATTCCAAGTATCGCTCATCAGGGATTAAAAGGCTAAGTCGCAAGATTTCAATTGATTTCTAAATTAATTCGATAAAAAGGAGAGTCCGATTTTGGTTTGATTTCCTAAAATTATGAAAGCTAGATTAAATTAAACAATTAAAAAGTGAAGAGATTCAATGAGAGAAAATTCTAGGGTTTCGAATCCACTCGACACCTTGTCACAATTCTTATGCAATCTTAAAGGTTAATTTACTCGAATCAAACCGGATATCGTTAGGGTTCGCTGGCCCTCGCAGTATCACCAAAAGATTTTTATGAATCACCAAATAACATGGGGTATCGCCTTTGCCAAAGACGAACCGCCTTACTAAGCATTTTAACCCGCCTCAATGGCAAGACTCGTCCTAATAGCACGGCGCGTCTTACGGAGCATAACCCATCCTACTCGGTTATTCCAAACAATTAAGAACTGTTGTATGAACGTATATAATATCTAGAAAATCATACACAAGATTTGATAGAAAAAATTAACGTCATAAATAAATCCTCAGTCACACAACCATGATTCGAATAATAAAACGCTAAATCAGAACATAAGTAGTGTTATTCTTAGGAGTTCGAAATTTCTTCATCTACTGTACCAGAAGTAGGGGTTTAGCCGGCCATTTGAATGAAAAGCATCAAAAATCTGTCGAACATGTGATTGAACAGTGCTCTCCGAAGGGTTATTGTTGCCAACCCAGTTTTTCCTCTGTTCCGAAGCGAAAACCTCACACTTTTTCTAATCTTCTCTCCTCACTTACCCAGCCAGCAGCCTTCCTTTTATAATGATTAGCACCGCACCACGTTCTCAATTTCCCAAGTCGGTTGCTGTGCATAAAGATTGTTAACCAAGCCCTAAGCCGACACTTCTCCAATTTTTTTGTAATTAGGCCCACTAATCACTTGTTTGAGTATTGAAACAAGCCCAAATATTCTGCCATTTACTGGCCATCACTAATTCTTTTCCTTTGGTATTGCAACACCAATCGCCACCATCATCTATGGGCCCAATTAGACATGCAATAGTATGCAAGTTTCTGTCCTCCAATTTGGATTGTTTGGGAATTAAATTGAGTGCTTCTCACTTTCAATGCCCTTCTAAAATTGGGCCTCTTCACTTTAATTAATTTGATCGTAGGCTTCAATTTGAAAACAAGTAAAATCTAACTTTGCGCTCTTTATATCAAAGCTTTCAAATATCTGCAAAAACACGCAAACGAAGTATTATACTACAATTAACAAAATAAATGGACTTAGCAAGGGTAAATTAGGGACGCTCATGTGTACATTTTACGCGCCTATCAATGGGGAAATAATTTTTTGGGAATTCTTTTTGGAAATGTAAATTGAACACAATGTTTGGATGGATTTTTATTTTTTTTATTTTTAGTATGACAGTCAAGGGTGTTCGGACCCCTTATGTTGCACCTCAACTAATCTCCTACCCAATCATCCACGTCAGGATTAGAGGATTCAAAATAAATTACTTTTTTTGTAAGTTGACCCTAATAATCAAACCTGATCAATTATGTATGGAGCAATTCACCAGCGTACGAGACTTAACCCATGGGGGCTAACATAAGATTTCTTCACCATATGTTTCGAGCATAAAAATGTGTAGTCTTTTCTTGGGAAGGAAAATTATTGAAAAGAATTACTTACATAGTTAGAGCAAGTCCAGCCCTTACCCTTTTTTCCCTCAAATTTGATGCAAAAATTTGGTTCAAGATATGACTCACTCCAACTCCAGACTCAGATTTTGAACCTCTTCCACTACTTGTTACCCGCCGATGCAACTCATGAAAATTCAAATCAAAATTTGGAAAATCACGCCGCCGCCATCCTTCCTTCAAGTGCTGACAACAGTGAAGTAAGTGACGACAACGACGACGATGGTGGATAGATTATGTTCTGCTACAATGGCAACAACAACGACCGTGGTGACGAGACCTCCACCACCACCTCTCCTCCAGATCGATCTATGTTCTTCTTACCTTCACCAGTGACGACAACAGTGGTGGTGGAGAGTGGTCCGATGATCGTTGTCACCACAAAGGTACCGTTGGAAATTTGGTTCAAGGGCTTTTTTCTCCCCAAATTTGAGGAAAAAATTGAGTAAAGTTTGATTTGGTATAGGTTTGGTTCAAGGACTGAAGGTTGAAATTGGAGGTTTTTTACTCAAATTTGAATTGGTTCAGGGTTTGGTGTAGGGATGGAGGTGCTCTTGGATACCCTAATTTACATTGACTCATTGGATTTCAGTTGTTATCTTCCTTTATTTCTTCAAAAAATCCTAAAAACGCAAATTTAAACCACAACTTCAGGCGCAATTGTGTTTGGAGTTGTGTTTTAAAATTGTGTGTTTGGAGTTATGCTTTAAAATTGTGTTCATAGCATTTATTTATTTTTACTTACATGGGTTTTTCTTAGCATCTTGATCATTGTTCCCGTTATTCAACTTCCAAATATTTATTTATTTTTTTTTTAAAAAAAAACCTGAAAAAAAAATGGTGGGAGGGGGCAAGTAGTGCAGTAACTCCCCTTGGGCATAATTATAAGAGCTCCCGCCCCGCAATGAAATATTGGGTTCTAGCCATACCTACTGTCTGGAATGACAAATTGTCGCCACAACACTACTTAAATATTAGATGGACAAAGGGTTATTCATGCTAGTCCTGCAGCTAACGGGACTCAAACTTTGTCAGATCGTGTACAAGAGGGAGGAGTACTTAAGCTCACTCACCCTTACCATGTAGGGTACCACCTTTAGTGGTATTCAACTTCCAATTCTTGGCAAGTGGTGGCTAGCTCGTGCAGTAGAGCTCTTGGATATCTCATATTGTATCTCAAGCTATGCTTACGTAGTACCCAAATATTGCATCCTTAAAGGTGAATGCTAAAAGAGTTGTACACTCGTACCAAGACATTCGTGAAAAAGGGTTATGTCAGAGGGTTGTCCCACAAGCTGAGACCAGAACAATTCTTTGTATTTTTCCAAAACTTGCAGGAATGTCGCCAGTGCAGAACTAAATGAGGGTTCTGGTCATCTCCAGTAACGTTATTAGTGTAAGAAATAGCACAATTAGTTAACACACGCACGCACACATACTCCATATATATATATATATATATATATATATATATATATATACATATCATTCCACAACCATGCTTTTTCTTTTCAAAAAGGACTTTTCAAACTGCTAAAAATTGGGAGAAGATTTCCCTTAATCTCGCTCCTTCAATTTACTTGGTTATTGGAGATAGAAATTTCCCATTTGCATCTTCAATTCACACACGGCAAACTCATCCTAGGTAAGGAAGATTACCTTGGCTTTGTTCGTTTAGTAGTTTTTGTTTAGTTTTGAAGACATGAGTAATGAGTAGAGAACAATAGATAAAAAAATGAGGGTAATGATTGCAAACTAAAACTAAACTAAACTAAATCATGAAACGAACAAGGCCGTTGTATCTGTATAACAACAGGTTATAAAATTCAAGGGGAAATTGCTTTTAAGTCCCTTCAAATATAGTTAATAACACAACTTGTGCAATAAAAATATATACACAAATGAAGTTCAATTGACTAATTTAATTGAAACAAAACAATAGATAAAAAAATGAGGATAATGATTGCAAACTAAAACTAAACTAAACTAAATCATGAAACGAACAAGGCCGTTGTATCTATATAACAAGTTATAAAACTCAAGGGGAAATTGCTTTTAAGTCCCTTCAAAGATAGTTAATAACACAACTTGTCCAGTAAAAATATATACACAAATGAAGTTCAATTGATTAATTTAATTGAAACTAACGTTTGTTTGTTATTATCAAAATCTAAAACTTTGGGGCTAACAATCTCCCACTTTTTGATGATAACATTGACTAAATAGTATTTAAGAGAGAGAATTGAGATAAGATAATTCTCCCATAATTGATGCATCATTTGAGCTTCTTTTCTATTTCTCTCCCTTTTATCATCAACACCTCAAATACTAAACAAGTCCAACTCAAGTTTGAATTTTTTGTCTTAGTTTCAAGCTTGATTTTTTGAACTCAAATTCGAGCCCTAGAATCGAGTCCGAGCTCGGACATTTCAAAGTTCAGTTGGGCTCAGCTGGAGCCCTAGACTAAACCTAGAAGAAGGGGATAGTGTGGGAATTACGGAAATGAAATCACGGTGGCGGGAGTTAACATTCGAGGCAAAGCGCGCCAAGTTCAAATGTCAGCGTTTTTTTTTTTTTTTTTGTCCAAAAAGCAAAATACTACTACAGTAGTACTCGTATATTAAAAAGCCCTTTCTCCAAGCCTCTCTTTCTTCTCGTCTGCAATTAAAGAGTCAAAGCTCAAGCACAACAATGGCGGACGCTTCCATCAACTCCAGCTTTCTCAATCCATGGCTTCTCCATCACCAGAAAATGGGTCTCGAGCTCAAGTGCCCTCTCTGGTACTCTCTCTCTCTCTCTGATATCGTATTTGAGGTACTGCATCTGGGTAATGTGGTCTTGAACTAAACATTTCTGTGAATCTTTCAGCCTAAATCTGCTCAACCGACCAAAGCTGCTGCCTTGCAATCACATCCTTTGCGAGTTCGTTTCCTCTTGTTACACCTCAATCTCCTCTTACTACTATACTTCTCTCTGTCTCATTTTTCTTTTTTTGTGGGTTTTTTTGGCTTGTGTCCTGGGATCTGACTTCGTATGTTCGGAAACCCTATTTCAGTTTCTGCGTACCAAGATCTACCCAGTTTGGATCAGAGTGCCCCGTCTGCAAACAACAGTACGCAGAACTTGGTATGTGATGCAATAAACTTGTACCCGCAAAATCAAGAATGTGATTTTAGAGAGAGAAAGCTCCAAATTGGGATCTCACAAGATAACAATTTTACTTCGCTGATGCAGTCTATTTTACTAGTAGTTCATTTTGTGGATGTATATTTGTACACAGGTGTTGTGAAGTGTCTTATGTTATAAAATGGTGTTTTAGGGTCTTTGCTAGTGAGTTTTATTCTTTTTAAAATACGAAAATCGAGGGCATAGCTAATTGTATCCTTTTTGGGAAGTTTCTCTCCATAATTATTGTAACCCTTAAATTTGGTAGCATCAGTGTGGATTCTTATCTCTTTCACAAAGTCTTATTCCTTTTTTGGGTTTTGTTGATAATGATAGGAAAACAATGCCTTAGTTCATTTTTAGACCTCCATCGGGGCTTATGGGAGAGGCAGCAGACTAAATACAACAATTACAATGATTTAGTGTTAAGTTTCCGATGTGTTCCTCATGTTGGTGTGTTTGGGTTATGGATTTATGGAGGGCAAGAAAATGTTAAAAGAAAGTATAAGACATTGTTTCTTTGGTTTTTGTGTCATTTCCTTTTCCCCTTGATAAATTATTTTACAAATCCTTGATCCAAGTGCAACCTCTTTCTATAGCAGAAAGTGCCCCATGAAGTAGTGCACACTGTTTTTTCTTGACCTTGCTCTTTGATCTGATTATAGCCGAAGAAACCATCCATGTGGTTCTGAAGTATATTTGGGGAAAAAATTACAGTAGGTGGTAGAACTGCAACCCAGAACCACAAGAGTGGTGCAAAAGGGTCATGTCTGCCTTGTTGAGGAGTGCAGTTGTTTCATGTCCAACTATTATTCCTTCTTTCTGACAAGTGACAACACTTTAGTGCAATTCAATCTTTCATATAAATGAGAGGGTTGTTTCTCATTTTTGATGCATTATGGTAGTGTTTGAAGGCTGTAATTCAATAAAAAATTTGTGGAAGGATTTACAACAATAAAGGAAATTGACGGGGAAGCCAAAGAATGAATGTAGCCTTTTCATTCATATTTGCTCTCTCGGAAAATCCCTCCACAAGCTATTATCCAAATACAGCCGAAGGATAATATTTGGGGAAGAATTTACAGGGTGTAAAATTGATTTATGAACTTTTATGTAACTAAATGCCTCCATTGTGTTGCAGATGTAAGGCCAGCACCCTACATCGAAAATTTAGTAACCATCTATAGAAGTTGGGATGCCAGTTTCGGTGCTAGTCTGTTCCAGCCTCTTACATCTGGTACCACAATTTATGATCTTAATCTTTTTTTGGCCAAGATACTTTCCTGTTATTCAGCAATTCTTCATCTGACTGGCTGTGCTTGTTTTTTGATTGTTCCAGAAGCTAAAAGGGATTCTAAGGAATCGCCTTCTTCACTTAACACAGATGATGATAACGAGACAAAGGAGTTAGTTGAAACACCCCAAGAGGGATCTAGCAACGGGGAGTGCCAAATCTTAATACCTACTTGCAAACGAGTTTGGGCTCCACCTAACAATGCTGCTGAAGGGAATAAGTTGACTGGTAAATTTGACAAATCTACACCGCCGATCAATTTTATGACAGAAGAATTGAAGATGGGCTTTGGGGATCAAGTGGTTTTGCGGGGTGGTGCCAAGGTGATTTCACCACAATGTCCTGGTTGGATGAGAGGTGCAAAACACGAAGAGCTTGGTACAAAGGAACTATGTATTGATCAAGAGTCACAATCATCACCAGTCAGCACTCCTTCGTTTGATAACAAAGGAACAGCTGATAATCCAGGGAGCAACAACAATGTAAGATATATAAGAATATCATTTTGACATGTCATTTCATACTAACATGCTGTCTGATTTCACTGTTCACACAAAGCAATTTCTTTAGGGTTGTCATGTATTTTTTTTTTTTTGGTAGGGTACAAAAAATATTCCAGCCAAGAGATTACCTGAGGACAACTATAATGAGGGAGAAGGAGAAATGGATGGACTCTCACTTGGTGCTGGGGTAGATTGTGCCAGGAATGTTAAAAGACAAAGGAAACAGAGCAATGGGTTGCTCAATATGGTTGTGCCTATCACTGGCTGCACTCAACCAAATATAGTTCCTTCGGAAAGTCTAGCAATATCAAAGCTGGATTGTGGAGAACTGTCTAGTGCAAATGATCGCACACTTTCAGATTCAATTGATGCAAGTGGAAGTATTTGTGCCTTTTGCCAGTCCTCTGGAGTCATGGATGTGAGTGCCATTTCGGATTTGTTTGTCTCTTCATTTCTTTCATGACGATAGATATTGCCATCAAGTGTTATTAGCAGTGTGTTTGTTGTATTCTTTCAAACTGTCTGAATGTTTCTTCAAAACATTTCTGTGGTGATTGTCGTCTTTTTGTCCTGTCTTTGTGTTTGCAGAGTACTGGGCCCATGTTGCATTATGACAATGGAAAGGAAGTAGTTGGAGATGCAGCGACAAACTCAAATGTTATACACGCTCACCAGATATGCATTGAATGGTGCGCCATCCTGGGCATGTTGTTCTAGTCTTTCCAATTCTTATTGATTAAGTAATATTAAAAGCTGCTGATGAGGCTGTTCTAGGCATTACTTAAGTTCTATGATTTGGGTTGATGTTCTAATGAAAAGCAAATTCCTTGTGTTTTATTCTGTTAATGATAGGTTGGCCTTAAATATTTAACAATTTTTTAAAATTCCATTTGCATTTTGCAGGACACCTCAAGCTTATTTTGTTGGCGAAACAGTTAAAAATTTGAAGGCAGAAGTAGCAAGAGCTGCAAAGCTGAAGTGCAGCAGCTGTGGGCTAAAAGGAGCAGGTCTCGGTTGCTTTATGAAATCATGTCGCAAAAGTTATCACGTGCCTTGTGCGATGGCAGTCTTGGGTTGCAGATGGGACTCTGTGAGTAAACAACATTTGCCTGTTTGACAGCAAGATAAACTCAGGAACATTGCCAGGGAGGCTTACCGTTCTGTTATTGATTTTGTTTGTTCTCTCTTTGCAGGAAGACTTTCTAATGTTATGCCCAAGTCATTCTTCGGTCAAGTTTCCCTGTGAAAAGTCCAAGTCCAAGAAGCATGCAAGCAAAGAACAACAATTTGTGCCAACCGAGATGATGTAGGGAGATAATTTTTATCCTCAATATTTTTACTAAGCATTCAAAGATTCAAATTTAATCAACAGTGGAAATTCATTTTGCTTTCGTACTTCCAAATGTTTAGGATATGCTTTTTGAATGCTATGTGCTTAATGGCTAATTTCTTGCAAGAACCGTTAGTTAACCAATCGATTTGTTGTTTTTTTCGGAACAATTTTTCTGGTGACTAAGGCTCTCATTTTTTTCTTTTGTTATTGGTCGAGTCTTGGCCCTTGGAATTATAGAAAAGGGTAAAATACTCTCTCGTTCTTTTTTCCTTTTCTTTCTTTTGTGGAACTTTTCTATAGGGCTCTGTCTTTTATCTGAGCATAGCTCCTCCCTTCTATTTCGTCTCTTGTAGAATCAATTTCAATCTTTGTGATATTCAAATACAGCACCATGCTTTGTAGAAATATTTGAATCCCTATTTTGCAGCAGCAAACTGTTTTGCCATATGTTTGGTGAGTATTTAGTCTTATTTCCAGGTTTTCCACATGAATAGTTTTTTGAGAGGGTAAAAAATTTCTCTTTTTTTGTAAGTTGGCTTGGGGAGAGGAAAGGCAATAACAAGCATGATATTTTGTTGTCTAAGTGAATTTGTAAAATGGAACGGACAGGTACTGGTATACTGGAGTTTATGGTTTCTGTTTGCCTTTTAATTAGCCATTTTGGTTTAACAAAGCAAGGTAGGTGATGTGCTTTTCATATTGTTATGAGAGTGCATCTATTTGCAATTTGTGGCTTGATACCATTTTCATCTGTCAATGCAGAACCTCTAAGCAGCCCAAGGTATGGGATGTGTCACCTAATGGAGTGAAAGAATGGGTTTTCTGTGGATCTGCTCTGTCTGCAGAAGAAAAGGTTGGTTCTAAGAAGATAGTTATCTAGGCTTATTTTGACCTAAAAAGTTAATTAACTTTTTACTTTTTTGAGTTTCGAAAAGTCATTTGTTTTGGGCTAAAGGCTTATTTTGGCCCAAAAAGTTTAACATACTTTTTGCTTTTTTTTGAATTTCAAAAGTCAAAAAGCAAAAATCATGCTTAACTTTTTAGCCCAAAATAAGCCCTGGGGTCCATGTTTGCGAGAAGTCATGCATGACACATACAAAGGCATGAGGATACAGGGTTTATTATTGGTTGTTTTTTTCCCGTTTGAATTTTGACTATGTACAATATATTGTGATTTTCATTCCCATGGTTTCTTTTGGCTGCAGGGAATTATATTCATACGACAAAAAAAATGTTCTTCCGTGTAATTTCATTGTTTTGATTTGACTGGTTTTCTTTTTGCATATGCTTGACTACTGTTACCTTATTCAGGTTTATGGTCCCTACATGTTTTGGGGTTTAGGTAGGGACATAAACACTGAATTCATCCACCTATCTGGAGTTGTTTACCAAAATATGATTATTGGAGCTTTTGATACTTGGGTTTCTGCTGTATAATTGTTGATTGGAAGCACATTCAGATGAATCAATTCGGGAGTAGCCTTATAGTTCTTTCTAATTTCCAATGTGCAGTTCCTTTTGGTCAAGTTTGCAAGCATCTGTGGTGCAACCGTGTCCAAGTTTTGGGATCCAAATGTTACCCACGTCATTGCTTCCACAGATGCGGAGGGTGCATGTAGCAGGACTCTAAAAGTTATGAAGGCAATTTTGAGTGGGAAATGGATCCTTAAGACTAGCTGTGAGCTCTATTTCTGCCTTCCACTTTGTTTCTATTTTCTTAAGTGGAATTTTTTTACGGTTGTCTCTTTTCTTGGTAGGATGTATTTTTAGTGCTCTTGTGCTTTGCTTCAAGGATGGGTTGAGAAATTAATTAGAAGGTTAATCCGCTATGCCTTGGGTTTTGGATTTACAGGGATAAAAGCATGCATGGAAGCAATGCATCCTGTGGATGAAGAACCTCATGAAGTTACTCTAGACAATCATGGTTGTCGTGACGGCCCCAAAACTGGCAGACTTAGGGCTTTGGACAATGTGAGTGGATTTTGGAAATATCAAATGTGACCAAATAAATCATCATACTTCCTTTTCATACCCAATGACGGTTACACTATATGCCATGGACTAAAATGGGTCAAGTTAGGACAGTTTTGATTTTTTTCAGTTTCTGTCATTTCATATTAGACATTTGGAACGTCGAGAAAAAAGATTCCATAGGTGTCAAGTCATGGGATATATAGTTATATACTA
This sequence comes from Vaccinium macrocarpon, assembly GCA_022606695.1. NCBI lineage: Eukaryota > Viridiplantae > Streptophyta > Magnoliopsida > Ericales > Ericaceae > Vaccinium > Vaccinium macrocarpon. Next base: position 32,796,905 of record CM040176.1, on the reverse strand, counting down.
ATCTTGCGTCTTTCTTAGAAAACAGGAAACCAATGAAAAAGAACATAAAGAAAGTAGTTTCACGAATCCCTTTTTCTTTTCTTTTTCGCTCTATACTTATAACATCGAAACTCAACCCGAAGACTTAAGTTCCTCTGCGTGTTTCTGTTTATTGGCTATCTGAAGTTGGTTTCATGATTCAGTTGAACATTTTTATTCCTTCTTTTGCAGGCACCAAAGCTCTTCAATGGTTTAAATTTTTACTTCACCGGCGACTTTATACCAGGTTACAAGGAAAACCTCCTAGAGTTGGTTACAGCTGCAGGAGGTTTTGTTATTGGGAGCAAGACACAACTAATTGAACAGAGTCAGAATGTCCAATCAACTCCTTCACAAGTAACTCTTCTTGTCTATAACAATGACCCCATGCAAGGGTGCAGATTGGAAGAGGATGGTTATGTTGTGCTGCAAAGGCTAGAAAAAGCAGAAAAATTGGCTGGTGAAACAGGGTCTCAGGTCATCCCCCACACATGGCTGTTGGAATCAATTGCTGCATGCAAGTTGTGTTAAAACTAAAGGCTTGGAGTCAAATGTAATTGATACCTTTTTCTATGCCATTTGTTGTCTGTTCACTTGGCCTTTGTATTAGAGAAGTGCCTGGCTAGGATTTTTAATGTCTTGAGGTATGTGTAAGCAAAACACTTTTCCATTGAATAAGTGAAATCATTGACTGCCCCTTGCTTTTTGCCACCTGCTCTTGGGTATCTCTACCTAGCCAGTCTTTCTTCCTCTACTGTTTTTTCTTAGTTGACACCATCGAATAAAAAAAGCTTCTTGAGTCTGAAGCCGACGGAAGTGGCTGGAATTTTGTTGGATCAAGAACAAGTTGGAAGTGAAATTTTGTGCAGGGAAACTAACTCTTTGAAAGTAAAAAACAATGGCAAGTTCTGGCAATCAAAATCAATGATTCCACAAAGAGTTGTTGACATTATTTCTAAAACAATCATTAATGAAACCAAAGTTAAGGAGGCATGAGAGATTCTTTGAAATGAGTATAAAGGCAATTTAAAGATAAAAACTATCAAACTCTAATCCTTGGGAACAGATTTTCAGAGTACAAAATGAAGAATGTTGAATTGTTCAAGGAGTCATTTTCTAGAGTAATGGAAGTTGATCAAATTAAAATAAATGAGACTATTACTAGTCAAAAAAATATTGAGAAGATCTTGATTTCTTTGCCGGAGAAGTATAATCCTATGGTTCCCGTTCTTGAAAATACTCCCAATATTGCCACTCAACTCTCAAGAAATGATAGGTTACCTTAAAACATTTGAGTAAATGTTGAATAGGCAATTCAAAAAGTCAATTGAAAGTATCTTTGAATCTAAGCATTAGTACTCCGAAACCCCAAGTAAAAGACTTCTGTTTAACTCATGATCAATTTACAAGGGAATCTTGAAAAGATGGCTGATATGGACGAGGAAGAGGTAGAAATTCAAGTGGAAGAGGAAGAAATAATTTTCAAGGAAGAAAACTAAAAAGTCCACTCAACAAAGGTGTGAACTAAAAATAAACAGTCCATCGTAGGTGTAAACAAAAACGTCACTCTCAAGGGCAACAACAAAATCTAGACCAGCTAGCATGTTCTGGTGATCCCTGAATGGTTTCGGTTCTTCTTCTTTCGACAGAGTAGAATGGGTGAACATATTTTGGAAGTCGTCTGTGAAATATTGCCTAGGAGTACTTCCATTCCAATAAGCTTCACCAGCCACCAAATAAATCCTAGTGTTCCATGTGAACCCAAGCCCTTTGAGCGAAAGGGAAGTATAGGGGTCAATGGACAACCACTGAGCTTCCTTCTGTCTTACGCATCAATTTCTTTTTGCTTCCAATGGCTGACCATCGCATCCTACGAAGCTCATCAACTTCTTCTACAGTCAAATTATGTCTGCTGCCTGTAAATGCAAACATATCCTTATCATTCCAATAGATATAAGGAATGAAAACAACCAAGGGAAAAAATACTGCCTATAATCAACTGAGCTCCGTCATTGAACAAATGAATAAACATGATAGTCTGACCTGCAGTAGTGTTAGTGTGTTACGACTTACAAGGAGTGGCATACCCCATGAACACACCCTGGCAAAAATAACAATTGGAATTGTTATTATTTAATCCCTTTTCAGAGACTCCATGTTTTTATCGATAGACTTGTTTTGCATGTAGGATTGTGTATAATGTGGAAAGTTTGGAACAGTAGGATTGTCTATAGAGATGGGTTGTGGTGTTGATGGGGAAAGTTGTGACTGATGATGGAGAGAAAAAAGCAGGAAACAAGCAAAACTAGGTGCCACCTCGTGTGTCCAAAATGTGAGCTTTTAACGATTGTTAGTGGACGTCATTTTAGAGTACTGATGGCGATATGAGTAGCCCAGTGTCAGTATTAATATGGTCTTCTAATGTTTTTGAGAGTTTGACTTCAAAAGAGGCAGAAAATTATATGAGCAGGGTGGCTCTTATTGCCTGGTATATCTGGAAGGCTGGGAACAAGGCTGTTTTTCAGCAAAGCATGGTTAACCCTTTGGAAACTATTGCGAGAATTAATTATTTGAATCTGGAATTTTTGAATGTGGATGAGATACTTGACGTCCAAGACTCCAAATGGATAAACTCCCTCAAAAAGAGATGAAATATCTCGTTGGAATGCTCCAGACTGTGGAAAGTTCAAAGTGAACTGTGATGTGGCTATCCCAGGAATGGAAGGGAAGGGAAAATGGCAGTGTTGCTCAGAACTTGGGAGGGTAAACTGGTCGAGTGTTGATGGAAGGACCAAATCGGTGGGGTTATTCTCAAGCTTGCAAGGTGAGTTACTGGCCATTCGTGAGGCTTGTTTATTTGTAAAGGCTTTGGTGAACAGAGATGTTGAGGCGGAATCTGACAACCAGTAAGCTAATGCCCTTAGTGTTTCTGAATTGGTTCCCCCATGGGATGTGATGGCGGTGGTATCGGATGTTAGGGACTTGGGGAGGCAGGGGAATTTTTCTTTTGGCTAGGTTCGAAGACAAGCCAATAAGCTGCCCAAGAAGTAGCAGCTTTGGCTCTTAAAGGCGTTCTTTCACTCAACTGGACTTCATCCTCTCCGTGGTCTTTACTTTCTATTTTATGTATGGACAAGTGAGAGCAATTGCCAAAAAACAAGGCTTAAGCATGTTCAAAATCTGAGCACACTCTGGCAAATTAAAATGGACATACGTCCTGGAACACACAAAATGAAGTGAATATCAGTCCAATGCTTACCGCTGGAGCTGAAACAGCAGCAACATAAGTAGCAGAAGAAAAAAAAATAGTAAATGAAACCGGCAAATACATATTGGGATAGCATCTATTCAAGGGAAACAAAATGCTTTTAAATGCACTAGCATAGCATACACTCTCAAACTGTAATTCATCAAATGGTAAGAACACGGTGTCAAATCTCTCAGTGTACATTCCCGGTTGGAAGGTCAAGGGGTCGAATCTTGCCTAAAGCAAGAATCAATAATTTCACCCATCATGGAAGTTGTTCCCTCTTTCTATATTTCTTCCCCATCATAGAGCTATTTCTAGGATTGACTTACTTGTTGGGCTTTGTTGTTTCGAGGAGTACACAACTAGCGTCCCGTGATTTGTTATGTGTAATTCATACATGATGTAGATAATCTGGCCGATCGAATGACCAAAAAACAAAAAATTAGCAGGTGGGCGAATGAAGCAATGGTGTTTTTAAAATGGTATCTCACTGTCTCAGGATGATATGAGTGATTTGGACATATAGTATCAAATAAGAGGTACTAGTAAAGAAACAAGCGCTGTAAATCTATCAAGAACAGCTTTTGGATTTCTTCGAAAATTTAGTTTACATGTAGATTGGAGAACGGAGATTGATTTCCTTCAAAGACGAAACAGCTGTTGGATTTCTTCATACAAGTATCTTTCCTTCTAGACCAAGAACGTCGAATGAGCGGGCGGTCAACGGCGTTTCGATTGGCCGGAGCTTTGCAGACCGTTGTCGGAGATGATTCTGATTGGCCAGACGGCCAGGGAGGGAGAGAGCTTCACCGCCAAAACCGTCGACGACGTCGGTTCTAAGGGAAAGAGCGAGATTACATTGAAACCGGTTATTATGGTATTGATTCAGTACAACCAAACCTATTTTAAGAAACATAAATTCATTCGGATCAAGTACTAATCCATTTTCAATTAATATGAAATTTTTACATGAAATGTATTTTTATGCGTTCTACAATATGAATGTCTTAGATCATTAAAATATTACTCGGATAAATAGAAAACGTACTTAGAGTCCCTTGAGAGTTGTTGATAAGGAAGAGGATATGATTCAATGTATCCAAACCTATTTTAAAAATTAGAAATTTAGTTAGATTAAGTACTAGTGTGTACTTTATTTACGAGATATTCATAAATTGTATGTGTTATAATAATTTCTATAAGAAGAATGTCTCGGATTATTAAATTATGATCGATATGGGTAGAAATTGTCTTTGTAGTAACCATGAGTTCTAAGAACTAAAACGAAGTCGTTTTTTGTGTCATGACATAGGTTCAACCTATGTCATGACGTGGAGATTATTTTTACCAAAGCGGGGGAAAAAAAAAAAACCGAAAACCTCAATTCCCATTTTCGTTGGATCTGTACAGAGAAAGAGAGGGGGAAAGGGACTGCGGCGACCACCACCGCGAAACCCACCACCACCGGCAGCGCCTCCTGCCTCCCTCTCCACCTCCACCTCCGGCATCGAACACTCCATTACTGCGAACGCGGCGAATGTCTCTCTCTCTGCTTGTTTCAACTAGGGTTCCAATGTCTGCAATCCTACTTGAACAGGTGAAGTGATTTTAGGGTTTGAAGTTGATGTCCTCTGAACCCAGTTTTGGGGTTCAAGAAATAGGAATTTGTCTTTAGGGATTTTTATGACTTGAAAATGTTGATAGCCCAGTGGTGACAGCCATTCAATCGAATGAAAAACGCCACTGTCCCCGATCTTGCTCTGGACTTTCTTTTGGTTAGGTATTAGTTTCAAATTTCAGGAGATACATGGCATAATTTCACCCTTACAGGGCATAATCTAACTAAAATATGCTTGTCAAATTAATTGCTTTTAACTGTTATATTTGTATCATGAACATTGTAGCATTTCCTTTTTCTTTGTATGACATTCTTTGTTTTGATATATCTGGTTTTCAATCTTCCAATCCTGGAATCCATCTTGGTATGGTAATGTTGTGATGTCTCACTCGCATGGATGAGAAAGTCCTTCAGTTTAACATTTGATCAAAGGATTTTCCTTTTAACTATTTAGTGCTTCTCTGATTTTTTCTTCAATAAATTTTTTGTGGTGGGGCAATGTGCAACTTAAATTTTTTTATCCTGAGGCAATGTAAAGATTCAATAGAGTTGTCTAATGCTTGTGGATCCTTCCATAGTGCTCATGTCGAAAATGGTTATATATTTATAGTTTCAGTTTCTGGGGAGCAGCCTGGTCAGGATTAGGAATAGGTTATTTGTATGGAAGGTGGGACTGTTCTAAAAGGATCACACACAGGCAAGACAATCCTCCTTTATTTGCTCAGGAAACTAAATAACCTTTTTTTTTTTGAAAAGGGAAACTAAATAACCTTCAGCAAAAAGGTTTAGGTGTTTTTACCATCCAACCTTGATTAACCGAGGTTTTAGCCAGGAAATGACGAAAAACTGGTGGCATAACACTAGCTGAAAGTCGTTGGACATTAGCATTTGATTTCAATGCGCTGTGCTGTGTGTTCATCGAAATGGAGGTTGCAATACTTCTTGAGTGAGCTTGATCCCAATCTACTTCCCTTTTTTTTGTCCTTTGAATACTTCTTTTCTTTGGTAAATTACGATGACCTTCCCTAAGTCCCCTAACTTTGGTATAGTTACATCTTTTGCGATTTACTATTTTGCAGCACAGTAGCACTTGCAATTAAGTTTTAGTCAAATGATAGGAAACAATGAGATTCATCTACTGAAATTTGATGCAAAGAGATATAGCCCTTTTTATGAAGTAAGTGGAAGGACAAAATAGTCTCTAACTCGTTCGCTAATCCTCTTTCTCACCCTTCCAATGCCTGCTCTACAATTCAAATCACTATTGATCATAGCTGCTACCACCCCACCCAACCTTCTACTTTCTTCTCATCTCTTTTTAAATCTCTCTTTCTCGTGTTCTCCTCATCTCATCTGATCTCCCTCTCCCTCAATGTGTTGTCCTATTACCACTTTTTAGCTGCAATCATCGTCTTTAAACTCTTAGCTGGGCTTTTCTTTTGGTAAACCTAACGAATGATCGCAAAGTTTATTCCTAGATTCTGTGTCTACTGCCTAGCACACAAATATTTGTTTAAAGATCAGGGTTGACTTTTTGTTTTGGTTGTCGATCCTTATTTTTTGGAACTAAAGGTCTTGTATATTGGCCAAGGAACCACAGTGATGTCAAGAGCTTGTATATTTCGTGTTCTAAATGTTACTTGTGGATGTGAGGGATAGAGTATCCAAGCTTGCCTCCTTTCGTGGTTCCATTTTTTCATATTCCCATATGGAAAGCGTGCTTGATATTGATCATGCCTTTGACTAACAATTTGTGAATAAATTGTAGTGGCATTCATCTAAGAAGCTACAGACACGAGAACAGGACTGGGCAATTGAACACAGTGGGGGACAAGACATAAAATGTCATATATTGGAATTGATATTTAGTTTTTTTTTTGGAAATGGAAATGGATATTTAGTTTCTATTCATGTGAAAATTTCATACGGACACAACCGAAGGTAATGGTATCTTTACAACTAGAATGTTCTACATTGATGACCTGGACAGTCTATTGAGTCCTGGTACAATACATGAAAAGAAAATATGAAAATGAATATGAAAAGTCATCTAACGGAAAAGATCCGCCTGGTACCGGGCGGATCTCATCCGTTAGTGTATCGGGTGGATCTTATCCGTTAGATGACTTTTCATGTTCATTTTCATGTTTTCTTTTCATGTATCAAACTCTTTCTCTATTCTATTTTGAAGATCTAAGAAAAGAATGTGCATGTACGAGATTAATATAAGTTAGTCGTGTTCGTGTCAAAATTCTCTCAATCCTAACTTGACCTATTTAATTTTTTGTGTTATTGTGTCGTGTCATATTCGTTCTTCGTGTTAGAAATAGCTAACCCTAACCTGCTAACTTCGTGTCGGGTTCGTGTCATGTCATCGTGTCTTTCCACAAATTCCCGTGTCGTGTTATCTCGTGTTCATGTCAGAATTTTTTTACCCCTAACCTGACCTGTTTAACTTTTTGTGTTCTCGTGTCATGTCATATTCGTGTTTTGTGTCAGAAATGACTGACCCTAACCCGCTAACTTCATGTCGTGTTCGGGTCGTGTTCTCGTGTCTTGTCAAATATTTCCACCCTACCTAGTAGTACTTATTTTTATGGACGACGATGACTATGCCAAATATCGAACATTCATTTTGCCGAAATAAGCCTACACTGCCCTAGCTCCTCACTACTTCAGTACTCCGGCCGAGTTATCCGTTTTTAGCAAAATTTATTAAAAGCCAATTTTCCATAAAAGTGTTAAAAACTAAGTCGCCAAAAGTCAATTTTCTCTTACATACTTCTTTTGTTAAAAACAAGTTGCTAGAGTTGGAAGTGTTAAAAACAAAAATTTTAGCAGACATAATTCCAACAGCTGCAACAAAAGAAGAAAATTATTGGAAATGTGATATTCTGACTACAAAAAGCTATCCACTTTTATGGTACTCCATTCGCTTTGACAAAAGCTTAAATTCCATCTAGTCGTACTTTTTGTATGTTGAATGACATTGCCAATTCCTCCCATCTCGCATTATATTATTCTCTCTATCTTTTCCTTTTTTTCTACATGCCTAATTCGACATTTGGAGTCAGGTTTCTACCTTACAAAATGCCAATTCACCATTTCTTAGACCCATATAGTTTGTTTTTTTTTTTTGCCATGCTCATCATTGTACCGTTTGATTTATGATTTTGAGCGGCATATTGCCCACATTTCATTTATTAATAATAACTCAACCTATATCCTTGTAAACTAGGACCGGAGCACAGCCACGTGGTGCCACTGAGCACTCCAACACCAAACATTCTTGTGGGGTCCATAACTAAGTGTATGTATAGTACATAAATGTGTGGTGTTGGAATGATGCAAAGTACACGTAACTTTTGTCTGGGACTATTGAATAATTAATTTGCTTGTATATGGGACAAGGTAAAATTATTTTTTGATCATCCAAGGTAAAGTTATTTTTTGATCATCCAAGATAAAATGTATTGTGTTCATGATTCTTAATCCTAGATGGTTAGGATTTTGCCAATTATATGCACCGAAATAGGGAAGATCTCCACAGCTCCATCCGATCCGCCAAAGGCTACATAGCCATGTCCATAGTTTTACAAGGCACTCTTTGTTACTCCCAGTGGTGGACTCAGGATTTTAACGGTGGTATGGAATCAAGGGTTTAATGCGGTCTCTGCTTTATCTTTGGCGAGTGCCTTAATAATCAGCACAAGTTTCTAGTCGTGTTGGTTTTTGCAATCTCTGGAATGTGTCCTTTCTCTCTTCTATGCCTCTTTAGGCATAAGTTTCTATATGGTGAATATTTCCTGTTGGGGTAGATGGTAGTGTACTGTTTTGGTTATAAGACAGTGGTTGAAGATAATCAAATAGCTTAAGCAATGTGGAGTGGAGTGCTAGTGATGCTTGCCTATCTTCAGAGTTATGGAGGTTAATCAAATTAAAATAAATGAGGAGACTATTACTTGTCAAAAAAATATTGAGAAGATCTTGATTTCTTAGCCGGAGAAGTATAATCCTATGGTTCCTGTTCTTGAAAATACTCCCGATATTGCCACTCAAATCTCAAGAAATGATAGTTTACCTTCAAACATTTTGAGTAAATGTTGAATAGGCAATTCAAAAATTCAATTGAAAGTATCTTCGAATCTAAGCATTAGTACTCCTAAACCCCAAGTAAAAAGACTTCTGTTTAACTCATGATCAATTTACAAGGGAATCTGGAAAAGATGGCTGATATGGATGTGGAAGTGGTAGAAATTCAAGTGGAAGAGGAAGAGATAATTTTCAAGGAAGAAAACTAAAAAGTCCACTCAATGAAGGTGTGAACTTGGTAATACAGGTAGTCCTATTGATAAAGATGTTGGTTTCGAAAAAAGCCACAATGTAACAAAGAAATACTTTGGATTGATATTTTTCACATTTTCATTTTTACCTTTTCGCATTTTAGGTGTTTGGGTGGAAGTACAAGAATGAGTTCTGGAAAAATGAGTTTTTAGTTTTTGGGTTTAGTGAGGAGGTGAGAAGTAGGGGGACAGGGGCTTTTTGACTTCTCATTTTCCACTTTTCTCATTTTTATTAACAAAAAGACCTACGGAATGTATTTTGCACATATCTCTCCAAAATACATTTTGCACATATTTTCCAAACACTCAACAAATTCATAATACATTCTAGCCATTATTCAAAAAGCCAAAACCAAAAACACCAAAATGCAAAAAGTTGAAAAAAATGAGACTCCCAATTCCCAAACACCCCTTTAATTAGCTTGTTAACGATGATGCATTATGACAATATTTGCAAGGCATTTTTTTCTTGATTTTTCTGGGTACCTGCTAGGGATGTTCAATGCCTCATCATCAGTTTAGTTTTGCATCTACCAAGTACTGAAAGTTTCTATGCTCCAAATCTCTAGCACTGACCCTTCTCTTCTTTGATTACAAGAGATCAAAATAGTGAAACATCCTTTGTATTCTTACAGAAAATTCTATTATGGGCAGTCAAATGTATAATCTTACAGCAGATACATTTGCCTTACTGATAGCAAATATGTGGCAGAATCCTCTTACTCCCAGTATACACATCATCCCCTTAATGCACCACAAGAATTGAAGAAAAAAAACCAAGCGAAATGATCCAAGCTGAAAAGAACACTGAAATGTGAGAGCAGAGAACACCAATAGCATGACTAGCACTCCACTCCACATTGCTTGAGCCTTGGACCTGTTTGCTTAGGCAAGAAAGGATCGATTCGAACCCAAACCAACGAGAAGATAGAAGCTAGAAGAATCGACCAAAGTACGACAATTGTAGGAGTCCTATTTTGCCTTCCCATCAACCCCTTGAGGAAAGGATAGAGATGGACAATTACCCAGAAGGCAAAAAACAACTTCCCAAACAAGGGACCCCATGAGCCATATCCATTGTTGATGGCATCAGAGACTCCGGCCACAACACCAACCATATTCAATATTATCAAGGTGGTTGGTGGGATGAGAAGGGTGGTCCACTTGAAGAGATAGAGCTCCCCAAACTCTGCGTCATCGGCTGCTTTTGATGTCACGGTGAAATTTGTGTCAACACCCATAAGTACCTTGAGGAGGCCTTGGAATACGGCAAAAAGATGGGCTGAGACACCACCAATCACCCAGAATTGCTCGTTTCTCCACCAGTCTTGGATGCTAACCCCACTCCATCGGAGCTCAAGTACTCCCGTTACTATGATAGAGAGGAAAAGAGCCATGAACCATATGCTAGCTAGGTTGTTCAGCTGCGCATAAAAGCGAAGTGTGGTTAGAAATCATAGTGTCAAATCGGGGTTTTCCATTCTCTGTGTACTTTGAAGTGATTTGTTAGTAAATCAAGAATCAACTGCTATGATGTTACACAGGTTTCTTTTTCCCGTTGTTTGAAGTAATTTTTTTAGCTAATCATACATCACCTACAAGCTATGACATTACAAAGTATATTTTCCTGGCGGCAGTTTGAGGGAATTTGCTAGTAAATCAGCATTAGCTGCTATGGTATCAAATGGTTTTTCTTTTCTGTAGTATAATTTGTGATTAAATCAAGAATTAAATTGAAGCTATGGTGCTACAAAGTTCTTATCCCCAGTCATATGCAAAATGTATAATACTTACAGTAGGGATGATAAATTTTCCGGTAAGAAGGCAAACGGCAGGAATTGTGCAGTAGGCAAGTAAAGGAATAGAAGTGAACGGGTAGACGATGGTGTTAATGTAAGCAAGCCTCTCAAGCCACTTCAATTTTCCCCCATAGGCGTACCAAAGCGGGCAGTGACGGCTAAGGAAAATCTCAACAGAGCCAAGAGCCCATCTCAGAACTTGGTGCAACCGATCTGAGAGATTGATAGGAGCCGACCCCTTAAAAGCCGGTCTCTTTGGCATGCAGTATACTGACTTCCACCCTCGACAATGCATCTTGAATCCTGTCAATATATCTTCGGTGACCGACCCATATATCCATCCAATCTGTGAATGAATTATGCAATTCAAAAACTCATAAATTGTAAGTAGAAGTGTGATTCTTTGGAAGCAAAAAACGAAAATTTAGTTGAAAATAGTTTTTGGGGGTCAAACTTCATCGAGTCTTTATGAATAATTGAACTCTTGGAATTGTCTCTAAAATTCCTAATTGAGCCATTTATTCATTGAAGTCTTGGAAATGTTCAAATAAAAAACTGAAAACCAATAAGTATTACTCACCTCTTTGCCCCATTCAGTTTTTTCTTCATATCCACAACTAATGACATGAATGGCTTCTTTGATAAGTGAAGTGCTGTTAGTCCCTTCAGGAATGCCACCATCTTCCATTAGAGTGGAGGTAATAAAAACTGGCGACTGTCCAAACCGCTTTTCGAAATTCTTTTGAGACATGAGAGATGATTTTTCCAACTCATCAAAACCTTCAAGCCCTTCTTCAATCTCTTCAAGATCAAAGGCAGGCCCAGACAAAGATTTCCTAGAGTAGTTCTTTCCCATCATTTTTTTCTTCTTGTACATGCCTCCAAGGCCAAGCAGAGCTTTCAATCCTTTCTTCTTAGACTTGGGCTTCCTCGAACCACCACAGCAGCAGCAGCACCATGAAGGCCAGCAGTCACATGTCATCTTTGGGCGCTTCTCAGACACCGGGGGATCATAACCATATAGTGCTTGCCGATTAAAAACACAACCGGTCCCAACATAAACTGGCCCTTGGATCCCATCTAGGCCTTTCATGTTGATCTATCACAGAAACAACAATGGACTCATGAGCTTTGCATTCGAAATTTTTGGGCTAAGAGCTATTCTCAACAAATCCCAAGACCTATCCTAAATGCCCTTTCAGTCACACGATATGATGGTCATCATAGAAGACATAGATGGAGGGATAGTTTGTGTAGCTGAGAGTACATCGGGACAGGAGCACATGAACTTTTATGGAACAGGAATTTTGCACCAAATTTTTTATAGCCAGTACAGAATGCAGTATTACACGCGGTAACAAATATTTGATATAGAGCAAGTGGAACTTACATCGAAGAACACAATATTGCGATTGGCATACCGATCGTGACGATCAATGCCATCAAACCGCTGTGGGAACTGGACATAGCAGAGTTTCTTTCCAAGCTGGGGATCCATCAGAAAGCACATGGCTTCCCTCACAGCCTTGCTGTTGTTGATATAGTGATCACAATCCAAGTTCAACATGAAGGGTGCATTGGTAAGAACTGCTGACACACGAACCTGCAGTGATTGTCACAAGACATTGCCAAACTATTAGGTTCACTCCATCGTGGCAGTCTCACAAAGCAACTAACAAAATCTGGCCTCTACTAGAGATCTCTAGTTCAATGATACGGTTATATAACTCGTAATGTATCATCAAGATCCAAAATCAGCTTTGAAATTTACACACAAAAAAAGTCGCTTGGTTGCCACATCATTATAATACATGCTTTGGGGATCCGAAATAGAGAGGAGCCAATCTACAAACATATTTCTAAAGGCTCACCATAGCATTCATAGCACCAGCTTTCTTATGGTGCTGATACCCGGGCCGCTTCTCACGAGACACATACACAAGCTTTGGCAACTCCTTCCCTTCCACATCGAGTGCTCCCTCACTTCCTAGGTAAACCTATAGAGAAAAGTAGCATTCTTATCTTCATTTTTCATTTTGCAAATAACATTCAAGAACACAGCTATTTTTCTTTCCAAAACCAACACTAAACGTACATAAAATGAAACAAACGAGAGGTATTTGGATAGTAACCTGAATCATGCCAGGGTGATCCCGCGTGTTGTTTCCAGGCCATGGGGTCCCATCTTGCATGACCCATCCTTCTTCTGGTTTTTTCTGAGCCTTCGCAACTAATGCATTAATCCTCACTTTGAACTCCTCATACTCTCTCTACACCACAAAACAAAACACTATTAGATAGATTTATGCTATTAGAGATTTTGAATGAGGATAAAAAAACATGGGTACTACCACCAAAGACAAAAGTTAACTTACTTTCATGGCTCTCCGATCCTTCACAAAGGTAGGCTGCACCTTGTCCTTCAAGTAATCAATCTTCTCCGAAAAGTAAAACTCTGGTGTCCTTGGCTCAATGATGTACTTCTTGCAAAATGGTACCCATCTCCTCGCAAACTCACTAGTCTCCGCCAATGTGTCAAAAAGCAGCATTGACGCCCCATCATCAGACACATAACAACTCACCTTCTCTACCGGATAATCCACCGCCAAAATTGACAGGACAGTGTTTGCCGTTATAATTGGAGGTTCCTTAAGCGGGTCCACAGTACTCACAAACACATCGACGGGGGCCAACCGGTTTGGCTCACCCTCGCGTTCGAACCTGATGGATAGGCGGTCCAGGTAGGTTTCTCGACGGATTGGGTTCCATTTGGGGAACTGGTCGAGTATCCAGGAAAAGCCAAACCATATTTCGCATATTACAGAGATGAGCCACAACGGGTAGGCGTCGTTAGCAGGAGTTAGGATACGGAAGCGAAAGAAGAAGGCAAGGATGATGAGACGGAGAATAATGACTATACGGTAAGGGCTGATTAGGCTTGATGGGAGTGGGACTTTTCGCCAGAGTGGTTGCCGGGCTTCAGCCAAACTGAATTGTGAACGTATTAGTATTGGTTCAAGTCTACAATTAAATCAAGAAAAAAAGAAGAAGCCCAGAATTGAATCACAAGGGTAGAAAATATCATACAGGTAGTCATCGTCTTCGCCTTCTTCGTTCCCTCCATCATCTTTTGTCACTAGACCTCTTTTTTCTTGCCTAGTTTTCCATTTCTCCACTCTCTCTTTCCATTCAGCATTTGTATATGTCTCCTTCTCACCCTCAAAATCCTTGCCAACAACTATACAAACCCACAAACGAATAAAATTCAGTTCAATGGTATCATGAGTGGGAATTCAATCAGAAAAGATACTAAAATGAAGAGTCGTGCTACGTACCCAGAAAATGTACCCAGAATTTGCCCAGAATTTGAAATCAAGGCTGATTCAAATTCTGGACAATTTCCTGGAGACATTTTATGGGTACTTAGCATTTTCCGAATCATGCTTACCACTTCCAGCAATAGAAGAGAAAGCGGGGCCGTTGTTATTCCATTTCTGCAGATTATAATCACCATTATCCTGCATAAAGCACTTCCTTGGATTGGTTTTTCCGTATTTCCGACTTAAATTTCTTCATACATACTTGCTTCAAGATTGTACTAAAATGCGAAGTTTAACAATATCATGGGTGGCAATTACTAAATTTAATTACCGAGGGATTAGCAACATGATGCCGATCAGGGCTATCGTGTGGAATCTTGATTTGGAATTCATCATCAAAATCGTCGGCATCAAAGTTTTCTTCTTCATCCCCTGCAACTCTAGGACAACCTGCACAAAGAAGACAACCTTATAGTATTAGTTTGGTCATTGGACTGAGGTTAGCATTTTCTATTTATTTACTCACTTTATTTTCTACGTTTTTCACTTAAGTCCCTGGAATTTGTTAAAATCTCAGTTTAGTTAGACCGACGAAAATTCTTTTTCTGGGGACTGTTTCGGTTTGGGGAAAAAAATTGGGTCAAAAGGTTGAAGAAGACTATGGTGTACATACCTTAAAAAAAAAAATTGGCAACAACTAATTTTGGTACCAAAAGCATGCATAACTATCTTGGGTACACGTAACTCCAACAAAAGATTACTTACAAAAATATCATAAAAATGTGTAACCAATGAGTGAAAA
This sequence comes from Vaccinium macrocarpon, assembly GCA_022606695.1. Lineage (NCBI taxonomy): Eukaryota > Viridiplantae > Streptophyta > Magnoliopsida > Ericales > Ericaceae > Vaccinium > Vaccinium macrocarpon. Next base: position 32,781,755 of record CM040176.1, on the reverse strand, counting down.
ATATCCGTACATACAACGAAAACCCTTCTAATAGATAACAGGCGTAACATACAAAAAAAAAATAAATTAATATTCTATTGTAAACCGGCCCTAGCTTTCTCCCCAAGATACCCCATAACAAATAATTAGACTCGAACATTCACAATAATTAATAAGTTTTCATTTTTGGTAGATAAATTGAAAATAGAAGAGAGATTTCTAGTATTTGAGTTTCTTTCTTGTTTAACAATTATATTGACTCCACGTAATTTTTTTCAAATAAAGAATAAGATGGTTTGCATTTCAATAACAACAAATTAACAAGAACCTATATACTCCCTCTGTTTTGAATTTCTAATCCATTTATGTGTATGTATAACAATTTTCAATTGCTTATATCTTTAAATTTATAAAAAAAAATTACAATTTTGAAAACTTTGTCTAATAGAACTCATCGAGAATTAACAAACGAGATCCATATTAAATATCTATACAATTATACATTTGCAAATATAAACAATTTTTTTTGAGATTTTTGTGAATGTGGGCAAGAAATTTGGCACCGAGGGACTAAGGGAGTAGTAGACACTAGCCGGAGAGAATGAGGAGAACCTTTGTGACGTTTGTAGCGAGTGTTGCACTGAGGACAGCACTGGTTGCCTTCGCTTCTCTCGTACTCGTAGCAAGGCCGACACACCGGAAACCCACACTCGTGACAAGCCGCAAACAACTCCCCGTTTTCCTTAAATCCAATCTCATCGCCGCACACCCGACATATCTTTGTCACAGACTGGTGTATCGTCGGGGACCGAGGCTGCAAATTTTTAAAAAAAGACGCGTTTCAATACAAACAATCCACACAAAGAGTTACTGTATCTTCAAGAATGATTGTATGAATGAAACTTAGACTGCAAAAGCAGTCGCATCTCGATCACCCATATTCATAGATCAATGGTCCAGATTTGTTAAAAGACTCAGTATTGAGAAACTTTTAACAAATCTGAACTATAAAAAACTTGTTTGCGCGATGGAGATTGCACAAACGGATGTAGCAGAGAAGGCGAATCTATTTGGTAAATGTATGTACGTACCTCGTCTGCGCCATGCATAACGTGGAGTTCGTTTCGGCCATGAGAGCCTGCAACTAAGCCTGCCATGGGATTTGAAGCCATGGCAAGCGAAAATAAGGTGGTGAAGAAGGAAGAGGAAGTTGGGAGAGAGAGAGAGAGAGAGAGAGAGAGAGAGAGAGAGAGAGAGAGAGAGAGAGAGAGAGAGAGGACTGAGGTGAGAGAGAGAAAGGTTGGAGGGTTTTAATGGAAGCCTCAAGTCTGTGAGTGTATGTGGTGATCTTGCACCAACTGATAGTTGAAGGGTCGCGGGTTTGATTGGAAGAGAAGCAAATACTAAATAGTTGGTGAATGGAGGGATAGTTTGCTTGTTTCTCATGCCACTCTCTCTGTGTGCAATGTGCACTTGCTTCGACCCAAAGTTGTCCAAGGTCTCTGATGCTAACGGCTAACCCTCTGTTTTTCTTTTCTTTTTTCCGATGGTTAGGTCCATCTTATGTATACCTTGACTATTCCCCCCTTTGATCCAGTCAAAGGCAGATCATCAATGCCGAGACCCAAAGAGATTCACAAGAAATCACTTTCTTACTGTCCGATCTCAAGAACCAGATTCTGATCAATTGTGTGAGGAACAAACCCACCAACTAACCGGATTAAGCTTGTGGCTATGGTTACTCAACCCTTTACTCATTTACACCTTTGCATCCACCAATGTACCCCATTGCTTCCACCTGCCAAATACAGTGGCCCCATGTCTCTTACTCTTAAAATGCTCTTTTTGTCACACGGTTACCATTCGGAATACATGCAAAATGAATGCAGAAATAGTCAATTTGCATGGACAAATCGCATTTCGCCAAAACTTGCCAATTTTGATCACTTATTTCAGCAGGAGTAAGAAATGTTATGAACAAAATTCTCAACTTGTATATACTGGGTTAACAAGTAACGACAGGCGCAATTTCGCGGTTTCCACTTTCCAGTCCACAGATTCTTTCATAACCACGAAGAAAGAGGTTTCTGAAATTCCGGTACAAAAATATCATCTCTAACTACAGAAGGAAGGGAAATTATAGTTCAGAAACATTCACATTATCAAACAAATGACGACGACGACTTTCCAACTTCCAGATAGCAGTCCAGACAAGTAGTTGACGATCTCCACTTTTCGACTGTAGTTTCTGACACTTGCCCAGAATTGCTAACTACATGAAAATTTCAAGCTTTTTGGACACAATTTCCTTCCCTCATCTCCTCCATTTGATGTTTCTTAAGGCAACTTCTTCCTTTGCTTCTGTTCAGGGTAACTGCATTGGGAAACCACAGATACCTGTAAAATTTACAAGGGCTCATACCCAAAATTGAACAAGTACGCTGACTTGATCGCATCACTCCCCACCTAAAATTAAAAAAAATTCTCCCTCGCTTAAATATAAGTAGAACCATTTGAACTTTCCACAAGAAAAATTAACTAACAAAAGAGCAAATCTAGAGGTTAGAGTTCTGAAGCTCCTCATACCACTTGGCTATAATTTTATCCCACTCCAACACACAAGATATTCAACAGATTGTAATTCTTCTGTCCGTGGTCAAACGGTTTAGCATGCAATGCGATGCTGCTTATTCAGCAGATTTCGAACGCTTTGAGGGTTGGGAACTAGACCCCATGAGATCATTTGCCTCAACATCCTTGGAAACTTCACTTTCTGACAGCTTTTGTTTCTCTCCCGACTTCCTGGAAACTTGCACAGAAGCCATCGTGATGGTGGCATTAACTCTGGCATTTTCACTTTCTTCATGGTTCAGCTTTGAGATTCCTGACTCATCTTTCGCAGGGGAATTTGGTATCACATCCTTCGTCTCACCCGATGGGCTCTCTACAGATGAAGTCTTCTTAAGTACATCACCCGATTTGTATTGTTTCTCAAACATCATCTGGAGGTATTTCCCTTGCTCTTCTATTTGAAGCTGTAGGTTCCTTTGAATCTGCATAAAGAGGTTCAATGGACATTAATAGTAGATGGTAATGACGAAAAGAACAGCTAATTGACCACTATAACGGTAGCAACCAGCACTCTACTTATATAATGGGCACTTGATTTTGAACTAGCAAGTCAGTAGTATCTTCAACAAAAGCAAGCCCATCCTCGGTAATCACTAATGACATTGTACAAAACCATCAAAACAAACATGTCCGAACATTGTGAAGTTTATTGCCATCTGTTGCACAAAAGGGGGGAATATGAGATCCCTATTTAAGTTTTTGATGAGTAAAAGGTGGAAGTATGAGATTCTTTATACAGTCAGGAGAATGCCAGTCTCAAAAATCTAACTATCCAAACATCTCCATGCTTTCTCTGTGATATATACAATATAGATGACGTATAGCATAGTACAATAAGCGGGAGCTCTCATTTGACTTCTTTCCTGGTCAGTTTCATTGAAATGCATTAGGTATCAAAATTCCAGAAGATTAGTTACTATTACAATGTTTCTAACAATCTTTTAGAAGACTATAACATCTGATATCCCCCGTAAACCTTAGTCTACAACGGGGAAAACGACGACGAATATAAGTATTTATCGTCGACAGCTCAAGTTTTTATAATTTAGTTTCAAAGTAGTTGTTAACAAAGAAACTGAAATGGTAGATAAAAAGAAATACAAGGAAAATGATGAAGAACTGATCTCAAGAGTGCTCAACCCACAACTAACAAGCCCTTACAACTGATTTCAAGGCAAGCATCAAACAACTTATCCCTTTTCACAAAATAGTCCCTTGCAGTGGAAGAACCAGGGCCAGTAAAACATTTCACTACTTTCATTTTCAAAAAACCATGACTCATATAATGAAATAAACACTATTTATACCTCCAACTGCTCATGCAGGCGTTTCTGGACGTCCATCTGTAATCGTAATGCTTCGGTGAGTTCAAGACCCCTGTTTGCAAAGAAGCCAGAGGTTCAATCCAGTGATCTATATAGCAGTTACCCCGACCCAAAGCTAGGAAATAAGTGCCAATTGAAATAAATTATATACTTATGAAAAGTTCTGCATCCCAAAGGCCAAAACTCTGGTAATTTTTATACTAATTAAAAGTTTGTGGTGCAAGTCGCCCAAGTGCCATTTGACTGCTAACCTGAACTTCTTGAATTATACTGGAACATACAATCATGAAGAGACAAATAACATAAAAATACTAACAAGACATCAAACTCTAATTCAAATGATCCACTGGGAGTTCTATGCTTTCAAATACACTTGGGTTTTGTGGCGTGGGTTGGATTGGCACAAACTTGTAAAAGGGCCTCAAATTCTGGAAAGCCACAGAATTACATATGCAGTAATTAAACCAGGGTTTTGGAAGATACAGACATACGATTTAACAAGACAATAGAAGAAAAACTTACTGATAAAGTCATAAAGCATATATGGTTTCCGAACTTCAGAAAATTATGTATCACCTCTAACCTTCGATATTATTGACTTTAACAACTAAACATTCACTCTAGAGATTCACTATTTACATAAGAGAAGGTTCAAGTTATAAAAAACTATAGGGGCAACAAAAGGTGAACTACATTGTGTGAAAGCACAAGTGAATCACAACTACCAACTGCAGACAAGTCCAATATATTCAGGCAATCCCCGTAGTCCTCAAGTGAAAAGAACAAAAAGCAGCGTTGAGGGATGGATAAATGTAGGAAAAAAAAAAACAAAAAATTAATTAACTCACGTTTTCAAGTCCAGAGATGCCAATTCCTCAATAGGAGTCAACTTTTTCTCCGAGGATCCTGCAAATCAAGAGAATAACCATCTGTACATTAAAAAAAATAAAAAAATGAAAAGAATACACCTAATTCGTTAGGTTCTGCCAAAACAAAAAATGGACCTATGGAAAGGAACTTGAGCCAGAAAATGAAAAAAAAGAAAGAAGTGAGGTGGGACATGACTAAAAGCCAGAAGCCTAGAATGGCCTGATATATTATCACAGTTTGCCTTTTATAACAAAGTGCTGACACTTGTGTTTTCGAGCAAGTACAAAAGGATAAGCATCAAAGCAACTCCTTCATGAATGGAGCATGCAAAGGGTTGATTACTGAGAGGAATTCTATTACCATGTCATGGCATCCTACTGCTATTAGTGTTTCAGGAAGTCATTTGCTAAAAAAGCCAAAAAAAAAGTCGGACGTAAATTTGATTCACGGCATTCTATTTTGTACCAATGCTTAACTAACAAAGTATTCAACAAACATCAATAGTTGCAACACTACAGAACCCTATCAAACACATAAAGGTTGATTTGGTACAACTAAATATACAGAAAAGAACATTGGAAAACTCTTGTATTTACCATCTGATGACTCTGGTCTATATCTGGCTGTTCTATACTTCTGCAATGCAACAATACACTGTCCCGATGAGTGACACAAAACAACAGTCTAACTATGAGTGGAACACACACCAAAATAACGGCTAATAATCATACCTGCAGGTGGCTCTTCACATGGTAGATTGTCAAACCTTCAACTTTCATTAGCTTTAATACACCCTTAGGAGTAGCTTCTGCAGTTCAAGATGAACATGTTATCAGAAAAAAGTCGCCATGTACTTCTACAAGCAAAACAAAGTTAAGAAGTACTATAATATGAGAAAGAGGTACCCACTATCACAGCCACCAAGCTTACTGACTGCTTCAACAAATGCTTCATGAAGTTCTGGCGTCCAACGCATCCGTTGTTTGGTCGGCGCACCGTTTGCTGAGGATGGGGAGTTAACAACACCACTAGACTCTCCAGATGGTACAGGAATCTGATGGAGTACTAGGGGCTGTGGTGCCGAAATATTTGTTGGTTCCGCCAACTGATACTCCATCAGTATTGATGAATAAGGACACGAATAATACAAATCAAGCAAGTTAATGATGCATTTTTATCAACAACTTGAAAATCAGCTATAGAAAGGGGTAACACAAATGATGTATTGGAAGGCTAACCTTTGGTTCTGGATCTTCCACATTGTTATCACTAAAAAAGTCGTTCCAATTAGATGTCAAGGACTCATCGTCATTGATTAGCAACCAATCCTGCCATTCTTTTCGGTTACTAACGTCTTCAGCTGCCATGTCACAACCACCATTATTGTTGCTTCCTATTTGACCATTCTGGGCAGGAGTATTTACAGGATAATTGACAACAGATGGTAATGAATCTGCACAAAAGGAACCATGGTCGCTTGATGTTGCAGATTGGAGCATTCTTGAATCACAATGAGTTAATGGCATTGATACCCCACCATATGATATCTGAGAAATAAAGGGAGACTTTCTTGAATGCTTTTCAGGATGGGCAGCAGAAGAAAAATGAAGATTGCTGGAAAATCCTGAAGTTGATGAAAACAAAGGGCCAACAACCCCGCTGTTGGAGGGTAAAGAAGAACGAGAAGCTGAATTAAGCTCCCTCTCCACAGAAACCTGTTGAGAGTCCGGCAATTTAGGATATTTCTCTTCTAAACCAGAGGAAAGAACAGGTAAGGATGATGAGAGAGCCCCCGAAGCTCCAAAGTTGCTGAGTTTTCCTTCACTTGATCTCTGAATAGATAAAAAAGCTGGACGTGCTTCCATTTTCTACCTTATGCTTTTTATAAACCGCCACCACTATTCAATCACTGGAGGTAAGCCTAGCACATATGACACTCTGTGAAACCTATACCATAAGGAAGGTAAAATGAATATATTGCTTCTCCGAAGATAGAGAAGAAAATGAGCCACCACCAATAAGAATATAACTGAAGGGTCATGGTACCTAGACCACAAATGCAAAACAAAGTCATACCCTGAGAACATGAATCCAAGAGCAATGTTGGATTTAACAATGAATTTTTTGTACATAGAGGTATATGGCCAAAGATTTTTCAACAAGAATAGTCAAAAGGCTTCATGCAGTTACAAAACTTACATTTCCTAAGAGGGGTGGTGTGGCGTGTGTGTGCACCAAGGAGAGGGGGGCAGGACAAAAGCCGTTTTCTTCCTTAGGTTGGGACAAGGAAGCAAATTCCTTCAACATCTAGGTTGTGTTTGGATCTTGTCTTTTGTGGAATTTGTTAAGGGGAAAAATAGTAAGGGATTCCGCTTCATTACATAGGAGAACAAAATGAAGTCCAATACATCACAGTTTCTTTTGCCTTTGCCAAACTCTCAACAAAAAGACAAGATCTAAATAAAACCTTACAGTTGCTGATAGCTATAGAAACGATGGTGCAACAAACAGTAACTTGACATTTACATTGGGCCATTGCCTACTCTTGTACATAAGTGGACCAAGAATCATCAGGGATCATCTGCACCCAAATAAGAGATATTTCTTACGATTCTGTAGCCTAAATGGAACTTAAGCTGAAATTGCCGCACCCAGGCAAGGTAACTCAAACAATAATGATTCCCATAAGCATCTCAAAGCTCCAAATCAGCAATAAGTATCTGCATATATATTTCTCAACACCATCACTAAACTCAAATTCAAGCAATAAAAGACCCAAATAGAAAGTCTTGTCGAGCTCCAAATATCCCAAAAGACAAACCAACTCATGAGAACCCAAGCAAACGCGACCCAATAATGCCTTTATCATAATTGTTCTAACCCGCTATATCGATCTCTTCCACCATAGCAATTGACTACTAATCAAATAAAAAAAATCAAAGAACAGTCAATATGCATTTCAAAAACACATTTATCCTCATGAATATACATCGGCACAAATACAACCCCTTTGGATTGAGGGATTTTGTAAGACAAGAAAAGGAAGGAAAGAGTTTCTTGCCAAATCACTCGGGGGTGTTCCACTAACAAAAAAAATTATTTTTTTTTCAACCACGGAGACAAGTCATTTTCTCACAACACATCACATAAAAAAACATAAAAAACAGTTTCTGTTAGTGGAACACCCCTCATTTGGATTGAGTACTTTGGTGAGAAATGGAGATAAAAGTACAAAAATAATATTTTTCTAATTGGCTCCTTCTGCAATCTCACTAAATCTCATCATTTTCTCACCAAACCTGAGAAAGGGCTTCCCTTTCCCTTTCTCACAACCCAAATGAGCCCATAGTTTAAGAAAACAGAACCCAGTTCAACAGGAAGCCAATAAACAGTTAAAGAACCAAAATCAAAGCGAACCCAAATTAGATTAGGATGATAAACGACGTATATCCAGATTACAGCCAAAATTAAGCACAAAAGCCATATGGGTAATCGAAACTCTCACCTAAATTACAGGAAGCACGTGAATTGAGAACTAAATAGCTCCATATTCGATCTGGGACTTGACGATTCGTCAGCTGATTTTTAGCGGAAAATCACACCAATACCTATCCCAAAGCTGTACTAATTGGAGTGGTGGGTTTCAGAGTTCCGTCATCGGCGTATCCGAAGCAGTGAACGGTGACAAGTGGGTTTTGTCTTTTTAATGGGCCTTTGCCTCTGTGATATGCGAAGGGCAGCGAAAATATCCACGCGCCTTTGGAGCGCGTGTCGAAAAATTAGAAGGGTAATGACCTTTCTTTTTATATAATAATAAATAAATAAAATCAGAAAAAGGTTTATGAGTCCTATGACCTTGGTCATATAAAAGTATCATCACCAATCCCCCTTTTTGCTTTTACCCAAATTGAATCAAAATTTGATTAAAAACTCAATTTGGGCATGAGTATCTCCGGATTGGGGATCTTGCCGTCCAATAGCAAAAATTTCATCCCAAATTTTTTTTCAATGACAGCATGACAAATAAGAGATACTCCTTTAAGATTGAACCTCTAATCTTGACTTCAAATGTGGAAATATCAAAATTTTCTTAGACTACGTGACAAATTGACATGTTAAATTTGTTAACACTAAAACACCAAATTCAATCAATATGTCGAATTTCTTATTTAGCTATGTTTTCCCTTTAATTTTAAGTATTGGGGAGGAAAATAATTAAACAAAATATTTGATTTCACAATTCACATGTCAAATTTGACATTTGAGAGGAAATGTCAACTAACACCTAATCGATTGACATTTGACATCTCGGCTGGGTTGGCTAAAATGCCAATTAATCAACTTGTCATGCCATGTCAAATTTAGTATTCTTGGTTGGAAATGCTCTAATCTCTTACTAGTGTCATCCGCTCATTTCTTAATTGATCTCAATCTTTCTCAATCTTCGCCCTCGCAAATTTTCAACATATGAAAAGACTTTAAATGACATTTTCACGCTCACACTCCTGCTAAAGCTTATGCACATGAATCATGTGATTGAGATTGTAACTATAATGCTAGTGGGTCCTAGTTTACAAGATCACTTGCCTACTCGAGATTATTCAGTGGCATGCAGCACGGTCACATAGCGTTTCCAACTTCTTTCCCGAAAATTGTGAACTTTCTATAGTTGGCATGCAACACGGTCACATGGAGTTTCTGACTGCTTTCCCAACAACTAGGAAGTTCATATTGTTATTTTTAGTGTCACTTCAATATGTAATTGTAGAGAAACTTAGGATACCACGTAGTAAAAATTTTCCCTTGCCGACACTCAAGTCACATTGCTTGAACTTGAGCAAAGGAGCAAAGAGAGCGTGAAATTGCTTTTCAAAACCATATATCCCAAGCTTCTACAATTTATGAAATGAGAATTGAGAGCAGGAACGTAAAACTATAAACTAGATGGAGAGTGTTACTGAAATTTTATGGGATCTTGGGAATAGGACCATAGGTTACTTTGAGTGATGGAAGTGTCTCATGCGAGCATGTGGGGCTAGTATTTGTCATGTGCTATACATACGCTGGTGCGTATGTATACGTCAATAATTATTTTTCCCAATCCTCCATGATTTAGTGATTGGGATACATACTTCTCTTTCAGTTGCATAAAAGGCAAAGGGGGCCCATGAAAAGAAGGCCCAAGGTGGATCCAACAAAACTTTGCTTTCTAACAGTGACAACTTCAATTCTAAAAAATAATAATAATAATAGTGAAAAATCTCAGATTATTTATGGGTTTACTGGTTTAGCTGTGAGAACTCGCAAAAAGGGTAAATGATATTCAAAATCTTATGTTAACGAGTGCCCCAGGTATTTGCTGGGAAAATCAAACTCAAAATAGTTATGGTTTGTCTTAGAACTTACAGTTTATACATGGTATTACAATCGTTAACGAAATGCTAAATTTCAATCTCGTACTTACATGATATCCGAATTGCTGCGTATATTTCAAAGCCTTCTATGATGGTTTATGCATGAATGTAATAACTTAAATATAGCTCACCACTAATTTGTTCTATAGTACTTTTTAGTCCTCACACCAATAGTCTAAGTGGTCTTTCCATTAGGTGAACACCATAAAAGAGCATACACTCTCATTAACTCTGTCAATGTGGCTGCCACTGCCATCGCCATTGCTACAACTTAATAAATCTGATACAAAGGATGACGAACGTGGTGGTTGTAAGGTTTAGGAAACATAATACAAGGAATTTGGAAGCTTGAATGTTCTTTTTGCAGCTGGGAGTCCATCAAAACTGCTCCATTGATCACCGATGATTCCCCATATACGGTACCCTTCTTCAACCAATCGTTTTCTTGCCTCAGCTTTGTAGCTTTGCACTTCCTTATATTCATCTTCTAAGCCCCTATATCCAAAATTCATGCATAATGATGAGTCTTTAAGTAACTTAGTTTACTAACTGATACTACATTTTAAAACTGCACAAGGCTTTCCTCCAATCCGACTTGCAGGAACTTTAATTCGGTACCCATGACATGGCACCTCTAAGATAATCCAAGGGTCCCTCGATTGAGAAGTCAATCAATACTTGAAACAAGGCTTGGATGGTTTCCAGAGGATTGTAAGAAATTTCATTTTTACTCATTTTCTTAAGCTTCCAAGAATAATGTGACATTAATATGGCCTTGGAAAGGCCACTAGGATTAAGGACTATACATACTAGAGTGTCATGAGGGCATTGGATCTCGTGCTCTAGCCTAAAAACGTGTTTCTATGTACCAATCCACTGCAGTCTATCTCGGTCCTGGCTCAAAATTTATGGGTCTGGATATCTTTATCACATCATACATACGGTTGAGGGTTATTTAGACACGGAAACAATGATTTTTCGAAATAGAAAACCTCATGCCGGTAACAAGTACTTAAGGTAAGTTGTGGGTACCTCAATATGAGAGAAGTCCATCCATGATACCCAACCTTGATGAGGTTGTCAACAGTAGCATCTCTGAGGGATTCCCTTCTTGAGGAGATCAAAAAGATCTTAATCCCCTTTCCTCTTATCTCATGGAATAGTTGGAGTGTGTGCACAAGAGCCGGTGCCTTGGTCTCTCTCATCCATCCTTCCAAAGAGGTTACATTCAGCATCTCCCCCCTAGCAGTCCATCACAAATCAAGTTACCATCAATGGAAATCGTAAATTTGTATAGTTTCTGTTTATGACTAGTTGACTAACTTCAAGTGTACATGGCTTGTTGCGATCAAAAAAATGGGAAGCAAATGTTATGTTTTGGCCACGGACTTGGATTGGAAATTTTGGATTAATGCCCAGGCCAAGTTTGGCTATACCAAAGCCCATGTTTAATTGATTAGGAATACCTTGCCCTGAGCCGGTGTCAGTTCATTTTTCGTTAGGTTGGACACAGGAAAAGAAGGTATAATGGGTGGAATCAACCATACTTGCATATAAATGACCCCAGTCCCGTTAAATCCTTCATGTTGCATAAGAAAAGGCGAACCCATATAGGATTATGCTGAAATAGTCCTAACCCTTTGGAAGTTAGGACACAATTGCTTGATCAAACATGGCCTAAAAGAATCATATTCCTTGGCATAGCAAAGCAAAAAATCCATGTCATATTCTGATCCTTCCTGTCCCAAAAGATTGCGGTGGGGAACCTTGAAATACATGAATGTTAATCCACGATTTTGCAATTGGGAGTGCAGCATTATTTCTTTTTTTCACTCTTGTATTCTGATGGAAGTGCATTCCTACATACTACAGTTTCGGGACACTAGGAACCCAGGACATTGGGAACTTTTCTTGGACTGGTTCTGGTATTGTTTAGGGCAGTGGATTGGGCCTATTTTGATGCCCCTAAAATCAAATCTTGGAGTTTTGCAAAGCATTTGAAGGCAAGCAAACCACATCTTACCATAATTTCTTTTCAAGGACAAGTTGAAACAGATTCAAGTCACCTTTACTACACCCATACTTTTAAGAAGTTCCAAAAGTTTTATTGGATCATTTACCATGCTTTTTCAGCCAAGAATCATTTACCATGCTAGATCCAAACAACTCCTTTGGAGCTAGTAGCCAATTCTTGCAGAGCTTTGGCCTTGATCCCAGAGTAAACGAGTAAACATAAACTGACCCAAATACTTAAGTTAGGAAAAATAATCCAGACATATTGAACACGAAGTCCCCAAGGACTATCCTGGTGATTTAGGAGTCTCTTTAGTACATTTCCCACCTTAGTCTCAAGTCTCAAATCCCAAACCTTTAAATGCTATAAACTCTTATGAGCCCACATTGATCCACACTACATTTTGCTCCAGCTTTAATTGGGCTCATGAACAATGAAATTGGTCCCAAAACATTGGCCAAGACACAGATTAATGGCGGAGCCACCCTAAGGAACAGAGGGGGCATGTGACCCCTCTGGAATTTCCCCCACTTATAATCGCATTCCTACTTTATTAGTAGTGTCTTGCATTTAACCCCCTAAAAAGTATGGTACATTTGTTACTCAAAATTCTTTATGACTCCCTGGTATTCTAAATTGTTCAACAAATCCCTCAACTTTAACTAAATGATATGACAGTATGACTCTACTCGCTTCTCTCAACTAAAAAGCTATAACAGTTAGCGTGAATCATGTAGATATATTTTTTTTTCCTTACTTAGTTATTTGTACTACATGTATTCCTTAATTAGCTCTGTGTACTACGTGCAGTACATCTTGTAATCTTATATAATGCCTCTTCAGAAGGTTGAGAAATATACAGAAAATATTAACCTATTCAAATTTGTCTATAACTTCTGATTCTTTCTTCTTTTTCTCCTTCTTTTGAATAAATTTATTTTGTTCTCTATCATAATCTAAGATTAAGCTTTTGATCAGTCTATTTGTGAGTTGAACATACATAAATTAGGATTTTGATGGGTTTTTTATTGTATAGTTTCACTGAGCCATATCTTGGTAGTAATCAAAATAGCCTATTATATATATATATTATGTGGAACTTTTGTGCTTACTGTGATTGAACTGTTTTCCCCCTAAATGGAATTTCTAGGTCCGCCACTGACCCATATATTAGTTCGGTGTGCCCTTGAGGCCTGGCCGGATTATAACATAGAAATCCAAGCATATTGATCTTTCCCTTCAACTACTAACTAACTGTGAGAGATTGAAATATCAAATGGCAATCAATGGACATACCCAAACTGGTGTTTCTTGAAGTAGGGCACAGTAGACAACATAGTATCATCAACATCAAAGATCCAAGCATCTTTACCGTCACCCTTGAAGGCACAAAAACTGCTGCTCAAATAGAGTGAACACTCTTCCATTGCCCTCTCGGAATCGGATTTGTACTGGGTGGAAGTCATGTACTTGCCGATGTGATCAATGCACTCTTGGGGGACTACATCAAACCCCCTAATGTTGTTCAGCTCCACATTGATCCTCCAGCTCTCGCAGTAGTTCTTCAAGTTGTTATTGCCACCCACTGCTAATCGGGTATGCTTCTTTTTCTGGTTCCAAATGTTCCAGTACTCTCCACCACCTGCTGCCAAGCCCAAGAAGAGGCCGGCGATGGCTAGATTGAACCACAGATCCCTTCCCATTTGGGTTGGCATTTGAGAAACAGAGAGAGGATGAAGCAATTTTTTTTATGGTACTGTCTGATGAGTGACGCTAGTGATACATGCTGTAATTACATATATTGGAGAAAATTTTCCGTACTGCTATGTGATGTCCGTAAGCTCAATTTGGATAGTTCATTCGTATTTTAGACGGTCCATATTTGAGTTTGTTCGGTGGCATTTATGATTTTGAGGGGTAAATTTATTCTTAACAAATTTGGACCGTCTAAAGCACGGATGGAGAGTCCCAAGGAGCCAATGACACTACGTGGCAACTAGCGCCCGCTTGACACTAGAAAATTTTCTCTATATATCACGGCATCTCCAATTTTTACCCATTTTTCTACCCAAACCCAAAATTTGGGTAAAAAAACTTTAAAACTCATCTCCAATAACCCATTTCTCTATCCATTTTGAGTTCTACCCTCTTTTTTTTTTTTGTTTTTTACCCAAATTTAGAGACACCCAAATCCTTATCATTTTTTCTCAACAATCTTTTCACTTTCTTATTTAGGTAAGAAAAAAGGGTAAAACTTAAAAAACCAAAATTTAGGTAGAAAAAAGGGTACAGGATCGGAGACGACATACACAAATGAAATTCTTGACCCAAATTTCATCTAAATATGAGTAAAAAAGAGAGGTAAAGATTAGAGATGCTCTTGGCTAGAGTTCCATACCTAAAAGTGGTGCATTAGTATAATCCACGAGGAACCATACGGATCAAGCTGTTGGGCATGGGAAACAATAAAGAAAAAGATGAAGAAAGTTGGGTAGGCAGAGTCAGCGGAAATGAGTATTGGAGACAACTGTCCTAGTATTATTGTTCCTGTTTTCTAATTTCTAGTACTATCAATTACACTTTGGGAGTGGGTCCAGTTCATATACCCGTCATTAGCGCCCACATGCTGTCTGATTTTCTTACATTGGACCCTAAGTTAGTTTTTTAAAAAAATTTGGTTTTTTATGTGATATATTGTGAGAGAATGACTCGTTTTAATTTTTAGAAAAAATAATTTTTTGTTAATGGAAAACCCCCTCAGTTTTTAGTACTGTATTTTCGAAAGTTATTTTTTTGGGAATTTTTCGCAAGTCATTTTTTTTTTACATTAGGGTTGGCCTTGGGCATAGGCCGACAAGGCCTAGGGCCTCTAGTTTTCAGCCCAATAAAGGGCCCCTAAATATAAGATCATAATAAATATTATATATGTCAAGAGTTTTAGTTTGACGTTGGTCAGATGCGGTCGTTGGATTTGCGTTGTGTATCCGTGGGACTGGCGGGAGGTGTTGTGCACCAACCCGCTGTGCAATGTGTTGTGCACAATGCTCCGGTCTTGCTCTGACAATCGGAAACATTTATCTCGTAGAACTCAACGAGTAGAACAAGTATTCCAAAAATTAGCTCGATTGGAAATCATTAAGTGTCTAATTGGAACACTTTAAACTTGGCAATAAAAGGTTGTAGTGGGTTTGATTTGGTGTTTCGGATCCATTGTTTTCAAGATAATAATGTTTCAATGAGCCACTTAATCATATCTGACTGAGCTGATTTTGTAACACTTGTTATACTCTGTGAGCTCAACGAGGTGAAGGTGTTCGATCATCGAAGTGAGGCCGGAGCACCGTGCATTGGCATACACCCCCCCCACATTCTGTATCCATGAAGATGCGGGTTCGATTACTATTTCCTTCTGTTTTCACGGGTACTTTTCCAAACTTTTACCCAAAAAAAAGGCTCCACAATGATAGTTCAAGGGCTCAAACTCATGACCTTAGGGTGCAACTCCGTTATTCTAAGCAACATGGCATTGAACTACAAAGCTGTGTTTCATATGGAACAACTGATATACATAAAAATAAATTAGAGGCTCCATTATCAAATTTTGCTTAGGGTCTCGAAAATCTGAGAACCTTACCTGCTTGACTTACATTACAAAAATACCATTCAATAAAAACAATACCCACTTTTAGTGTTTTGTCTTAGTATCCCGTTTGGACGTGTTCGATTAAATGTGTCGCCTTTAAAAAAAGATGTCAAATTTTTGTCAGGCATGTGAAGTAAAACAGTTGGGGACGCAAAACAAACCAAAATGCAAATTAATTGCTCAGGCATTAGGTATATCCTCTCTTGACTCTTGTGCTATTTGTTGTGAAGATCACTGAGATAGGCTTTTTCCCAGACCATTGATCCTTCTTTCGGCGCTTTACTTGTTTGATCTAGTAAGGGCAACTTTATCAGGCTTAACAAAAAAAAAACCAAATTTAACCTCAAAAATACTTTTTTATAAATTAGTAAGTCATTTGTCCAAAAATTCACAAAATCAAATTCACTATCCAAAATTTACTATTCCTCTCAAGTCTCATTAAAAAAAACTTTTTTCTTAAAATATTGTTCTCACTGAATGGGGAGTTGTGAGTGGGGCCTGTGAACAGTACCTTGGGGTGTTTTTAGCTTGTGAACAGTTACGGAAGGGGGAGACACGGAGAGGGAGGGCAAGACGTTAGGGAAGAGAAATTATTAAAGTATTCAGTAGTCTATGAACAATGTCTTTGCCCCAATACCGAGTTACTGTTGCAAAATTATAAATTTTGCAAATTAGCCAAATGTTTGTTGAGACTAATTTTGGGATGTTTTTTTTCACTTTGACTCAATAAAATACCCATTTGGCCAAAGTAGCAAGGCTAATGGGATGCTCTGAGAGTGTTAGAAATCTATTGTATATAGCAGTACACAGTTTTTTTGCGATGAAATATTCTCCTCCAAGCAAATCTCAACCCTCCATTGACCCTTCTTTCCGAAGAAGAAGTTGTATATTTATTCAATGTAGCTTTATTTGTTTGATCTAGTGTTTGATCTAGTAAGGACATTTCTAGTGGACTACCTAAAAAAGTATCCTAAAATGTTCTAAATACTTAGCTAAAAAAAACTCAAAAAATGGTCTCTACTAGACAAAAAATGACTCCTTAAAAACTTAGGTGTCACCTCTCACTTTCTAAAGTGCCCTAAGTCACTACCTAAATTTGGGGAGAGACTTAAGGAGAGAGAGAGAGAGAGATGAGAGAGGAGAAGGAGGAGGAGGAGAGAGAGAGAGAGAGAGAGAGAGAGAGAGAGAGAGAATAACTTTAAGGAGGGAGAGAGGAGAGAGAGAAAAAAGACTTAAAGTAAATGAATATACATATAAGTAGTTCACTAAAGTGTATTTTTCATTAGTTAGCTAACTAAGTTCTTAACATACAAAATAGGATCCCACATGTGCTTAGGTGTATACTTTAGCAAATATTTTTTAGGTAGTCCACTAGAGATGCTCTAGGCCTTGTTTTAGTATTTGATAAAATGGGAATTTCATAAAATTAATGGGTTGATTTTAGTAAATGAGAAAACCATTTGCTAAAATCAACCTTTTTTTATTTGTTAAAATGAGTTGTTTTTATGGGATGCCCATTTTTATCAAATGGGAAACTAGATCTAAGAGTATTAGAAATTACTAATAAGCCATTGCCAGAGGAAACATCTATTTATGAGCTCTTTGGATTATCATTACGCGCAGAAAAGATGAAAAGAATATAATAGGTCGATATGGTAAGATGAGAAAATAAAAATAATACTCCTTTCATTCTAATTTTTTTGTCCATATTAACTATTCCAAACATCTCAAGAAACAATTTGTTATCAAATCTGTGTTTTAAATATGCATTACTGATTTTGTTTGATAGATCTCAATTAAATTTATTAAACAACGTTTTCAAAATAAAAAACAACATTATAGATCAAAAGATAGAAGTAATTTAAAAAATAACATGCATGTCGAAAAACGAACAAGAAATTTGGAACGGATGCAGTAATTCTGCCTCTGAAAAATGAGGAGAATGGTGAAAGTAAAAGAAATTAGAATCTCACTTTTGGGATCCCATGTATGAGTGAAGCCATGAGTGGAGTGCAGCATGAATTCTGGTCCGAAAGATAGTCAAGAGACTCAAGACAATGGACAGTGAAAGAGGGCCCAAATCCATTATTTATACGGCTATTTCACTTATTAAGGGCCTCTTTGCATCTTTTTGCCTGTCTTGTGACACTTGAACAAGTACAACCATGAGAGGTGGAAGTGTAGGCCATAACATTTCTTACACAGGAATGCTTAGAGCATATCTATTAGCTTAAGCATCTCTATCTTCATTTTTGCAAGAAAAGGTGCACTTGGCTAGCATCAAACATTTTGATCACCCAGCAGTGTAGCTATTGAAAAAAAAAAAATGACGATGTCAGCTCCTCTGCCTCATACGGGCAAGTGCAACACACACACCGCAAGTAGACTTGACTCGCCCACGCGCGCGTCCTTTGGTATCAAATCGATTTTAGAACAAGTATTCCGATGTAGCCATTTTTCTAGCGTGGGAGGAGAGAGAAAGAAATGTCAGCAACAAACTCGCCAAACCTCGCCGCCTATAGCGAGGTAGTGTAGGTTCGACAAAAATGGCGAGAAGCTTGGCGAGGCTGCTGGGTCTTTGTTTTCCGGATTTTGGTTGCCAAAATAATCCACCTACAGCCTTCGCCATTCTGAACCCGAACTACAATCCACCTCCAGCCATCGCCATTCTGAACCCGAACTACAATCTCAAACACTGCACGCCTATTTGATGGCCAAAACGTGCCATGACATTGCAGCTGAATATCCAGCAGCCAGAGAGAGAGCGTTGCCATAAGAACCGACTAATGAGTAATACACCCCTACAATAGGCTGCAGGTACACGATGAATCAATGCTAAAAACAAAGGAAAAAAGAACCGGAAAAAACCAAGAGAAACCCACCCTTGAAGCACCTTAAATCCAAATCTGATTCCGGAGGTAAACCGTAAGGATCTGCGACGAACTCCAAAAATAGCAAATAATCACCTTTCTGTTATTTTTATGATCCACGGCAGCTCCAAGAACGCCAACCAGCGAAATACGTCGCGACATAGATAGAAAAGATTGAGATGAATAGGGTTTAAGGGATGATAGTCTCATTCGTAGAACTATGAACTCTCAAACACAATTTTCCGTAGGGTTGAAATAGCTAAATCGGGCTACAAAGTATCAAATATCTTCGCGAGAAATCAAAGTCATTTCAAAGTGAGTGGAGTCAATTGATTGTGCTCGTATCTACGTCAATTGATTGTCCCTCTGCCCTTGGAAGGAGTGAAAGCCATGTATGTGATGAAAAGGAAAGAAAGAGCAAAACGAAATCGCAATGGATTATGGTAAGGGAAAGAAAGTGCTTTTCGCACCGGAAAAGAAAAAAGAAATCTTCTACCTGCTACCACTCCAAAACCCGGCATCTAAAGATAAATTCACGTTAGACAGTTAACACAAATTGTACTAAACGTGACCATAAGGACTCTAGACCGGCAATAAGTACCTCAATCACCCATGAGTGGCACGGGATGAGGATGTTTACGCGCCTCGAATGTGTGAC
Source organism: Vaccinium macrocarpon (assembly GCA_022606695.1). Lineage (NCBI taxonomy): Eukaryota > Viridiplantae > Streptophyta > Magnoliopsida > Ericales > Ericaceae > Vaccinium > Vaccinium macrocarpon. The sequence goes on along the minus strand of CM040176.1, from coordinate 32,762,351 downwards.
CTCCTGGACCCAATTTAACCAATTGAGAGCAAGTTATTTACTGCTAAAATTGTACATAAATGCACAAAAGCTTATGAATGACTGCAATAATTCGAATAGCAGAAACAATCAAACAAACTATATAAAAGCTCATGCGCGTTTTCACAGTCTGAATTAATTCCTCGTGCACGTTTTCACAGTCTGAATTAATTCATACTCGTTTCTCGCAAAAAGATTCATCTTGGAGCTAAAGGAGAGAGATGCTCATCCAAGCAATTAGTACCATCATCAAAATTCTGAGAATAGCTTTGGATATCATAGGCATAGCTATAAAGAGCACTGCTTCTTTCCCTTCTGAGAGCCTGCTTCCACTGAGACTTCAACCTACAAATCAACTGCCTCAAAAAGTCCGATCCTCCGCCGTGGCATTCCATTTCCTCCCTCGTCTGGAAACAGACAGCCGCAGAGCCACCAGTACTGCACCCAATTCTCCTCCCCAACTTGACTACTTGGACCCTCTTCAACTTCATCAGCATATTCAAAGCTTTCATGACTTTTCTCTCTTAAATTTGGGTCACAAAAAGAGTATCACGGAAGTTTTTCTTTTGTCTATTAGCAGAGGAGGTTTTAATGGGTTTCGTTTTCGAATATGCTCAATGGGTTTGAAAACGTTATCATCAACCTGCAGCCCTCTGTTCCTGTCGTTTCTTTTTTCAGTCTCTGGATGGTGCTTTGGTCCCATTCTTGAGAGAAAAGGACACGACACTTCTCACTCTAGTGGTGTTATGTCATTATTCGAGGGACGACACCCCATTAAAGTCTGATCGTTGTAGACCCAACTCGGGTGGCTTCCAGAGTAATTATACAGTGTACGTGGTGTTTCATTTTCTTTCGTACTTTTCAATGTCACCATTTTTTGTTGATTTATGTACATACGTGTTATTTTTAATTGATTATATTATTTTGATTTTTAATATTTTTTATAATTTTAAAAAAATTATTTAATAGAATTCATCGAGAACTAACAAATGAGACATATATTGAAAATATATAGCATTATACATTTAAAAATATAATTTTTTTTGAGGCGTCCTAAGTAATGAAAGTGGACAATAAATTTGAGACGGATGGAGAAAATATTTTTGTGAAAGAAATGTATTTAGTCATCGATCCATATATACCATTCCACCAGGTTAAAGCATCAATATCGGGCTGAGCAAATTTTGGATCAAATTATAGTACTTAAAAAAGTCACTTTTCTACTTTAAACTACTCACTTTTTTAAACTACACGGCATCGGACACTCTATTCTAACTTAATTTAATAAAACTATTACTCGTATTTCCTGGTACTTTTACTTTTAAATTTAAATGTTATTTTTTCTTACCGAATCTATTTTGACAGTCATATTTGTAATGACTATATTTATTTAAACGATCATAATGCAACAACTATATATTCCACCGGCGTACTTTAAGAACTTTTTTAAGAGAGTTGGACATCATGATCCAGTGACTTATACCATCCCCTGTTGCACCTGGTTTTGTCCCTTTTTAAATGATTCATATGAGATTATGTATAATTTCAAATCCCTAAAAAACATATTTCTCTATATATTTTTTAATTTGTCTTGTAACAAATTAAAATGCTCATTGAGTACTTTAATTTGGTGCAAAAATAAATAAAAAATGTTATACGAAAATACATTTTAAACGTCCACAATAATACATGTTTTCCAAGTGAATTACTTAAAAAGGGACGGATGGAATATAAAAAAATGATCATGTCCATCGTTAAAAAGACATATTAAATCACATTTATCTTCAAAAAAAACAAATAGATTTGGACTCGGAATCGTGCTTGTATGTTCTTGAAATACTAATAAGATGACATTATATGACTAACACTAATAAGTAATAATGTCTGCTTCAGTACTCTTGAAGCATCACCAGATTGTGTTAAGGACCTTCTTCACTACACATTGGCTTGGACGCCACCACCGGGAACCCAAGATGGCCGCTAGATTGAAATGTCCGGTGTCCGATCTCATAAAGGAGGGGGAGAAAAGTCTTGGGCTTTTCCAAAAAGTTGTTCCTATTAGTTATAATATCCTGTGAAATTTCACATCCTTATCTCAAAAGATACTATGAGATATGGTATTCCTTGAAAAGCTTCTTGAGGAAAAGTTTAGTGAGCTCAACTGTAACAGGTAACCACCGTCCATGGACCATGCGGCTGAGACTGGAAACGGTAATTCCTTCCGCACCGACCCAAATGCACCAACGGTGTACTAATGGTGTTGCCGACACCGTCGTGGGTTTCAAATGGTCGATCCGAGCCGTTCATCGTTCTTAGAAATGAATTCCAAGTGGGCCTATGCGGGAATCGAGGTAATCGGACGGCTGTATGAGCTCGATCCAAAATCACTCCATTTCATCCAAATTTTGGGACCCACAACGGTGTCGGTGCACCATGGTCTATGCACGTAGCAGCGTTCGACTGGAAATTGGCCTCCTTTAGCACCATAATGACTTGACCTTGTCACGGCGACAAAGAAAAAGAAATAGGATCCGACTATATCCAAATTATATATTTTTTTCTTTGTCGCCAAAGGGACAGCACGCCCCTCGCTTCAAGTCCCTATCTACATCATCCATTAATACATACATACCATTAGGTGGATTTTCTAGTCCACACCTCTCGAAAATAAAAAAAATATGGCTTTTTTGTGTTGCAAATTATTTTTGGAAAATCTGATCCGTCCAATGTGTTCAGAAGGTGTTTTCAAGGGTGTCCACAAGAAATCTTTAAAAAACAAATACCGGAAAAGACTTGATCCAAGTAATTTTTGCAAAAATTGTAAATATAAAAATTTTGCGAAAATTGCTTTGGATCAAGCTTTCTTCGTATTTTTTTTGAAGATTTCTCATGAAAACCTTTTGAAAACACCTTCCAACAGCGATGAATGGATCGGATCATCAAAAAAATATTTGGATCATGAGATCCAGAAACAGAAAGATTGGACTAGAAGCTTTGCCCATACCATTAATTGAAATAAATAGATGATCTCAATCACGCCTGTTTCTGTGGTCCAAAATAGGGCTACACGAAAAGCCAGGTGAAGCTGTGAATCAGGTCGGGGCCAGAGCCGTCCGATGCGTTTTGGATTTTAATCGTGGATTAATGAATGGACACGGATTGAAAAAATAATGCCAAGTGACTCGCGGTCGGGGACACTAATTTTGATTTTAAAACCGTGGATTAACCAATCAGGGCCGTGAGATTTTTATTATATATAATTTTTAATATATATATATATATACTGTATACATAATTTTACACAAACTACTACTACAGGAAATTTAGGGGTAAAGCTGTGATCTCTTTCAAAAGTTAGATGTGTATTTTTATTGATGGCCCATTAGTGTGAGATTCCAACGAAGGCATCTTACCACTAATTAGGCTACGGGGGCTCTTTCTTTTGATTTTTATTGTTTTGAGTTGATGTGTTAGTTTCAAAATAGGAATTAAATTTTATTCTGGCTTACGTGTTTGTGAGCTTTGTGGTGTCCCAAGTATTTATAAATTTGAATAATGTCTTTGGGATCTTCTTGATTTATTTTTATGTCGATTTTAATTACCAGTAAATAATAATGTTTTATATAACATGTAATCATTGGATAAAACCGGAACCGATCTGTGACTCGCGGATCGGATTGAAACCGAACCGTGAGACTTTTGGTCTGGACACGGATTGTATTTTTTTAAAACCGTGACTCGCGGATTAGGATTGGATTCATGTCAATCCGATCCGATCCGGTCCGTGTACACCCCTAGTCCAAAACATGGACCAAAGAAGATCAATTTCCAAAGAATAATAGCAACATTGCAATACCGATTTTAATGCAATCTCAAATCAATAATACTTCCTCCGTCCCAAATTGTTCGCCTTTTTGGGAAAACGTGCATTTTAGATGCAAAAAATGATATGTTTTATGGAAATTATTTTTCAAAAAAAATTACACCATTTTTTTTCCACTCGATGAGATCTTTAAATTGGTGTAAATTTTTTTTAAAACAAAAGAATACTTATATATCATTTTTTTGGTGAAAAATACACAAATTTTAAAAAAAACCGAACAATTTAGGACAGAAGGAGTAGTGAATTAAACTCGTCTGATTCATCCGGTGGTCACTTTCTAAGCATTACAACTCTTCAACGAGGAAATAATTAGCCTGAGGAAAAGAGTTGGGTATACGAACTTTCAATGGAAACAGTTCAAAATTATACCAGTACTTGAGTAGCTGAAAAGATAGAAAGAGACACCTAATCAACAAAGCTTCTTGTACACTTGAGTAGCTCAAGATTTTGGTTACAGGCAAGGGCTATGCCGCTATGACAACATGACGTTGCCTAATGCCGAGTCAAGGTGGACAAGCGGTGGCGGTCGCCACTATAAATTTTTCAAAAAATGCAATTATTACATAGAAAATAGATTTTCATCCCCAAATTATATAGATTCGTCACCACTAGATTTTTATGTTATTATAGTTTTTCATAGAGTGGATGAATATTTGTAAAGTAGTTTGTCTTTTTATTTTTTAAGTACATATTTTCGCCACCACAAAGATAAAATCCTGGCTCTGTCCCTGCTAATGCCTATGAATAACTTCAAATCATTGTGGAATCTAGTTTCTGTTACAGAAGCTTAAATGGATTTCACAGAAAGTCGTCATTATATAGGCACGGCACAGAAGTTAGCTAGACGTGGCATGACACCGGACACGGCCCAACAAATATTACTAATTTTTAATGTACCAAAAAAATTAATTTTTAATGATGAATTTTCTAATTATATGTTACACACTTTTTAATAAGTCAATACAAATATTTTGCGAATCTCAATATGCAAAAACTCGTCTAGATTATACAACAAATTTTGAGTTATGTATATACTTTTTAATAAGTCAACATAGTTATAGACTTATAGTTACAATTTTTTTTTTTTTGACGAAAGTTGACTAGATTATACAAAAAAATTCGACGAAACTCGGAGATGTGAAGGCACTAGCATGACACGATTACAAAATGGCGCGGCGTGGCGTGCGGACACGATTAACAAAACGGTAGGCGTGACGTGACCACGATTGCTAAAAGCGGCGTGGGCGCGACGACAGCGGTTTAGTAAACGAGCTAGCAGCATGAAGCCCAATTAGGGTTGGCAATGGGGATAGGTGGGGCTGAAGACTACTATCCCTGTCCCCGAACCCCTCCCCCATCCCCGTTCCCGCCCCGATCCCCAATGGAGATTATTTTTCCCCCTCCATCCCCATCCCAAACGGGGAACGGGGATCCAAACCGGAAATTCGGGGAAATTCTAAACAACAGTAAAATAACCTATCAAAAAAAAAAAAGCATCAGCACAAATAAGAGAGAGAGAGAGAGAGAGAAATCTTGGAAAACCCAATCTTGAAAATAAACAGCAGCAACACAATCTTGGAAAACTCCAACGAAAAGCCATTTATGATCTTGGAAAACTCCATCCTTTCACCCAATTAACTCTGGCGAAAACCCCTTTTTAACAACAGAAAAGCCAAAACTTTGATCTCATCGTCAGTCATTTCTTCACAAACTCACGAATTTCAGGCGATTTTGTTGTCGAAATATGGTTAGGATCTCAAAACCTTCAAACTTTGAACTGAAATAGAACAAAGGGAGATCGGAGATGAGCGTCGGCGTCGTTTAGGGCAAGGTAGGTCCATGGTGGTGATTGAAAACAGAACAACGAATTGTACAGGAGAGAGATTTTGGACTTTGGCAGAGAGAGAGAAAGAGAGAAGTGTTTTGGAAAAGAGGTGAGAGTGAAAGACTTTTTGATATCTCAGATGAGAGAAAAAGAAAGGACAAGAGAAAAAGAAAGAAAGAATACGCGTGGCTCGCGTGAGAGAAAGGTGACTGTGTACACGTATATATAGTGATAATTACACTTTACCCCAATAAAATGTATATAAGTTGAAACGGGGATTCGGGGACGGATTGGATCGGATTCGAAGCGGGGACACACCTATTCCCACCTCTGATCCGATCCGATCCCCGAAATTTTTCAATAGAGATCTCCAAATCCGATCCAATCTCCAAACAGATCTCCAAAACACCGATCCATTTGAACCGGGGAACGGATCGGATTCAAATAGATCGGTGGAAATTGCCATCCCTACAGCACGGTTGACACAAAATTAAAAAGGCCATGCCGTGCTTGCACGGGCCGTTTGACACCTCACTCTCATGCAACAATCATTCATGTGACGTGACATAAAATGAGACCCGTTACGTACTCATATGATGACCTGAGTCGTTCATGCATATCATTTTGTAAATTATCAATGGTCAAAATCCAGTAGAGCGATTCATATCTATTAGAACGAACCACATGAGGGGTCCCAGTAGTATTTCATAAACTACAAAACCAAAACGCAGCAAAAGATTAAACTAGCACAGTCAATGTTAAAATACTAGGAAAATGGTTCTCAACCAAACAAACAAACAAAAAAGCAAGAAACACAAGCATGACCAAATTAAAAAAGCACCATGTAATAAGCTGTGAACAAAAGTGTGATCTCTTAGTTCAGCCGAAGGCCCCCACTTACCACACCCATTAAAAATCTCATTTTTTAACTAGTAGAAAATAGAGCAGCAGACAAACAAACCATTTGTTCCAAACAATTGTGATTCGTACTCCTAAACAATGACATTCGTAGCACTAGCAATCCTCGGCCACAAATCAGCTCACTCCTTTCCAATTGGGCCTGTAATTGCAGATCCTACAATCAACAAAGCAGGAAAAATATATGAGAATCACTCCCACAAAACATGCAGTAGCTACAGAAGATATAACTTCTGTGAATGTGGTAGTATATGATTTAATGCCCAAACATGCTACTTCATCTTACATAACATAAAACTAAGAACTCCTGTATCGTCTAAACACTACTATCTCAAACTCATGGATAACTCTTGGAAAATAAGAAGTTTCAAATGTTTAGACATGTCTACTGGCTTAAGATTATATGATCAATAATTCAAGATGATTGTTGTATTAAAAAATAACAAAGACAAAATATTTTATGGATCAAAGAAGCAAGTCGTTTTAAAACTCCTGCCTCCCCGTCAATGGGCTGACATGTCAACATTCCCTAGCCAAGATATTAGATGCAAGTGTTGGCAGATTCCCAAACCAAAACTATAAAGCCCAATTACAACACCTAACAAGTTAATGGAGGAAATGTACCAAGATGATTGGAAGAAAGCACGGAATGCAACAAAATGAAATTGAGCCAAGTCGGGCAACTGAATTGCAGCTCATCTAGTCAGCGGGGTCAAGCCCAGGACACTCTTTCCCACTCGACTTAAATGGAAAAGATAAGAAACTACTTCAAGGACTTGATACTATGCAAAAGCCAGAACACACATATTTTTTACTACAGAAATCTGAGCACAGCCAAATTATGGCTTCATTTTAGTAAGGAATTAAGAATTTGCAGCCACGTGTCTATTCAAATTTCAAAGATCAAATACAGAGATTCAATATCAAATCGAAAAGCTCTCTCATTTTGAATCTAGATAAACTCTATGAGAAATTTTGTTGCCGGTTCCACCAACACAACCTAGTTTCTAAGAGTTCAAATGTTTGCCAATGAACTGAAATGAAGTGGTCCATTCAAGACATGAGTCGGGTTGGCACATGCAAGACACGAGCTCAGTTTTAGACTGGCACGGCACGACATGGCACGACACTGAAGTGGGCTTGACACGAAACAACACGACATGGCACGGTCTAAACAGGCACAACACGGAAGTAGGCTAGACACGACACGGCATGGCACGGGGCACGACACAATAAATACTAATTTTTAATGTACCAAAAAATAATAATTTTTAATGATGGATTTTCTAATTATATGTTATACATTATTTAATAAGTCAATACAAATATTTTGCAAATCTCAACAAATGCTAATCTTTCCACCTTGCAACCTGTTGAAATCAGATTTTGGCGTTGTGATGCCTTTTTTAATCAGTTTCCAAAGATCAATAAATTCATTTTCTACCATTTCAAAAAAAATCTTTGTTCAATAAATATAGCTATGGTTATTAGATATACTTTTTTTTCCCCTGACAAAACTCGGCTAAATTAAATGGAACTCGGCTAGATTATACAAAAAAAAATTCGATGAAACTCGGATATGTGCCGGCGCGGGCACGACACGATTACAAAATGGCACGGCACGACGTGACATGATTAAGTAAACTGGCATGGCACAACACGATTAAGAAATGGCACGGCACGACATAGTTTAGTAAACAGGCCAGCATGGCATGACATGAAGCACAGTTGACACAAAATTAAATGGGCCATGCTGACACGGCACGACCCGTTTGACACCTCTATCAATTGTTGTGACATTTGCTGGTATGTAGAAATTAGAGAGATTGCATCAAATGCACCATCAAAATAGTAATAACTACCTTTCATTTCACTTTTCGGATTCACAATGACACCAGCATTATCTGCACATACAAGAGAAACAAAAGATCAGCCATAACTTCCCCATATCAAAGATCTTGATCTAGTGCATAATGTATTACATTTGGAGAAACACCCCACCTGGCCACCCATAAAAAAATAAAAAGGATAGTTAATAACCAATAAATTGCCAGTTCAAAATCCAAACGCGTCACTGCAATAAAAGGTGAAACGCTCTGGGATAAAATCAGCAAGCTGAAAAGCCATTTCTCAATTACTTGATTACTTGATAGGGTTGTACACTGACTACTGATTAAATTTCCTTGATAACATCAGTTTCAGAAAACAAGTCAAGGGCTGCAAACGAACCAAGGCAGTGTTCAAGCTCGGTTCATATTTAACATTAGTCTAGCTCGAGCTTGAGCCTAACTAATCAAGCCCAAGCTTGGACCGTTCAGTCTCATTGTGTTAGAGCTCAGTTTGTTTAACAAGCCTCTATATATAAGTCTAGCCACAACAACCTAGCCGAGCTATTGTAAACAGGCTGAGTTATAACTAACTCAAACTGACGATCCGAGTGGAAATGCATGTTCTTAAAGCAACATTAGAGCAAACACAAAATAAGAAAAGGCAAGAAGTAATAATGTCTGCTAGAGTGATTATTTAGTGCAGCATCACCACGTGGTGTCACTGCACATCGTTTTGGACGCCACCACTGCAAACCAAGATGGCCGCTTAATTGAACTGTCTGGTGTCCAGAGGATTAAAAAAAAGTGCATGTGTATATCAAAATTCTCTTATGTACAATATAAGTCTTGCCTTTTTTCTATTCATTTTCTTTGTTTCCTTGTCACTTGCCAGAAATAAAAGATTCCATCTACCACTTCTTCATTCTTCAATCTCCATACTGGAACGACCCCATGAGTCATTTCCTTGAACGGGTTTACTTCCTGAAAAATGAAAGGTACTTGATAGGCTACATGTTCTGATGCAAACTAATAAGCCATTTCAATTGTTGGATGAACCAAACCTGGATTTGTGTCTTCTGGGATATGAATGCTAACTTCATCTCCATCCTTGCAAGGGTTTAGGGACTCAGCTTCCCGCAAGTTATTGGAAGTGTAAGCAAACTGACAATAAGCCGAAGGCAATTTCTTATGAATCACCTCCATACTCCCACATTGTTCATCTTTGTGATCCATCTCCATAAGAACCTACAAACAAATCCAACATCAAACAGAGAAGAAAGACTTGTTTGGTTCACCTTATTTTCTTACTTTTTCATAATCTCTTTGTCTTCGGTGAGTATTTATCATAATTTGGTTAGAAGAATTATTTTCTCCTTCTTCTTGTCAGAAAAGTAAATATGTTTATTTTCTCCATACATTCGGTTCTTACTGTTTATTGGTTCTTTCTTCACACAAGATCCAATTTTTTATACCATCCCTTCTCGTGGAGATGAAACGTAAAGGCTTCTATGCAAAGGAAATCAAACGGGCAGAATTGGAAAGATAAAAATCTAATTCTATGTGATTACTACCTGGGCGGCGTTGTCCTTGAATACTGGATGAAACCTCTGTCTGCAATACTCATTGAAGAGGAGAGTACAAATTATCAGTGGAATGGAGAAGGCTGTTGCAACTGTTGATCGTTTCAGTACGAAAACACCAGCGGCGATTACTTGTGTCAGCACCAAAGAAAAGATTGTGGTGTTATGCATTATAGGCCAAAATTGGCCCCCGCTTTGATATTTCGTGACATACACATTCAGAATCTGAAAAGCATTTTCAAGAAGAATGTATAACTATTTGAATCTGATTACCCAAAAAAAAAAACTATTTGCATCTCAATATTATATAGCATATTCAATGGTAAAACTTTATGAGAGCTGTCACTTTGTTCATATTTTGCCAAGTTTAAGTCTGTCTATAGTCCTTCTCCACACATATCGCATCTCCCAGTGATTGGGACTTACATGGGTCCAGTTATTGTATATTTTATAGCGTGATTGAAGATGAATACGCAAAATATTCATGTTCCAAGTTCTAAGTAGATGGAACCAAAACTTTCATTTTATAGAGCATTCTATCATGTACCAAAGAAATCTCTACTTTCTACAGTCCGAAATCCTAAAAAAATCCAGGCATATAAATTCAGTTGCCAAAACCAATATGACAATTCTTAATTATAACCATAAGCACACAAATAGAGAAGTGACATACCTCCTCCAGAATAATCTTTTACTTCAAATAAAGGTAAAGTTTGCTTCAAACTCTTAACAGAGAAAGAAGAACTCACTTCCTAATTTAAAAAATTGGTGGAATTAAATGGTCACTTGTTAATGAATCTCCACCACAGGAACAACCACGTCTGTTGTCACAAGCCTAAAATGTTAGGGGAGAGTAACACTGAACCTAAGGAGCTGCATTATTAATTGATTTATAATACATGAAGCATGCAACTGATACAGTTTAATAAGGAGAACAAAAGGGAGAAATATTTGAAGTCAGATGATATTTCAGACCATCAAAATTTACTAAAACAAATACAAAAGTAACGCAAAAGCAAACAATAGACAACATACAAGACAAAAGAATGAAGTTTATTCACCTGATTACGGTATACTAGACTTGCAAGGAAAAAGTAAACCAGCATGAATGGCAATATTAAAGGCGCCGTCAGAGAATACATGAAGCCAAGGAGTCCAAACAGGAGAACTCTTGGAATTTCCGTATGGTACGGGAAAGATAAAGTGCCATTAGATAGTTCATCCTTTTTTCTGAGAATGTACTTATAGAAAAAGTTGCAGAAAAGAGCGTATGGCTGCATGATTTCAGAGGCCAAACTCGCCCATCCTGATGTCAAAACATAAGTCATAAAGAAGGTTGCCTGCAAAGAATTGGAACCCATAATTAAGCTAAAAGAAGACTCTTCAATCCAATGCAAATGCATAACCCACTAATAAACCTAGTAGGAGAGCCTTAAGGGGTGACCACGTGTTAAAAGTATCCAACAAAGAAGCCTGAGATATAGATTGACGTCGCATATATCGTGAAATGGGATCATAACATGACACGCTTTCGACATGTTTCAAACATGCTTAAATGTCTACACGATAGGATAAGTAAGGGAAACATAAGGTCAAAATTGACATGGATTCTTGGTTCATATTTAGTAACTGTTCATTTATATCTACAGGTTTAGATTATAAAGGTATTTTATCCTAATAAGAAAAATAATATTGCCATCTACTACAGAAAAATATTACGCCTACAAAATATTTAGGTTGAGTTTTAGTGTCATCAACATGTCCACGTCCATGTTATATCACCAGCCCTGTGTCCACAGCATGCTTCTTAGGTACTACTGAGATATAAACTAAGAGAGATTGCTCCACAAAAATGGGGGCAGAAGAAACAATTTTTGCTGTATTCACGAGTAAACCAAGGGGATAACCACCCATCGATATGCAACAAAAGGCGAGACAACAATAAAAAGAGAGAACAACCACCTGTCCCGGTACTGTTGCGGCAAGTTGTGTAGGAATGTTTGTTGGAGTAGAAACCGTAGCCAATCGTTCTATTATTTTTGCTGACGAAACGTTGACAAAGAAGACATTCCAGATTAAAAAATATAAAACTTTGGAGCATGCACTCTTTTTCCTGCGAGAACGAGAGATAGGCCCCTCAATTGTCGAAAACATCATCATTGTTGGGGGAACAGCATACAGAAATAACATCAGTACCACACTGGGAAGGTACCCTGTTATCAGACGAACCATATACTTGCTGCACACAAGTAAACACATGATAAGTTGCCAACTTGTTCGAGGCAAGTGTGAAAAAGGCTTTACAAAGCTATGACAGTAACATACTTCTTTAAAACCTCTCTCAGAAAGGGGAATCTTCTCTGCAGTTGCTCTAGGTGAAGGAGACCTTGTACGGAAGCCACAGGAATGATAAACAAAATCATGAAACCAATAGAGGCGAGAAGAGTTGCTATCCTACGAATCCAAAGTTGCTGATATGGAATACTAAGGTTTTTCCAATAGACATCATGCGGTTCTGGAGCTAAGTCTGTGACCCATGACATCGGGTTTGCTGATTGACGAACCTTTGAAGCAGCCAAAGCTGCATAGCGAGTCTTGAAGAAAACCAAAGCAGCTGCACTCTCCTGCACGATGAATTTAACTACATTGGAGTGGTAGCCATCAACGTGCTTCACAAGTTTTTAACAAAACTAGCAAGTTTGTTTCAACTGCATATTACTTGTGAAACACAAATTAATGCTTGAGGACGATACAAATCTAACTACATCATAAACACTAAAGTAGTTTGAAATTCTAAAACTATTCAAAATTTCTGACAGAAGAATCACTGAGAACAATAATGAGAAGTAACAAATCTCTTACAATAGCAAAGACAAATACACATTGAACTCCTCTTCTTGGCCCATTACTGCTTGGAAACAAGAACTGACTAGGTTATTTTCATAAGTGGTCTTTTAGTGTGTTCAGCACTCTTTTTTCACATACATTATGAAGTGAACAATTATATGTAGGGGTACAAAGTAAATTACCATGAGGATCCAAATTAAGACGAGGCGAAAGCCTAACAGTATACTTACGAGCTACAAAAGCTAGATGAAATTAAAAAAGTGTTGAATCAATAACATTAATGTCACTATGTCACAGATCCATACTTAAAATTCTTAATGTCAGAATTAGTTTCACTAAATTCATGAAAAAATTTATTACCTTATCTCTTAAATCTGGATCGACCATCTCATTTCCACTCCTAACACTTTCCAGTTCACTGGAAAGGACCTTGAAGGAATGTGCAGTTCCTCCACAAAGACCACAGCCCTTCAAGTACGACCCAAACTGCTCTGTTGAAGTGCACTTGATCATCTTTGATGCATCATCCTTCAAGAACATCCGTTTAAACATCATGACTAATATCAAAGCACAGATTCCTATGGCTGTAGAAACTATGGATGTAGAAATCTTCAGAAATCTATGCCAGTACGAACTTTTTATCCATGTATAAATGATAAATCTACATATGAAAAAAGGATAAAATAGGAGTGTCAACTGCAAAAGATCCAGTGTGAATTGTTATGCATTATATATGGGAAGATCTTATTAAATAGCTCACTCTAGTGTGGACTCTAAAACTGTTTTAAGTAATTTAAAAGCTGACGCTTAGAATTCTTACAGCAGCAAGCTCCAATATTTCCTTAGGTAATGGTTAAATTTACAGTATTTTTAGTTTCGTGAACATGATATAACTTGTTGGGCATAAAAGAGGTGAGAAATGAAGAGAAAGCGTACATATGTCCAATGTCTATCTTGTTTCTCACCAAAAAAAAGGCGTTATCTGGGAAACCCTATTCCTTCTTTTGTCAGCATTTCCTCGTTGGGAATTATTATGCAACCCCATCCAAGTCAACAGAAGCACTAACAAAAATAGACAAGCACACGCAAGAAAGAGAACCACCAAGATTACATGGTTTAGCCCCAATTGCCTACGTCAGTGGGAGAGAAATTTCCACTATTATAACAACAATTATTTCAATGTGAGAACTGAGATGGGCAAATTACGTAAACAAACACCCCTATTAGATCCCCGCTTGCTCAAGGGAGTTGAGCCCTCGCTCGCCCCTGGAGCCCTACTGTTTTCCTCCCATCCCTTGCATCTTTAGATCTCCCGTCACCACTCTCACCTTTGTCACATAAACCTATATAACCCCTTGGTATATTAGTGAGAGTCCGTCCCTTTGTGCTCGAGTGCACTAGTATTTCATTTGCCATTGGTCTTGTTTACATGTATGAGGACACCTAAACTTGCCAAAACTCTATAGGCAATATTCCTTTTCCAGCAAAGATTCCTTAACAAACTTGCTTCAAATAGCCTTCCTAACCAAGACTCCTCAGGCATGAATAAGTGGTTAATTACTTTTGTTTCATGAATCAAATCAATTACAAAAGTCACCTATCACATGGGCGGACATTCTCACCATCTGAAGGGGTCTGTAACGGTAACCAAGATGCAATACAGGAATGCATAACACAGACTAATCATAAACAAGAACCATGGAGAGAATTGGGGTGCACAACGTCTAAGGGAAGCCCTCTATACAATGCTCATAGCTTTTCTCGCTATCAAGAAGTTTTGCACACTGGATAGATGGGACATGAAATTGTACTTTATTAAAGAAACAATGTAATGGTAAAAAGCAGGCAAATTCAGCTTAAGGCACAGGAGGGTCACGTGACCCTCCTGAAATTATCGGATTTTTTTTTAAAACAAGTGTGAGTAATATGTATAAAAATTACACGACACATAGCAGGTATCGTGTCTTGTACCAGCGGTAAATGCGTTGGCTTCCACGTGAGTTGCTTAGGTTCGAGCCCCTCTGGCATCGTTCTACCTCCTTTTTTATTTGATGATGCTTAAATGGTTTTAAAACAAACAATTCTTCTAAACTTCACCTAATGAGAGTTGAACCAAAGCCAACAAGGACTTATGTAATACTAGTACCACAAAACCACAAGCACTTTTGTACCTATTCCACACTTAAATTTAATATATAATAAAGTACAAATACTGAAGCACTAATGTTGCATTAATTTTTTCTTAATGTTATTCACCATCTTTCGTTCAACTATTTTTACTTGGGTTATGCTTGAGAGGTGACCCATTTGTATGAGATTTCTGGATTCGCCATTGGTAAGAAGCAAAAATATTACATAGCACCCAATAAAGTAGTTATCCGTATAAACTTTGTGCTTTGAAAGCCACGTTAGTTGCTAACAGGACATTCTATAGACAAAGGATAAATAAGACGCGAATTGTTTTCCATAAAAAAATAAAATGTTTGCAGCAGAAAGCAACAATATTTGATTTCACCCCCAAAAGAAGTTATTGCTATACCTTACTATTCAAAAAGCCCAAAATTTTCAAAATCGTAAGATTCTCACCATTAGTTTCTGAACTGTACCAGATCGATAAACCATTTGGTGTGACAGATAACTTGATGCATGATAACGTGTGAAGAATTTTTTCACCGAATCACTGCACGATTCTTCTGGAGACGATGGGATAGCACGAACAAGGATTGTGAAGTAACTTGGGTTCAGAGAAGATCCAACAATATGCTCCAACCTCATCTTTGTTATGTTTTCGTACTCCTAAAGAATCAAAGTAGAATATGCCTTAATGTCCACAAACGGAAAACAATATCTTACAGTGGATGGATATCTACGTACCCTTATTGAGTTTCATTTATAATATTTCTTTTTGCGATAAAAAAAAAAAAAACAGGAGGGAAATCTAAAAGATATTGCACAAGAGTTGTATCCTTACGAAGTAAAGAAGAACACAAGCAGAGCAGGATATGACATACAGTGCAAGGCAATGGGCCCAAAGCCTGAAAGACAAAAATATGGACAAAGTTACTGAGGAAGAAAATAACTGAGTGGGAACTGTATAGATTATTATGCCCCTTAAAAAGTTTTTGATACGTTGGACTCCATTAGGCACTTATATACCTTGGAGTACTAGCAAAATAAAGTGAAATAAATATCTTAAGGAGATATAGCTTGTTCAAATATAATAACTCCTCTCCCACACATGTTTCGAAAAGATCAAAAGGGAAGGATCTTTGAAGAACTTCTCCCAGAAATGTAAAAGACGCAAATGGTAAAAACACTAAGCAAGACACCTGGGATTCCTATTTGTAAATAGATGAAAATAGACCCGGTTTTCCTATTAATTCAATTTGTCCTAGAAAGTATGTGACTAACTGTAATCATTAAACACAGAACATTTGCAAGCCTACCATCCTTTTTTTGACCAAGCAAGACTTATGGACTCCAATTTTTTAGCCAGCAGGACCTAGTTTCCCTATTTATTCAACTTGTTTATCAAAGGCCACATGAATGCATGTATTGTTGTTGATGGTGTAACCCATAACAGCTGCAAGCAAAAACATAAGCTTCCAGAAACTCATCGAAATTCAAATTGTTTGAAGTAGGCATAGTGATATAACTCATACCATTTTGACCCCTCTTGGACATTCCCGATTGTGAACACATCCAATGACTCTGAAGGGATCTGCCTGTGTATCATCTCTTTGCCAAAATAATTCAACGGAAGCACAAGAGAAATACAAATCACGGCAGCAATGGAGAAGATTCGTCTACTGTTAAAGAAAAATAGTTCAGAAACTACTAAGCAAATTTGCAAACAAAATACCGATTCAGCAAATTAGTAAAATCCTGAAGCTTACTTAGAAAAAAACAGTCAAATCCCACATACTATAATATTACTATAGAATAAAGCAGGAAGTAGAAAGAATGAGAACTACAACAAATATGGCAATCAGAAGCTATTATAAAATTAAAAAATTCACGATTTCATAGTTCTATAAGCATAAGGTCCGGACTATAACAATTACAGGTATTTATTAGCCTCCAATCTTAGAACATCTTTCATTCTTCATTCTTAATAGCGCGTGTTCCAAAGACTCGAGTTCTACTTCAAAGTTCATTTCGAAAGAAGAATAATTACAATAATGCATCAAGAACGGGTTCCTTGAAAATCTGTGAGCTAAATTAATAGCCATTAATCTAAAGATTATAAAGCCCAGTAGCCCCATCTTCCAGCCATATCCCCCACCCTCTCCATAAATAAGGGGAAACTATTATGATTAGCATTGCCATTTTAGGTCAATTACACATAACAAATGAATGGCAGGCTGGCAGCTCATTGGTTTCACAAAAAAGTGGAAAGTCAACACCCACTTCATCTAAGAATTGCATCCAACCCCAAAAGTCTCGCATCCCAAAATTGTGATCGAAAACCATTAAATTAGCAAAGTGCAAGTTATGGGTACAACATTGCAGACAAAAAGGATAAGCACACTCTCTGCAACATTTGCAAATATAAGCCATTCAATTAAGAGCAAGAAAAACAAACTGGGCAAATTTTGGGCAAAAAATGCTAGTAAATAGTGCACATTTTTCATTTTAGCTACTCACATCTCTTTCAACTCCAAAAATATTATCTATTTTTACCTATCGTTTGTAAAAATATTGGTTTGGAGGGCTTGTTTTTCATTTTCAACTAGGTAAAATAGCTAAAATCCTCATTGACCTAATCCGTTGCACTTGCCCTAACAAAGCCTAGCCCCAAAAGTTTCAAATCGGCTAGAATGATAAAAATTTCCTAACTTGTAGTCCTTGAAAAATAGAATAAAAAGTAAAGAAAAAACTCAAGCTAGGCACAACAATGGTAGCCAAATTTTCAATAATGAATGACCATACATGCAATAGGTAACATTATAAGAACCCTTAAAAGGAATTACCTTTGTGTAAAAGATACTAAACTCACCAAGGTCCTCTACCTTATAAGGAAGAATAGGCAATGGAGATTTTTAAGCAAATGAAGGTTCTTTTCTCCATCCGTGTCCTAGCAACTCCAAATATTTGTTCTCCCAGTAGGTGTTGATGGGGATCGTGAATGCATTGGATGAATAATATAGTTCCAAGGAATTCAAAAAAACATTAGGATAAATTTAATGCAGGTGACCTCATCATTCCTGCTTCACACCTCTTTCCTTGTATCAATGTGTGGAGAGAATGATTTGGTTGTTGCTTAATCGAGATACAGGTTTGAGAAAAAGAAGAAAAAGTAAACTTCCTATAAAGCATGATCTGATTATGTAGTCCTCATTCACTATCTTCATGAGCGTATGTGGGTCTAATGGTGAGGTTATGAGAAGTCTCATTCTGCTAATCAGTAATGCTGCATTTGGATGGAACTCGTAAGCAACCTGTTAACATATCTTTATTGAGGAAGTACTTCACTGACCACATGCCCTTTGGGTTTGAGGATTGTTTTGCCAGTGCCAACTATTGTTGGAGTATTTTTGTTTCATCACTCTATGAAGGAGACTTTCTCCCAATTAGGGACAAATGATTGGAATCAACAAGGAAAAAAGAAGAATAGAGAAATGGAACTTTTGTATTTTCTCTCTCCCTCTCTCTCCACCCACCACAAATTGCCGCAAGCAAGATACTAATAAAACAACAAACTAGAATGTTGGTTAACATGTGTGTAAGGAACAAAATACTAGTAGCATGTATCAGAAGAGAGCTTAATAAATGTCATCAAATGATCAATAAATCAATACACTGGTCCAGACTAATTACTTCTTGACCTATATCCTAAAAAACTAGCAGATATATTTTCCAGAAGTGTTTAAACTTTCAATCTTGCAAGTTTGCAGTAGGATATAATTACCTGAAAACAACTATTCTGAGAAAAACCAATGCATCCAAGCCTCCACAAGCTAATATTTCTTCTTCAGATGCTTCCCAGGCCTTTACTATCCATCCAGGGGAAGGAACAAATCTGTCAAAGGAGAATTGACCTCGACCTTTTGACCGCAACTGAGCAAGCCTTTGTCCAAAGTACACGCATAAGTTGCTAGGTTGTTTCCTCAACACCGAATATAGTGATAAAAACAACAGACACATGCCTATATTGATAGCAGCTGAAGTTATTAGACCAGAGATATCCATATCTGTCAAATGCAACCTTCAGGCGTATCATTGACCATAAAAATTATTAAACGCACACCATGTGGCAGAGCTCGTGAACATTTGAAATATTGGAATACAAGAATAAAATGTTTCTGGGCACCGGTTTAGGAGCTGCACAAGTAACAACTTATGAATGTTAGAATATTACTCCACTTTCAGCAGAACCAAATGAAGAGTGGGTTAACCGAAACTCTAAACCACACAGCAGGGAAAATGCAAACACACTTGTTTCCCTCTTGTTTTTCAATTTTAATAAACGACTACTAAAAGAAAGTCAGGCAACAACAGGTATATAAGGTCAATGAACAAAAACATTCCTAGACGCTTGGAAAATTTTCCAACTTAAATGATTTGCATTCGAAGGCAGCCTAAGATACATTGACCAACAACTGGTTTCTACATAGTTTAAACAATGAACAATGAAGAAATAAGAAGCACTTGGGCACCAATCAAGTCCACAGAATTAATCCTAGGTGGCTGTTGACTACTATAGATGATAGATCTCAATGGCTTTTGGGGGAGTTGATAAGTGTGACAATTTGTCCACCCAATCGGACATGTTGGGACAGCGGTACTTATTCATGTACATTTATTTAGAATGAGATTGCGGAGGAAGCCCTTATAGGAGGAAAATGGAGAGGAACATATGGACGTGAATTAAGAGAAAAATTGCAGTTATCAGGAAGCGACTTACCCTTGAGAAAGCAGGTCGGGCAATGGTGTGGATTTTTAGAGGGTTTTCAAAGGTAGTTTCAATAGCAAAATAAAACGGAAAAACTGCTAACATCATTCTATATCGCTAATACAGGAATTTCAAATATTCGCAAGGTTCTTTACTTAAAAAAACATCAATTACCCTGAAAAAGAAGAACTCGGATTTGGCTAACAACATGCTTAAATAGACGCAAACAGAAATACAAGCTGAACATAAGTACGCACATGTAGACGCCCTTGTTCTGTCGCTTAACAAAGCATTCTTTCACTTTGATCGGCAATTACAGAGAGAGAAGAATACCCATGTCAATGTAAGATTTGGCTATGGACGACACGAAATGATCAGAAAATGGGCAATGGTGTGTGGGTTTTTAGTGGCTTTTCAAAGGTAGTCCCAATGGAAAAACAAATACCGGAATCCAAAATATTTACAAGGTTCTTTACTCAAAAAAGAACTCAAAGCAAACAGAAATACAAAACGAACATAAAATACGCACATGTAGACGACCACGTTCTCTTGCTTAACAAAGCATTCCTTCATATTATATTCATAGACAATAAAAGAAAGGGAAAAAAAAAAAGAAGCAACTTAAACTCCTCTCGAAATTTCCTGGCCAACTTGGGAAAAAAGAATAGAAGATAAATCACCAAGAATCAAAAGAACAACAACAATAGCAGAACTCCTTTAGTCCTCAAATATTGGGGATATGAGTAGGGAATGGTTAGAGATAGACCTAACTAATACACAAAGTGGCTACTCTCGAAATGCAATCATGACCCCCACTGTACCTCCAAGAACCGATGAGCAAAAGGATGTTTTGATGCGGAACTATGCCCGGGCCAAATCAAAAGAAATCCTTAAAAACCAATTCAGTCGCAACGAAGCATTAGAAAATCCATTGACCAAACATTCAAACAAACCACGAGGATCTGATTAGAACATGTTTATTTATACGCACGCGCAGAACCATTCGCACGTCAGAGCACAATACAGAGAGAAGAATACCTGTGTCAATGTAAGGTTCAGGGATAAGACAATGGCGAATGATGAGAAAATGGGAAGAGAGAGAGGAGCCCTAGAAGAGATTTGACAGCATGCAAACAAGGAAAACAAATCTTAGAGAGAGAAACGCATGAGAAACGATCTGGAAAATATATATATACATATGCCCCACCCAGAAGGAAGATTTGTGGGGCCGGGGGGAGAGAGGTGTCACGTGGAAGTCAATGACAGAAACCGCCGTAACTGTCTGCTTCAACGTTGAAAACTCATGATGTATGGGGGATTTTATTCAATGTCCCCGGCACCGCCACATGGTACACCAAACTCTTTCTCTACCGCACATTTGTGTAGTTTTCACCATTTTGGTATGTCGCCCAACGTTTTTCAATGCAAATGGCATCCTAGTCTCTCTTTCAGTTAGGGTTCCCAATGGCCCCTTTCAAGAAACTGTTTAGAGGTGACAACTGAATGAGTTGAGATGGGATGGGATAGGGTGGGGTGATATAGGTTATGTTTTGAATATGTATGGGTTGAATATGGGCTAATAATATACGAGTTGAATATGAATGGACTAAATATGGGTCAAACCAAACCTAAGCCAACTAGTTTTATGAATGGGCTTTGGGTTGAAACCCGGAGATGATCATCCTCTAAGTCTCTAGTATCGGTCTTGGTAGGTTCAAATCCAATGGAAAAATATTTCTCTCATTGTGATTAGGGGCAAAGTAAGGGGTGCAAACAGGGGTTTTTGGACCCTTGCTCGCCCCTCCAAATATCTCAATTTTTCTATAATATAATAGGTTTTGTTTGTAAAAATTACGAAAAAATGTCTTCTCAAAATTGTTTTATTAATATATAAGGATGATAGTTCGATGTTAATTTATGAATACATATGATCACGCGTGATAGGAATCTCGCGTCCGCCACTACTTGTGATCACATCCGTACCGAATCGACTACTGTTTGTATGCAAAATTTTGAAGTAGTGCTTAATTGGTGGCTAATAGCTTTTGATTTATTTATTTATTTAAAATTTACTTTGTTTTAAACAGGTAGTTGACTACATAATCTAGCTTTTATTTATTCCATTTGAATCGATATCGAAGTACGGTTTTGTTTAATTGATGCGTGCTATTCTTCTGTCTTTTTTGTGTTTTGTTCGTCTTTTTTAAATTTGTGTTATAGTTTTGCGTTATATTTTGTATTCATCATCTGTTTCGATGAGATGAGTTTAAGGTATGCTTTGGCTAAAAATAAACCATTTGAGTTAAGGTTTATTTTTTGTCTTTATTTAAATTCTATTGGTTCTTTTTAATGAAAGGAATTTAAAAATTCAATATATATATATATATATATATATATAAGTATTTAAAAAGTTCACTAAAGACAAAAATTATAAAAATTTTAGTTTACTTAATCATTTTGTACTCTTTAATTTCCTCTCCGACAAACCAATAATCTAAAAAAAAATTAACACAAAGTTAACAAATGTATTTTTTTTATTTTTTTTTAAATAAAGACAAAAGCCAAAACAGGCCTAAAGTAAAATATAAGGATGATTTTGAAATGCTGGGGTGATGTTGGTGTTGATATCCTGTTTGGAGTTATTAGGGCGGCACTGCTGCGTGGATTGAGATTCGGGTTGCTGTTTTATGTGGTGGTTGTTTAGTCTACTTCTTTTGTTTCACTATGTTTTGTTTGTGTTGGCTAGATGTAACGGTGTTGCAGGTTTCCCTGTGTTCTGATCAGTTGCATCATTTAAGTCTACTTGTATCGGCATTGTGCAATGATTTATAAAAAAAATTCTCTTTTCTCCACAAATAAAAAGGATGATTTTGAAAAACAAAAAAGAAAATACTAAAAAAAGTTGTCCAATTGTATAACTTGTTCTCACTCTGGATAACTGAAAACTCAAAACTTTCATGAGACTGTTGGCAAGCACGACTTCATCGTGGTTGAGTTTTACGCGCTGTGGTACTTGAAGTAGCTGGATTAAGGGTTGGTTTGGGTGAATTCAAAAAAATAGTTTTTTGGTTTTTTACTTTTGTCCTTATTCAAAATTTTTTTGCATTTGTTGGTTTTCGGTCGATTTTTTGTGGTTTCTTAGCTTGTCTCGACGACGTTTTTTTGGATTATTTTTCGCCTTTATTCACAAAATTTTAAGTTTGGCTAATAATTTTATACTTTTTAGATTCCTCTCGTCAAGACAAGCCAAGAAACCACAAAAAATTGACCGAAAACCAACAAATGAAAATAAAATTTGAATAAGGACAAAACCAAAAAAATCAAAAAACTAGTTTTTTCAATTTACCCAAACCACCTTCTCTTGTTTAGTAATTTTTGGGTCCAATCCATTTTGAACCTATTTTAAACTCATGCATATCGATGTATATTTTGCGTTAATATGGTTTAACCCATATATAACTCATATTATATTATAACATAGGTAAACTAGTTGGGTTAGGTTCATGGGTTGAGTAGAAAATTGCTCACTGGCCATTGTGCTCTATCAAATTCAACTGAAACCCAGGGGTGGACTCAAGAAGAGGCAAGCGGGATCGATTGACTCCGATGGATTAAAATTTTCTACAGATGTGTACATGTGGTTCTGGATATTTTAGTAATTTTGCTCCAAGACCTTACACTCATTCGATAGAATAGATATTTTCCCAAGACATGAAATATAAACAATCTTTGTAGATCCTTGAAAGAATCCGGGAGAGGCGTTGCGCGATAGGTGTTGTGCGTCATGTTATGCGGTAAGAATACGTCGTTTCACTCATTTTTTTTAGTATATCCAAGGGCCCTGTTTGGAGAGTTAAGTGTGAGATTTAGTTTTGGGGTTTAATTTTAGGGGATTTAAGCTCTTTAGGGGAGGATATAGTGGGTTTAAGCACTTGAATTTAGTCACTTTGGGTTTAGGAACTTCAGGTTTAGGGTTTACGCACTTTGTAATGGTTTTTTTCTTCCTCCAAACAAGGTCCTTGGAAGCTTTGAAAAGTGTAGACAAAAATCAAGTAAAATGACATAATTTTGCCGCATTACACGGCGCACAACACCTACCTCATAAAATCCACCCCGAATCCATTCTTGACCACACTAATAGAAAATCATGCATCCGTCCCTTATTGAACAACACTGTAGGCGCAGAGGAGCTAAAACTCACACAAATTATGATGGAGAAGAGTTTGGAGCATCATCGCGTATTACATCAGGAGCATGGAATAATTGCTGAATATTTAGAGAGTCCAATATGGTCATGAGAGTCAGCAACGTATCACATGGTAGAATTCTTTTTCTGAAGAAGAAATTATTTTATTGTGGGGTGGATTATGATATACTATGGTTATCAATTGCACTTTTATGGCTGTAATAATTATTAATTTATTACTAAAAGAAACATTTCTATTATGATATTTAAAAAAAACAAAAGTTTCCTAAGTTAAAATTGGGTGTCATTGCTTTTTGTTTATTTCAACATTCATTTATGGTTTAACTAATTGCAGTAAGGTTTTAGTCACTTAGGTTAGGTTAGGCCTAATCTTAGTTAAAATTATAGGTAGCTTAGGTCAGGTCTTAATCTTAGGGCATCCTTATTAGGAGCACCAAATTTAACTTCAAAAAAATCTTTTACAAATTTAACAAGTCACTTCCCAAAAAATTTCAAAATCAGACTATTTATCCTAACTTTACTATTTTCCTTAAGTCTAATAAAAAAAAAACATTTTCCTTCAAAAACTAATTCTCCCACGCTGCGAGATGAGTAAAGATAAGGGGACCGATTGCCTTGCACCGACCAAGTACCGACGGTGTGGCCGACACCGTCGTGGGTCACATCCGATCGATCCGATAAGTTGCCAATTCGGCTCGACAAGAGTGACACAAACAGTGAACACATTTATGAAATTAAAAAAGAAATTCAAGATAGATAAATTTAATTTTTTTCAAGTTTAATTACTCCCTCCGTCCCTTTTTAAGTGATATCTTTGAGAAACATGTATTTTTATGGAAGTTAAAAAACATACTTCCATAGAACAATTTTTAAAAAAAATTTGCACAAAATTAAAGTACTCAATAAGAACTTTAATTTGGTGTAAAAAATAAAAATATATTTAAAGAAATATTTTTTTAGGAGTTTGAATTGAAATTGCACATATTGTTTGGTTTGGATTTTGGTTTTTGGTAATAATTGAAAAGAGAAATAAGGATAATAATATAAAATAAAGGTTAATGATTAGAGAGAGATAGAGAGAAAAACCACTCTGCCATCCCCTTGAAATTCATTCTTTACCTTATTACGGTGACACAAAAAGTAGGATCTAGATCCTCTCCCGGAGGAGACAGTCCACATCTAGACCATCCATTAGCACTAATTGCAGCAAATGGACGATCTCGGTCATGCCTGATTTTTCTAGTCCAAAACATGAACCGGAGAGAGGATCCATTTCCAAAAAGATAATAGCAATATTACTAGTGAATTAAACTCGCCTCATTCATCCGGTGGTCACTTTCTAAGCATAACAACTTCTTCAATGAGGAAAGAAGTTAGGTATATGTACTTTCAATGGAAACATTTCCAAGTTATACTCGAATAGCTAAAATGATAGAAACAGACACCTAATCAACTACTAAATTTGGAAACAATCCATCAATGCATCCATGAGCTTCTTGTAGATACTTGAGTAGCTGAAAAGATTTTTGTTACAGGCAAGAGCTATTACCTGATTTTGCCCAATGCCCATGAATAAATTCCAACATGTAAGAATATCATCGCGGCATTGAGTCTTTGTAAAGACGATTAAATGGATTTTACAGAAAGCCGCCATTACATGGAAGCTTTCTAAATTGGAGAACTATCGCATAAGACACTCAACTAACAACGATGCAGTAATCTTTTGGATAGACTGAATACAAGTACTACATATAGGATACAATAGCTAGCTGAGCAAAGATCCTCTCACGTGGCAATAATTCATGTGATGTGACATAACGTAAAATGAGACCCGTCACGTACTCATAAATGACCTGAGTCGTTCATGCAGATCATTTTGAATCCATGGTCAAAATCCAGTAGAGCGATTCATGTCTATTAGAACGAACTGCGGGGTCCCAATAGCATTTCATAAACTACATAAGCGAAAAGCAGCAAAAGATAAAACTAACACAATCAATACTAAAATACTAGGAACATGATTCTCTTCTCCAAACTAACAAACAAGAAACACAAGAACAACCAAATTAAAGCATCACTTGATAAGCTGTGAACAAAAATGTGATCTCTTATACTTACCACACCCATTAAAAAACCCATTTTAACAAGTAGAAAAATCGAGAAGCAGACAAACAAACGATTTGTTCCAAACAATTGTGATTCGTACTCCTAAACAATGGCATTCGCAGCACTAGCAATCCTTGGCCACAAATCAGCGCACTCCTTTCCAATTGGGCCCGTAATTGCAGAGCCTACAATCAACAAAGCAAAAACAATATATGAGAATCACTCCCAGAAAACATGCAGTAGCTACAGAAGATGTTAACTTTGGTGGTGTTGTATATGATTTAATGCCCAAACTATGAAATCTTACATTGTCTAAACACTACTATCTCAACTCGTGAATAAACTCTTGGAAAATAAGAAGTTTCAAATGTTGGACATATCTACCGACTTAAGATTATATGACCAAGAATTCAATGATTTTTTTTTTTTCACAAACTACAATGAGAAAATATTTTACGGGTCAAAGAAGCTAGTCTTTTTCAAAATCCCTGCCTCCCCGTCAATGGGCTGACATGTCAACAATTCCGTAGCCAAGATAGTAGATGCAACGGTAGGCAGATTTGTAAACCAAAACTATAAAGCGAAACTACACCACCTAACATGTCAATGGAGGAAATGTACCAATATGATGCAAAAAAAGCACAGAATGAAATAAAATGAAATTGAGCTAAGTGCCCAGTTGTTGGGCAACTGAATTGCAGCTCATCTAGTCAGTGGGGTAGAGCCCAGGCAACTCTTTCCCACCCAGCTTAAATTGAAAAGACAAGAAACTACTCTTCTTCAAAGACTTGATACTATGCAAAAGTCGGAACAAAAAAAATTCTTACTACAGAAGTCTGAGCACTGCCAAATTATGGCTTCATTTTAGTAAGGAATTAAGAATTTGCAGCAGCGTGTCTATTCAAAGATCAAACACAGGTTGAAAGTCAAATAAAAAAACTCTCATTTTGAATCCAGATAAACTCTACGAGAAATTTTGTTGCCAGTTCCACCAACACAACCTAGTTTCTAACAGTTCAAATGTTTGCCAATGAACTAAAATGAAGTGGTCCATTCACTTAAATTACTGTGACATTGGCTGGTATCTGGAGTTTAGAGAGGTTGCATCAAAATAGTAATAACTACCTTTCATTTCACCTTTTGGATTCACAATGACACCAGCATTATCTGCACATATAAGAGAAACAAAATATCAGCAATAACTTCCCCATTCCAAAGAGCTTGATTTAATGCTTAACGTATTACATTTGGAGAAACACCCCCCACCTGGCCACCCATAAAAAATAAAAAGGATGAGTAAATAACCAATAAATTGCTAGTTCAAAATCCAAACGCGTAACTGCAATAAAAGGTGCAACGCTCTGGGATCGAATCAGCAAGCTGAAAGTCCTTTCCTCAATTTCTTGATAGGGTTGTAGATTGACTACTGATTAAATTCCCTTAATAACATACAGATTCAGAAAACAAGTCAAGGGCTGCAAAACGAAACGGCGCAGCCGTTAAGTGTTCAAGCTCGGTATCATTCAACATTATTCTAGCTCGAGCTCGAGCCTAAATAATCGAGCCCGACCTTGGACTGTTTAGTCTCACTGTGTTAGAGCTCGGTTTGTTTAGCGAGCCTCTATAAACAAGCCTACAAACTAGCCAAGCTTTTGTAAACGAGCCTCTATAAACAAGCCTACAAACTAGCCAAGCTTTTGTAAACGAGCCGAGCTTCGACGCTGCTCGCAAACAGCTCGGTGAATGTTTGCAGCCCGCGGAGTGGAAATGCATGTTCTTAGAGTAACATCAGACGAAACACAAAATAAGAAAAGGCAAGAATTATCGCAACTATACCAAATCCGAAAGGCATAGGAAGAAGTAATGTACGAATAGTGCAGTAAACGACCTTCGAAGTACATGAAGACCCCGTCCTTTCGGCGCCACGGCTTGCGCTGCCGAACAATGACAGCGGGCATGACCTTCTTCCTCAAATCCGGCTTCCCCTTCTTAACCGTCGCCATCACCATGTCCCCTACGCAAGCCGACGGCAGCCGGTTGAGCCTCCCCTTGATTCCCTTCACCGATATTATGTAGAGGTTCTTCGCCCCCGTGTTGTCGGCGCAATTCACCGTCGCCGCCACCGGTAGACCCAGCGACATCCTGAACTTGTTTCCCGCGGAGCCTCCGCGCCCTAAAATAGACATAAACACAACAAAAAAAGATTGAAATCAGCAGATAAAAACAGTAGAGCTGTTTGATTGCAGAGAAAAGTGGATTAGGATTGAAAAATGGAGATTGAATTGTACCTCGCTTCGACATGTTGGATCAGCTCTCTCTTCGTTGTCTGCGTCTGTGGAAGGAGGAGGAGTAGGAGACACCACCGCCTAGGGTTTTGTTTTCGTCCAAACAATTGAAAAAACGGTCTGGGGTTTTATGGACTGCGCTTAAAACTGTTGTTTTACTCTAAAGTGTTGAATGTGGCAGTGGATCTTGACAGATATAAAATGATAAGTAAGTAACTCAAAATGAGTGTATCCAAATTAAGTAATCGCTTACATATCTTGTTCATAACTGCTCCGAAATTCATCCCGCCTTTAATCACAACATGACAGATCTTATTACCATATTTGCATACCAAGACCAATTCTTCCTCCATCACCAACTAAAAAACTGCATCGAAATAATTGGCAACATTAATGTTTGATGATGAAATAGGATATCATGATTTTTGTGTGACAAATGTGGTGAAATAAAATATCATAATTTGTGTGTGAAAAATCCCACTCAAGTATTAACATGTGATGATGATTTCTTCTTTTTTCATCCATCGAAATGGCTTCATGAACTGTAATTGTATCACAAAAAAAAAGCCAAACAATGGTGATATATAATACCTTTTTTTATACCAACGACGACGAATCGGTTGAGGAATTGTTGAATTCTAACTTTTCGGATCCCACGACTGGCGTGATAAAATGAATTATTCGCACATGAACGTTCAAACTGGTTTTGATGTATAAGTAGCCAAACTGGTATTGAGTAGGACTAGATCATTTGAAATTCAAATGGAGCTTAAACTAAGGAAAACAATTGGCTAGATTAAAAAAAACCAATAAAGGAAAAGATATAACTTTTGATTTGAAAACCGAGATATTAGGACTCCTAATTGACATTTAAAAGAATCCAATCAAGGGATGTTTATAGGATGATTTGGTGTACCGGATTTTCCGGTCCTATCAATTAATATTGAAAAAGATTATTAACATATATATATATATATATATATATATATATATATATATTAAATACCTAATAAGGGCACAATCGTTCAAAAATTATTTTACAGGATGAAATCATAATAATTCAAACTACATGGGGTAGAATCATAACAATCTTTTTTGTATGGGATGTCAAATTAAATTTCAAAAAAAAAAAAAAAGACTTTGGGCTCAATGTCCTATAACCACTTGTACTTCAATAAACATCAATTAAACCTTTAGACCTTGTCACTCTGTCTTCAATTCCCCCTGCATCTATTCTTTGTCCAAAACATAATGGAGACTCCTAGCTGGCTCTTACATGGATATTTATGGGACTCATTCTTATCTCACTACACATTTTGGTGGGGGAATTTTTTTTAAAATAATCCTAACCTTTTAGTCAATGTCTCATCCACACCTAAGCTTCAATAAATGGAATATATGACCCTAATTATGAATTTTTCCTCGTCTTTGTGCTATGTAGAACCCTAAAAATCAAAATACCCAATAAATATAGTACTAGACATTCAATATTTGCTCTCTTTTTCTCTCTCAACCTAAAATTCCTCCCTCTAACTATACAATGGTATATAATACCGAGCAACTGTCGACGCCATCAACGTCATCGACCAAAATTACATCGTACATCCATCAAAGAGAGTTGTTCAATTACAAACTACCGAATCGACTCAAAACCACCAAATTAAGGCCAATTCAATTTAATTCTCAAAACCAAACAATTCATTGATTGCCAAAGACTTATATAGGTATCTTGGAACATCCCTCCTAGAATAGGAATAATAGCACTTTCATTTTCAAGACTCCAAATAAATAAGACTTGACCATAAACTAATTGAAATATGTATTTGATTCTTAAAAAACTAAAAGACACTCAAAAACTTAAAAAAAGAACATAAAAGCATTCCTAGAGAAATGAAAGACACCACAAGAAATGCAAAAGACTAACTCGACACTTCTTATGACAAAACAAATTTATTATTCTCATGAAACTCAATTGTCAACTTTCAATTCCTATACTTTTGTTAAAGACTTGTCCCACATTGCCTATCTAAGCCACCGAAGCTTGGTTAATAAGTTCTAGAGACTACTCCACCTATTGTCAATTGGTTTTAGGTTGGACCCCTCCAAGAAATCTAACATGGTACCAGAGCTAGGTCTTGGGTGGTCTCACCTAGCGTGGGAGAATCTCGTCAATCTCATCTTTCTGCCCAAGTCACTTCTTCATCTCCTGGTCTATCACCTCCACGTGCATCC
Source organism: Vaccinium macrocarpon (assembly GCA_022606695.1). Lineage (NCBI taxonomy): Eukaryota > Viridiplantae > Streptophyta > Magnoliopsida > Ericales > Ericaceae > Vaccinium > Vaccinium macrocarpon. The sequence continues at coordinate 32,731,726 of CM040176.1, read as the reverse complement.
GGGTTGCACGTGAGGGGGAGTGTTAAAGACTTGTCGCACATTGCCTATCTAGGCCACCCAAGCTTGGTTGATAAATTCTAGAGACTACTCTACCTATTGCCAATTGGTTTTAGGTTGGACCCCTCCAAGAAATCTAACAACTTTATATGATGCATTTGTCGACGTATGTGGGTTTCATTTATTAAATAGATTTTGTGAGGTGGTCATGTTATTTCCTTCTAGCTGAAGAAGAAGCTACAACTGCTTAATTTTCAAGGTTGAAGAAGTCTCTTAGTGAAGCTTATCTTTTTTTTTTGGTGCATCTTAGTGAAGCTTATCGGTATTACTAAACATGCTCTACTAAAGCATACATGCATGTAATGAAATTGAACTACTATATTTTATGTGGTAGGCTGCCAAACTTGCCTGCATATTAATGTAAGTTACTATGCTTGCTTATCTCAAGCTAATACTCTTAAATAGGCAACCAACGGGCATCACCTGATATTGTTAATTGGCTAATCTATCAGCAACCAAACAGTGTCTTTGAAAAACGTTTTACAGTTCCTAAGGAGTTCAGTCCTTGTCAGGTTTAATGTTCAAATGATTTTGCCAATTGGAGTCTACGGGGCTCTGCTTTTTATCTGAGCATAGCTCCTCCTCCTGTGTCATCTCTTGTAGAATCAATTTCAATATTTTTTCATGTTCAAATATGGCCCCATGCTTTGTAGAAACATTTGGATCCACTTTTTTGCCTATATGTTTGGTGAGTATTTAGTCTTATTTCCAGGTTTTCCACTTGAATAGTTTCTTGAGAGGGTCAACAATTATACTATTTTTGTAAGTAAGTTGTCTTGGCCCTTGGGGAGAGGAAAGGCAATAACAAGCATGATATTTTGTTGTTTAACTGAATTTGTAAAATGCAACAGACATGTACTGTTATACTGGAATTTATGGTTTCTGTTTTCCTTTTAATTAGCCATTTTGGTTTAACGAGGCAAGGTAGGTGATGTGCTTTTCATATGGTTATGCAGAGTGCATCTATTTCCAATTTGTGGCTTGATATCATTTTCATCTGTCAAAGCAGAACCTCTAAGCTGCCCTATGAGATGTCTCACCTAATGTAATGAAAAGAATGGGTTTTCTATGGACAAGCTCTGTCTGCAGAAGAAAAGGTTGGTTCTAGAAGATAGCTACTAAGGTCTATGCTTGCGAGAAGTCGTGCATGACTCGTGTGAAGGCATGAGGATACATGGTTTATTACGGGTTGTTTTTTCCCGCTTTGAATTGACAATGTACAATATGTTATGATTTTTGTTCCCATGGTTTCTTTTGGCTGCAGGGAATTATATTCATACGACAAAAAAAAAGAAAAAGGTTCTTCCATATAACTTCTTTGATCTGATTTTCTCTTTTTCCATATGCTTCAATCCTATTACCTTATTTAGGTTTATGGTCCCTATGGTTTTGGGGATATAGGTAGGGACATAAACACTGAATTCATCCACCCATCTGGAGTTGTTTTCCACAATATTATTATAGGAACTTTTGAGACTTGGGTTTCTGTGTATTCTTGTTGATTGGAAGCACAAACCAAGCTAAGTCTTGCACTCCTTTTAAATAGGAAAAGTCTATGGATACACCATTTGTGCACTCCAAATGCCCACAACCGTTTTTTAGGTGACAAATGAGGAGAAGCCCATTTTTTGGGTGAGTCTTTCATTGGCCTTCTCTTCATTTGCCACATCAAGGTGGTGTGCATTTGGGGTGCACAAGTGGTGTACCCATAGCATTGTTCAATGAGTAATGATTGAGCATCACACGCGTATTAATGTTCTTGAGTTTTAACCAACAACAGTGACATGGCTCCTCAGATCACCGATCCCCATAATCAACTTATACAAAAAAGTAATATGCCACCTCTGCTGATATGTTTGTAAGATGCGGAACATGAGCTTGAATACTTCATAGTCCCACTCTTTTACGTAAGAAGCATTATAATCGCAGAAAAGGTGGAAGGGGTGCCAGTCCCATCCACAACTGAATGTGTCCCACAAATGTCCACATAAGCGCTAGCTAGGAGTCTCCATTGTGTTTTGGATAGAGAATGGACGTAGGGGGGAATTGTTAACGGAGGGACAGAGTTAGGGGTTTAATTGACATTTATTGAAACACAGTTGTTTATATGACATTGAGTCCAAAAGGTCCGAGGTTTTTTTGTGTGGAAATTTACCCTTTTTCTTTTTCTTATCATCCAATGCCCAAAACTAATCTCTACTCCTTATTTCATCTTTTATCCCACACAAATTACTTCATATAATCTCATCTATTATCTCAAGAAGCCACATTGTGTTTTGGATGGAGAATGGATGTATTTGTTAGATCCGCTTTGATGGATATTATGTATATTTCTAAGTGGTTTTCTTCGGTATGTGTAACTAAAGTTCTGAGACGGTTGGGGATGCAGAGGCCATAGTTAAGAGTTGTATTTGTAAAAAACAAAAGACCAAAAAATGGGGAAAAAATGAATTAAATTTGTCATGTTGTAACTTGTAATTGATTTAACCGGACCAAATTTCTAAGCATACCAATTTCAAACTGTGGTCAAAGAGTTGGGAACTCTTAAGTTTTAGTAAGTAGCCATAAAAGTTTATTGGGAAAGAAAATGAAAAATAGAAGTTCTTTGGCTAGGTACCTTCCATGAAAACAATTGTCTAGCTAGATTCCAAAGGGTTTACGCTTCTTTAGGAAAGAAATGAGGTCAACCTTGTATCCCTATAAATAGTTACTCTTGCCCTCAAATCTCTTCATGCACCCTCCAAAACCATCTCTCTCTCTCTCTCTCTCTCTCTCTCTCTCTCTCTCTCTCTCTCTCTCTCTCTCTCTCTCTCTCTCTGTGCAAGCAACCATGGCCAAAGTTGCCGTTAACACCTTTCTCCTTCTCAGGTTAGCGCCAGTTTCTGTCTCACATACCTTTTACTATCAATCTTGCATCGCGTCGTCTAGAATGATTTTTTTTTCCTCTTTTTCTCACATATTTCTTGTACTCAAAATAAAATTCAACTAGTTTAAAATACTGATGCATGGATTTTGTGTTGTGTCATGTGTGTTAAACTGTTAATGCAACCAACAGGCGAACCTACAAAGTCGCCGCCGGCGCGGGTAATGTGAGGGTGGGAGCGGAGGCGGTGGCCACAAGGAAAGCCGTGGATTCAAGCAGAGTGGGACCTGAAAAAGAAGTAGTGTCCGAGGGAGGGAGAAAGGACGTCGTCGACCGTGATGTGTTTTGGATGAGAGATCCAAAGACGGGCAATTGGATTCCAGAGACTCATTTTGGTGATCAGGTTGATGTTGCAGACCTCAGGGAAAAGTTTCTTGCCAAAAAACCCAATCTCTGAGGCAATTACTTTTCCTATCTTAATTCCATATCTTTTTCCGTATAATTTCCAGGAAAAGCAATTTGGAAACAAAAAGTTATACGGAAAATCTTTCTAATTAATATACATGCTGTCACAAATTCACATTATTCGTTCTATGAAAATTCTGTTCACATAAAAGTATATCACAGTGGCGAAGAAGGGTCCTAGACCATTGAATAATATTTCCTCTGAATTATAATGGCATTAATTTCAATTTTTATATTTATATATCAATATTTCTGCATCAATAATTCAATTATAATTCACCATCCATCCCATTTTATTTGTCTTATTCAAAAGAAACGTGTTGATTCTCACTCTCATTCACGTGGATGGAAGGATTACAATAGTAGAAAATTAGTTAGAAGGAATTAAATGGATGATGTGTGTAGTTCTGGTTCCGTACATATCTTGTGCGGAACTGCTTTTACTTTGAATGAATAATATGATTACTTCATATCTTAGAACAGCTGTGATACATACCCGGAAAAATGACCCCGAAAATGACCAAGAAAACACATTCAAGGGATGAGATTCACCCAACACATCCAAGGGTGAATCTCATCCCTTGGATGTGTTTTCTTGGTCATTTTTCCGAGTATGTAGACTTATTGATCCTAGAACGCCTTTGCCACCAATTTTCAAAGAGATTGCGCGCCTTCTTCTCTGTAAACTGTATGACCCATTGTTTGGGTTATAGTTTAGTCGTGTATTGGATGATGGATTTTCCAATCATATCATAGCTACGGCAGCTTAACCAACAGGACCTTGGGATCTTGTGGTGCACTCATGCATTACAAGGAAAGCGGTGCTCATTCGAATCGTTCATCTCTATCATCATTGATCTAGATTTCAAACAACATTTTATATGCAAGATGAGTATCTTACATGTAAAATAGTTTTTGCAAATATGGACTGTGGGGGTGCTTTTCACCGGAGTAACCTCTTTGAACCTTCTAGTGTATGATAGAAGATGAAGGGGTGACTGAACCTTGCTTGAACCCTAGTAGCTTGACTAAGATGGTGACCTGCACACGTGAACACGTTAGTGCCTAGCCCGGGAAGGCACTCCGATGGTAAAGTCAATGACCGGAGAAGAAGAGGTATGCCGGAAACTTAGAGAGAGAAGTGGAGTTATGAGAGTATTGAATAAGAAGAGAGGAATACCCAAAGTGATGGCTAAGGCTGAGTATTTATAGGCAGAGGGAGTGTACATCGCACGCACTCGGTGCCCCTCACGCGCCTGTCATTTGTACCAGGAATGACGGTTGATGTGACTTCAATCTCTACTGCAGACGCATTATGGCACATGGGCCTGAAGGGTCATCTCACCTCGAGACATTCCCCGTCACCCACGTGCTTGTGCAGACAACGGTGATAGGGTAGGTGACTGCCACAATTAATGATCCATCATGACCTGTCTAGCATTCCTGACACACCGCCGCCGACCCCAATGTCCCGGAGCTCCCACACGACCGACATCAACCGATTCAGTCAGCGGGATGCTCGGGCAATTGGCATACCGAGCGGTGAAGCCCCCGAGGGCTGTCCGAGAGTCATGCCGGGAGTGTCATAACCATGACATCTCCAGGCTCGGCAAATTTCATTCAAATCAATATTCGTCCAAGTCTGAACAACCACGTCGTGAGCCGAGAGCATCCCACACTTGGCGAAGGAGAGAAGGATCGACCTACATTTGACTTCGTTGATTTTGAGGATGTGATCCTTTTGCTATTTAGTGTACAGGGTTGGCCTCCATTGGCCTTTAAGAATTTGGCCGCTACATGGACTGTTAAAAATAATCTTGAATGGCTTGGATTGTACATTATAACCCTATATTGCACAACTGCGCTACAGAGTTTCTGATTCCGAATGTGAACGAAAGCACCCGTGTTCTATATGGCCAGCGATAATTATGGATCAATAAATTTATTATTTTTCTAATTTTTAGTGGGTTAGGTTTGTAGTGATCTACGGCAGACAAAGAATATTTGGCGTCATACTCGTTTTTGTACAAATACTCGTGAGGGATAAAATATCCCTCCGTCCCAATTTTTTGGCCCCTTTTGGGGAAATGGGTTTTTAAGAGGTGTGAAAACTTTGTATTGATTTTTCTATTTTACCCCTAAATCTAGTCAATATTACTGTGCCTAAATTTATGAGGCTAATTTTTTATATGAAAGTCAAAACATATTCAATATGGATCTTGATAGATATCAATTAGTTTTATTATACAAAATTTTGAAAATCATAAAAACCATTACATAAAATAAAAGATAATAGACTAGCCAATTAAGATGGGAAAATTACTTTTTAAGGGTAAAATTGGAAAGTGACTCAATTTTAATGGATGTTTTTAGAAGTGAGACAAATATTTTGGGACATCTCAAAATGGAAAGAATGACCAAGAAATTGGGACGGAGGGAGTATATAAAAAAAAATTGTTTCTAAATGATGGATATTTTTCTTGGATTTAGGGGAAATGGGTTTTGAATAGCCCAAATGCCTAGGCTGTTAGGGTTTTTGTATTTTGATGGCTAGCGAAAATAAAATCCGAGATTTTGGGTGGGCGTTTTGTCTACCAACGCAGGAGATGCTCTTAAGAAATTACTAATTTGTAAGCTAGAAGTTAAGATCAATGAAGAGTCAAATGTTTTGGAACCTGGCTAACTAAAAGAGAAGCCCAAAGAAGTAAAGTCTAAGATGAAGTAAAATTCTAGAGACTTCAAATTATCCATCTTCTATAACTAACACTATCGAGATTTAATCATAGAAAAATCCAGATACTTATCTTGTGTAAAAAAATATCTTTAATACCAGAATGTACCCATCATTTTTTAGAAAATATCAATGGACTAGAACCATCCATAAGATAGTATATATAAAGAATGAGTCTAAGAAATTTTGTACTAACCAAAAAATCAATACTCCTTTGCCCACAATCCTCTTCTTTCACACCAATTACTCTCATCTAATACTCCTTCCGTGGATTTGTTTGTTCTATTTCAACCGGATAAAAAAAATAGTGATATTTCTAATTTGGTAAGTAATTATATGCCTAATATAGATCTCGTTTGTTAGATCTCGATTAGTTTTAGAAGATAATATTTTTAAAATTATGTAAAACATTAAATTATTAAGATATAACTATTTGAAAAGTGACAATTGCAAACTCCCAAAATGGATTAACGAATCGGGACAGATAGAATATATTGGATGTTGTAGTGCGCATAAATATAGGTCTACTGAGCATAAGTGAAAAAATAATCCTTGAAAGAATGAGAAAAAAGAATTCAGGTAACTGACCAAAATGAGAGAATTAGGGTGTCTTGGGTAAAAAACCAAAAATCAAAAAATCGCTTTTTGTCCTTTTTAATTTTTTTTTGCATTCGTTTGTTTTGCATCAAGATTTTGTGGTTTCTGGATTCCTCTCGACGAGACGAATCTAACAAGTATAAAATTATGGTCAAAACTCAATTTTTTTAATAAAATCAAAATAAGTGAATTATTGGCCAGTAGTCTACCTATTTTGCTGCATTTGCTATAAGGGTATCTTATTTATTTTAGCGGTCTCTCTTTACCTTTGGTACAGTTCCTCGTTTAAAGTACCGAAGACCTTTTCACTTGCAAACTGGAGTATTATTTTATCCTTTTTCTCTCTCTGACTAATTTGCACTACTTTTTTGCAAACCATATTAAAGTGTGTAATATTTAATTATTTTAAGTATGACTAAAGAAGAAAATAGAGAAAATTGTTGGAGTGTTGAAAGAAATGAGGTAGGTAATGGTATTTTCACTAGCATTTTTTGCACAAAATATACCTAATTTGCTGCACTTGCTCTTAGGATGATAGCATTCTTTAAAAAACGCTATAAACCAATCTTATTAGCAGGTTTTGTTGTAGTAGATTCTAGGTACTCATGCTCTCAAATGATTGGTAATGACTTCCATTGGAAAGTTTTTTTTCTTGAGTTTTTTAACCATCCAAAGTAGATTGAGGGACCATATAAAAAAATTCACTTGAAACCCACACAAAACTAAGAGCTGGCACTAATCACAAAGACTTTCGGATTGAAGAACCCGGGGGGCCTGCTGTCCGTGGGGGTCGGCAGGCCCTGCCAACCCCCATCCGCGCCATCTGTTTGGTGTATCAACGGCTCGGATTGCATCAAACAATGGATGGATCGGATACAATTTGGAGAGATAAGATGTGAGCCATTGATACGCGAAACGGACGGCTCGGATGGGGTCGGCAGGGCCTGCCGACCCCCACGGACAGCAGAGCCCCCCATTTCCGGATTGAAACTTGAAAGCAGTGTACGTACGTGCTTAGACTTGACATGGAAATGACTTCCATGATTGCTGATGACTTCCATTCAAAAGTTTTTTTTCTCAAATTTTTTAATTATCCAAAGTAGATTGAGGGTCCATATTAAAAAATTCGCTTTAAGTCCTTACAAAACTCAGAACCGGCCTTGATTACAGAGACTTTTAGGATTGAAACTTGAAAGATTGTACGTATGTGCTTAGACTTGACATGGAATGAGCAATCAGTGGTACATATGCTAAGATTTAGTTTATGTATTGGAGATTTGTTCTTGACCTAGAGACAATGATTCCTACTTGTAGCTTGTTGGGATTAGTCCTTTTATCTCTCTCTCTCTCTCTCTCTCTCTCTCTCTCTCTCTCTCTCTCTCTCACACACACACACACACCCCAGATTTTTGCGAAATCAAGTCATCACTATAGCAATTTTGGTGATGGCAACAAAGGGGGTATCGCGATTCCGTTTAAACAGTTCTCACTCTCAATCTTTGTTCACTGGACATGGACGACCTTGGCGACTGCCCAGGGCATGGCAATGAAACTAAGGCACGATTGAGGCGACGTTTCTAATCCTGGCATTATTCTGGTGACCTTCGGTACTCCTCTCTCCTAATTTTCTGGTTATATATTTTCAGTTAGGAAAAGTGATGTGGCAAGGATCCTTGGTTCCAAATATAGGAACTTGATAGAACTTTGCCATTTTGGCACTATTTTTACATCCCCAATAGAGCTTGAAGTTCTATAATTGATTCCATATCATAGGCATAGCACAAGTTTTACATCGCCATTGGCTATGCTCTAAATGGGTTTGGTTCTAGCTTTGCACACATCTTTAGTTGTGCAAAACTTGGAATAATATATTTTATTAAAAGTAGAGGACGCATAAAAAATTCAAGGCTTTATTTTGTTGGACCAGGAGTGTCCGGACTGGCTTCTCCGGATCTCAACTATTCTTCTCCCCATACGTCGGGACTCAGGGATTTCAGAAGAGAGTTTCTCTCTTTTGCAGCGTGGTTCTAAGGGGTTGTCAAGTTTCAAAATGTTTGGGTTTAAATTTCACCCATGTGCTACTTGAGCCTCTTTGGGTTTAAAATATATGAAACATTTCTAGTGTATGGAGTAGTTAAATTGCAGCATCAGGGATGTTTAAAAAGCATATACAGGCATTTCATACATAATTTTGATTTTTTCTGAGAGTTAATGATTAATGGATTTAGAAGAATATCCGGTATCTATATAGTTAGTCGAATATCAAGTGCAAATGTATGTCACTGGTACTTTAGATATGGGCTCATTTTTTCCATACCACAATGGTACTTTTTTGTTTTACCAAAAAAAATAAAATCCCAAGTGAACATGTACAAATGACTACATCATGCCAAATCGATCATGTATAAACTCAATACGTATTTACATCATGCCAAATAGACCATGTACGTGTTCACTACAATATATGTACATCTGTCATAACAAATCAACCACGTACACATTGCTGCACTATGTGTACGTACCTATATCATACTATGTACCTATCATTATTATGCATGTACCTATATATCAATCGAGTGCACTTTCAAAGAGAAAGCTGCTAGATCCATGGGCTCACTGGTGATCCCATCCATCACTGGGTCTAGTCTACACAAGGCAATAGGGCAAGGAGTGGAGCTCCAATTGGGTGAGCAAGGGGAAGGGTAGGGGAGCTCCAACAGGGTGAACAGTTCAAATGGGTAGCGGAGCTCCAAGAGGGTGAGTAAGGGAGAAGGGTAGCAGAGTTGGTGGGTGGGCAAACGGTGGTCCATGAAACAGAGGCAACGGTAGTGGTGGAGGATCATCCGCATGAATGTCATAGCAAAACACCTCCTAAGGAAGAACTGCCTACTCCTAGCAAAGTAACAGACTTGCCAAATGAAAGATAGAGAATAGGTAAGTGTTCTTTGTTTTCAAAGCAATTTTTTGGCAAGTCTGTCACTTTGCTAAAAATCGACGATTCTTCCTTAAGAGGTGCCTTTGCTACGACATCCATGCGGATGATCCTCCAACACTACCGCTCCCCCTGTTCCGTGGACCACCGTTTGCCCACCCAATACCTTTGTTATCCTTCCCCCTGCTCACTCTGTTGGAGCTCTGCTACCTTTCTGACGTGCTCACCCTATTAGAGCTCCACTACCCTTCCCCCTAGCTCACCCAATTGGAGATATGCTTCTTGGCCCATTGCCTCATGCAAACTAGGACCCAATGATGGATGGGATCACCAGTGAGCCCATAGATCTAGCAGCTTCCTCTTCAAGAGTGCGGTCAAGGTATATATTAGACTAACATGTAGCGATTGGGATATATAGGTATATATACAGTAGTGATAGGTACATAGTATAATATAGGTAAGTATGCATATTACAATGACGTGTACATGGCAGATTTGTTATGATAGACGCACATATATTATAGTAAAACATGTACATGGTCTATTTGGTATGATGTACATACATTGTGAGTGTATATTTGATCGATTTGGCATTATATAGTCCTTTATACATGTTTACATGGGTATGATTTTATTTTTTCTAGTACCAAAAAATAAAAATAAAAATCAATGTGGTATAGAAAAAATGAGCCCATATTTGAAGTACCAATGACGGACACTTGCACTTGATATTCGACTAACTATACAGATACCAGATATTCTTCTAAACCCATTAATCATTAACGACTCTGCTGAAAAATCAAAATTATGTATGAAATGCCCGTAATTGTTTTTTAAACATCATTGATGTTGCAATTAAACTACTCCATACACTAAATTTTTTTCATATATTTTAAACCCAAAGGGTCTCAAGTACCACATGGGTGAAATTTAAAGCCAAACATTCTGAAAGTTGGCAAACTCCTGGAACTACGCTGCAAAAGAGATAAATGTGTAAAGTTGAGGTAAAAGTAGAGATAATTTTGGAAGATAAAGGTAAAAATTGAAATGAAATGTGTAAAGTTGAGGTGAAATGAGTAATGATGTTATTTATTTAAAGCAACACCAATCCCAAAATCCCAAAATGGAGAATAGAGGTGACATGTTGAGGGGATATTTTGTAATTGATCCTGCATTTTCTTCAATTTAGAATTTTGGAGGGGACCTATCGCTTTTTTAGATATTTGATCTCCCAACTTACTTTTGGGTCTCTAAAAACGGAGGTCACACTTCCATTTTGGAGACTAAATCTCTTAAAAAACGATGGGTCCCTCCAAAATTCTCTCGTAAAATATAAATGTTGAAGAAAATGGAGAATAAATGACCAAATCTGCTCTCAATATGTCTCATAGATTCTCTATTTTGGGTTTCTTGACTTGGGTTTTATTTTTCTTGCACCAAAATACTAAATCTAGTTTATGATTCAACAAACAGGACACAATTTGGTGCTTCCCTCCTATTCCACATTGACTTTGGACGCTTTTAATTCAATGGTTGAAAAACATGGAAAGTGAGACCAGATCATCCTTATCCTTGAATTACTACTTGTTCGAAAAAGGGAGTTTCGGATTCTAAGGTAACCACCACCTTTCCCTAGTTTCGCACCCGGCCTTTCTGGTTCGGCAATGGCGAATAATGTACTAGAATATGGACTGTGTGATGATATTCACATAATTGGGTATGGTTGATCAAGCTACCTCAATCGAACGGCATCCAGAATTTCGTACTAGGAGGATAGATCACCAGATGGGCTGCTGCATTGCGGTATGGATGATGATGTCTACGGATCACCTCTGGGGTTTAAAATATTACTGTAAGAATGTTGTAAACTCCTATCATACATATAATTCTTATGTGTGAGATCGCACTTTATTCAGTGATGAATTTAATGGCATTTTTTGTTGGAGAATTTTGTGAATGAAACCGGGGCACTCGGAGGGTCTCCCGGGGCAACCGAGACCACCTCACGGATTCAACACGCTATGCAATAAACATTGGGTAACTCCCTCATGATTATGGAGATAATGGCAGAATTGAATTTCAATTCAAATTCGGATTGATGGCTGCGGTTACAAGATCAGAAATTCATTTCGTTATTGAATGGGGAGGCTCTCCCATTAATCCCGAATTCATGTTTTCAGCTCCCTTTTCCAGCTATAAAAAGGACAGCTCCGTATTGGTTTTGATCACCAGTAATTCGAGCAACACATTTCAGTATAGAAATCGTTCTTGTGAGAGAGAGGCAGACGAGAGTTATAGTTCGCCAAGGCTTCCAGCGGTGGTGTTCCGGTAGTTGTGGTTTAGCCGTTGTATCCTGGGACGAAGACGCCGATTCATTCTACAACACCCACGGTAGGCGGCGAATCTTTGTTAAGAAGAGTGTGGTTACACACGACTCGGCATTCAATCGACTGTTTGTATCTCTGTTTTACCGTTTATGTATTTTCAGTTTCTGTAAATTTTATGTTCATTTTCTTGTAATCTGTTCATGTATATATATATATATATATATATATATATATATATATATATATATATATATATATATATATATATATATATATGAGAAGAAATTGTTTTTCCGGAATTACGATTGCCGCTGAAATTTTTCCGACATTTTTATTTTTTCATTCTCCTTTTTTCCCCTATTGTCCACATTCCATGATTATTTTTCAAGATTCTGATGGGACCGCAATTCCTTTGTTCTTTTGTAATTTGGAAATGTGTTATTGCTTTGTTAATCCACTTGTGGACATGTTATTATGTCCATAATTGAACAACGTTATTATGAGGGAGTTATGATTTCATGGCTTCGTACTAAAACACTGAAAACATGTGAGAATGAAATAATGATGACTAGGGTGACCGGGCCCTATTGTGCTTTTAATCCAAGGCTTGTTTTGTCTTGTCTAAATCACTCATTTAAAATGTAAAACAGATTGGAAATCGGTAGTGATATGATTGAGATACAATTGTCTTCAAGTTCTGTTTCCAAATCACATTATCTGTTAAATGTTCTTAAAAAAATGGACTTCTTAAATGATGTTTGATTAATGTAAAAATTCATTTCTCTTAGTGTAAAAATTCATTTTTGTCAAAAGATGTAATGTATATGCATATGTATATACTCACTCCGTCCCATTTGGAAAACGTGTATTTTGTGAACGTTAAACTTCCGTATAATATTTTAAAATTTTTTTACGCTGAATTAAAGTGCACAAAGAGCACTTTAATTAATTTGATGTAAAATAAATTATAAAATTACATGGAGAGATATTTTTATTAGGTGTTTGAAATTGCACATATTTCTATAGTGAACATTTAAAATGGGACAGAGGGAGTATCTTTTTTGCCTAGCGAAATCTTGTTTTCTACTGAACTTTTTATCATGACATTATTTGTGTATTTTGTCAACATTTGGATGAAAATCGCAGAAGTAAGCCCCCGGTGGCCGGGTGTGGGTTCCATCAACTCCCTTCGAGGTTTGGGTTGTGCAATGGGTCCAATTAGTAGTAATCTACTGTAGGGTTGTTCCTCAGTTATCAACAAAAAAAAAATTATTCCCATGAAAGTATCTCATTTTTACTCTGAATTTGGGTGTGGCGAAGAAGGGTCCTTGAGGACCTAAACCACTGAATAATTTTTCCTCTAAAATATAATGGCATTGCAATTTTTATATTTACATAACAATTCAGCATCAATAATTCAATTATAATCCACTCTCCATCCCAAATCATTTGTCTTATTCGAAAGAAACGTGTTGATTCTCGTTCTCATTCACGTAGGTGGATGGATTACAATAGTAGAAAATTAATTCAAATGAATTAAATGGTGACTTGTTTAGTTCTGGTTGCGTATATATCATGTGGGAAACTACTTTTACTTTGAATGAATAATATGATTACTTTATGTCCCAAAACTCATTTGTCACCAATTTTCAAAGAGATTGCCTTGTTTGGATGATGGATTTTTCAATCAGATCGTAGGTACGGCAGCTTAACGAACGGGACCCTGGGATTTTGTAGTGCATTCATGCATTACAAGGATGTAGTGCGCATTCCAATCGTTCATCTCTATTATTAATGGTTTGGATTTCAAACAACATTTTACATATAAGATAAGTATCTTAGATGTAAAATAGTTTTAACAAATTCCGACCGTTAAAAATAGTCTGGAATGACGTTGATGTTCCTAGCAATTGCAGTCTTGTAGGAGATGCTCTTAAAATTACTTATTTTTAATCTAGAAGTTAAGCCCAATTAATGAGGAGTCCAAAGTTTTGGAACCTAAATATAAGAGAAACCCAAAGAAGTAAAGCTTAAGATGGTGTAAATGCCAGAGACTTAAGAGTATCTATCTTCTAGAAGAACCCTACTAACACTATCTAGATTTTATCATTGAACAATCTAGACACTTATCTTGTGTAAAAATATCTTTAAATCTAGAATGTACCCAAGTTGATTTCTCGTAGAAAATATCAATGGACTAGAATCATCCATGCGGTAGTATATATAAAGCATGAGTCTAAGACATTTGTATCAGCCAAAAATCAATACTCACTTGTTTCATAATACAAATCCTTCATCTTTGTATGCAAGCCTCTTCATTCAGACCAATTACTCTCATCTAATTATATTGGATGTTCTAGTGCTCACAAATACGAGTCTACTGAGCGTAAGTGAACAAGTAGCCATTAGTAGAGCTCAATGAAAAAAAGAATTCATGTAGTAGATCCAAATTAATTGTTTTGCTACGACATCCATGACGATGATCCTCCACCACTACCACTGCCTCCATTCCGCGGACAACTGTTTGCCCACCCACCACCCCCGCTACCCTTCCCCCTGTTCAAGCTCTACTTCTTAGGCCCTTGCTTTGTCCACTAGAGCGCTCCCATCTTCCTCCACCACGCCCCTACAACTCTTTTTTGCTACCTTCCACCACTCCACGTAGCACCACCCCCCTCGCACTATTGGAGCGCCTTTTCTTGGCCACTTACCTCGTCCAGGCCGAGACCTGTGATGGATGGAACACCCTGGAACCCACGGTCTAGCAGTTTCCTCCTCGAGAGTGCGTTCTAGGTACATATCACTACTTATCCTTGTATCATACCATTCAATATATGAGTCTGAAATGTCTAAGTACCTAGAGCACACTCTCGAGCACGAAACTGCTAGATCCATGGGCTCCATGGTGATCCCATCCATCACCGGGTCCCAGTCTGGACGAGGTAAATGGCCAAGAAAATCAGCTCCAATAGGACGAGGGGGGACTCTACGAGGAGCGGTGGCGGGAAGTTGAAAAGAGTTGTAGGCCATGGTGGAGGAATGTGGGAGCAGTCTAGTGGACGAGGCAAGGGCTCGAGTAGAGGAGCTTGAACAGGGGGAAAGGTAACAGAGGTGGTGGGGGTGCAAATAGTGGTCCGCAGAACAGAGTTGGCGATAGTGGTGGTGGTGGAGGCAAGGTCCCGAGAAGTGGAGCTTGAACAGGGGAAAAGGGTAGAGGAAGTAGAGCTTAAAGTCATGATTGATGGTGAATTTTGACCTACTTTTTTTGCTATTTTAGGAAATATTCAGATCTTCAATTTCTCTTAATGTAATTCCGTTTTTATTTGATTACAATTGGGAAAGTCTTATTTTTCTTTCCAGTTTTCAATTTTAGAGATTTCCTTCTAAAAGGGCTTGTAATCTCTTTCATTCAGTATCTTTCAATGAATAAACAACTTTGAGATTTTTCTCTCTCTTGTGGATTGAAGAACACTCGTAGATTTAAGTACCTATCATCATTTGGAATAATACGCTAACTATTCTCTCGTGAATTCCGTTGCGTTAGTCGGATACAATGACAATATTTTGTCGCAATGAGTTCCATTTATTCCCATACGTTCTACAATGACCTTGGCCACCTCCTGCTCTACTTTGAATTTAAATTTGTGAACTATTTATGCTCTCATTGCATTCCATTATATTGGGCATTAGTAAATTTTATCTATTAGTCATAGACTAAATTTTCCCTCACAATTAATGTCCAATGGATCTGAAACGGCTGTGAAGGGACTGGAGATGAATTTTACGTTACCTTGGTTTTCAAAGCTAGGTTAAATGATTCAAAAAAAATTGTTCTTTCATTCTATTTAGTTGCAATGTTGTGGCTGCCAAGGGTTCGGAGGGATGAAGGGGAGCTTTGATGCATGAGACTGGAAATTCTAAAATCAACATGGCCAAGTTAAATGTGCTAATGCTGAATCGTTGATGAATACTCACTGATAATTTGCATAATCAATGACCTCGTAGGGGTCAACATAGATTCATGACAGACTTGTGTCCATTGGGTAGCTTTCCAAAACTCTAAAGAATGTTCCAAACTCCTTTTCTTTTTTTTTTTTTTTGAACGGCAATAAAGTTACATTAATCTTGAAAGATTACAAGACTAAAAGGAACAAGGAAACAACATCATGCAAGAGCAATCAGTCCAATCCGAGACTTAATCCAACGATTAGCAAGAAGCCAATCAAGGACACCCAAAGGGCCGAAGCCGAATGTTCCAAACTCCTGTCATAGAGATAATTCTTATATGTGAGTACACAACGATCTAATGTAATTTATTATGTGAGAATTGAGATGGCCCCCTCGCACTTTATTCAGTGATGAAAGTGTTAATGACATTTTCATTTTTTCCTCTTTTTTTCCCCTATTGTCCACATTCCATAATTATCTTTCAAGATTTCGATCGAACCGCAGTTCCTTTGTTCTTTCATAATTTGGAAATGTGTTATTGCTATGTTAATCTACCTGTGGACATGTTATGATGTCCATAATTGACAGGGTTATTGTGAGGGAATTATGATTTTACGACTTGGTACTAAAACACTAAAAACATGTAAGAATGAAATAATGATGGCTAGGGTGACCAGGCTCTATTGTGCTTTTTATCCAAAGCTCGTTTTGAGTCCAACAAAGTGGTCAGAATCACTCATTTTATCTTGCCTGATGAGTTTTTCAAATGATTCATTAAAATGTAAAACATATTAAAAATCGGTAGTGATATGATTGAGATACATTTGTCTCCAAGTTCTGTTTCCAAATAATATTATCCGTTAAATGCTCTAAAATAAAAAGTGAACTTCGTAAACGATGTTTGATTAATGTGATTTAGTTATGAGCTTTGCTCTGGCTTAAAAGAAAGGTGCGTGATTCACCAATCAAGCTTTAAGTATCATGTTTTAAGGGTTTTTTTTCATTTTCTGGACAAACGAATAATCCACCAATCAGGCTTTTAAGTATCATGTTTAAGATTTTTTGTTTTCATTTTCTGGACAATTTTTCGTTAGCTTTTATACCTATAGACCTAACATGAAACCAATAATATGGAAATCAACACAAGAATCCAATAATACATAATGATTGGCACAAGGACTTGTCCATAAATGCACCGTGAGACCCATGTTATTTGAGAGACAAAAACTATTCTAACAACCCACAACTACTCTAAACACATCATGAATGTCTGTACAAGTTCCGAATGCATCGGACGTTCCGAACACATCATTTGAATGTCAGTATTCCTAGAAGTTTCCTAGCACTTCTGACAATGTGAATTCAACAGAGTGCATTTTGGAGATGTCGCCTTACAGGTGATTTGCCTCAAAATTCAAATGGCATTGGCAGGTTGCTTCTCTGTCTAAAGGATTGGGAAGGTAGCCAAATATGTATCGAAGAGTTATCAATGAAATGACAAATTTTCCAAATTCAACATCATACCCACTACGAATGTAAATTTGGACACTGTTTGTCCAGTGAAAGTGATCAAGTCCCCATGCCAAATTACCAGTAGCACTAGCAACAGACGGGAAATAAGATCGAACCCTGCAAGTAGCTGTAGGAAGGAAAAATCCCCCAACTTCTGCTATACATATATCACCCACAACTGATGATGCTACACAAAAGCCATCCTACATAATAGCTTAACAAAATCTCCCCCCTATACAGAACACAAGGGGGATTGTGATTCTTACACACTGTTCACCCTCAGAGATTTAGCCAAACATGGCACATGTATCAACACAACTCAGATCGAAACCATTCCAAAATTATTAACACACCTCGAACCATTGATAATAACCCCCAAAACAGTTGGTACATTAGTGCTATAGCCTGCAGAGTAGTCAGGGTATCAAAGCAGGCATCATTGGCTGTTTTTATCTTCCACCACCCAAATCTTTAACCTCCATTCAGTGTGGATCTAGTTCCTGTGCCAGACAACAAATACTATTGACCAAAATGATATTATCAATTAGATTATTTATAGCAAGTTACGATTCCAAAAGTTCAAATTAATCAACAAAGATAAAGAGTTGCGGAACTAATAGTTCAAAGAGCTATGACGGTGGGGCCAAGGAAAAGAGAAAAAAGGCTATAAAGGTGAGAAGACACAACGGGAAACAGAAAACATGCTGTGGATCTAGATCCTGTGCCAGACAACAATTATTATTGATGTACCCTTTGTCAAGATTTCATCAATAAATTTTTTTTGCCGATCAAAAAAGAAATATAATTGACCAAAATGATATTATCGATTAGATTTTTTATAGCAAGTTACGATTCCAAAAGTTCAAATTAACTAACAACAATAAGAGTTGAAGAACTAATAGTTCAACGAGCTATTATGGTGGGGCCAAGGAAAAGAGAAAAAGGTTATAAAGGTTAGAAGACATAACGGGAAACAGGGGGAGTAAGATACGAGCAAGGGAAAGAGAATATCCCAAAATTGAATTTGAAACAAAGACAGAAGATAATAGATACCAATAGCTAATATTGCAATGTCAAGACCATACAACATAATAGATCTTTTTATATGTTGAACATACAAATCCTCCACACAAACTTCTTATATGTTAAATGTTAAATATTATGAAACAGGTTTCAAGCATCTACGATTCAAAATATTCAATACTTCCTATTAGTCTCTAAATGATTAGACCCTAAGTTGCAGGGGTGGTTGGAACATGTAAAGGAGTGGATAAATGTGTGTATGGATTTATGCAACTGAAGTTTAGTTCAAGCATGCATGTGAACTATTAATTGGTGTCAAGTGTCAACCGCAAATGTCAACAATACAAGACAGTGAAAGCATAACAATGCACATATATCCGAACATATACGCATCATATCAACCACAGGAAAAATAAGGCCAAATTTGTCATTGGTGATCTAAGAAAACAAAGTCACCACAATGGAAAAGGACGTACTACTCGAGCGTTTAATGTTTCGGCAGAACTCGCTGCCACATTGGCACTTGAATGCCTTGACTGGATGATCATGATCATCAAAATCAATACCATAATCCTGCAAACAAATCCCATTTATCAGCTTAATAAGGGAAATAAATTCAAACTCCCACTATTTCATTTTTCAAATTCTGATTACAAATACACCCTCCATCCCAAATTGTTGCTCCTTCTTTCCTTTTTTGGCTGTCCCAAAATAAAGGACCAAGTTAAAAAAATTAACAAGAAAAGCTAGTACTTCTTTCCTTTTTTGGGTACAAATATGTACTTTTAATAAATAGTTGGATTCCCAAAGCAGGAGCAACAATTTGGGACGGAGAGAGTAATTAGGAGACTGAATATACATGCAAAAATAACAAAAAAAAAAGTTAGAAATCCATAACAGGTTGTATAAATTTTAGGACGGAAGAATAACATAATGCTCTTGTACCAGGATGGACAAAATCATTAGCTGACATTAACAGTAGATTCAACATAAGAAGTATTAAAGCAACAAATATTGACCATCATTTCTAGACATTAAACGAGTTTCTCTTTGTACATGCACTAAAAAGATGCGCACCATTTCAGCATTAACAATACACATAGAAAGAAGTGCCAGTCTACACACTAACGTTGCTAAACCACAACGAGATGGGAAGTTGGGAACAGATTCAAAACATTCAAATAAAAACTAACCCACGGCCGATAAAAAAAAAAAAAAAAAAAACAATTTCTTACCCATGTGAGCTCCTCTAAAGCTTCAACCTTTCTGGTTGTGAAAAAGGCAAGCTGCAAGAAAGGAGAAGACATAAAAACTAAACATTAGGTTGGCACATCAAATGATTAGATGAAACGTAAAAAAATAATTCTCAGTATCAGGGATATCATACGTGATAATAGCGATGGTCGGGGGTCTCCACCTCCACAGGTATCTCAACCAAGTTTGGATCAAAACATCTAGCAGAATAAGAATTGTTTATTATTCAGACCAAATGAATATCTAACTTCAGAAATAGAACGAGGAGTCGTAAAGTACAGAAAACAAAAGGAAGTAATCTACATGAAATCCACAGAGAGAGAGAGATTGAAAAAACGTTCCAATAAGAGCAAGAAAGATAAACAGTCACAACTTGCAAGTTATGAAATGGCATGCTTCAGCACCAGTAAAAGATTGAACTTCTATCGCAAACAGAAAGCCAGGCAACGAAGGACTAGATGTGTAGCCTTCAGTTACTTTTGTTACCTCTATACCTTTCCTTGGATTTTCTGTTTTTCCCATTAGTTTTATTCTCTTCCATTTTCTAATGTACAAAGTTCAACAATCCCTTTCTTCGATTGTCAGGTCAAGAATCTCCTATACACATAAAGAATAACATGGAAAAACAAATATGGATGTTTAAGACCACAATGATAATCAAGCTAACATTAACTCTTCAACTCTTGCCGATCTAGGGTTTCTGTCGCGCACATGGGTTTCTCTTCCCCTTTTCCTCTTCCTCCGTCCCTCTCTCCCTTCCTCCCTCCTTTGCTTTCATTTTACCCAGTGTTCTTCTTCTTCCTCCATCCACTAGATTTTGCACCCGACTATGGTCTCTCTGTTGGGAGCGGCTGTTCGTGCTTTATGGCTTGCCAGTTCTTGCCGCTTTTCGTGCCATTATCATTGATGGATGATTGCGGTTCTTAGCCTAACAGCTAGTGAAGGTACGCGCCTGGTGGTGGGGTATTGAGGTCTCCGGAGGGGGCGGCAGCGGTGGCTTCGTGGGCAGCGAGATCTGTTATCAGGAGGTGTCTGTGTGGCTGCTGGTGGCGGTTTGGATTGGCTGGTGCTCTTGTTAGAGGTGCAGCGACTGGTGGGGGTTTTGGATATGCCTTCAGGTGGATGCGGCTTGTTCTTCAGGAGGCAGCGATGGCGACACCTTTGGTTCTCCAGGCATTCACTTTGTTGGGGTTGAATTTGGGGTTTTGTTTTGCAGCGGCGGCAAGGGACTCCCACCAGGCCTTCGATTCCCTTTCCACCGGCGGCTCTTTCAGGAGGTATCCTGCGTGTTTGACCTTTCGGTTGACGGTGGTTGATCAGCTGGTGCTCCATTTTTGGCTTCAGCCTCGTCCGACATTTCGGTGGGTGGTCGGCTTGGAGTGGTCCTGGGGTTGGCCGCTCTTGGAGTTTGTTGGATTAAGGTTGGGCTTGTTAGGGTTGTTCAGGTGGCTCTTGGGCTTTGGGTTTTTTTGGGTTGGGCTTGGCACATTTTGGTGTTTCTCTTTGGTTGGTTTCTGACCAACTGGGGAGAGGTCTTGGGTGGCATTTTATGCTGGTGTGCCCTGCTCCATTTATCTTTGTACTATGTTCAAGGCTAATAAAAAAAAAATGTCGATCGGAAGAAAAACAATGGCTGTGTTCAGTTGCACAGTTTAGTTTTATTTTGTTTAGTTTTGATGAAGTAAGCAGGTGTAATAAGTAGAGAGAGATAGAGAGAAAAGTGAAAAAAGTGATGATGTAATCAAAACTGGAATAGTGCCAAAACTGCCCCAAAACTCCCAAACGAACACAGCCATTAACTCTTCAACTTTCCCCCCGAGAAAGTGTGCCTACCAAACAAGACAAGGGTCAAGGGTACAGGATATGTATGTCACACTCATCCCCAAATGGCACACTTTGATCCTTCCAAGGTTTACAATGTTTAGGAAGAATAGATTCAGTGGTTCAAATATTGCTTAAAATGAAAACCTTCTAGTTTCTCAGATGGACGGACGATGGAAAACCATTTGTCCCTTAATCCCAGTTATGCTCAAGTACATTTCCAAGTACTAACATTGATGCAGTCAATAAAGGGGGCAAGAAAAAACAAGATTAAGGAAGCATTCACATAGGGAAGTTGTTTAGTTTCAAGCAAGCGATTGGATTAATTCATACGGATGTCTCTAGTTCTTTTAGAGTCTCGTTTCTATGTTTATTTAGGCTAAGTATGCCGCTGTATATTCATAGGTAAGGGTATTTTGGTAATTTAACAAGGCTCCCTCCCTCCCTCCCTCTCTGCCCCAAATCCAAGGTTTTTTGTCCCAACATAAACCCTTAAAATCCCACATCTTAACCCTCTTTTGCACCGCAAAAAGCCCACGAAAACTGACGTGGATAGCCTGCTGCTGCTGCTGCCATAGTTCTGATTTTGGATAACATTTTACGTCAAAAGCATATACAACATATCACACATTAGAATCTTACTGACGCATGTACACAACAGTTGATATCATTTCAATCCATGCCCTTGTATGCCATGCTCAAGGAATTTGGGAATCAGACACCTGGAGATGCAATCCAAAATAAAGGCCATGGGTATTTTGGTAATTTCAGAAGGTTCAAAGTCATGGACCTAGAGGATTAGGGGAATCAGACCCCTGGTGATGCAATCCATTTTACCAAAACACCAATGGCCTCTATTACGGATTGCATCTCCTGGACAACCACCCGCAGCCGATACTTATTTATGAGACTATGTAACATCATGTGTTGACTGCTAAAATAATTAAGAGATGGTCAAAAGGTATGGTTTGGTTTAACTTACCTGTGATTAATAAACCTTGCAACATTACCATAGTATGTTGCATCCAAACAAAGAGCCTCTTCATCTTTTAGAACTCCTCCCGAACCCCAATCAGCATCAAGTAGTACAAGATATGCATGCCCCTCATTGTTGGGGCTTTTTGATATTCGGTCATAAAGCTCAGCATTGGTCAATATTTCCCCAACATATTCACACACAAACGCACCTTTTGGGAGCTCCTGAAGGGTACGTAGACCCCATCCTTTTCCTTCTGGAGTCATAAATACCTGAAACATGGAGAAAGGACGAGAGACATTGCGTCAAGTAAATCACAGAAACATAATGGCCTTGTTCGTTTCACAGTTTTAGTTTAGTTTTAGTCTTGTTTTGTAATCGTTACTCTCATTTCTCTCTCTATCTCTCTCCACTCATTACCACTATCTCCAAAACTAAACTAAACTAAAAGTATTAAAATGAACAAGGCAATGTAACCTCAGTTGAGGATCTGGTTTATTCTGTGAACATTTCCAAGCCTAAATTTGAAAGTGGACACGTTCCAAAAGTTTGCAACAAATTATTTTGCATAGTCCACCATAATATAAGCTTATGAGAAAACCATAATACCCGCTCTCAAGTCTCAACTGTTAACAAAAGGAGACGTCCTGGCAAGAGTTCTCACCTGCACATTGCAACTCAGGCCGCGTTGCACAACCCGGTTGCCACACTGTTTGTGGCAGCCGCACTTCCACCAGCACTCTTTGATGAATTTTCTAGATAAGTGGCCCTTGCATGCTTCAGGTAGATCATCATTTCTTAATCGTTCCACTGGGCATTCCTTGCAATTGAACGTGCTGTTCTTCTCAGGATCGTGATTCATCGACATACACTCTTCTAAAAAGTCTTCCTTAAGGAGGCCCTCTGGGGTGTAGGCAAAACTACCAGCAGTTTGATGTGCACAAGAACAAGGTGTTGGTGACACTAAACAATCACCGAAACACCTTGAACAGCAACTCTCCCCAATGCGAGCCAAAGAGAAATTCACGCAAGCATTCTGAAAAACCACATTTCGTGGTATATAATGGAAGGCTGGCAATTGCTCATTCTTGGCTTCGTTCACCAATGAAACCATCATTCTTTCTTCTCCTTTGGCAATATCATTAACATCATGAAGAAGCCCTAAATCATCAAGTACTGGTTGACACTGATGGACAACCACCAGATTCTGAGAATTTGGATGGTCAAGTCCTGTCTGTTCCTTTTCGTTATTGATTTCATTGTTGCTCGTAACTGTCTTTTCAGTTTCAGTTTGTCCACAATCATACGTCCCATTGGAAGATGGCAAAAGTCTAGGATTTTGGGACTCCGCTTCGGCACCACCTTGTGTATTGACTGATGCAGTAGGATCAAAAGGTTTGCCTCCCTTCAGTACATCAACAGCAGCTGTAACATCTATCCTTTCATGTGACTTATTGACTGAGTCAGTTCCTAGTTCCAAGAAACAGTCACACATATCTTTCATTATTTTCATCACAGAAAAACTTGGGTCCAGAACTTTGTACGACCTAAGACATCTATCCTCCACCATTTTGACAACTGCTTCAATGCTAGGGACATGGAAACTGGGTTTCCCCAGAGCAAGAGGATTACAAGTCAATGAAATCTTCACCTCTCCAGCTGGTGACGAAGCAATGTCTAAGTGAGAAGAAGACCCATCCTCAATGTTTGGAAGCTCGCCATTGTTTCCCCTTTGAGTTGACGCAGACGGAAGACCATTGTTTCTATCTTCTCCATGTCTTGATTGGGACACAAGGGATTCAGGACCACCAGGTTTTCTGATCAAACCATTTCTACTTGAGGGATTTTCAATGCTCAATGGTGCTATAAAATTTGAAGAAACAGAGCTGATCCATCAGAAAGTCACAATTACAGGAAATAGCGTCGCATGAGTCATAGGATTAATAGTCATTTTATGTCCATCACAAATGAAAATGAAATTTTTACATATCACTATAATTGGCATATCAAATACCAGAAAAACAGTGCTATATTCAGCCCTGTCCAACAACAATACCAGTAAATACATCAATACTATCTCACCATGCAATAAAGTCTGATATGAATCTAAATATGAATGTATGAGATGTATGTATCAACATCTGCTAGGACAAAGTTCTGTTGGGCTGAACCACGAAAATATTAACATGTGTGCTCATGCAAGTCTGATTATCCAAGTTAGACTCCCAACACTATTTTATATCAAGCCATAGAAGTAAATATTCTGGAAGGTTTAACAAAGATAAGCTGATAGAACACATTAACCAATAATGCTCCACAATTTCAATTGACAAATCCAAAAAGAGGTTCACAGACCCAATAAGCTTCATACGTGGCAGACTTCAAATCCAACATGTAACCTTTTCAAAAGTATGAAACAACACTCCAAACTTTGCAAGGGTCCTCCAGCAGAGATCTTGTAATACGTAAGTGACAATCAGCAGTAATACACATGTTATCACGACAAGACAGCCATCTTAGAGGACAAATAACAGTTCAACTGCAGGAGATAGAATGTACCTGGATGAACCACTGCAAGAGGAACCTCAAACTGTGCCATGTCTTCTGTAAAGGGCTCATCTTTGGGCTTGATCAAAGCGAGAGAATTACGTGGCTGTTTGGGCAAAATAACGACGCCCTGAGAAGACCTCCCAGAACTTGATCTCTTACCCCCGGAAGCAATTTGCAGATATAGAGGTTCCTTCCCTTTTCCCCTGAGATGCATTGAAGGAGAAGCTGTGTCTGATGTAGGCTTAGGCGAGACAGGTTGCTTTCCTTTGTTTCTAGTGAGTGGCTGGGGTGAAGAGGGATCGGATCCGGCGCTTGTGTTTTCTTTATGCGACTGAGACGAATCTGTCGTGTCCTGAGGTTCTTGGTACCTCAAGCGCAATCTTTTCAGGGGACGTTCAGGCTCCTCATGCACCTGCGCTTCTTCATCCATTTCCAGTTGCTAATCTCAAGTGAAAAATAATCAAGGAAAAAGAGTCAATAAGCAAAAACAATGAGCAAACGTATGTGGAGGGAAACAACGGAGTCCTGAATCATGCAAAATAAAAGGGGGCAATAGGCTACATACATCAGTGTTATCATTTCTCTTCTTTTGCTCTGCCATTCCCACTTGCTAATCTCACGAGAAAAAAGTAATATAATCAAGAAAAAAAGACGAGTAAATAAGCAAAAAAAGAAAGAGTGAATGTATAGGAAATGAGATAAAAGGCTCCGGAAACAGCAAACATATGAGGGATAGGGCACATACATCAATGTCTTCATGTCTCTTATTTTGCTCTGTCGACTGAAAGAAGGAGAAAAAAAGTAGAGGAAACAAAAAGGAAACGAATGAATGGCAGTATAATCAGAAAGACTGACAGCCTGACTAAGGCTTAGTTTGCCAAAAGATTTTAGCAACTCATTTGCTAAAATCAACCATGATTTTATCAAATGAGTTTAGTTGCTAAAATCATGGAAATTTCAAAGCACAAAATTAGGTGGTTCCGTTTATCGTTTTTCGATTTTTTTCGCACCAAATTAAAGTACTTGAGGAATACTTTAATTTGGTGCGAAAAAAATTGAAAAATGATAAACGGAACCACTTAATTTTGTGATTTGAAATTTCTATGATTTTAGCAACTCAACTCATTTGCTAAAATCATGGTTGATTTTAGCAAATGAATTGCTAAAATCTTTTGGCAAACTAAGCCTAACAAGAACAATAACCAATTAACCATCACTCAATCAGTAAATTAAAGACTGTACGAGAGAGAGAGAGAGAGAGAGAGAGAGAGAGAGAGAGAGAGAGAGAGAGAGAGAGAGAGATGCACCAGTGCTTCCTCTTGGTCAAATATAGCATCTGCAAGGACCCTGTAATTCCCTTCTTCAATTAGTTCCCAGTTTTTCTCATACAATTTTAAAAGATTTTTCAAGACTGGTTTCACTTTTTCTTCAGCAATGCCCAGGCTCCTCATAGCCCGAAAGGCTGCTGTAACTTTTGGATTGGGTGGCATTGCTTAGGTCCCAGTAAATCTTTCCAAATTGGGGTTGCCAATCATCCAATGCACCTAGCATATCATAGAAATTGTGGATGAATGGAGTAAAAGGAGACAAACGTTAAGCTTAAGTTGTTAGTAAAATGAGTCCAATAATGTCTATCAAGCAACCTCGCCATGCATGTGGCGATGAAACATGGATATTGTTTTTTTCTTCTCAGTTCTCACTTTTCGAGAAGTGTCAAACATGTCTAATTAAAAGTTTCTCCAATTGTCTGAAAAGTCAAGGCTCTGTTTGGAACTTGAGGATGGAAAGGGAAAAGAATGGAAAATTTTAAAAAAATTCTTCCCCTTGTTTGGTTCCTAGAGAAATAGAAGGGAAAGTTTCAGAAACAACAATTTTCTCTCCAATTTCTTCTTAATTTTCTCTCTAAACTATTAGGAAATAAAGGATCAACCAATGCATATTAAAGTACACAAACTAAGTATAATAAGTATAATGCATTGAAACAGAGAGAAAGTATTTCAAAATGACAGAAACCTTCAAATGTATTAAGTGGCGCAATAAAAACCACTAACCAGTATCCAACAGTAGATTAGCCTATTGTAATTTTGCAACAGTATACTTACCAAGTTAATACGTGTCTATAATGTTGCGTATATGACTGGGGATGATAATAGGAGGGAGGGAAAGGGGAAGAAAAGTACATGTTGGAACTCGAATAGTACAGCCATAGGAACAGTATTTAAGACTTAATATATCCCAAGGGCAAGTAACGCTAATGCTTACAACTAGGGATTTGGTGCAAAAACCTCAACATGCATAACTCACACCATGAGAAAGAATAGCAAAGAACTACGATTACATCTTTGAGTTTATCCATTGCCGTCCAGCGGCCTTGAATTACAAACATTCATCCTTATCTTTGATAAACATAAAAATGTAGGTGGCGCACTACATGGTAATCCCCTGTATTACCGCAGACCTAGTTCCATCCTTAGTTTCTAACTACTACCTAAAGCAACTACTACCCTTCATACTGAACTTTTACGTGGCAATACACTAAAACAAACAGAAAATTTAGGTAACTCTGGTTTATTTTTTTATTTTTTATTTTTTTGGTTTGATGGTGTAGTAGTGTACACTACTTTAAGTGAGCTCCACCACTTCGAAAGCACCAATCATAGAAGGATACTTCCAGTTTGGCAGAAAAAAATAGTTTTCTGCCAAAGTAGAGGAGTAAAGGTATATTTTCTCAAGGCGAATAAGAAAATATTCTACAACAAAGAAATTACAAGGTGCAAGCAACAAAGAAAATGCTTTGCCAGCAAATGCAACATTTCTTGATTCTGATCTTAGTATTCTGAGCAAACAAACAGACAGTGTGCTAATAAATAACCCAAGTGAGCGAGGAGTTTTTATCCCCAAATGTGGTTCAGATGCTAAATAAAAGCAATATACTTTGCAGTAGAAAACCCCAACCTCTAACTCATAGAAGCAGCGGGGCAAAATCATTTAAAGCACTACTTCTACCCAAAAAAAACAAATCTGCTCACGATTAAGCACTCTTGCTTACTGGCCAGCACATGCAACAACATTACTTGTTTTTGTCCTTAATATTCTAAGAAATCAAACAGACAGTGTGCTGATAAATAGAGGAGTCTGAGTAGTGTTTAATGTGATCCAGTTGCTTAAGAAAGGCAATATTCTGGACAATTCAAAACCACAACTCAGAGAAGCAGAGGGGGCATATACTTTTAAAAGTACTACCTATTCTAACCAAGAAACAAATATGCTCACAATTCAGCACTCTAGCTTACTTTCCAGCACAAGCAACAATACTTATCTTGTTCTCGATATTATAACCAAATAGACAGTGTGCTAGCGGCAAAGGGTGAGTGAGTAGTGTTTTTCAGAACAGCAATGTACTTGAAAACTCAAAACCCAGAACCCCAACTTGTAGAAGCAGAGGGGAAAAATCATTCACAGTACTAATTCTTGTGCCCAAGAAACAAATATCCTCATAATTAAGCACTCTTGCTTACTTGCCAGTTGCCAGCACATGCAACAGAAATACTTAGTACGTGTTCTCAATACTCTGAGTAACCAAACAGGCATGGTGCTAATAAATAGCAAAGTGTGAGTGAGTAGTGGTTTTTCCCCAAATGTGGTTCAGATCGTATGGAAAAGCAATATAATTGGCAATTCAGCGCCAAAAACCTAAACTCGTAGAAGCAAAGGGTCAAAATCATTTAAAGTACCACTTCTTCAACCCAATAAAGAAATATGCTCACAATTGAGGACTATAAGCAACTAAACAGATGGTGCGGTAACAACTACTAACAAAGTGTGAGTGCATAGTGTTTTTTCCCCAAATGTGGTCCAGATGCTAAAGAAAAGAACTATACTTGGCAATTCAAAACCCAAAACCCTAACTCACAGAAGCAGAGGGGAAAAATAATTTAAAGTACTAATTGCTCAACCTAATAAACAAATATGTTCTTGTTCTACCTAAGAAACAAATAAGCACAATGAAGCACTCTTGCTCACTCACCAGTGCATGCAACAATGCTTATGTTTGTTTTACAAATTATTAGCAACCAAAAAGACAGTGTGGTACTAAACAGCAAAGTGTGAGTGAGTAGTGATTTTTCACAAATGCGGTTCAGATGCTAAAGAAAAGCAATATTGAAACCCCAAACCCTAACTCATAGAGGAAGACGGGCAAAAGCATACTAGTACATATTTTTTCTACCAAAGAAACAAATATTGCTCACAGTTAAGCAATCCCTGCTTACTTGACAGCACATGCAATAATACCCATTTGTGTTCTCGATATTCTGAACAATTAGCAAAGTGTGAGTGACTAGAGTTCTTCCCCCAAATGTGGTTCAGAACGCAAAACCCTAAAAGCTAAACGAGGGATCATAATGACAGTGATTGAAACCAATTTTGTTAACCATTTTGAACATTTTTTAAAGCAAAAGCTACACATGAGTTTCTCGGAGAAAGTTCGTTCAAACAAATCATGGAAAAAACAAAAGAAAATTGTGAAGAGATACAGTGATCATGCAAATGTATCTAACAAAGGAACTCACCAAAAATTACGAAGCGATTTGAAATGGGAGGAGTGAGACTGTGAGAGCTATAGGGCACGGATAGCTAAGAAGGGGGCAAAAGGAAAAGACGGAGAGAGGTTTTTTGGAGCTGTGTCGTGTAATCGTACGTTTAAGACAGGGAGCGCGTGATTTACTATTAGAGAGAGGGTGTGGGACCTATGGAGTCCGGAATGATGACGCGGGTGAAAGAGAGGAGAAAAACTTGGGTGCCGGTTGGGAACCGCTATCATGCTGTGGTACAATCCAATGCGTATTTCGGTTATTTAAAAGTGTTTCAAATGATTCAAATTTTAGAGAGATACTCTCTCCGTCTCAATTTTATAGTTCTTCGTTCTATCTTAACGGGATAAAAAACGATTATATCTTTTAATCGGTAATATATTTTATATATACTATGGATCTTGTTTGATAGATCTTAATTTAATTTAATAAATAAAGTATTCAAAATTACTTAAAACATTGTAAATTATAAGATATAACACTTTGAAAAGTGACACAAACTCCCAAAAAAGACTAACAAAATTGGGACGGAGAGAGTAAAAAAAAAGAGAAAGTGATAGAGGAGAAAGAGATGGAGAAATTTGAACCGTTTAAAATATTTTTTAAATACTAAATCAGCCATACCCTCTTTGCACTCAAGTTCTACTCGCAAGAGAGGGTCTCTTTTGCCAAACTCCTTGGCTTATTTATTCCAAGGGAATGGATACAAATTTGAACCATTGATTTTATTATTGTACAGTATGGAAGAGAAATGTCTCATCCAATTTAAATATTGGACTAAATAAACCAGGATTCTTTTTCCACTCTAATTTTTTATATATATATATATATATATATATATATATATATATATATATATATATATATATATATTTTTTTTTTTTTTTTTTTTTTTTTTTTTTTTTTTTTTGGGGGGGAGGGGGTTTCATTTTCAATGTTTCAATTTTGCATGTGTTTTAATATTTTCCCGACTCCTCTCATCGAGACAACAACTATTACATCCCAATCTTGTAAGGTGAGGTTTCCCATAAGATTTTATGCAATTTTAGCACGTCAATTTTATGAGATTTCTCATAAAATCAATGTGTTAAAATGAAAAATTCCATAAAATCATCTAATTAATTTTATGGAATTCCCAATAACAAACCCAGCCCAAGTATTGAAAAAATAAATAAATAAAAAAATAGTTGTTCACCATGCAAAACAGTTACTACTAAAAAACTTGTCCAAAGGCACCATGACTTTGGTGGTCTTAAAGTGTGAATTTTTCTCGATGTCTAGAGCATCTCCAACACTGCTAGGCATAGTAGAGAGGTGAAAATACTAAAAAAGTAGTATAAATCTATTTTGCCTATTCACTTTTTCACAATAACATTCCAACACTACCCTCCACTCTAGCTATCCGGCCAAACTAACAAAACTAAGGCCTTGTTTGGTAGCACTTCTGTTTTCTGTTTTTTGTTTTTGTTTTTAGAATTTTCACAATTTAAGAACAGGAATATTGTTTGTGTGTCACTTCCACTTTCAAATTCTACTTCTTACTTCCACTATTTATGAAATTTTTGGAAGTTGAAAATTTCAACTTTCACTTTTGGTTTTTGTTTTCCAACTCCCAACCACTACCTCCAGCCACCACCCACCACTCCAACCACCACCCACCCACCACCACCCCAACCACCACCGCCACCTTCGGCCACCACGCACCACCGCCCGCCACCACCACCACCACCTCTAACCACCACGCACCACCCACACCACCACTTCCACCCACCATCACCACCCCTAGCACCACCTCCACCCACCACCCCACCACCACCTCCACCCACCATCACCACCCCACCACCACCTCCAGCCACTCACGCACCATCACCGCCACCACCCACCACCACCTCCAAAGAACCACCCACCACCCCACCACCCCACCACTCCCCACCACGCACCTGTTTACATATAAAATTAACCAATCCAATGATTAATTGACACGTAATCGAAAGTGCCAAGCGTTGGTAATTATTCGTCAATGAAGATACACTGGATTAATAAGATATAACGCACCAAATACGATGTTGTATTGCTTCTCAATTTAGAAAGGTAGTTATTGGCAGTTACAAGCCATTACTAAAATAGAGACTTGGCCTCGGCCATGATATCAAAGCGAACGCACAAGCTCCACGTGTAAACTTAAACAAACAACGCGATTGGCGGTTAGAACATGTGGAATACTTCGGGAAGCAGTTATTTCCCTAAACACGTTATCATTTGAGTTTGTTAAGCCAACGTGCAGATTTAAAGCTTCTAGGAGAAGGGAGAATTCAAATTCAGACGTGGAAAGAAAATAACTGCCAACTATCATAGTGGAGGTTGGAGTTCGAAGCAAGCTAGATTCAAATCCATGGAGCGGGAATTTCAAACTACAAGCAACGTCTATAAATAGAAGAAATTGAAGAGTGAAAGGCCCGGACAAATCTTCAACAAACAGATATCAAAAAACCGATGCTTGGTTTGTTCATTGGCAAAGTAGTTTAGGATTTGAACTTCGGTTCCAAGTAGTTTAGGATCTCGAAACACGATTCAAGTAGATTAGGAAGTAGATTAGGATTTAGACTAGGATTTATCTCGATTGTTCTTGTAACAATCACCCCTATCCCGGTTGTTCTTGCAACAATCACCTGTTCGAAGTTCTGTTACTCTGTATTTGAAGTTGGAGACAATTTCGAAGTAAGTTTATCTTTGATTTATTAATCGAAGTGTATTGTTTCTTTATTGTTCTTTAATTTCCTAAGTTTATTGGTTTGCATTTCTTCACTTATTAAGAAAAATCCTCTTAATTGAGGTAATTGAACCAACAAAACACAATCGCCTGATTAGGTTTGGTTTTCCAAAGTTAATCTGAGGGAGGAGATTGAAACTCTCTCTGGCACGCTCGCACACAATTATTTTCCATTGCAAAGAAGTAAAAAGAACCAAACAGCACCATCACCGCCACCACCCACCACCACCTCCAAAGAACCACCCACCACTCCCCACCACCCACCACACACTTCCCACCATCACCACCACCACCACCACCTCCACCTCCACGTCCACGTCCACCTCCTGCAGGCACGCCTCCAACCGACACATAATTATGTTCTTACTTTCTTTCTTTTTTTGAAAATACTTTCACGCAAACATATTTTTTATTTTCACTTCATTTTTACGAAAAACATAAATTAGAAAACAGAAGTGTTAACAAACATGGCCTAATTTTTCATATCAAACACCAAACAACATAAACAACAAGAACAAATTTCTCCTGTTAAAAAAAATGACAATAATATTTTCTCCCGTTTAAAAAAAATGTTCGACAGCAATAACAAAAATAAATGAGCAGCATCACTTCGATCATTGCCAATTGAATTCTGAAACAAATAGGTAACCAACTCCAAGAAAATCTCGATGAATCTAATGAAGCACAAATGGGTTGCTATGAATCAAACCAAGAATTAAAGACATCTGGGTTGCTATGGGTTCTAATGAATCGAACCAAACACAAATCCAAGTCACCTGATGAACCCAAATCAAAATTAATGAACCATACACAAACCTCTGATGAATCAAATCAAAATCTGAGTTCCTTCGTGTACAAATCGAAGTCACCTGGTTAGGGTTTTGATTAAGAATTTGGTTTGAACAAAGAGGGAGGAGGAGGAGGAGGAGGAGGAGAGAGAGAGAGAGAGAGAGAGAGAGAGAGAGAGAGAGAGAGAGAGAGAGAGAGAAATTTTGGCGTGAAAGGGGATCTGGAAGACATAGCGAGAGGCTTGAACCTGCCTCTAGTAGCCAGCTGAAGGGAGGAAATGCAAAGTGACGAGGCGAATAGCCAGCCTCTTGGTACCCTGAAAATTGGTTTTGGCTCTCTACAATAGCCAAGAGAGCCTGAGTAGAGAGTGTCTTGGAGTTGCTCTAAATATGTGCACTTAAAACTTTCACAATTTTTCTCATTGAATCAATCGATGTGATGAAAAGTATGACCTGAATCTAATAAAACAACGAGAAAACAACTAAAAAAAACCATTAAAAAATCAATAATAAATTAGGTAAAAGCATGAGCGGATGCAATTAAGGACGACGGGTCATGGCTCCTTAGATTTTTATCACGGGTTTTGTTAATGTGTGCCCCTAAGGCGCATGATAATGTCCATTAAATGTACCTAATTAAAACAACTTTTGTTAAAAATAGTAAAAGTAATTTATGACTTGTATTTCAAACTTAGATTTCTCATACAAATAAAGGAGTTAATGTAAATTACTTTTACTATTTTTAGCAAAAGTAGATTTAATTAGACTTATTTAATGAACATTATCATGTGCATTGGGAGCACACATTAACAAAATCCTTTTATCACCGGTTGCCTCTTCTTTTCTTTTTTTAACATCTACTGAAAAGATGTTAGAGAAAATTTGAATTTTTGGGTATTGAGCTTATTATCTATTGTGTTTGTTGCAGTTTCCAACAAATCAATGGGCGCGTAAAAAATGGAATCCATCTTCTTAGGCCATCCGTAGTGGTGGAGTTAAACCCACAAACTAGTCAAATTTTAGGACAGTTGGCTGACAATTTCATTTGTTTCCCACGCAATGGTGTAGTTAGCTATGATCAACTGTAACTTCTCCACTTGAAGAAGCTAGGCCAGGAGAGAACTGTAACTCCTGCTGGAGTTACAGTCAAGTGGGACCAGCATCAGCAAAAGTGAAAAAGTTTCCGGATTCAAAATTTTTCTACCGTTGCAATGCAACTCATATCTGCAAATATAAATACAGTTGATGCTCTGTTTCTTCTTCCTCTGTTCTTCCTCAATACTCACCCAAAATTTCACCCAACAAAGATCATTCCCAAATGGATCAACCACCAAACCCACTCTTCGGATCTTTTTCATTTTCTAACTATTTAGCAGATTCTCAATGCTTTCACTCAATATATCTCACAACAATCTCAAAATCACCAACCCCAAAAGAAGAAGGGTCCAGAGAAGGAGAGAAATCCAAATTGGAGTAAGCAGGAGGATGAAGCACTATGTAAGGCTTGGCTCCGTATCTCAGAAGATGCCGCTACGGGAACCGATCAATCAAGAGCTAAGTTATGGGACCGAATTTGGAACGAGTTTAATTGTATTTTGGGCTATCAAACGGAAAGAACGAGCACTCATTTAATGAACCGTTGGACAGCTATTCAGTCACGCCTTAACAAATATTCAGGATTCGTACGCACCGTAGAGAGGACTCCGACTAGCGGCTACAATGTTGAAGATTCGGTAAGTTCAGTTCATATAATTTTCTTCTCATGTGGTTGAAACTGATTGTGCTTCTCTTTGTTGTTTAGATTGGGGCTGTAGATGCTTTGTACTACAATTCAGAAGGTCATCATTTCAAATTTCATGGTTGTTGGATGTTGCTCAAAGACAGCCCAAAGTGGTTTAACTACAGCCAAGAAAAAGAGAAACGGAAAGAAAAAACAACAGAAAGAATGAGGCACGAAGGTGATGGAAATGTTGATTCTCCTCATCCATCTACTCCGGCAACACCGAGTTCAGCAGTTGGATCAATTAACCTTGATGATATATCACCAGTTGGAGATGAAGCACCTGAACTACCACGACCTGATGGGCGAACCATTACGAAGAAAGCACGTCGGAACAAAAATGTTCAATCAGATAGTGCGAACTTATTCATAGAACAATTTGACAACTTGAGGAAGGACCAAAAAGAAATTGCTGAACAAGAGATATCTATGGCAAATGAACGAGAAAGGTTGAAAATTGAAGCCAAGCGGGAGAAGGAACAGAATAGGCACGAGACTCAAATCATGATGGTTGATCCAAGTTCAATTCCTACTGAAGAGGGGAAAGCTTGGTTCATTGCTAAACAAAAGGCTATTTTGGCACGTACAATGCAACGAGGCTCCGTAGATGGATCAAGTGGCAGCGAGATTTAATGTAATCATGGAAGTGTTTTGAAGAAGTTTATTGCTTTAATTTTAGTGTTTTGGTGAAATAGAACTACACCGATGTTGGCTCCGTTTATGCTTGATTAAACTTCGGACAAATTTCAGTGTTTTGGTGAAATAGAACTACAAAAAAATTCTACTTTTATCACATAGAATTGTTGTTTGATTACATAGGAATGCTTTCAGAAGGTCATATTACACAATGTCTTAACTGCTATTACAAAAAATAACTTTTCATGTAACCACTTGATCACCAAATTGGTTCCACAAATTCTCAATGAGATCCTGCCTAAGTGTTGCATTGGCCCCTCTATCACGAATTCTAGTAAGGCGAGAGGTGATGTGTGCGGCCAAAATATTGGGGTTTCTAGCATAATGTGGAGGTGAGATTGTCTCATCCGGGAGAGGTCTCCATTCTTCAACATCGGTGTCTCGCTCGTCTTCAATTATCATATTGTGTAATATAATGCATGTTTTCATTATATTACACAAATGTTTTTTTTTTCCAATAGCGCACCGGCCCTTGCGTTATTCCCCACTTTGTTTGCAACACGCCGAATGTTCGTTCCACATCTTTTCTAACACCCTCTTGTTTTTTAGCAAACAATTTCTCTTTTCCCGTTGTTGGGTGTGGGATGGTTTGAATTAGAGTAGCCCATTTAGGATATATTCCATCGGAGAGGTAATATCCCAATGTATATTGATGCCCATTCACCTCGTAATTTACCGGAGGCATTTTACCATGGATGAGAGTGTCAAAAATTGGAGAATGATCTAAGACATTCACATCATTATGTGAACCCGGCATACCAAAAAAAGCATGCCAAATCCATAGGTCATATGATGCAACTGCTTCCAATATAAGGGTAGGCTTCTTGTGATGCCCTCTGTGAGTGTCGTGCCATGCAGTCGGACAATTTTTCCATTCCCAATGCATGCAATCTAAAGATCCAAGCATTCCTGGAAAACCTCTCTCCTCGCCTTCACGAAGCAGACGTGCAATGTCTTGTTCGTTTGGAGAGCGAAGATATTGTTTCTCATACAATCCAATGATAGCATGACAAAAATGGTTCAAGCTCTCAATCGCAGTAGTCTCGGCTATCTTTATATACTCATCGCAATTATCCGATGAGTACCCATAGGCAAGTATACGTACAGCGGCTGTCACTTTTTGTAAAGAGGAGCATCCCACACGTCCAGTGCAATCCTTCCTTTGAACAAAATATTCATCATGTGCTTCAACATCCTTCAAAATACGAAGAAATAATTCTCGGCGCATCCGAAATCGTCTACGAAAGTAGTCGGGTGGAAAAGTTCAATTCGGGGCAAAATAATCTTTCAATATTTGTTTATGACTTCCCTCTCGATCACGCCTTATATATTGTCTCCGACGCGGTAATGATTGAGTAAACATTTGCGCGCCGAGGACCAATGTCATCTGTTGCATCCGGTTACGATAACGTCGGGAAATCGTACCTCTATTATCGGATGAACTCTCATCACTTGAAGAACTAGACTCGACCACGGGAAAAAAATTAGATGACGAGGCCATCTTTTGAACTGTTTGGAAATCTATCAAGGAAGGCAATAGAAGTTGTTTGTGTAAAAGAAAGAAGAACTGAGTTTTTTTCTTCTTTTTTTTGTGAGTGGAGTTGGTGAATTTTTTTTCTATATTTATATGCAGAATGAGAAGTTGCCGTGAAAATTCTCCTAGCCGTTTGAACTTGATATCTGGTCATTTAGCCGTTGAAAATTCTCCTAGCCGTTTGAACTTGATATCTGGTCATTTAGCCGTTGAAAAAAAAAACGTTGGAGGTATGGGACCCATGGAACATTTAATTTAACAAAATGTTAGCTACACTATTGTAACACAAAGGCATCTAACTACCTAACAACAACTTAACTCACACAATTGGGTCCCACTTTTTATACTTTTGTGTCATATAACTACACAAATTTAACTCCACCACTACGGATGGCCTTAGAGAACTAGAGCTCAAGGTACATCTTAATCAATTCACCGTGTGTTCCGCTAAGAGTGTTTTTAGAATAAACTGATTTTTCATAATTTTTTATGTGATGTATTGTGAGAAAATTACATATCTCAATTTTTGAAGAAAACTAATTCTTGTTAACGGAACACCCCCTGAAGACACTTATTTTTTACATGCCATGTAATAATGATTTCTCAAGATTGAATGCGTTTAGTGATCTTTACTAAAAAGATGGTACAACTCTTGTGACCAATGGAGAATATTTGAACTTTTTATGCTTAGTATTTATGTATTTTATTAAACTATGATTTTTTTTATTTTATTGTGAAAAGATGTCTTCTGTGAATGAAATTCCTCACTCCGCCGCTTAGCAACAGGATTTCTAACTTTTAAGAACAACGGGACACGAACCACACAATTTACCAGTGGTGTGTGGAATTAACGGGAAAATGGAGTGCTTGGGATTGGCAGCGCGAAAGCGGTGATGAGTGTTTAGGAAAGCAAAAATTACTTTGGTGAAAAAATCTGAAGCCGTGACAGCTCAAGGAGGGCCTGCTATCGGGCGGCCTTTTGTCCCATAATTGTTTCGTTTTGGACCACGGTAGGTCCACTGCCCTTTTTTAGGCCAAACTTGTCAAGAATTTAGAGTGTGTTCTTCAACAGATTTTTAGGATATAAAATCTCACATTTTATGACACTCTAATCTCAACACAAAATATAAAAGTGGTTTTATGAGATTTTCATAAAATCCTCCTAAAATCTATAGAAAACCACTACATTTTATCAGTTGGAAAAACAACTTCATTTTTATCACTCCTATATAAAATGTTCATTTTATGAGATTTTCATAAAATGCACCTAAAATTTATAGGAGACCAAGGCCTTACAATGTTATCTTTATCTTTGTAAGTTTGAAAGTTAGGTGGATTTTCTAGTCCACACTCCCGGATTTAAGGAAAAAATGGAGTTTTTTTGTGTTGCAAATTTTTTTTGGAAAATCCGATCCGTCCAATGTGTTCAGAAGGTGTTTTCTAGGGTCCACGCGAGAAATCTTCAAAAAAAAAATACCGGGAAGGGCTTGATCCAAGCAGTTTTCGCAAAAACTGTATTTATATATTTTTGCAAAACCGCTGGATCAAGCCCCTTCCGATGTTTTTTTGAAAATTTTTCAAGGAGGAAAAAAAACACCTTCTGAACACATTGGACGGATCAGATTGTCAAAAAAAATTTTGTATAAAAAGTCCGGAAATTAAAAGTCCGGACTAGAAGTTTACCCTTGAAAGTTAAGGGTAAAATATGCAGTTGCCCCTTAAACTATTCAATATTTTTTTTTACTTTCCCCTTCAACTACCAATCGAACACACTTGCCCTTTCAACTATTTAATCGTTACTTACTAAGGACAGTCATGTTTTACCGTCCATGATTGTGATGGAAAAGTTAACCCCAAGGGTATTAAGGTCTTTACCCTACCCTATACGTATATGAGTGTGAATGTATGCATCATCTTCTTTTCTATATCTCAAAGACCAGAGCTCTGTTTAGCTCCCTCTCACTCTGCTCGCCCCTCTCTCTCTCTCTCTCCCCAAAAGAATCCTTCTCATCTCCCATCAAACCGTTTATGCAGATTTCGAGAAACCCCTTTCTCTTTCTCAAAGTCTCTTTCCCTATTTAATCTTCTTATGGGTTTGAAGAGTAGAAAAACACAAGTGTTCAGGAGTAATAAGGTGAAATATTCAGGAAAATGGAAACCTTCATATGGGTTTTGTCTGAAATTGGAATTCCAATGTATGGTTTATGCTTATGGTTTAGAGAGAAAGAAGCCCTAGTCCTCAACAAAAATTGAGAATTCTAACCCTCATTCAAGGTACTAGAAGATAGATTCATGGTCAATGGATCTCCCCCATGGCTTTACATTTAGGATACTTCTCTCATTGAGAACATTTGTCATTATAAGCGAGCTTGTTATTTATAACCTTCGTACATTGTGGTGTATATTAATTACTCAATCCATTAAAAATTGCTAATTATATTACTTTTTGGAACTGTGAAATTGTTCTTTCACGAACTGAGACCCATCTCGAGCTTCTCTCTCTCTTCCATGGTCGGTTTCTGAATTTTCAGTTTTTTACGTGGGGTTTCTCGATTTATTTTGTGGAGGAAGAATCAAATGAAAGAGATCTTAGAGACCTATCTGTAATGCAGTTTTATTGGTCATTTCCCATCACATGAGCATTCCTAGCATTGCCATGAGAATGTGATCGATTTTGGTTCAGGAGCTCTAAGATTCATTCTCTAATTTTAGGGTTTTGTTCGAATGATTGAGTTAGGTTCAAAAGTACATATTACCCTCTTATTTTGACGCTAAAAAAATAGATAAGGGTGGGTGTTAACTTTTTCGTTTTCCATTTGGATGGAAAATGGGAATTGTCCTTAATAAGTAACGGTTAATAGTTGAAGGGGCAAGTGTGTTCAATTCGTAGTTGAAGGGGAAGTTAAAAAAAAGGGATAATTTAAAGGGTAAGTATATATTTTACCCTAAAATTAAAGGGTAACTTTATAAATCCACGTCACTAGATGACGAAAAAGAGAGTTTGGTTATAAAAAAAAAAAAAAGAGAGTGGAAATTAGGGCTGCCTATCGGATCGCTCAATCAGTTCAAACTGAACCGTCCACGAACCCACTTGAGGTATGTTACAGATGGATGTGGATCCTATTTTTATTTTGGCAGATGCAGTTCAAATCGGTTTGAGTTCACTCCGCCCAAATCCGCCCAATCCACCTTTAATCCTTCTTTGATCCGTTAAATATGTCTGATCCGCTTAATTCGCAACCAAACCGACTCATCCGTATATCACTCACGGATGAGTTGCGAATACACAAAATGACAATCCGCCACGAGCGGTTGGATTGAGAAAATCTGATCCTCCCGGAATCGATTAGTGGATAGCCCTAGTGGAAATCAATCACTACCTGACGTAAAATAGAATTATTGAGGAGTTATGATTACACTTTTTTGGGCTATAAATACTACCTTTACTGTTTGGAGCAAAATAATTGAATAATCCAGCGAACGAAAAATAATAAGCCCAAATCATTATACTTTAAGGGCCATTTGGATAGAGGATATCTCCCTCGTATAAGCTTTCACACCCTCTTAACAAGAGGGTCCCACTCATATCCCTCGTTTGGCAATTGAAAGGAGCTCCAGCATAACTTTCGACCCCTTCAAAACTAATCCCTCTGCGAGGGTCTTCTCCCCTATAATTTTTGGGCTCCCTCTACCCTACCCAAAAGTTATCCAGCTGTGGAGGGGAGTGTTTTTTTCGATTTTACCCCTTGTTATCCCATTTCTGAAGCCACTCGGTGCCATCTCTATTGGGCAAACCCATCTTCAAACAGACAAGGGTTTTGGTGGCGATTTCACTTGAACACTCAGGAATGGTTGAAAATTGACCAAGATCTCTATGTGTGTGTACTGTGTTCGTGATTTCGAACTAGGGTTTGCAATTTTTTCCGATTTTGGTGGCTGTTTTGTGGGTACTCATCACAAATTTGTGGGATTTTTTTGTGGGGTTTTGTTCAAAATTGTGGTTTTTTAAATCCAGCTAATACTGTGTGTGCGTGTGATTGAGAGGGAAAAACCCGTATAAGCTAGTAGCTTGGTTATAAACTCTAAATCATAATTGGTTACGATTACAAACAATGGTAGATAAACTCTAAATTATGTAAATGATGGATTTGATGCACTTTTTGGTACACTTTGAAAGTTTCAATTATAATTGGAAATCTTTTTGCATGACAGGTTATGGTGCTGCAAATTCTGAATTTAGGCCTATTTGTACTTGGTAATAATGCTGGAAATCTGGGCCAGAATGTAAATATGAGCTATCATTTTACTGGGCTATGATGTTTCTTGAGCCTCTGCTATAGCTCTTTGACTGGTGCTACTATAGTTGCTGATGCATTCTAGTTTTTTAGTGCTATAGCTGTTGTTGCATTGGACACAGTTGTGTGTGGTTTTAGAAGGTGTTGCTTGGGTGTTTGAGCAGTGTGTGTGTGTCTGTGGATGAATGCAGCAGCAGGGGTTTTGGCTTAATCGTGCATGTCCAGGTGTGTCCATATAACAAGCATGAAGAAGGATGCATATAATAAGCCTATTATGCCCAGTTGTGTGTGTGTGTATGTTCACATATAGACAACTTTAGGCATGCATGTACAAGAGTACTTCAATCCCAGCCAACATTTTTGGTGATGCTCTCACTATAGAAGTAGCCAAGACTTTGATCAAGTTTTGTTTACTAAATGCACTAGTCTTCTTGTTACCTATTAATACTGATTGTTTCTCTTGTGTTGCTACTTGGAGTTTTGTCTCTGGATGCTGCTGCCTCGTTTTGTTGTTTTGGAAGCAAAGGAATCTAGTGTTTGCCATTACAAATGCTTAGAAGTAGCTCATGGTGCTATCTTAGTCTGAAGTGACAAGGCTATTATCAATTGCTAAGAATGGATGCAAAATGCTTGTATTCTCTTTGTAATAGCTAGCTTTGGCTATGTATGGGCCATGCTTTTAATTTTTTTTCTTTCAGCCTCCTATTCAGTTCTTCATTGGATATGGTTGGCTTTTCTTTTCTTCTCTCGATGTACCCTTGTCGAGTTCTAATAAAATTTTGTTGTCGATAAAAAAAAAAAGTATATATCATGGTTATGTTACTCCAATCGTGGTCAAATATGCTGCAACTAAAAGCTATTGTATACTTG
Source organism: Vaccinium macrocarpon (assembly GCA_022606695.1). NCBI lineage: Eukaryota > Viridiplantae > Streptophyta > Magnoliopsida > Ericales > Ericaceae > Vaccinium > Vaccinium macrocarpon. The sequence continues at coordinate 32,689,345 of CM040176.1, read as the reverse complement.
TATCATCTACATTTGTTATCATTAAAAATCTTTCCCATTCACATTCGAGCATATCATAAAACTTTGCAGAACAATGTGAAAGCCAAATGTCTACAATCAACAACTCAATTAATTCATCATTACTAATTGTATTTCCACCAAATTAGTGTGATATTTGCTTGTCCAAGTATTTTTAATTGGGTCAAAAACGACTTTAGCACAACACCAGACAATGAGCATGACACTAGACAAACAACTATTCAAATGTACATATTTAAAAAAATTGTTTTTTAAATAAAGTTATTAAAAAAAATTAATTTTTCAATGAAATAAATTATTATAGCTTCAAATTATCCAAAATTAATTAAATAGATTAGGTTTTGCAATTATATAATTAATATAATGCATAATCAAGTTGAGGACAACACAAGGGCAAAAGAGTCATTTGACAGTTTTCCCATCATTTACCCCTTCTTATTTACTACAGTATAAAACATCCAAACCAAGTCAAAAGTTATCCCCTTGTTTAGGCTTTGTTTGGCTAACTTGGAAAAAATGGTTTATTGGTTTATTTGGTTTTGTCCTTATTCAAATTTTTTTTGCATTTGTTAGTTTTCGGTCGATTTTTTGAGGTTTCTTGGCTTGTCTCGACGAAAGGAATCTAAAAAATATAAAATTATTAGCCAAACTTAAAGTTTTGTGAATAAAGACAAAAAATAAACCAAAAAATGAAATGCAAAAAAAATTTGAATAAGGACAAAACCAAATAAACCAATAAACCATTTTTTCCAAAGTAGCCAAACAAAGCCTTAATCTCTCATCCAAACCATCTACTTTGTTTTATCCCCCTCCATAAACATCACATCAATGTGGGTCATCCCTCTAAATTTAATACCCCATTTTATCTTATCCCCTCCATAACTTATCTCTCTGCAAATAATCTCTCATCCAATCGGGGCGTTAGCTTCTTCTTCTTCAAGGAGGGCAAATAATCCAATAATCCTACTTTCTTTGTTTCCTATTGGACAAAATAGGAAATCTATAAAATCAACCCATAACAGAACCTTAAAATGGGTTGATTTTATGAAGAGAATTGATATTGACACTTCCCCTTTATTTATTACTACTCATTTTTTGTCTTTATTTACGAAGTGCAAAAGTAATTTTACCTAATAGAAAAAAAAAATGGAGTGTCAATAGAGAAAAAGAGTGTGCCAATATCAGTCTCCTTTATGAATTTCTCATTTTATCAAATGGGAAATAAGAACTTAATTTTACCCAAAAAAATAATAATAATAAGAACTTAATTTTTTCAGCCAAACCAGCCCGTAACTTCCGTGAAATTTCAGCCAAAGCATCTCACAAAAAAATACTTGTTAGAACAGAAAAGCTGGGGTCAGGAGCAAGATCAAATCCGGCACACGTTCATTTTCTACCCAAATGAAAGAGAGAATTTCTTCTCCCCAATTATCCCAACAAGAATTTATTTCTCTGGGATCACAAGATATCAGTTTAAAATCTACTTATACTATTTCTTCACTTATATGCCAAACATCTGAAAGCAAGTTTGATCATCTGTACTTAACATGCCTCGAATGGCTACCGCATTGATGTTATATGCTGCAAAAAAAAGAATGAGTTTTGACTTTCGTGTCGCGTGTATGTAGAATGTAGCTTTGATATGTACAAGAAGCCGTCTTCATTTTCTCGGACCGATCAAATTCCAAACTTCAGCTTGGTGTGTTGCTTAATCTGCTAACTGCATTAATAAAAATTAACATTATTAGAACAACAAACAGTAATCACACAAGTAAAAGATCATTCCAATAGCAAGCCTTCTAAGTACCACATTGCCCACTTAGAAAGATTTCCGGTGTCAATGTATAGAATGGAATCGTAAGCTGATTTTTTTCAGGTACTAAGGAATGAAAATAAACTCAGGAGCTGTTGTATACGAAAGTAACCTGCGAAAAATTTCATGGGATTTGAACCTAAAAAACTTGCATTGTTGTTTCAGGTCAAATACAAGAAGACACAGACTCAAACATGGTTTTTGTTTCAAATCTTGATTGTATAACCATAAAGAGTTCCAAAGGTTTGTGTGAACCATAGGGTCAATGAAATGGGAAGTACCTACCTTCCTACGTGTGTCTTTAGGTTCTTGAAAGTTGAAAGAATTTCTCAAGGTAAGCATTAGGGAGAAAGTTACCTTCGTCGGATATCTCTTTAATGATGGTGTTAACAAGATCACACATTATCTGAATCGCTTGATCAGAGTCTGGAACATTAAGTTGTTGTTGGATGGCAAATGTAACTAATGAAGCATTTGAATTGAAGCCGTCAGGTCCATCAGGCATTACAGCAAAACCTGAAGGCTGCACCAACACAATTCCTGAACTACCGATTGAGAGAGCACTGTTGACATCTAATTTGCTAATTGGTGACGATGTGACAAAGAAACAAAATCCATCATTTGAAGTCTCTTGTAGCAAATATTCAAGATCCTGTCAAATGAGAGCAGCAGTCTATCAGTGTAAGGGTGAAATTTACTAATGAGGAATCCATTACAAAAACTTGAGCTATTGGAACCTGTGTTCTCTCGTCTTGGAAAAATCGTTTCTTATGTAGAGAGATGCAATTACTCGGCGAGGCAAACCTGATCACTTCTTCGGGCTCTTCCGCGTTTAGTAATCTAGGCCACTGCAATGTGTTGGTGAGCTTAGAAACTTCTACAAACTGATGACATGTAGAAAGGCCATCCCCAGCCCTTGCTTAAATACCACCCAAATTTGTGTGAAAGTGAGGTAGTACTCCATTGTGCACACTCAACTTGAAGCATAAATTTGAATAAAAGCTTCATTAATTGTATAACTGCAAATTTTGTAGACTCAAAAAGACCATTAAAGAAGAACAGAAGTTTGAGTATGGATTTGAAAAAAAACTCGATTTGAAATGGGTTTGAGAAGGAATGGAGAGAGTAATCTGGAGTTTTTGCTCAACTTTGAGTTTGAGTATAGATTTAAGTAAGCAGAGGAGTTTCTCAAAGAACATCAGTTTCAAGTGTATATACCTGGATATCCATATTCTTCTTTACCAGAAAATCAATAACCGAGATGGGTTTTGTATGAAGCCGAAAGCTAGTCACAGCTATGTAATTATTTAAGCCCAAGTCAGCATGATCAGAGGCGTTTCTCAAAATTCTTACATCCTTGTTAGACAAAGTAACCCATTTTTCTTTATCAGGGGTTTCACTGACAATGTCCAAGTAAACCTTCCTCATGGTTTCAGTTAAATTCAGCAAATGAGCTTCAGCTGTACACACAGGAATCAAATTAGCGTAAAAAGCAAAATGCGTAATGTTTCATTGAGTGCTATATTCTTAATACAACACATTCAAACATTTATGCCTTGGCTATTATAATACCCGGTTTTGGATTCAATGCCTTTTGTACTGGAAATGATGTGCTATGAGCCTCAAAATTTGGGAGTACTGGATTACGGCTTGCTCTAAAAAATGATAAGCAGAAAAGTGATTGTACCTCCGTGCTTTCATATGTGACATGCCCTTTAAGTAAATTTCTTACAAGTTACACCAATAATAGTGATTGTAATAGCTAACTAATGCACACACAAATTTTCTAGGTGACAACTATTTGAGCATTTTTACAACTATGGTCAACTTTTTCCCGAGCAACTCCTACATGTAAGGGAAACTAACGCACCTGTTTTGTTCACTTCCATCTTCACTTCAGAGAGTCTGCTGCCATTTCGCTGCAATTTCCATCTCAATGCATCAACCCACCGCTTTGCAGAGAATGCTAAATTTGAATTGATCAACCCAGAGTCGATGCCATCTTTTGACTGGACCTCAGGAATTTCCACATTCTCAATCCAAATAACCTGCATAAGTGGAGAAAAATAGAAAGGAAAGGGATAACACATGTACAGATGATAAAAGTTGAAATACTTAAGGAGTTTTTTTTCAAAACATCCCTTAAACTTTAACCCATTTCTTTACTTAGTACTTGAACTTTAAAAACTCTTTATGTAGTCCTTGAACTATTTAACTTGAAGTGCATGTAGTCCCTCCTTTGTTAACTTCCGTTAGTTTTATGGACGGAAAACATACGTGTGCGCGCCACAGCTAATCACGCCCCATACCCAGGCTAAAATTGTCCCTCCTTCCCCTGCCCTTTCCAATTGGCCCCAATACACTACCCAGTTCCCTCCAGATTCTGCAAAAAACAGAGCATGCATAAAACAAACCTACCTACCTCTCTCTCTCTCCCCATACAAATTCTCCGGCCTTTTCCAATTGGCACCTGGTTTTACGAAAAAAAAAGAGTTTTGAAAGTTCGTAATAGCAGATTGCAAAAGTTCATAATAGCAGAAAACTAACAGATTCAAAAGCTCTATGCACGTGCCCAATTAGATTTCAGCCACGCTGTTAAAAAAAACCCAGATTTCAGCTATGAACTATTACAAAAAGTGGACACGATTATGTTACAAAAAGAGGACCCACAGACGGTTCAAAATTTTTCTGATTTAGGTCATGGAAATGACCCGAAATGGAATGGTTTTGAAAGTTCATGGAAATGACCCGATGCCATAATCCCAAAAAATAAAAAAAAAATTCTCCGTGTCTATACGTATATGTATAAATCTCTCTCTAACAAGCTGTGAATTGCATCATCGACGTGGATCAGGAAATTTGGGTTTATTTTTTAACAACGTTGAATGGAAGGAGGAGGTGGAGTGACATTTTTACCCTGGGTATGGGACCGTGATCAGTTGTGGCGCGCACACATACGTTTTTCCGTCCATGAAACTAACGGAAGTTAACAGAGGGACTATATGCACTTCAAGTTAAATAGTTCAAGGACTACATAAAGAGTTTTGAAAGTTCAAGTACTAAGTAGAGAAATGGATGAAAGTTTAAGGGATGTTTTAAAAAAAAACTCAATACTTAAGTGAGTCAACTTTGGAAACATGATCACTGTACAGCCGTCTTCCTTGTAAACATGCAAGATGTATATATAGACTAGAGAGAGACTTGCTAACCTCGGAACAGTTTCCATTGCCTCTGACTAATAGCCCCGATGGCCTCTTTCGGCATATGTTTTCAGATCCAGAAACAAATGCACCTGGGAAATAATCTCTTGATATGTCAACAATGGCCTGCACATCAGGTAGGATCCGCCTGAGACATCTCCAGAAACAGAATTTTCTAGGTTTAAACAGTGGTGTTGGTAACTGGAACTCTGCATCCAACTATAGAGAAAATAAAAACAAGGATTAGATGACTCAATTGAAACCCAAAATGACTAGGCTGTTATGACATATTAAAAGAATAAGATATGTATACTACCGGGTAAATTCTAAGGTATGGAAAACCCAGCATGCTGATATCTATGAGGTGCCGGAGAGCTTACCAGCAGCATGGATTTGATTGGTTCGTCAAGCTTTCCCAGTTTTCGCAACACAACAGGTGGGAAATGGACAGATTTGCGAGAGACAATGTGAGATAAACACGAAGCCCATCTATCCTGAATGAAAAGAAACAATATACAAAATTCTTACAAAAACAAGTGGGAGAGTAATAATACGCGAAACTTAAACCTGTCAGTTACTTGCCCAAACCGATTAAAGTTCAAAAAGTACGAGCATGCTTTCATGCTTGTTTGGTATCTAGTTATAGGACGGGGTTAACATCATCAATACTAAATAAAATCTGCCATCAAGCCTGGATTCTGGCTTAAATCAGCAAAGTATTTGTTCGCGGGGGTAACATTATAGACAAGGAGAAACATAAATCTTTCAGATTTTAAGGCTAGAGTATTTTGCCCTTCATATGTTAGAGCAGGCAACTATTGAAGTCATTTCGGAGCTGTAGGCCATTTCAATTATGTAACAAATGGGCAATACAAAGGGGCAGAAGAGATATAACTCTATTTTACTGAAAGGGTTAGACAAAGGAACTGTATTTATCTTTTTTGCTTCCCCTAGTCCGTGAGAGCATTACATGTTGGAGAATTTGCAGTGCAACAGTTATTTGTAGGAAATAATTGGTTTGGCTTATTACCATATATTAGATGCAATTATGTAAGAAGGAATTAAAATGCCTATAAGGGAACTTGTGTAGCCCCCCAATTCCAACAAACCTGTCTATTACCAGAATTGACTGGAACCAGTTCTTCAAAGGCACAACAATTTAATATTAGGTTAACATAACTTCCTTAGAACAGTTGATGAATCTCACCGCATCCATCATTATGGAAACAAGAACATCCGCGTCAATTGGAACAACTGCACTCTGAATGGAACATTCAGTTCTCTTTCCGGGCGGGGGTGGACTTCGAAACATTTGAAGGAATTCCTCAAGTGAACCCAATGCAGGGGTAGATACAACCCAAGCTTTTGCTTCAACAGCAATCGTCATGAGTTCCTTGTAAGCTGCCTTGGAGATATTATTTGCTTCTTGCAATTCCAAATAGAAGTCGTCATTATCCTCAATGTTATCTGGGATATCTTTGGAGTCTGATGACTGCTCTGACTGTCCACTATTATCTGCGAAGGTTGAACTAAACTCATAGTTATTGAGGTCATTACCAGCAGAAGGTGCTTGCGATAACTGCTCTGACCGTCCACCATTATCTGACAAGCTCAAACTATTCTCAGAGTTATCCAGGTCATCACCAGCAGCGGGTACTTGCTCAGCCTCTGCATTTTCAATTGCAGCAGGTACATTAGGGTCCACAGAAGTTCCACCATTGGATTGTTCAGAATTCTGCCACAGAAGAACAAATTTAGTGAAATAGATATTTGGCCTGCCAGTTACACGAGACTACAAGGCCATGGCCTACAAGATTGTTGAATGCAGTCATATACTTCAAAGTTGTTCCTTACAAATGGAGCATGGACTAACCGTGATGTCAAGTCTCGTGTGTTCTGCCATGAGTTCCCTGTATTCTGCCTTACACCTCTTTCTACCCGTTAGTGGATGCCTGTACTCCAGCGGCAAAGAAAGTAGACATTTCAAAATAACATAAATGTTGCATGTCAGCATTGGACAACATTTTATCAACAATAAACAAGAGGATAAGAGAAATACGAAGCAGCTTTTCCTATATCTATAGTGCAACCTTCCTGCGAAAAAATTTGGAGTCCATACCTAATCATGCAGAAATTATGCAAAAATTTATTTTATAAGAAACTCAAATGCCCAGATAAATGATATCAAAACCCAAAGCTTCAATGTCATTGGGATGAAAACAAATTGATGAGCCATTATTTAAATTCAGCAACATGGGAATATTTACAAGGTAGTATGATATTTTACGTTAGTGTACTGAGATCTTTAACTGCTTTAAGTATTGAAACACTTTTCCCAAGTAACCAAAAGTGAGTGTCATGTATTACATCTCCAACAACACAAAGCGTCATTCATGACATCCAAATGATGCAAAATTCAACTCCTCAATAGCATGTCAAAACTGAAAGTAAAATGTACTTGGATTTTAATTAGTAGAATTGTGTTTTACAGAGGTAGACTGAATACCTAAGGGAGTTAAGGGAACCAAAAAAATACTATCCCAATTGGCTGGAATGGGCTCACAAATCCTTTGCAGAGATTTGGTAACGTTGTATGAGAAGGGAAAATAGACAAGTAAAACTATAGCAATCTGTGTAAGCAAACTTGGCAGGAAAACTAAAAGGAAAAAGCGCATCTGATGGTAGAGAACCTTCTTTCTTTACTAAATATAAAGCAGCACAAGACAATCCTCGTTGATATGTAATCTAAGGCCTCGTTTGATTCGCGGACTAAAAAAAGTGGGATTAATAGTCCTGGGATTGATAGTCCTGGACTATTTATCCTGGGACTAATTTAGTATTGAATCTCACACAATCCCCTGTTTGATTCATGCAGGATTAACATTGGGATATCTCATGTTTTGGCCAATCCTATGTTTGGTTCCCTAAACTACGTTTCGGGATTAAACAAGTGGCATTGTTGCAATTTGGTGAATTTTCCTTCCGCGTTCATTTTATCCAAGACTAAACAATCCCACCACCCCCCAGGTATTGTGTAATCCCATACATATTGGATAAAACTTGTCCCGGGATTGTTAATCCCATGCCATTTTTGCGGAACCAAACAAAGGATAACGCGGGATTGGACAAAAATAGTCCAATCCCACCCTCCTAATACCCGAATCAAACGAGGCCTAAGAGTTGCAAAGCTCAAGATAAATTTTGTTGCAACATAATTAACAATATATCGAATTTCATAATACAAAATTGTAAGTCGATCAAAGATCTCAGAAAATCCGGACAGGAAGCAATTCTTGGATGTGGCAAAGACAACGGTTTAACAGTTTATAAAAAGTACTGTTTAAATCACCCATACTATCTCAGTAATTGTACAATTTTGATGGTCATCAATTAAAAAACAAAAGAAATATTTATATCTATGGAAGCAACAACGTCTCGAGCCTCGGCCACACCTCACGACCACAGCAAATGACATGCCTGAGGTTTTGAACCCTAAAAGAATCATCGAATATTGACATACGATGAGGTTTCAAGGAAATAGACCAGTCACTAAAAACATTCAATAAGCATCAAAGTTTGCGAATACACGATGCTGTTCTTGAACGGAAGTTATCGAGCCCTAAATTCAAATTCAAAAATATCTACCGATACAGTTTTCTTGAAATCGTACATGCAAAAAATTCAAACTCAAGAACTCGAAAAACATCAAATGCAAGACTTGCGTGTGATTAAGAGCAAGAAAGAAGTTCGATTACGGGCCAGATTGAATCTAATAATAGAGCGGTAGTAACTAGTACGAACACAAATTCTTAAATGTGAAGGAAATGCAGTAACTTGATGAATCGAGTGAGGATTACCTCTTCCGCTCTGGTGATTGATTTCCAGTAGAAATGGTTTACTCTTCGCTGTTCTTGAATTTGTAGAGAGAGAGAGAACTTTGCTTCAGTTCTCTCTTTCCCGCCACGCGAACTTTTCAATTTCCAGCTAACGAAACGGTTCTTGAGCGCTTTATATGGTTGGCGCTTGGTAACAGTGAACCTTGAACACGTCGGGGTGCACGCGATCTGATTGGTATCAGCCTATCAGGGACCGTATGATTCAACAACATCAGCGGACAGCGGCTGTGACACATTTCCGCAAGCGGTTATTCTTTTTATTATACTACATATCCAAGTGTACATGCAAGCTAATGCGCATAGTGCACCTCGACTAAAGACTCAGTTTTCTAAAAGATTTTAACATTCAGACGCTAAAATTATGATATTTTAAATTAAAAAATGAAATAGTTCCGTATATCGTTTTTTGTGTACTTTAATTTGGTGCGAAAAAAAATCAAAAAACGTTACACGGAACTAGGAATGGAAATTTCCTCCGACCCGTTCGAATCCAATCCGATCGCCGATCCGAATGGATCGGTGTTTTGGAGATCTGTTTGGGGATCGGATCGGATTTGGGGATTTTTTTTGAAAAAATTCGGGGATCGGATCGGAGGCGGGGACAGGGGTATCCCCTCTCCGAATCCGATCCGATCCATCCCCGAATCCCCGTTTCTATTTATATACGTTTATATATTTATATATATATATATATATATATATATATATATATAATACTGCTAGTTGGTAGTTGCCCATAGTTCTCTTGAAAAAAACAGCATGGGTCACCTCTTTTCTCTCTCCCTCATCGACTCTTCCCCATCACGCACGCTTACGGCTTATCTCTCTCTCTCTCTCTCTCTCTCTCTCTCTCTCTCTCTCTCTCTCCTAATGAATAGCACCGTTCGAAACCCTAGCTACCTACCGACCATCTTGGAAGCTCAATTCATAGTGGTGATTCCGCAGGTTTTATCATCTTTCACCAAAAGCACTTCCCCTCTCCCAATCTAATGAGAAAATACACGTGTGAGTTCTTTTGAATCACTATCCTTATGTTTGTGTTGAATTTTTTTGTTTTATTACAGTCGTATGGCTTTGAGAATGGATCTGACAAGGTTGAAAACCTGGTTATGTTATAAGCATATTACAATCTACCATTTTCATGCCACATTTTGGCCAGTAACTACTTCTCTCTCTCGTCCCTGGATTTTTTTTGTTGTTTCTCAATTTTTTTTCTTGCGATGTGGATCTCTTCAAGTTAAATTTGGAGAATCCCTGAATCCCCGCTTTGGATCCCCGTTCCCCGTTTGGAGCGGGGATGGAGGGGGAAAATTAATCCCCATTGGGGATCGGGGCGGGGGCGGGGGAGGGATTCGGGGATCGGGGACAGGGATAGTGGTATCCGGCCCCGATCCGTCCCCATTGCCATCCCTACACGGAACCACTTCATTTTTTGATTTGAAATATCATGATTTTAGCACCTTGGTGCTAAAATCTTTTGAAAAACTGGGCCTAATCGTAGGAAACATAAATCCATTTTTTGCTAGAGGGGATTCCACATAGACTAGCTGCAAAGAACTTAATAGTATAGAGGTTTTGAACCTGAAACCTTAAAGAAGACAAAACCCCTAAATTTCAAACCGTAATGCTCTCACGAGGAGTCCCAGGTTTGCGTATATCCACTTTTTGCTTGAGGGGATTCTGTATAGATTGATCCAAAGAAATTGATAGCACATAGGGTTCAAACCTGAACCTTATGACAGACAAAACCCCTAAATCTTCCCCTTCTCGAAGAAACAATTACCATTAAGGTTAGAAAACAAAATTTTTATTACCATTCAGCTCAATCACTCTTTTTTAATTATCATTAAGGTCAATTACTCTTTTTTGGGGTTTAGGTTTAGAGTGCACTTTCTTATTATAGGGTTTTAGTGGTTTAAACACTTTCATTGGGTACCCTGGGATTTAGGTTTAGGGTGCACTTTTCTATTATAGAGTTTTAGTAGTTTAAGCACTTTTATAGGCTACCCTAGGGTTTTAGGCACTTTCATAGGGTACCTTTGGGTTTAGATTTAAGTACTCTCATAAGGTACCCTAGGATTTAGGCACTTTCTTACGATTGGGGAGTTGAGGAGAGAAAAATTGTATCCATGTGGAGGTGGATAGAGAGAGAGTGGGACAAATCCTAAATGTCGGGCATTGGCTAGTAAATCCCAAATGTTATCCCTTGATTCATTGGGTACCCCAATTCATTTGCCACGTAACTTCTTTGAACAGACAGGGAAGCTAAAAAAAGAACACGTGAGGTTGCCCTACCTCATGGACAATTTGGGAGATATTGCGTACTCTATCCTTATCGGTACCTTTTTGGTTATCACCTGGAGTGTAATGAAAAGTAGTCCTGAAAAAATGACCGGCCGGTAAAATCCCCAATCTCAAACTGTAATGCCCTCACGAGGAGTCCCAGGTTTGAAACTTTGCGTAGTGTGTACATTCCACCCTATATGAGAGGACAAGAGCGGCGGCACCTTGTGCCTTCAATGGTCACATGACCACCCAAAGAAAAACATTTTCCTTAGAATACATGTAGAAATTTTTGGATAGTCCATTGTTGAACACCTTACCAAAATTAAATTGAACACCCAAGCCTCAATAAATTGAACATCATGCCCAAAAAAAAAAGCCCAAGGTCAATTCAAATTTAAACCCAAATAATTAAAGCCCAAATAAAAATAAGGCCTTGTTCTCCAATAGATTTTAGGCACATAAAATCTCACATTTTATGACACTCCAATCTCAACACATAAAATGTAAAAGTGATTTTATGAGATTCTCATAAAATCCTCCTAAAATCTATAGGAAAACCACTACATTTTATGAGTTGGGAAAACAATTTCATTTTATCACCCCTCCATAAAATTTCTATTTTATGAGATTTTCATAAAATCTACCTAAAATCTATTGGAGAACAAGGCCTAAGAACGGTGAAGTACGAAAAAAGCTAGCGGCTAAAAGGCATACCTGGCCTGAGACCCAAACAAATCAGTTGTTCGACTTTCACTTACAAAAAATAAACTTCTTCTTGAGTCTTTGGCCAACCGACTGAAGGCAGTGGAGTACTAGAGTTCAAGTCCCTACCCCTTTGTCTCTTCCAAGTTCTAAGATTTCTTCTCAGTGACTCAGTCTCCAAGCCCACCTCTCTCTCTCTCATAGGTAATGCTATAAACTGATAATGTATTGTAATGAACCCTAGGTTTTGTTGTTCATTTTTTTTATGAATTATTGGGCTTAAATAATTGATTTATCAATTTCTTCAATGTTTAGCTACCAATCAGGATGAGAAATACTCCAAAAAATCTAAAGTCAACCCATCATGATATTCAAAAAGACATAACAAATGTGGTAGCTTATGAGACTACTAATGCTATATTGAAGGATATGGGTGAAACATTTTTTTCAATTCTAGTTGATGATTCCCGTGACATCTCGAACAAAGAACAAATGGCCGTTGTATTGCGATATGTTAACAAGAAGGGCAATGCAATAAACTTTATGTCTTTATCCATTATTTTTGGGCAGCATTGTCGATATTAATGGATTTTTTTTGGTCTATGTTAAGTTGTGGTTTATAGAGGTAGTAGACTATAAGAATTTATGAACACCCTTAGAAAGATTCCTGGAGCCGCCACTGTGAGAGGAGTTTTACAAATAAATAACCGTTATATCTAATAAAATTATCCTAAAGCAAACAATCAAATTTGGACATAGGATTTGATATGGAAATGCGTATCTGTATTTTGAAGATGGGGATATAGAGGTTTATAAGACTCTGATACAGTTAATTTTTTAATTTAAGCCCCTTCTTTTTTTTTTTGCCAAATGAGAGAATTGATATAGATCAAAGCCAATATACAAGGGAAACAATTTCAAAAACATAACCGACATATAAACAACAAACAAAAATATGAACAACAGCGACCGCTCCTACAAAAGTCAGGTAACATCTTGAGCAAGCTAGCCTTCGTCCCCTACATCTAGATTGGGACTTAAATTAGTGAGAGCTTGTTTGGCAAGCAAATGGGCTCTCTCAACCCCTTTGTGTGGGACTTTGGAGATCTTACAAAAGGCAATACGCTGGATCTCGGATATGAGGTTGTCAATCAAAAATTTGTCTCTGTAGTGTCTATCCTATCTCCCTGCTAACTGCATGACAGCATTAAAACAATCAGTACGGATACAAACATTATTTAAATATTCCTTATAGACCATGCAATTGCTTCCCGAATAGCTAAAAGTTCTGCTTTAAGCATACTTGGTATTCTACTTTATTCCACTGATCCAATCTGTAATTCAAATTGAAAAGAATGAGCAAGTTTCTCAGAATATTGATAAAGTGTTTTTCCAGTGGACATGGAGAAGACAAAAAATACTTTTCCCGTCATTTCCTTGAAGGACCAAGTTAAACCAAAAAAGAAAAGAAAAGAAAACCTTCTATGCATCTGAATCGAACAGATCAAAATCACATACAAAGAGAGGTGTAGCTGTTTCAATCCATCGTGACCACCCCCAAATCATTTTCTATTTTAGGGTTTTGAGTATAAATGTCCGTATTACCCTCTTGTTTTGGCGTTTAAAAAATAGATAATGGTAGGTTATAACTTTTCCGTTTATGTGTTGGATGGAAATTGGAAATTGGAAATTGTCTTGAGTAAGTAAGGGTTCAATAGTTGAAAGAGCAAGTGTGTTCAATTGATTGTTGAAAGGGGAAGTAAATAAAATTTGAATAATTTAAGGGATAAATACATATTTTACCCTTTTTAATTTTGACATGCCCCTTTATACAAGTAATTAATTTCATCCTTCTCAATCGTTCCAAAAAATATCATGTTTTAGATATTTTTTCATTTTCTGGACAATCTTTCGTGGAAAACCCTTCCTTCTTTCGTTAGTTCTTTATACCTTGACCTAACATGATACCAATAATATGGAAATCCAACACATGAATCTAATGATACCTAATGATTGGCACTGGGACTTGTCTAATGTACGAAACTACAAATGCACTGTAAGACCCACATGTATAGAACGACTCCAAACGCATCATGAAAGTTTATATGAGACCCAAATGATAAGTGATATGTTTTTACATTTGGTTAAAACAAATTCCAAATGGTGCAAAATTAACAAAACATGAGTGCTCGCTAGTAGGGTAAAATAAAGTTTTTACACAAATCATAGTAAGATAATGAAGCAAAATTCCTTATTTTATTCAAAATAAACTCTTACAGACGTATCTTTACTAAGTTGGAGTTGATCAAAACTTACTTTTTTATGATTTGAAGATCGTGCTAATCATAAAGCATTGTTAGTGGGGTTACAATTTGATTGTAAATTTTTTTGAAGTATTCAAGCTAAAGTACCACGCAACCTTGATTTTTTTTTTTTCATGACTTGTATATCAATTTATTTTTTTGACTTAATAGTAAGTGGGCAACCAAATTTGAGGCTGGACTTAGGCAACTCAAATGTCGAGGCCGACTTTGTGCACAAGCGATTGTACAATAAGCCGAAAGTTTTTGTGCATAATTTTTTTAATCAACAATCAACTTGTGTGCGCCCCGACCTCAATTTCTATAAGGTATTGATTAATTGATGATTGGTTGATTGATTTTAACATACATATATTCTTCATTATGGGACTTACCTTGTACTTTTAACATGAATGCAACTCTTAAATTTTCTCTTTGAATTAAAAGTTGTTATACACCCATTTTAATCTTCTTATTTTTAACCCTTGGAATTTTAAATTGAGGAGAGGAACAAGTAGAGGGGCGAGCTCCACATTCATCAATGAGATAGGGCCTATCAAATTATCGATGGGGTTCATTATTCGTCACTATACTTGCCGCTACACCTTACCAACTCAACAATTTAGGCAAGTGAAATTGTTCAATATCCCGGGAGCAAACTCATACGAAGTTTTGTAGCACTACTCTTGCTCAATGGAAGGACATCATTAAGGAGTCAAACGAGCCATGAGTGTAGTTGACATCCAATTTTGCCCCACCACTCACAAGTGTAATGTTATAATGTCAGAGCAACATTGAACTCATTCTAGAAAAAGAGACTATTTCTCAATGTTCTGTCAAACGCATTCACATGATAATTTAGTTTGTGTAAAAATTTAAATAAATGTTTTATTTTTACTCGAACACTTGACAAATGATTGGGATGGGGCAGCCAAATTATGTTAATTTTCCAAAAACCCATATCTCGTGTTTTTTTTTTCTCTTTTAAATCAGAACATGTGTATGCACCAATTGGAATTAGATGGCAGCACTGTTGTTTAACTTTTCTCTTCCTACCAATAGTTTGCAAAGGAAACCTTCATTGTTTTTTTTATATTTGTATTCCCACGATGTAAAAAAATAAAATAATACATTAAATTGTTTGAGGCCTACTCTTGAATGGCTAGAAAGGCAGCCAAATTTAGCCAACATCTTAGTAACATTTGCTAAAATTAACTCATTCGCTAACATATCCACTACAAGATGGAAATAGGCAAATACTAGCTAAAAAGTTATAATATTTTGCACCTATTTAAATTATGGATAGTCGATGCTCTTAGTGTCTCTATCTTTTTCTCATGTCTCTATTCTAAGGCTGAGTTTCCGAATGGATTTTATCAGATTTTATCAAGATTTGATAAAATCAAGCCTTGATAAAATCTAAGATTTTATCCATTCGGAAGCTGAGTTGATAAAATCTTAGATTTTTGCATTCAAAGGCTTGATTTTATCAGATTTTATCAACTCAGTTTCCGAATGGATAAAATCAAGCTAAAATCAAAGGCTTGATTTTATCAGATTTTGATAAAATCCATTCGGAAACTCGGCCTAATTCATATTTTCCAAAGCTTTTCTCTACCGCCACAGAAAACACGATAACGCTAACAGAACAATCATGAAAGAATGACCCAACTAGGTCTCCAAATTAAGTCCAAGGGTTTTAGATAGCAATTGTGGATAATCATTTGAACATTCTTTGGTCGGCTTAATCAAACCCAAAAGCAAAATTATGTCAAATTAATTAGTAGTTTTCTCCTTATTTGAAGCCATATAAAACACTTAATTAAGGTGAGTTTCTATAAAAGGACAATCAAATTTTTTATATTTGATAATTACTATTAATTTGTACAACTAGAAGTGGATTAAGTATGTTTGAAGTGGCTTGGATGCTGCACTACTCCTCGATCGCAATTCAACAACGATCAACAACACAAATTGCGATAGAACAATAAACAGAGCCTTCTCAATAGTGCACAAACTGATGGAGTCGGTAAGGAGAAGAGGCGACGTGGAAGAGGTGGAGAGAGGCGGTGGGGAAGGTGAAGGGAGGCAGTGTGGACTAGACGAAAAACACCGGCGTCGATCGCCAGAGGTGGCGCTGGAAAACCATTGGCAAAGCCCGCAGCTGTGCAGATGTCTCTCTCTGAATTGCGGGCTTGGGGTTGGAAATGTTTTACTCCCTCCGTCCCATAAAATTTGATCACTACAAAACTACGTGCAATTTTCAAACTAAAAAAATAATGTATTTACCAAAATAATTTTTGAATTTTTTTTGCACTGTATAAAAGTTCTCGATGAGATGTATCAAATAAGATTCATATTGACTAAAAAATTATTTTCGTAAGTACGTTATTTTTTAGCTTGAAAATTGCACATAATTTTATAGTGATCAAACTTTATGGGACGGAGGGAGTATTGTTTTTCCTCTAGAGGGTAAGTTTGTAATTTCAGAAGTGGCGTGGACTACAAATGTTACAAAATTTTAGTGTAGACCCGAGGCTTTAGAAAATGTCTATAGCAGACCCGTCACTGACTGGTTTTTAGAACCATTGGGCTCCATATTGATGTGGGAAACCCTCTCTGGTTGACTAGTAGGAAGGCCATGGGATATCAATTTTAAGGTTGGAACAAGGATATTTATATTGCATTCGCGTCCGGACAAACCCATAGTAGAACTCACCTTAGAAAAGAGGACAAACAGCTTTTGTTCATCTATTCAATGCCTTTTTTCACCGGAGAAAGTACCCCGCACTGCACTTTTTGAGGGCGATGATTTTGGAATGATGTACATACAGATTCTGTTGTTTCTTAGAGTCGAATGTTCAAGCTTATGAGGTTTGGCCAAACCATGAAAGAAATCAGAACCAGTATCCTTCACAGAGTGATTCCTTATCAACCCTGTCCAGTTTCATGAGAAATCATCCATCATACAAGAGCTCTGGTTAATGCAACCATTTCATGCTGTTTTTTTGATTAACTTGGGCCGCAGCCTAAGTAACTTAATGTGTGTGGTTAAATTACGGGAGAATGAATCGACGAATCCAACCTCAGTGACACGGTCACCTTTGAAAATTGGGAAGACAGTCCCCGTATCTCAGAATACAGAAAAAAATGTAATCGTTGGATGATACCAAATAAAATAAGAACATGGCAAGAATGCAATTGTTGGATGAAGCTAAATGCAGTGACCCCCTCTAACGAATGACTATTACAACGCATCATCACACGTTATTGAACCTTGAAAAAACAAGGAAATGCCTGTACAGACGACACAAAGAGCAAGTTGAAATATGGTGCATACCAATAGTACTTATTTTACGCATTGAAGGATCATATTTTACGCAGCAAATGGATCTTAGCGCTGTCTTTGACTTTCTTCCATTTCAATCAGAGCATAACACTAGTTGCTGGTTTGCACCATCTTCATCAAGGTAAGTGCAACACTGACATTTAAAACTGAGAAGGTCTACAGTCTTGTTAGTAGAATTTATTACGCTTCAACAGAAGTGGATGGTGCATTGCCTCATGGAGGTTCTCCCAAACAACTCGCTAGTCACTCACACCACGATGCTGTCCATGACAACATCAATATAAAGTATAAATCTCCCCCACACATTGTATGGGAAGGAGAGGCAAACTTAAAAGAAGGAGGGGTAATTGACAGAGTAATTTCATAACATCTTTAATACCAAATAACACACAAGTGAACCCAAAGTGAGAAAATAAGGAAGATCCGACTTGCTCTATGGTGTTAAAAGAAACAAAAAGAATAGTATAGTGCTAAACTGTCTGATTACTAGACCATCTGATACAGATACATAATCAAGGATACAGTCCCCGAAATGAGTATAGTGCTAGTCGGGTAACACTTCCCCAGTTATGAAATTGACAATTCATTGGCCGGCTAAACACATAAGGAAGAAAAAATCTGCAACCATGTGTTATCAGCTTATCATCCTATCTAGATGACTTAAGCTGCCAACAAACGCAATGCCCCAATATCAATGGCACCTGCTCGTCCTATTATTTAGTGGTGGTCTTCACCAATTTAACCTCCGATAATTCACAATAGGATCTGAGTAGCATAATAGAGGGCCATTTTAGGATTCCTACTTTGGACCCGAATCCTAAGCAACAATTCGTAGGTATTTTCCATTAAAACCTCAAACAAGAATACAAACCCTGGCCTAAAATGACTATACAACCAGGACCTTGCAAGGTCAGGCAACAAGAAGAAAAATAAAACAAAGACACATCCAGTCGCTGCCCCACACCAGCCAACACCAACCAAAAACTAAAGACAATTACAAGAGATCAAACTCCAAGAACACATGTACATTCCAGCTACCACAAACCTCTCTGTTCTCTTGGCTATTCCCAAAATCTCTCCACGCCATAAGAGAGTCCCGCACATAGTTATCACATCTCCTTGGTTGTCTTTGTACCAATATAACAAAATAACCAGAGAATCTGAGACTTCAAAGTTCAAACCCATTCTTATTAGGAAGTAGCCAACATTCATTCACAATGATTGTTCTAATGAACTTTGAAGAAAGTGAGAAACTAGTTTGTTAGGTTATGTGGGAAAAAAAAAAGGCGCACACGCGGGGGGTGGGGGGGGTGGGGAGGGGGAAATGTACTGTTCTTAATACTCTATTGTTTTATTTTCCTCTTCTTCCTCCATGAAGGAAGTAATGGAACAGAAATTTCTCTTAATTTCCCTTCTTTTTCCTGATTTCTGTCAGTTCCAAACATGCTACAACGACCTACATGTTCTTCCAAATTAGTGGTATGGTATTCTCTCCAATATTATTTACTTTTCGTCATTTCTAGTTTAGTTTTCCGTCGAAAAATTTAGGAGCAATGAGTCAACTCGACAAGAGGAATTAGAAAAGTACAATAATAATAATAATAATCAAGGTTTTAAAAAAGTTCAAACAAGACGACAACAGAAAAGAGAGTTGTTTCAAACATTTTTCATTGTGAATCTTTTTTTAACTTTGGGTCCTAATTGTTTATTTTTTAGACTTCCCTCGTAGAGGCAAATAGGTAATCCTGAAAGTTTGATGTAAATCTAACAAATATTTAGAAAAGACAAACAAAAAAACAAATCAATAACTTGGGAATAACACGGCCTACATACCAAAGTTGATTCAATCCTACATTTCAATTATTGGACTAACTTCGATTAGAACAATACTTCCGACAAAATACAAACAAGATTGAATCATAACTTAAAATGCAAATATTATTAGCCCTCAAACTGTTTATTCCTCGACCAGCGAATCCAAATTTCACGGTAAACACTAAATTCCACTACGGAGATAACAATAAACCCTAGAATTACATGACCACCAATACTTATTCAATCTTTCTAACATAAATGAAACTTCTCGTTATTTCTACCATAACATTACATAACGAATACAAAATCTCACTTTGGGGGTGCGCCAAGCAAGCTGGCCTGCTGCAGCTCGAGTTCGTTGAACTGCTGCTCACGGTCCATCTCAATGATGAGAGGAACGACGAGGATCAAGAAAGTGGTTCCAGCTATCCACGCCGCCTTCCCTGTGCTCTTCAGGAGCTTCTTGGCCACGAAACCAGCGTCGGAGGCCGCTCGCTTGCCCTGGTAAATGATCGGAGACTCTGAGATTTTTGAGGAAACCCTAGAGAGGATTCCGTCGCTGCTGCTGCTGTTGTGTGGCCTTTCCGGAAGAGATACTCCGCCTTTCCTGGTAGCCATTGCGCTCAACGAGCAGGTGGAGAGAGAGAGAGGCGAATTGCGGCAGAACCTGGTACAACTCGACTCCTGCTGTTGTGTGGAGTTTCTTGATACATTGGAGGACAAGTCTTGGACCTCCTTTTGTTGAGAAAAAATTACATTATACCCCTCTCGACTATGGATTTTTGCACTTTTTCAGCATAACTTTCAAAACTTCAAGACTATTCAAGCAGGAGTGCATACCAGCCCGGTAGCTCGTCCAGCCATCACATTTTATGCTATTTTTTTATTGTTTGGGATAAATATCTAGTTCCATGGGTCTGGGTTGAGTTGAAATTTAAAGCCAATTTACTAAATCGCTGAGTTTGAAAAAATCCCTCGGGACTTAATTTGATTAAAATAATATTCTTATTTTATAATATATATATATATATATATATACACGCGCGCTCGCCCTCCGTCACATCTTATTTGTTCCCACAATCATGTGTACCTTTTTTGAACTCTTTTAGCTTTCAATCTACAATGTATTTTACATGCAGTATGAATCTTATTTAATAGATCTCAAATAGTTTTATTAGATAAATTTTTTTAAAAAAATTATAAATACATAAACTTTTGAAAATGGCAAACATGTTCATAAGGAGCAAATAAATAGGACAGATGGAGTATGTCGTTACCACTATAAGTCTCAGGTGCTTCTTGTTTTTCTTTCTTAAAGTTCTTTTTTTTTTTTGAACTAGAATTCTTTCTTAAAGTTCAAGAGTAAGTTTCATCTATGCGTTCTTGCTCTTTAATTTTTTATTGAATAAGTGTGATTTCAAACAAGAGATACCTGAGAAATATTTTGAACGTTAGAGTTTTATCGAAGTTGGAGAGTTCCAACTTTTTGAACATTTTAACTACTTTTTTATGAGACAATTTAATTATCAGAACTACATAGTTTTATTGGTCTTATTTTAATAGTTTTGCTA
Organism: Vaccinium macrocarpon; assembly: GCA_022606695.1. Classification (NCBI taxonomy): domain Eukaryota; kingdom Viridiplantae; phylum Streptophyta; class Magnoliopsida; order Ericales; family Ericaceae; genus Vaccinium; species Vaccinium macrocarpon. Next base: position 32,668,395 of record CM040176.1, on the reverse strand, counting down.
GAACTTTGAATTTTAACTTGTGGTTGTGAATCCTAATTTCTGATCGTTATGGTTGATTTATTTATATTTGTAATACCATGCTTTATAAAAATAAATACTAGATTTTTTGGATGGGCTTGAGAAATAAAATTTATTTTAGGTATGACTTGGGAATATTAAATAAATCCCAACCATTAATGGGTCGGGCTTAGGCATACGCAAGTCTCGTTACTATCAAAAATAAATTTGATCCGAGGGGTGTTTTTAGAATAAACTGGTTTTTCACGATTTTTTATATGATGTATTGTGAGAGTATGGCATCTCTCTTTTTTTGAAAAAACTTATTTTTGTTAGTGCAACACCCCTTAACCCCAACCACTCTATCATCTTCCCTAATGTCCTTTCCTCTGTTGTATTGTTTATCCTCGTTTGTGATTCATTTCTCTTCAACAACACCACCTCATTTAGGCTTCTTTGTTACTTCTTTCACTTCCATCAAAGGGGTCGTATTGGCAAATGTAGCTCAGCTTCGCATGAAATTTATCCCGACAAATAACATTATTCAGACAAATATGGTGGTTCTAGTGAGAGAATATTTTAGAGTGTGGATGGTGGGAATCGGAAAAAATATTCTTTATCCAGAAGGATTTTAGGTCAAGGTTTTCAATCGTGGTCATGGTCGGTGGTGTGCATTGATATTTTATTAAAGGAATGTGGAGGGGCTTCATAAATGTGTTGGTGTTGGTGAATGACGGTCATGGCTTGCTAGCTATGGAAATTGTTGTTACTGGCAATGGATTTGATAGAAATGTTAATGAACCAAGTTGCTCGCGAGCAATTCGTGACTCGGCTTGTTAAGACTCAGCTTGGCCCGTGTAGTAAACAAGCCTACCTCAGCAGTCAGCACCATTAAGCTTAGCTTGTTTGTATAGAGTCATTTCTTTTAAAGAGGCACCTAAAGTAAATTAACCTTACTCGCAAATTTACGAACGAGCCGAACTCAAGCTCAAGTTTTTGGCTCACTAAAAGAGCTGAGCTCGAGCACCACAAAACTAGTCTCGTTTGCACCCCAAGTTTTGGATATGCGATAGTGGTGAAGTGTTTCTATTTAAGGACATATTTAGATGTTTTTTTGCTATAGAAAGTAAGTAAAATATGTGGTATCTTTGCCAATTAAAATTTGCAATGCGTGCCACGTGACAACCATGATGTTTGACATATTGTACTCTACAAAACACTAATTGGAGATAGACAGTGTGAAAACTCAAATGCACTAAGGTGGTTGAGTTTTTGAGTTTATACGGTAAGGGACGATTTAAAAATAACTCATACTTAGAAGGGGTTGGATGTAATTTATCAAGAAGGGGTTTGATGTAATTTATCCAACATTCTATGTATAAATATAAAACTTCCAGCCAGATGCAGCGTCATATTGCATGTGAAAGCCGTTGTAATAAAATCACCAGGGCTTTAGAGAAACAACCCGAGTTTCCCGGCAGCGGCAATATTATTTGCAAATTTGCTTCATCTTTTTCTTTTTTTCCTTTTTTGCTTTTGGTAGGGTTTTGTTAATGTGCCTTAGGGGCAAATGCGAAAACATCATATTGCAACTAAACCCACTACCATAGAAACAGGGTTGGCCCAAGGAATTTGAGTGCCTTAGGCCTAATCTTAAAAATTGTGCCCTAAATTTTTTCCCAGGAGCAATCACAATATGAAAAAGTCAAAACAATATAAAGTTCTTCATTTAGAGTAAACATTATTACGAAGATGCACCAAGTAAGAACTAAAAAAAGACACATTATAACATTATTATTAATGATGCACTAAGAGCTCGTTCAAACTCGGTTCGTTGATTAAACGAACAAACTCTAGCCCGCAATTCAACTTGTTTGTTTAACTAGCCGAGCCTGAGCGTGAAGTTTTTTTTTCTTAACTGACTCAAGTGAGCTCGTGATCTAACAAATATTAATGCATATACGTGTATGTATATATTTTTCATACATACTATTGCATACTCATGTACCTCACGCACATTGCAAGCACCACGCGCAAGGCTGCAAGTGCCTAATGACATCAAACAAGATCTGGTCCAATGCATATTATAGGAAGAAAATGAATGCCTTCTTATCTGCTTTTTTCGAAGTGAAGGTGTAAACAATGATTATCTTTGTATTTTGGTACTCTCTAGGCGAGAAGGGCATTGGAGTTTCTATCGTATAGCCTTTGCACTTTAAATAATCTAAATTTGAAGTGAAGGAATTAACTTGAAGTGAAGGCTTGAACTTGAAATGAAGGAATAAAGTAAATACATCTTTGCTTTAATCCCACATCGCCCAACTTTGAAATCTCAAAGGCAATGGATGCCTATAAATAAAGAACCCATCTTAATTTACAGAATGGTTAAACAGTTTTTGGGTCTTTTTTTTAATACTGGGTCAGAATGGTTTTTGGGCCTTTTTTTAATATTAAGGTTGGACTTTTTTTTTTTTTTTTAGGTACATGATTGGGCTCTTTTGTAATTTATAATGGATTTTTTTTATTTATTTGAATCAAAAAAGAGTTTTAGTCAAGCCTAATTGTATAAAATGTTGGAGTATCCAAAAAAGTACTCATTTTTAGAGTGCCCTAGGCCCAAGCCTTGTGAGCCTTGGGCCTGAACCGGCCTTGCATAGAAAATTATAAAAGTAATTATATAACAAGAAAGCTTGTTCTTATGAGACCATAATACTCTTTTACTAAAGTATTATTCAACCCCTTTCACTTTTCATTCCATTCCTTCCATTTTCTAAACTCCACCGTGTTCTTCTCAAAAACCAACTTGGTAATCTTATCTAGTGCAAAGCTATAATAGAATAGGAAAAAAAGAAAAGAAAAAGGAAGTGTTGAATGTTGATGAAGTAGGTGTAACGAGATCATAAAAAAAGTGTTGCTTATAAAAAAAATAATAACAATAAAATGTTGCAACTAGACCCACTACCATAGAAAATTGTAAAAGTAGTTAATGAAAAGAAAACTTGTTCTTGTGAGACCATAATACCCTTTTACTAGAGTACATTACTCAATCCCTTTCATTTTTCTTTCCATTACCTTCCATTTCTCCCCCGAGTTATTCTCAAAAACCAACTTGGTAAATCTAGTGCAAAGCAAGAATAGAATCGGGAAAAAAAAATGCCGAATGTTGATGAAGTAGGTGTAACGAGATCGTAAAAAATAAAAAAATAAATTACGTAGTATTTTATATTTTAAATTATTACTTCAAAATATTCCGAAATGTGTTAATTTTTTTTATAGTCATTTTTAGTAATATTGGACAAATGTAGGAAAAGTTAAATGTGACGTGTTGTTTGTGCAAATATTTTGTTTGCTAAAGCCTTTTAATCAAATAAATATGCATTAGTTGATTTTTTTTCCCGTGAGCCTTAAGAAATATAATTTTATGTATGAAACTAAGCCATACATTGTTTTGCCAAGGCATGAGCTGTTTTCACAACCTGCCTTGGAACTTTACACACACAAACAAAAGAAAAACACTTCGCCAAATACATAATATTTGCCAAACTCGATTGAACAAAAATATCAACGCTAGATAGATTAGTCAACCCTTTCAAGATAAGCAAGCAATCAGTGAAGATTTCCACTCTACGCCATCCTCCACTCCTCGCACACTCCAAAGCTTTAAGAACTGCAAGAGCCTCAGTCATAAGCCCTGAACTTGCAAAAAATCTACAAGTGCCCTTCACATTTTGCAACGCCAGACTTTCCATAGCTTTTCCTTCCAAGCTCCATCCACCATGAATCTCACCATTTCCTGCTCTTTTTGACCCTACGTCCCAGCTTGCAAAATCACCTTCTGGAAGCTAGATGTGCTCACCATTTTCCATGCCCTTGCAATGCCAAGCTATTATATATGCTCCTTAACCCTCCATTGCTGCAACCTGCAAATTGAATGGAACAAGAAATACGCCTCCTTTACTGCTTGCAAAACATCCACCTGGGCATGCCGAAAAACATAATCATTCCGGCTGCACCAAATGGACCACAAAATACAAATGAACTCCAAAATAGCCCACTTATCAGGTGCATCACCTATCCAACCTCCTAGCCAAACTTCAAAACTAACCGGTTGCCCTATCGAAAAATCCAGACCCAGCTGTGATAATTTCCAAATATGTCTAGCCCTATCGCACTGAAAAAACAGATGCTCTGTGGTCTCCTCCTCATACCCACAAATTGGACAACACATAACCTCAATTATTTATCCACGAAGCATTTGTTGATTACATGTGAATTTTTTTTGTTTAAATTTTCATGGTTTATCTTGGAGATCATTAGGTTTTCATGCGAGAGCAATGAGGAGAATGTTGGAAAAATTATAGCGGCAATCATGATTCCGGAAAAACAATTACTTCTCATATATACATATACATGAACAGATTACAAAATGAACACGAAAATTTACGGAAACTGAAAATACATAAACTATAAAACAGAGATACAAACTGTCGAACGAATGCCGAGTCGTGTGTAATCACACTCTCCTTAACAAAGATTCGCCGCCTACCGTGGGTGTTGTAGATTGAATCGGCGTCTTCGTCCCAGGATACAACGGCTAAACCACACCACCGCTGGAAGCCTTGGTGAACTGTAACTCTTGTTTACCTCTCTCTCACAAGAACGATTACTCTCGAATTTCTGGTGCTGAAAACCAAAGCCAAAGCTGCCTTTTTATAGCTGATGAAGAACCTCAAGCCATGAATACGAAATTGAATACGCCATTCAATTGAGGAATTGAATCAAAATAAATCAGCACAATGAATTGCTGTAACTCCTGTTATGAATTGTATCATAAACCTCAATTCATGAGGGGCAATAACCATTCGAAACTGCTGGAAATTTACTCTTCGTCCAAATTCATCGAATCCGGAGTAGACCGTTTGGTTGCCTCGTCAGACCCTCTGAAACGTCCTGGTTTCATTCATCCGAATTTCATGAAAATTCCAACAGAGAAAGTGAGAAAATGAGACATTAAGTTGGGGACATTCTTGTCCCATGCTCAATACCGGCAGAATAGCCGCACGATATTCATTGTTTACTTAACCAAAGTACTGATGTATGCATACCGCTCTCAAAGGTCCACTTCATGCCCGCACAAATAATGGCAGACGTTCATGTCCCCATCATATAATTTCATGCGTGTGACGTGACCAAAAAGATGTTCATAACGTCAAATTTTAGAGGTTTTTGTTGACACATGTATAGATTTTTGAAGGATTTTTTTTACTGAATACACTTGCAGCTCAAATTTCGTAATTTTTTTCCTAATCAACCTGAAAAACAAAAACAATTAGTTAAACTATTCGGAGTTGTGAAGAGATCCGGGCACCCTTGCACCCACCGTGTCAACCCTTTCCTGTATAGGGGATAAAGTTTTCAATGCCCTGGGTACCAACCCGTTGGTAGAGCTACAAACAAACCGAGCTACTCATGAGAAACGTTCGGCTCTGGCTCTAGCTCACTTAGTAATTTAACGGAGTTCAAACTTGATGTTTGGGCTCGTTAACTAAATGAGCCGAGCTCGTACAAAGCTCAGCTTGACTGGTTTCATGTTCTAACAGTCAGGTTGTAATCTTCTGTGTATCAGGGGGTTTGACTCACAACAACAACATGATAAATATTTTTTAGGGGAAATCACGAATTAAAGAGAAGAGGGGCAATGTTTTACACTTTCATGGCAAGGTTATTGGCAATCACTTCATAGATGACAAGGAAAAAGAATAATTCCATGAAGTCTCACCAGGAGATTGGTTGACAAAATTACCCTTCAGGGTGAAAACTGTATGATGAACATTCTCATTTGACTAGTATGAGAGCAATGATTTGGTTTGAGAGTGCAACACAATTGCATTCAAGGTGCAATGGAAGTGGACTCAGGGTGCAATGTTGAGAATCCATTTTTAGAAAGTTTGGTTTAAACACACTCGCAACCCCATTTGGACCAACATAAGTGCAATGCTTTTGTTTGGATGTGTAACACATTTGCATGCACGGTGCAATGCAGAGATTCTTTTTCTAGAAAGTTTGATTTGACCTCACACTGGCAACCCTAAATGGACTAACATGAGTGCAAAGGTTTTGTTTAGTAGTGCAATGCACTTACATGCAAGGTGCAATTGAAATGGACCTATGGTGCAATTCTGATAATCTATTTACAGGAAGTTTGATTTTGACCTCACACTTGCAACTCCATTTGGACCAACATGAGTGCAATGATTTTGTTTAAGGTGCAATAGAAATAGAGCCATGTACATTGCTAAGAAAAAAGAAAAGAACTCATTTGTCAAAAGGGGATTTTCAGTAGAATTGCAAGATGAATACGCAAGGGAGAGATCCACAGGTGGCGGCCCACTGGAGGTAAACAAACAGAATAAAAAAAGCGAGAGAGGCAGTGTGCGTTTTTTTTTTTTTGGGTAGTTGATTTGAAAGTAGCAGAAGAAAAAAAAAAGAGATCGAGATGAGAAATCGAACACTGTTTGATTGTTTGCACCTCTAAATCTGGATTTCCCCTTTTTTGCAAGATAGGACCCTTGCCTGAAAAATAATTCTGTGTAACATTTCTCGATTTCGGTCACGTCGAAGATGGGGAAACTCTAGTCGGCCAGGAGAACGACAACCGTTGATTGGTATTTTTGGTGGGGTTGATATGTGAAGAATTTTAAAGGTAGGGTTTTTTTTGTCCATTCAAAAAATGATATGCCATGAATTTGAAACAAATTTTCCTCTTACCATTAAGTAATTCCCCAAAAGTGAGCCATGTCTGTGTAATTTTTGATCCCTTCTCTCAGTGTCCCGCCATTTCCCCATTTTTTTTTACATGTGTATCATTTTTCTTTTTTTTATTGCCACACTGACTAGCGTTTGTTGTCTGGTTCGAGGCGGTACAAAAGAAAAGGAAACTCGCATACACAACCGAACCCTATTTCCGTTGCTCTCTCTCTCTCTCTCTCTCTTCCAAATTGAAAGCCCTAAACATAAGCAAATCTACAGCGCTCGCGGCCAACCCTCCCAGATTCAGGTGTGCATTCGTTAACGCGACTTCTGTCTTTTCAATTGATCTTCCAATTCATGTAGTCGTATTCAGTATCCCTTTATATTTGTTGATAATTCCATCGATACGCATACATGGAGCTTTCAGATATTTGTTTGCGATATTAATGATTACGTCTAAGAAATTAACGATTAGTTAGAACTAGGGTTTTACTTCCTTGATAGTTTAGCTGAATGGGCTATGGTTCAGAGTTCGTTAAGTACTAACTACAACAGAGTTGTGGTAATTGAACTGGAATAACTACAAGATCTGGTTCTTAATCACGAGGCTTCTTCACATTTTGAGCAACTGATACAGATAATTTTAGTTACAATGGCCCCGAACATCATGCTCCCAGATTGTAACCAAGGATGTATGTTCTTTAAGCCTCGATTCTATTCCTATCTTCGTGGGTAGATTCTATTTCGCATCTATTCTAATATAGAAAAAGGAGCAACAATTGTTGTGAACAAAATTTTGAAGCCATGTCATAAAATTAGTTTCCGACATTACGGTAAAAAATACCACAAATTTTCAACTACCTTTATCATAACCTAAATAAACTATTAGGGTAAGGCGGTAAAATAACCCGAGCTCAACTACCCCAATCCGGCTCTCCCCCATGTACTCACACGCACACCAAGGAGTGTGTGCCCAACTTCTAGTTTTAATATTTCAGAAGCGCGTTTCCGATTTTGATCTACCAACCGAATTTTGTTACTTGGTTCTGGAATAAGAAGTTAACTGTAGTTTTCTGTTCTCATTCTTACAGCTTTTCCTGTGACGGCAAGTTCATTGTTTGTTTTGTCACGATGGGAGACAGGGAAACTGTGGTTGCTCAGTCATCTACAGTCTTGGGGTACACTACCGCTGGCTATTCGTCCAATGATTATGGTAACACTAGCTCAAATGCTGCTTCCGAAGCAGCCTTTGCTGATGGGGCTAGCGGAAAATCAGCTGCTTCTGATGCTACAACTCCTGCTGGCAATTTGGCTGCCTCCGCTGAGGTGGTGGATGCTGCCGTTATCATTCCTGATGGTTCTAATGCAGCTGGTGGAGTTTTAAGTACAGATTTAAACTCAGTCGCGCAGGAAGCTCCTACTACAATGGATGTTGATAATTCTAGGTCATCTTATGGACTTGCTGCTTCTCAAGAGAACCTTTCTGCTTCTGCAGACACTGTAGCAGATCCATCTAAAGTTAGCGGTTATGATTCTTCCATCAATGGCAATGAAGTTAGCGTAGCGGGAAATGTTGTCATAAATGGTATAAGTGAGAATGGTAATCCGTTGGATGATTCTCACGGATCTGCTTTGGAGCACCAGCTGGTGGATCGTTATGGTATGTCTCTCTGTCTTGCTTATAAGATAAGGTTCTGGGTTGGGTGTTGTGTAGAACTGATGCTATTTTCGTAAATAGGCCTTTTTTTTTGTTTCTCAATTTTATTGTAGTTATTGTTGGGGAGACTTTGGTCTTCTGGTTGGGTGTTGTCTAGAGCTGATGCTATTTTCGGTAAACAGGCCTTTTTCTTTTTCTTTTTTCCTCTCTCAATTTTGTTGTAGTTAGTGTTGGGGAGACTTTGGTCACTTTAAGTGTAGATACCTATTTGTACAGATGATTTAGCTCTTTGTTACTGGCTGAGTGGACGATTTGAGCTTCTTTCCCTCTTTGTATCTCTCTTTATGGGCATTGGTTGCGGTTATGTTAAGTTTATTGTTGTTCTTCACTCCGAGTCTATTTTTCCTATGGTTCAGTTTCTTTGTGCTTGGATTTGATTATTTCAAAGTTTAGATGTCTGCTTGTATGGTGAATTAGCCATTTTTTACTGCTAAAGTTAACATTTTAAATTTTTTAATCTACCTCACTTCAAAAGAACATGTCACTTGCCATTGTTGCTGCTTTGGTTGGTCATACGTTTAGGAAATAAGTAAGTCTATTTTCCAGTGACCAGTTTCTCTAATGTGTCAATTGGATGTTCTGTTTCTGGTTTGTGATTCTTTCTTGGTTAAATTTTGTCTGTAGCTCTCTCTGCTGAAGAAGACCGGTTATGGAGCATTGTGAGAACTAACTCACTAGATTTTAATGCATGGACTGCCCTAATTGATGAGACAGAGAGGGTGTGGCAGGTACTAAAAATGGATTTTCAGATGCTGAAATTTTGATTTGTTGATTTTGTTAAGCTAAATGCAGCAATCTGTTTATACTTCTTTTACTTGGTTAGGGATCAATATACACGTTATGGTAAACTACTACGGGGCTCTATTTACTATAATCTCTTTTATATTCGTCTGTGTTTGATAAATTTGTGAAGTATCTTGAACAGAGGACTCTTGATTAAGGACATTAGATTATTTTACATTCCATTTTGTTTCCCCAAGGAATGTCCGCTAATGGTTCTTGGGCCTTTACCATATCCTTCTTGGATGATAATGGATAACTCTGTGGAAAGAGGGAGGTTGTTTTGGGAATTGTTATTGTTTTATATTAGTACAAAATATTAGTACTTGTCTCCTTCAAAAGTTGGATTCTTACGGTAACATTTATTTGACAAATGTAGCTTTGCAGGCTTCTTTGTATTTTGTATTCCTGGAAGGACTTAGATTCCAAATTCATAAATTAAGGAACCGTAAGAGATTCAAATGAAATCACACATCAGAGCCAAGAAACATAGTTTGTGAGTCACCCAACCTTGTGACAAAATATTACTGTTAATGCCCAGTTAACAGGAAAATAACTACACAACTGCTTACTCGTAAATTCCGACACTTGCGCACAGGAGATAGTATATGTTGGAAGTGATTGGAACATCTGGCAGTTTCACTTTACCATTGGCCGACTTCAAGTCCTAAGTTAGTTCCTTGGTACGAGTTTCATGTCCCGCTGTGGTACTAGCAATAGTTCTAAGTTAGTAACTTCTGCTTTATGGTAGTCTTTTGAGAATTGGTGACCCTTTCTCTAACCAGACAGCACTGAGCTTGTGGTGCCTGTTGTTTGGATCCGCAGAGTGCCAATACTCTCAAGTGCTTGCTGACAATGGTCACATGAGAAATAGGCTGGGAAACTCACTCGGCTTTTGAAAAAGATGTAGTTTAGAAGAATCCCAGTACTTTTTTCCCAAGTCACCAATAAAGATATGACCCTTATGGCCCCTAGCCCCCTCTCATACTTCATTCTTAGTTGCAATGGACTTTGTTTGCCCTTGTTTCAGGTTGGTTTATGGGCTCATCACGTCATGTACATTCGGTTCTTTGTACAAATTTGCATTTCAGCCAAGGGATGTTACCCTAGTTGCAAGTTCAGTGTAGAATTGCGACATAATGACTACAAATTAGTGAAATGAATACTCTCAAAATGACTTCAAATTTGTTCTCCCTCACATTTCATGTTTTGTTGTTCTGCAAATCTCATTGGTAATTGCTTGTTGTTTGTTCACTTGATCCCCATTTTTTTGTTTGTTGATTTTCAATGCTATGCTGAATGTGTATTATCAGCTCCTGATTCATTTTTCTCAGTGTGTCAGATCAGTTAGTCATCTGATTTCCTGGTGGGCTTATTATTCCTTTTGGTTATGACCATATTAGTATTTTGACTTTGGGGGGTCTTTTATTGGATATCTCTTGTTGGCTTGTTGCCTTTTAGTTCTAGGATCTGCTCCTTTCAATTGAAGCTTGTATTCATACCTGTTTCTAGAACATGGCATTCCACTATAGTTGACATCTTTTATGTTCTTCTACACAGGACAACATAGTCAATATCCGGAAAGTTTATGATTCCTTTCTAGCTGAGTTTCCTTTGTGTTATGGTTATTGGAAGAAGTATGCGGATCATGAGGCACGTCTAAGCACTACCGACAGAGTTGTGGAGGTGTATGAACAAGCAGTTCATGGAGTTACTTATTCTGTGGACATTTGGTTGCACTATTGTGTATTTGCCATAAGTGCATATGGAGACGTGGAGATAGTTCGAAGGTAAAACAAATTCACTTTTCTGTTCATTGCTATCGCTGTTCCCTGTGGTGAGACATGATTGCTCGATTGTATCATCGTCATGAGCATTAGGTGCTTTGCAGTGCTGCCTGACCCAAATATTTTTTTTTCTTCTCTTTGCTACAACGCCTTGTAGCATTATGGCACAAGAATTGTTTGTAATGCGCTTCAGAAATAGTAATTAACTGATGTGTGGGCTTGTATGAATTTATGTGTGGCTTTGATTCTATTCAACAGGCTTATTACCTTCTTTTCCCACTTGGGATGTGTCGTAGACATAGTCCATTATAGGGGTGTAAGTGAACCGAGCCGTTCGCGAGCTCGGCTCGGTTCGGCTCGCTATGAGCTCGTTCGAGCTCGGTTTGTCAAGTAAACGAACGAGCTCAAGCCTATATTTTGAGCTCAAATTATAAACGAGCCGAGCCCGAGTTACACAATGCTCGGCTCGATTAGGCTCGCGAGCCACTATGTAGATATATACTATATATATAATTTGTTATATGTTTATTATATATTTTACCAGTAATTTTACACTTTCAAAGGTCTGCCATGTGTGACTGCCATGTGGGGGCAGCATCACAGCATGTAACTAGGTGAGGTGGTCTACCTCTTGGCTTTATAGAGAGAAAACTTCCTTCTTGAACAAAACTGGGCGATGTGGGACAACTTCACGCCTGAAGAGGACTTTCTTGCTTCTTGAGCAAATGCATTCCTACTTCCTTCTTTTGTCCCACATCGCCTGTGGAGAGACCTCACAGCCAATGTATGGCTATAAATTAAAGAACCCAGCCATCCCTTTTCCTTTGGCCATGTCAAGGCCTTCTGTAGTCTTAAGATTCCGAGCTTGGTGAGCCAAGCTCAAACCTTCTCGAAAATTGGCAAGCTGAGCTCGAGCCTTGAATTTCTGGCTCAGATCGAGCTTGAGCCGAGTTCAAGCCCTGTAAAAATATTGCGAGCCAAGCTTGAGCAGCAGGATGCTCGGCTCGACTCGGCTCAATTACACCCCTAGTCCATTAGTTCCCCCTGTTTTTTTTTTTTTGTTGCTGTTTTTGACCATTATGCATTGAATTATGTCAATAAAATGCTGCTCAGAAACCTCTTCTAAGTTTTGGTGTAAGATGGTAGCACTTGTCCATTTTGTAGACATGGTGTATATATGCATGTGTATTTAACCTAAATTTGGTATTTTCATAGGCTATCCGAGTGATTATAACTTGCCTTAAACATTAGTCCAATGCCACACATTTGTCAACGTTCTTTCCATGGCCTTGTTGATGGTTCTACATAGATTACAATGATAGTTGTTTCATTTTCTTTCAGGCTGTTTGACCGAGGATTAGCGTATGTTGGATCAGATTACCTTTCTGCCCCACTTTGGGACAAATATATTGAGTATGAATACATGCAGCAGGAGTGGTCACGTCTTGCCATGATCTACACAAGGATTTTAGAGAATCCCATTCAACAATTGGATCGCTACTTCAATAGGTGATTTACTTATTTCTTTGGTCTCCATTTATTTATGTATTTGTCGATAGCACATAGAAGCCAGTGTTATCTTTCTCTCCCTTTAAATGTAAACCTCCTTCCATATATTTATTATTTAAATGGAGTGAATGCAATCTTGCTTGTAATTTGATGGAGCCAAGTTGTCTATGTTGGAACTTCCTCATTTATTGTGGAATTCTCGCGACTATAACACGGTTGCGATGTCCTTACCAACTGCTACTTGTACTCAAATTTTTATAGTACTGAGGCCATTTAGAGCATCTCCAATTGGAGGAGTCAAATCTTATGTTGAGCTCTACTTGTCAAAATTGACATTATAAGCTCTCCAATCTTACCTTTAAATGAATGTAGTCAAATCCATGTAGGATTTGACAACCACCAATTTGCTTCAAAATTGGCATCAAATGTCAAATGCGAAAGTGATTTCTTTTATTATCAAAAATAGCATCATGCGTGTCAAATTTGAAAGTGTCAAATTTCCACATTAGTCTTCAAAAAAAAATTTGACATCTCCAAATTTGCAGCAAAGGTTCAAGCTGCTCTTGTTGAACAGTAGTAACAGGTTGGAATCATTATGTCTTCCTTGTGTGCTGGATGTGTTACAATGAACGAGTTGTTTTCCTGTCTTAGTTGTTATATGCTTTGCATCAAGTTAGTTTTGTTCTATCTCAAAAGCATTGAGTGCCCATTTTTAACAATAAAATCATAGATGAAACTTGGAAAGTTCTGGTGGTCTTGACATGCATATTTGATTGGAGGACTGTTTGTGTATTACCTAGGGTTACACTGGTGATCTAGTTTGTGCTTAATGCCTCATATATTGTAGGTCATGAG